>JARFXV010000810.1:222500-963682 GCA_031761425.1 Cosmopolites sordidus
ATTGCTATACAGGAAATGAACTAGGAAAATGAGTTAAAGGAAAGAAACTGAACGGAAATAAACTATGGTGTTTTGCTCTGAAAAATTGTTTACTGTGATAAATGCTGGAGAGGCGGCACCCCAACGCCCTACCTCACGAGCCGCCACTGGCAACAGTTGATCTAAAACTTGACAATCCCTTGATTGATTATAATGATGGTGGAGATATACAGAGATTATATATATATATATATATATATATATATATATATATATATATATATATATATATATATATATATATATATATATATATATTTATTTTCAAACATCGAAATCAATTTTTATTTTAAGGGGGAAACATTTTAACTATATTTTTAGTTATACAGGGTACCTCAGAAAAGCTGGACATATGTCATCTTACATTTTTTCAAAATGTGCTCCGTTATTGGCTAGACAATAATAGAGCCTATTTTCGAACTCTTGGCGAACATTTCCAAAAGTCTGCCGGTTAATTTGCCGACATCCTTCATAATTCTATTTCTCAATTCGGAAATATTCTCGGGCGGAGTTTTATGAACTAGGGTCTTCAAATATCCCCAAAGAAAAAAATCAAGAGGTGTGAGGTCTGGGGACTCCATTTCGGCCATTCGACAGAACCTCTCATGCCTATCTATTTTTCGGGAAATATTTCATTTAACCATGTCCTAACAGGTAGCACATAATGAGGCGGGGCTCCATTGTGCTGGAAATACAAATTTTGTTCATCGAATCCCATATCCCCTTGTCGATTAACTGGATTTTCCAAAGATTGAGTAATAAGGGGATCTATGAGATTTTCCAATATACCCATCTCTTCCATTGGAGGGCACATGTTTCGTCACTTGATGTTTAGACTCTTCAGGGCACCAACATGGGGCCCGTCCCCAGTGAAGTAATCAACAAAATGTTCATTTAGGCAGAGACGCAGGTTGTTGTGTGTTCCACATGAGATTGTGGAACCCAGCAGTTGGGTGTCTGATGACACTCAGCACTGTTGTCTCATTGGACGCAGTCCAAAGAATTCTAACACTGCATATATATGCCATCCGACGGGAAGTCGGCGAAAAATATGGGTTATTGACTGTGGATGGGATCTTCCTAATCTTGACGAGAGAGCACATGTCGGTGCCCTGAACGGTCTAAACATCATGAGATGAAACATGTGCCCTCCAATTGAAGGGATGGGTGGGGACTCTTGATCAATTGGACTCTTCACAGAATCAACGTATCGACACCCGGAATGATTTAGAAACATCTTATTGTGAGCTTTTATAGCATTTTTTTTTAAATACGAAAAGCCAGTGTTTCAGATGTCGCTTTTCTAACGACATCCCATCTACAACTAATTTTGCAAATTTTATTCACAGCAGATTTGTATGAAGAAACTGAAATTCATCAAATTTCATTAAATTATTATAGAACTTTTTGTTTCAGCGACTGAAAATCCTCACAACCCCTTGGAGGGACACCCAAATAAATACTCAAGCCAACGGAGTGGTCCAATCAGAAAGTACCCAAGTTAGACTGTCCTCAATGACAGAAACACCAACTGACCAGAGGCCGGTCGAAGTCTGAGACAAAAAAGCATCAAAATTTACTGAATATTACGTTTGACGTTGCGTAGTACCCTATAGTTTATATTGCTTACTGTGTTTATGTGTCTTAGTAGCAACTACTAATGTAAGCTGTTAAAATGTACCTGTCTTCCTAAGTTATTCAGCTATCGACGAACCTGTAAGTAGATACATGTAATTCTGTAAATATATTTTAGTCCAAATGGAGTTAACAACGAAGAAAGATGTGTAGTTGCTCAAGATGTGTCATATAACCATTTACATACATTTATATTAAAAGAAATCACTTAATATTAATTGTAAATATAAGAAAAACATATTTACAACAGAAATTGTCAACGATATTGTACCAAATCTATACAAAAAAGCTTTTTTACATATTAATTATTAATAATGGCAGAAACTGTTCCAGATCATATCACACATCTGAATTTGACATTGCATTTGTTCTACAGAGTCTTCATTTAATCTTGTAACCCACGTGGCTTGTGATTTATTTAAACTTAAGAACTTTGATTCTTCTACGTTGAGTTATTTAGAGGTAATTGTCACTTGCCATCAAAAATATTAAAATTTTCGTTAGAACTGTCATCGAGATTTGTTCGCCGTGATTTTTATTAGTTTCTACGCTTCCAGAGCGACAAAAAATATTTAAAAATCCTCTCTTAAATACACTTGATTATTTAATAGAAATAATTTTCCTTGTTTGCAGTTTATCAACAATATTTTCCAAAAAATATTTACATGCGTTTTTCTTCTTCTTTTTTCCTTCCATGGCATCTGCTCCGATTGAATTATTTTATCTTTTTTTTTACCTTCAAAATAATGTAAGACTGATAAAATGTTATGTATATTTTTCTTATTAGTACTAAACTGTGTATATAATTCAAAGGAAAAGATTATAAAAATTTAAAAAATAACAATAAGCGTATATCGTTGTTTCAGAAACTTGTGATTTCGTACTAATCATTACCAATCTCAATATTTATAGGTCACGTGGGCTTCAGGACTAATAGAAGGCTATGTATAGCAATCAAATATCACATCCAAGCTGAAAACAAATCTAATATTGTAGATAATATAGTCTAATAATGTATGAAATAGCAATATTGTATGTATTTCCCAAATATGTTGTACAGTTACAATAATTCATAGGATAGAGATGGAGACACCATTACCTAAATGCTTCAATAGAAAATATATACATTTTTTAAAGAATTTTATACTTTTGAGAATGATTTTTATATAAAGAGTGTAACTGTTAAATAGTTGTAGACATGATCGTTCAAAAACAGCCATTTGATCGATCATAAAACATTATGGTATTTTAAGATAATTGTTAACAAGGATATGCAACAATGATTTTAAGATGGATGTTAATATACGTTAAGGGCCAAGTAAATGATCTTTCTTCAAAACGGTTGCATATTCTTTTAATATACATATATACGATTATTCTTAAGGTGTATATTTTATTTTTTTTCAATCTATCATTTATTTATTATTTTCTTTTTTAATTTATTAACATATATTTTTCTTTTGTTATATGAATATTGTTATTAAATTATTATTTATACGTATATGTTTTGCTAAAGTATTTACAAACAGCCATTGTAAATACTTTAAAATGTATCATTTTTACAGTTGTTTTAATATATTTTTAGTTGAAAAATGAAAGTCTTTTATTCTAAATCGTTTGTTAGTAATCTTCAGGTAATCGAATATAATTCTAATTATATCTAGTACACAAGTGTAAAGTCTGGGTATAGGTGCCGCATGCGTTAACGGAAAAAAATTACAGAGCGAATTTCTGCTTGCGATTACTAATGCGGGACTTGCATTGATTTTATATTTTCGAAATTTGTGTTGTAATCGATTTTTGAAATTAAAAAAAAAATGAGCATTACATTTTTAATAAGCATTCATTAGTTTTTTTGATTATTTTTTTATTTTGTGACTTCACAATACCGCTCGACATACATTATATCCGTCAGATAACATATCAATCGGTCCTGAGTCACAACATAAAAAATTTAAGGTATTCTAATTCTTTCAAAAATAGTATGAAAATTATTGTTATTAATATCTGATAATTATTAAGTTACAAGTTACTTTTTCGGTCTCTAATGTTAAATAATTAGTAAAATAAAAAAACGTACGTCATATACATTTGTTTTTTTAATTGAAGAAGCATGCAATAACGCTAATTATATAATCTATTCAAAAAATATAAAAAAAGACAATATCATTAAAGAATCAATATACTTTTCAAAAAAACAATAAATTAAATATATTCATTTCCGATCGGTTTTGATTAAAGTTCGAATGTAAAGTTATATTCACTTTGAGAGCTGTAAACGATATTATTAGCTAAAGATATAACAGCACAACCAGGTAAGGTTGTACCAGGCTCTATGTTAAGATGTAAATAGCTGAATTGAAACAAGAAAAACCTGGAATCAACACCTAGATAGCATAAGATCCTATAAATTAAGGAGTATTTGTAACAATATTAAGCTATACAACAGAAACTGAATAACAGAGGTAATCCTAGTCAAATCGAGAGGATAATAGCAGACATTTTAAATATAAATTGCTGAATCAATATTGAACATTTGGTAAAATGTTGAGATCATAATGTATTTTGATTTCAAAACTCCAGGAAATCGATGTAATCGCAAATTTACCACACCCTACATACAGTCTGGACTTTATGTCATGTGACCAATTTGGATTTATTGATGTATTTCTTTTTGCAAAGTAATTTGAATGAAGGCAGCAAAAACTTAAACTAAAATAAATGTTTGAACATTGCTCGTCTTTAATTAAAAAATTGTATATTTCTATTGGAACCTGTGGCGTGAAAGTTCAAAATGAAAGAGATTCACCACTAAACACCAAATTACTTCAATTTGAATATTTTAGTGAAAAAGTTAGGTTAGAAAATTTTGAGACAATTTCAAGTTTTTGATTTTAGTACGGTCATGAAAAAAATTAATAAACAAATAAATAAATAAAACTATAGACTTACACAGTGAATTAGTTTATTTTTTCCATTATATGGTGTCACATATACATTTAAATATTTCAAACATGAGAATTTTTGTCCTTAAAAATATAAACTAAACGTAAATTAATTTTCCACTAGGTACTGTTGCAGTTCTTTTATGTCTATATCCTGTACTTCTGATCCACCTTTCTTGTTCTTGTTAGTGGTAATACTTTTTTGTCCCAACCTCGCACAAGCTTTCTTATGCCAGGGCCAATGCAACCTCTGGCAGTCACGATCACAATATTGCACCACTTTACATTTTGAACATTTTTTTGCTGGTTTCTCTTCACCACAAGTATAACAGTGAGGTATGTTGTCTAAAAATCCTCTTTGTCCATTAATTACTGAACTAATAACAAAAAGAGCTGAGGGGGGATCTTCTCCTGATAAAGTTGTAACCATCTGCCTAAATAATGTACTTTCCTTGAAAGGAAACTGTCTTATGCAATATTTCAAAAAGTCATCCATAAAATCCATGTTTTCATCTTTTCCTGGACTCAAGAGTTTTTTTGCAAATATAGCAGTTATATCCACTTTATCATCTTCAGACTCTTTCCTTGCTAATTGTTTTTGCTTGATTTGTATCACTTCCCCAATTATATATGACAGATAATAAAACTTCAATGACATTACCTCATTAGTTTCAGCACCACGTTTCATTTCTCTTTCAGACATCAATTCCAGAACTTTCTTTAATTCTGGTAGATAATCCTGAAGACCAGCAACATTGTGTATGTTCATAACAACTTTTACTGGATGAATATTAATTTGCATTAAAAACTTATGGAAACTTTCGACTAAAAAGGCTGGTAAAGAGGATGTTGTTTGAGTCCCACTTACACAAGTATAATACTCAATATCTTCCTTGGGGACATAGTTATTTATGGTGGCTACACAATTGTGGTGACCAACAAAAGCTGCCATTTGCGATGGTGTTCTCCCAACAGTGTTGGTTTCTGTTGACTTGGCACCAGCCATAAGTAATAATAAACATACATCAACATTTCCAGATAGAGCAGCAAAATGCAAAGAAGTATAATTGTGTTGGTGCTCGCAAACATTTACATTAGCTCCCTAAAATAATAAATAGGTATTTGAAACCTAATTTTAGGTTAAAAAATTCTCAACAAACCTGATCAAGCAAAAGCTGAACTATTTCCTTGTTACCTTTATAAGCAGCATGCTGTAAAGGGGTCATTTTATTCTCGTCTAAAACGTTTACATTTTGAGGTTTTTCTGTTAAAAGTGCTTTTAAAAGTACCGCATCGCTCTTTTCAATAGCTTCAAATATTTTTTTTTCAGTTGGGGAAAGAGAATTTTCCGCCGTTTCAGACATCTTTTAACTATTGTTTAACTAAAAGTTCAATAATTGATTGGAATCTTATTTTATAGGTTAATGGATATATCACAAACATTTGTCAATGCATTTTTTCTTCTTTTATTTTTCAGGCATAATATTGTCGGGACGAAATTTTCATGAGAGTAGCTTAAACCTAGGTTGCTTTTCTATTTAAGGATCTGCTACTAGGCAATTCGCTAGCTGATTTAATTATAGAAATGATAAAATGTACCAATAGGCAACAAACACAAAGATCCAACACCGAAACAAACACAAATATCCATGCCTACACCAGGATTTGAACCCAAGACCCTTCGATTGTCAAATGAGTAACAAGCCCATTAGATCAACTCGGTCGGCATAAAGCTAGGTTAATATAACATACCTATTTTTTTTGTTAAAGTTTGATTGGTTTCCGTAGGAAGTAATAAGCTTTTCAAACTAGAGGCGTCAAGCCTATGAGCATTACGACGATTATTACCAGTGGAAAGCCAGGTTTATTATGAATAATTAAATTACTTAAAGAACCCTTTTGTGTCTTCTTATATTTTATAGGCGTAATATATTATCGGTGAGCAAATCAAATTTTTATGAGAATGACATGAAAGTAATTGAAAAAAATAAGGCATAGACACAATCCTCTTCCTATATTCGTTAGGCGTTAATACAATCGGTCCAAAATCAAAATTACGAGAATGACGTGATGTTAATAACATAACCTCGTTAATCTAAAAAGTTGGGGAACTTACGTAATTTTTTGCTAAGGTTTCATTAGTTTCTTGAAGAAAAAAAAAGCAGGCATCATGGGAAAGGCTTCACAAACTGGAGGCGTCGTGCCTATGAGCATTACGGGGCGTATGACCTCTGAAAGAGAACGTTTGCTGGGGATGACGGATGCTGAAAGAGCTTGGCGTAAACAATGGATTAAAGATCAAGAGTTGTCACCAAACGAACCAAGAAATGTCCCCGAAATATATAAACAATTAAATAATCCTATTCGTAGAGCTTATCGTTGGCCGCTAGATCAATTTCAGAAAGTTATGGCTCCTGCTATCGGAGAGACCCCGGCACTTTATGTAAGATGGGCTACTGGTAGACTGTTGATGTTCACCGCATTTACATATTATGCTTATTATTATTTCAAATATAATAAAAATGATTGGACTAGAAAAGGAGGATGGAGAGTTAGTTTATCACGTACTGCCATTCTTCCAGGAGATCCAGGTTATCCCAACCCATCTACTAGAACTAAAGGCTCTGAATATGCTGATAGAGGATTCAGTGAAGTAACTTTAAACTTGTAACTATTTCAAAATAGTATATTGTAACAGTGTAATTAAACTAATAGACGTTGTTTTAGAATTGTAATATTTATTTTTTGTTTTAAGAGAATAACCTACAGTTAGAAGCACACATATAATAAACAAACTATTTCCATAACTTTTTAATAGACATGTTCTTTTCTGAATCCTTCTGCATGACTTTGGCAACAGCCATTTCAAAATCTTCCTGAGTAACATGGACTCTCCTTTCTCTAAGAGCATACATACCAGCCTCAGTACAAACACCCTAAACAGGATAATGAAAATGAAACTTTTTTTTTCATTAAATTAGAATAAATACACTTACTTTAACTTCAGCACCACTTGCACCAGGCATAAGTTCGGCAATTTTTCTCAAATTTATGCCACGAGTTAAATTCATTTTCCTAGAGTGGATTTTCAAAATGTCGAGCCTGGCTTCCTCATTTGGTGGTGGGAATTCGATTTTTCTGTCAATTCTACCAGGTCTCAAAAGGGCAGGATCCAAAATATCTATACGGTTAGTGGCCATGATGACTTTGATATTCTTTGTAGCTTCAAAACCATCTAACTGATTTAACAGTTCCAACATAGTCCTTTGTACTTCTGAGTCACCTCCTGACCCTATAAATTTTAAAGTCCATTAGTTGATTGCTTCTTAATCCCCAATAAATATCTTACCTGATTCAATACGTGATGATCCAATAGAATCAATTTCATCCATAAAAATAATGGAAGGTGCATGTTCCCTGGCCATGACAAACAGTTCTCTTACCATTCGAGATCCCTCACCAATGAATTTCTGAACTAATTCTGATCCAGAAACTCTGATGAAGGTGCATTCAGTGTGATGAGCAACTGCACGAGCTAATAATGTCTTTCCAGTTCCTGGGGGTCCATACAAGAGAACACCTTTGGGTTGTGCAATACCCAATGCATCAAAAAGCTCAGGATGTTTTACTGGTAATTCAATTACTTCTTTTATTTCCTTTATCTGTTTATCCAATCCACCTACCATTTCATAAGTTGAGTCTGGTACTTTCTCAACCATCATAAGTGAGACCAATGGATCAACCTACCCAAACAATGAATTAATTTTGTATATATTTACTTCTAACAATCATACCTTATTAGGAAGAATTTTATGTAAAGTATAGCTTTCGTTTCTCAATGCAACCCTACAATTTGGCGTTACATCATTAATATCTATGTTCTTGTCAATATCAACCACAAACTTTCCTTCTGGGTGAACTTTAACCAGGACTTTCTTTTTATCCATCGGTTTAACAACTTCTCCTACATAACTGCCTTGTTCTTGAAGCAACATAAGTTCTTCTCTCAACATGCGAACTAAAAAAAGTTTCAATAAGATAAAAAACTACAGCACAAATCATTTAACATACCTTTAGCATTCAACTCATTTCTCTGAGCTTGTAACCGCCTCAAGTTTTGACTTTTCTCAGCCACAATAAGTTGCAATTCCTCAATTTTTGTAATATAATAAGAACGGAAACCCTCCCCTTTGGGCCCTCCATCAACATCCATCTAAAAATACAACAGCTTTTATGTTTCAATCAGATTTATTAATACAAATTACTGTTTTTAAATCTGATTCTGGAAAATTGACGTTGTCTTTAAAATAATCAATATCAATACAATTTTCAACAGTTCTACTTTCTATATCTTCTAGTGCTTCTTTTTTCGAGAAACGCTTTTTGTTTTTACGAGATAATGAAATGTCTTGACCCATCTTTTCGCTTTTAAAAAAGATTATGGGTTACATTTAAAATTAAATTCTAGTAAATAATGCTATTAGGATTATAACTGTTACTTACCTTATTTATTACGGTCATTTTATTTTCTAACACCGGAAAACTATAGCTCTAACAGGACAAATGAAAAATACAAATCATATATTTTGACTTTTGACAGTAGTATTGTCAAAGTCGTTCCGTGTTGCCAAGTAAAATATTCCTTCTTAATGATAGTTAAAGGAAAGAACTAAATAATTTTACCTATACTTTTTTTTATTGATACAATGTTTTAGTTAATCATTTTCAAAATTATAAAATCTTCTAGAAAACATCAATATATAGATGCGTATCACTATCGATATGAACAAAATAATTCGATATATGTTTATATAAAGCAATTAGAATTGCTACATGTAATTTGTGATGATTAGTAATTTTTTTTATCACCGGAAAACTATAGTTTTAACTAGATAAATGAAAAATACAAATTACATATCTTGACTTGACAGGATTGTCAAATTCGTTTTGTGCGATAAACATTCTTTTGCATAATAAAAATCAAACCAAAAACTATATAATTGTTTACATTTTTTATTAACGCAATAAGTTTTATTTAATTATTTAAATAATTTTCAAAACTATCTTGCAAATTCATAAAATATCTTGAAACCATTGAATATAATACTAACAGGAAGGAGCTTTGCCTAACTTAATGCACCTATATGGAAACGGAAACGGTCATATTGAAACACCACAGATGACTTTTTGTTTTGGAATTTTGGTAGTTGGTGTCAACAACTTAGAAGTAAAATTGTACAAAGTAGATTTGGTTAATTTTAGTGCGTTTTAATCAATAAGTACCGAATAAGTGTACTGGAGTACTCTTTTTGTGTGTTCTAGTGTAAATACATATTAATACTTATTATATTGTCAATAAAAGCAATATCGGAAGTAAGGTAAACATATAAATATGGTTAGTTGTGCGTCTTGTGGTTGTTTCCTGATACGAAAAAATCAATATTCAGGAGTAACATTGAGTAACAAGTGCTTTTAATTGTAAATTTGTCAATTATTTAGAAATAAAACGGTATTTTGTTTCAATGACATTTTAAGGTTATGAAGTAAATATATCACCTGGTATGCATAAACGTAGTCAAATGTTATATGTTATTTAAGATAGTGATTATTTTTTTAGAACCTAATTTTTTAACCTATGTTCTAAAATGTTTAGTTTTCGTTTGATACGTGTAAAACATGTTACTTTACTCATATAATCTATAAAAATAACTAATCATACAGAGTGTTACCTTTTTTCATAATCCTTTTCAAACATTATTATACTAATAAATGTAAATGTTACTTGCATTGTGATTTGGATTTTATGTTATTAAACCAGTTCATATTTTTGCTAGATTTCCCCAGATTCTAAATAGAAGAACACAGTGGATTAATTTTATTAAAAATCCCGACTTTATTCCAAACCGCAGTAGGGTTTGATGTTTCCATTATTTTGCTGAGGACTGTTTTGATCGAACATCTAAGGAAAAAGTGAGACTACTACCAAATGCTGTTCCAGCAATTGAAGTGGACTGTTTAGAATATGTAATTTTTTTTATTTTATCATTTTGATAAACATCTTTCATAGCATTTACTCTTGAAAGTTAGTTTTTTTTTGGTTGTTGTGAAAAATGAGTTTATTCTGGAGTTTATATCTAACACTTTATTTATTGACTATTTACACTACAAGAATTAATTATGTTTGCAAAAACGGTGTAGTAGATGAAAAAATTTGTAGAACATATACAAAGTTAATTTTGTTTAAGGGACATTAAACACTGAACAACTAAATACAGAAAGGATATATGTATTTTAATAATAAATAATTTAGTGAATATTACAGTTTTTTATTTAATTTAACCTAATTACCTAATTTAAATATGAACATTAACTCTGTGCAAGATGCAACTGATTACCTAACCAATTTTTGAAAATGATGATTTTATGACAGAAGATTCCAATTTCTTAATAACATTTTGTCATATTGGCCACATAAAAGACACTTTAATTCTTTGAAAAAATAGACTTTTTAATTAATTTAAATGTTTACATTTCTCTAGTAAGTCTTCATTTATTTAAATTATTTTTTTGATTTGTCCGTTACTTTGTGATTTTATAAAAAGGGAATAAAACAATGTTTTACTTTGTTATCTATCACTTTTATTAAATGTATTTTATTATTTATAAAAGTGATAGATAACAAAGTAAAAAATTGTTTTATTCCTTTTTTTCATTAATTTAATACAGTAACGATAATTATACAATAATTTATTGTTTTAAACTATAAACCTTCAGTTTCTTGTTTTTATTCATACTGTCCTACGCCACTGCCAAACGGGAAACAGTAGTCAGCCATTGTAGCTACCATTCTGGATAAATTTGCAAGATCATATGCTCCTTCCTGTAGTTTTCTATTCAAACTTTCAAACTCTTAATCAATAGAGGCAGTGTGCTATCTATATCAATAATTCGATACGCATTTATATGAAGAAATCGACCAAGAAAATAACTCTAATTGTTTTTACAAAAAATATTAGTACAATACGTTTTATTTAATAATATTAAAAGTTACTAATTTTAGAGGACCAACTCTAATCAATACATGTGTACAAATATCGATGCCCACGAAATAATTCGATACTTATTAATATGAAATAATCGTTAAAGGAAAGAACGGCATAATTATTTACATTTTTTATTAATGCAATAAGTTTTATTAAAATATTTAATAATTTTCAAAATTGCAAATATTAGAGGGCTAACCATATCAATACAGATGTGTGCTACTATCGATACCGACAAAATAATTCGTTTTCATTTTTGTATGGGTTAATTTAAAATACACAATATTTTGCGATCTATGTATATACTGTTGATGTGACCATGTTAAATGATAAGAATCAAGGGGTACTCGTATAATGAGGCCAAGTCCTTATTTCTCTATATAATCGATTTCCTGGACTGGCTGTTGCACTGACTTGTCGGCCACCAAACAGCACGTAGTTTTGATCGATTTCACCAAGTTCTATACCACATGTTAATAGTTTTTTTAGAGCCTCTAACATTTTACTACTGGGCAATTTTCCTAAAAACGTTAATTTTTTTAAAACTTTGATTCATTAACATATTGTTTATACATATGAATTAATATATGGATGAAATATGATAATTCTATTATTCATGTATCTATTCAAAGATGGCGCTTCTAGATATCCAAAAATTCAATCACTTTTTCATTGAAAGTACTGTGCAAGCTTATTTATACCTACTCGTGTAATCTCCAATAAAAGCTATCCCTAAAGAGCGACTGTTGTAACCTCGGGTGTGGGCACCTACTCTATGCCATCCAGCACCTTCATAAACTTTTCCGTCACCGCCAATTATGAAACTAAAAAGACAATAAATAATGTATATTGAATAGTAATGAAGACATGCGTGATACTTGTATCCTATATCGTGAAAATCCAGTGTATCCATGTGAAAATCTTGGATGTTGCGCAGCAGGGAACCGCAGGCTACTTCGTTATAACATTCTTCACTTACAGTGTGATGTAAAATAATGTTTTTAACTGGTAATAATACATATTCGACGGCAACAGGTGGACTAGCGTTCCATCTTTGTTTTGATATAATGTCTGGACATATACTTGGCAAATCTTAAATAAAAGGTATAAAATCAGTTAAGAGTAGGCAAAAAAGAATTTGCACAGACTAATATTTAACGGTTTATCATAAATCATGTGTGATTGTGATCATGTGAAAATTGTAACTTTAAGGATTTTTCTGTGTCATAAATTTTCTAAAGAATTAAGGTCCGGTGACTGGGGTGG
Source organism: Cosmopolites sordidus (assembly GCA_031761425.1). Taxonomy (NCBI): domain Eukaryota; kingdom Metazoa; phylum Arthropoda; class Insecta; order Coleoptera; family Curculionidae; genus Cosmopolites; species Cosmopolites sordidus. Next base: position 235,429 of record JARFXV010000810.1, read on the forward strand.
TGTGAGCAAGTTTCTAGGTGCCTTATAGAGGAGCCACTCCTTGGATATGTTCGCTGAATGTTTAGGGTAGTTATTTTGTTTCGAATAGAAGGTCTCTTTCAGCTTTGATTTTACAGCAGTCTCGTAGATTACCTAGCAACATTTCCACATAGAACCAGGCTGTCATCCCAGATAGCAATATGACGTCTTGATTAATTCTGAATAAGTTACCTAAATTAGTCGGTACTTTAAGAATGATGACTTTATTGATGAAAAAGCGAGTGAACAGTGATCCGAAAGTGAAGAATTGGACATAACTAAAAGTAACAGTATAACAGATGCAGCACCCGACACTAGTGTATATCCAGATCCAGAACAACCACAACAACGTAACGCACAAACAAAAATCAAAGTGAATCATTTTTTAGTGTGAACAATATTTCATCTTCACCATATATTACTGATAAGCGTAATTTTAAAGAACTAAATGATCAAGTGAAACGGTTCGTGATCGAAAACGGACATTGTAAACCTAAGAGTCCTTTCTTAAAAGACAGTGACAATAGATCTTTCCTAGAAAAACATTATTATATTGTTTCCAAGTTTGGCGTCAAACTTGAACGTATGGTTACCCTATTCCTTAATACTTCAGAAGGCGTATTATGAACCACGTTGGTTATTCGCAAATCGGACATCTAAAAAAATACAAAATGTTTGGATGGAAGGCTATGACGACTGGAAACATATTGTAGACGCCATAGAAAGACAGGAGACATCGAAAATTCACCTGGATTCTTGTCTCACGTATCAACAATGGCGGCTACATGGAACAGTAGATGAAGAGCAAGAGTCCATGATCAAGAAAGAAAAATCTTTTTGGTGCCAAGTACTCTCTAGACTCATGTAATTTAAACTGTAACTTTCAACTTGTAATTTAAAACTTTCGTGGCTACAGAGAAAAGGCAGATAGCAATGATCGAAGTTCCCGAGGAAACTTTTTGAGTATTGTTGAGTTATTAGCAAAATACGATCCGATTTTATAAGAATTGTTAAGTAAACCAAAGGGCCAGATAAAATACTTAAGTCCAAAAATACAAAATTAACCCATTTCTGTTCTGGTTCTAAAAATAGAAAATGCACTCATAAATGAAATAAATGCCGCACCATTTTACACTATCATATTCGATACGACTCAAGATATTTCAAAAACAGATCAAATGTGTGAACTTTACCGTTATTGTATGATCGAGAAAGACGAAAATGGAATCCCAAAGATGCTCGTCATTAGAGTCATTTTTAGGATTTCATGAAGTTAAGGACCAAACTGCCTTAGCAATGTTCAACCAAATTATAAAATCCATAAATGACAAAACTATACCTCTAAATAAGTGTTGACGACAAGGATATGATGGTGCTAACACAATGAAAGGTACATATGGTGCAGTTTAAAAACTTATAAATGATATCCAGCCAAATGCGGTATGTTCACTGTGCTGCTCATAACTTAAATCTGGTACTTATTGATGCAGTAAGAGAGGCTATTGATATGCAACATTTTTTTTGAAACAGTCCAATAAATTTATAATTTTTTTGGGCATATCATCAAAAGATGGAATATCTTATCAAGTTTTATATCTTATATCATCATCATCATCATCAGCCCGTATCGATCCACTGCAGGATGAAGGCCTCTTCAGCATGCTTCCAACCTTCACGGTCCTGGGCTTTCCTCTTCCACTCGGGTCCAATATAGTTAACGATGTCATCAATCCATCGTGCTTTCGGTCTTCTTCGCGGACGTTTGCGATCAAGCGGTATGCACTCCAGGCTTGCCTTCGTCCATCTGTCGTCTCATCGCCTCGCTATATGGCCTGCCCATCTCCATTTCAACTGTTTTACTCTTCCAATTATGTCACAGACTTTTGTTTGTTCCCTGATTCATGCGCAGGACTTTCTGTCTCGTCTTGTAATGCCAAGCATACATCTTTCCATTCCCCTCAGTGCCACCCGAAGTTTTTGAATTGATTGCGATGTGAGTGTTCAGGTTTCACTTCCGTATGTCATAACGGGTAGAACGCACTGATCGAATACTTTTCTTTTCAGGCAAAGTGGAAGTCTGCTCTTAAACACTATGTTGAGCCTACCAAATGCCTGCCAGCCACATTTAACACGCTGTTCCACCTCCCGGGCGGTATTCCCCTCCATGGAAATCCTCTGCCCAAGATATATAAAGCTGTCCACAATCTCTAAATCCCTTCCTAGAACTGAAATTCTTCTGTCCTGAGCGAAGTTATTGAACATAACCTGACTCTTTTTCAGGTTTATTTTCAAGTCAAATGGTTCGCCACCCCTTTGCAGTTCTTGTATGCGTCTTTGCAGCACCTCTGGGTCTTATGAAATGAGAATAATATCATCTGCAAATCTAATATGGTTTAAGTTTGCACCATTGATCTTTACACCATCCTATAGCTTATATATTATATATTATATATTAATATATATATATATATATATATATATATATATATATATATATATATATATATATATATATATATATATATATATATATATATATATATATATATAAAGGGAGTCGTCAACTTCGATAACATTAAAAACATTGAACCTTACTAGATGGGCAGGACGTTATGATGCTATTTTTGCTTTAAAAGTTCGGTTTGTTGAAGTCCAAAAAGCGCTAAGGAATACAATTCTGTTAAATTGCAAATCAGATGAAAGAAATGAAACTATTTCACTCAAGAAGAAGATCGAAAACTACAATTTTATTATGTTACAAACTATCAATGCAGCCTCTAAAGCACTGCAGACTAAAGCCACCGACCTTTCAAATGCCTAAAAACGTTTGAAAATTTGCCTGGAAGAATTGGAAAGGTGTATACATGAATTTGAAAATTTAAAAAAGGAAGCCAATAGTGTAGCATAGAAATGGTCCATCATTCCTAAATTTTACAAAACTTGTCAGAGGAAGGTGAAACGCCATTTTGACGAACTTTGCGAAGATGGGCGTCTCCAAGATCCGGAAAGTTTGTTCAAAGTGAACATATTTAATAGAGTATTGGACATCATTATTAATCAACTGAAAGGCGTTTCGTTCCAATGAATGAAATTGTTTGCAATTTCAGTGTTTTGCAACCTGCCACTTTGTAAAATTTAAATGACACTGAACTATAAAAAAAACTCTAAAATTTGTTGATGTATATAAAAAAGACATATCTGAATCATTTGCCAGGGAAATTATCAGTTTTCGGCCCACCTTCAGAGACGAAATAGAAAAGTCTTTGTGTATTAGGGAGCTTGCTGATTTATTAATAATAAAGAATCATTTTATGTCGTGCAGCTTTTCAGAAGTATGTACTGCATTAATGTTTGTTACAATTCCTGTGACTACAGCTAGTGCTGAAAGATTATTTTCGAAAGTAAAATTAATAAAAATCTATTTAAGAAACCCTATGGGACAAGACAGACTACGTAACTTGGCTATTTTGTCTATTGAAAATTCTATTGCCCGATCTTTAAACTTTGATGATGTTATTGATACTTTTGCGGAACAGAAAGCTCGGAGAAAAGAATTTTATTAATAAATATCTTGTTAATATTAAATTGTTATATCATTAAAATTATGTATTACTTATGCTTTTGAAAATAAAATTTATTAGATATTTAACTAAAATGCATACTATATTAGTAATACTGTTGGATAGCTACTTAAGTGATTTATTAAAATTGAATTACAACGTGACGATTTTTACTGGAAGGGCCCCATCCAATGAATTTGTCACAAGCCTCAGACGGTATAGTTACGCCACTGATAATGTTAAAATATTGGTTGTCTTAAAAACTTCAAATGTGTTGTCATAGGAAAAAATCCAAAAATCTAAACTCTTCCAAAAATCTAAGTTTTATCTTTAATTTTTTTGTGCGAACTCTAGTCTTTTTCGTCCATTAATTCAATTGAGGTATGGCTTCTTTTTAAGTCGTTTACCCCGAACACTTTTACCATGGAGAAGATTCCTTATTGTTTAAAATGTAACCTTCTTCTGTCTGTCTCAAATTAGCAATCTGTTGGGTGTTAGGTTTGGTTTGCAACAATTTTACGTTGCTCACTTAATGGGACACCCGGTATATATATATATATATATATATATATATATATATATATATATATATATATATATATATATATATATATATATATATATATATATATATATATATATATATCTTCCAATTTTTCTATAACTCTTTTCCGACACAGTACAATGCCACTATTTTCTATCTCACTCCCACAGGAACCTCTTTTCATTTCGGAACAATTTCAAACTCGTAAACTGAGGATTGACAGGATTGGTAAGTACAACAGGCTACACTAATCCTCACAATACCTGTGTTTATATTAAAACAATAAATAACATTTTTCGATATATTATTTGTATGATTGATGTTGTTTGAAACAACTTTATTTTCATGTCATATAAAAGGTATACAACTTTGCTCCCGCCGTTTTCCTATAGATGGCGTTAGTCGTGAGTGGTTTCAACGGTTCAAGAGCGGTAATTTTCACGTCGAAGACCGGCATAGCGATGGAAAATTTTTGAGGATGAAGAATTAGAGGCATTGCTTAATGAAGACTCGTGCCAAAGTCAAGAAAAGTTGGTAAGATCATTGGGAGTGACTTAACAAGTGACTCAAAATGCCTTAAAGACCTGGGAATATTCTAGAAGCAAGGATATTGGGTGCTATGCAAGTGGAAACCGAGAGAAGTTGAACGCCGTTTGTTTGCTTGTGACCACTTCCTTGAAAGGGAAAAACGGAAGGAATTTCTGCATCGCATTGTGACGGGATGAAAAATGAGTTTATTCAAGCGTCGAAAATCATGGAGATATCCCGGTCACGCGTCCACGCCGACGGTTAAATCGAATATTCACGGCTCCAATGTCATGCTCTGTATCTGGTGGAACCTGCTCGGTGTAGTGTATTATGAGCTGTTAAAACTGTCTGAAACAATCACAGGGAATCGTTATCGGATGAAATTAATGCGCTTGAGCCGAGCATTGAAAGACAAATGGCCACAATACAGCGAAATACACGATAAAGTAATTGCATGACAATGCTCGGCCCAATGTTGCGAAAGTGATAAAAACATACTTGGAAACGTTGAAATGGGAAGTCTTACCCCACCCCCGCTTTCTCCAGGCGTGGCTCTCTCTGAATATCACCTGTTTCGATCGACGGCACACGGTCTGGCTGACCAGCACTTCCGGTCTTATAAAGAAGTCAACAATTGGATCGATTCGAGAATCGCTTCAAAAGATGACCAGTTTTTTTCAATGCGGGATTCGAACGCTGCCTAAAAGATGGGAGACGGTAGTGGTCAACCATGGACAATACTTTGACTCATAAATGTATAATGAGTTTTTTACAATAAAGCCTTGAAATTTGAAAAAAAACAGCGGGAACAAAGTTGTATACTTTTTACATTGGACATACCATATAAATCGGAAGAAAATAATATCGCTTCAAAGCAAGAAACCAAAAGTACCAGTAGTAATAATGTCTATGAAATTTAACTTCCATTAGTACCTAATTTATTTAATATTTTGTGTTCATCCCATTAGTACGAATGACCGATTCCGAAAGTCTAGGCAATGATTCCACATTTTGTTTGTAATATCTGTGAGTAAACTGTTACATGCTTCAAAATTACCTCTTTAGAGCTCACTTGCTCTAAATTGTAACTTTAATTTCATTCCATGTACCTTTCTGTTATACACTAGGTGGGCTAGAAATGTTTGCAATTTTTAAAATTCGATCAAAGTAACATGCTACCGGGGTTGTTCGAAAATTTCTCGATTTGACAAAGAAAATAACATTTTGAGATTTTTTTCTATTTTTCAATTTAGGCACTTTGCACTTCAATACATTTACACTACATACACTCAGTACAATACGATTTGTCTAATTATGCAAAATAAGCGATTGTCTCAGCTCTGAACTCATCATATGAAGTGAATCATCGTCAAGCAAGGTGTTTTTTCGGGTTTGAAAACAGAAAGTAATCGCTGAAAGCTACATCCGGCGATTACGGCGCATGGGAAACTACTTCGAAGGCTAAGTCATAGATTTTTGCAGCAACAAGAGGACCTTCCCGTTTTCGTCTTTTGTCAGGTGGTCTATAAGCACCACTCTAGAATTCCAGAAAACCGTACCCATGACTATGTAATGTCGAATTTATATGTCGATATGTCGGAAAAATGTTTAAATTTAGCTACTTAAATTTAAAGAAAACTACTAGTGCCATCTGTTGAAACAATATATAATGTTAAAGCTGTATATCTCCTGTATAAAACCAGGTGACATATAGGTGATTGTCAAGTTACAGGGCTTAAAGTGACAGTACCTTTTGTTATCTCGTCACAAAAACACGATGGAACAAAGACCAAATATTAAATTTTGTTTCAAACTCGATAAACATTTTAATTGATGAAAAAAAGTTTATGGTGATGATTACTTATACTCTACACATATGTTGGAGTGTTGTAAGCGATTTCAGGACGATCATGACGTTTTGAAAGACGACCCAAGACCAGGTCGGCGAAAAAAAAATGCGGTTAGTTGGTGAAAAAAGCGCGTGAAAAAGCGATGCGAATTCTACTATGAAATAGATAACGGAGGAACGACCAAAGACTTGACTCATGAAACATCCTCTGTATTCGTCTGATTTATCTCCGTGTGACTATTCCTGTTTTCAAAACTCCAAATGGTCATGAAAGGAATGTTTTATGACGGTATTATACAAGTCCAGGAAGCCGCGACGAGGCTCATTGAGGCGATTCCGAAAAGCGACATAAAAATCTTTGCTAGCATTGGTTAAGCGTGCCCAGCAGTGAATTAACGCTGAAGGGATCAATTTTAAATACAAAAATAAATTATTAATAATTATATTATATTAAAAGTAAATAAAATAGTTGGGAATGATTTTTTTAACACCATAGAGATGTGTATATTCTCATCACTGGCACTTTGCTAATCTGGCCGCCCTACACGCCAGACTTAAAACAACGAAGAGGTCATTTGTGCTTTAATCACGAGTTTTTTGGAACCGAGAATTAAAGAATACCAAAATATCGACAATCACCTTGAATAACAGATTTTTATTGAAAGTCACGGTCAGCATTTGTCTACAACCTTCAAAAATTCCAGATACATATCATCAAATTAAACAACATCGATTGTAGTCGGAGGAAAAAATATTTACAAATATTCCAGGAAATCAGACAGATTCTAAAATATACTACCGAAAAATGTATGATAGAAGCGAGTTAAAAAAATGTATCTTTTATTATTCTGTAGATCAATCCCTATATTTACAATCAGATTTTAGTTTAGCAAGTGATTTTAATTCGTATGTTGGAAATGGCTCCAAAGAGAAAAGAGATCCCTGTGGCAATGAGGGGGGAAATAGTAGCATTGTACCGCGCCGAAAAAAATTATGGAAAGAATTAAATTCAAGTTAATTTATTATTTTCTAGTGAGGTATATTCTAACAAATATAAATATCGGAAATAATTGAAAAGAAACCCCGATCAGGTCGACCCCGAGTCCTCACTGTTAAGGGAGCGACGGAAAATAATCAAAGAAGTCTTAAAAAAAACCTACACAGAGCGTCCAATAGCTCTACGAGCAACTTTGAAACATGCTCTGGGAAGGTCACATAATAGGTCAGACAATAAGGATTGTTCTCCATGACAAAGGCCTTCGAGGTATACGACCTGTAAAAAAAGCCCATAATCAATGAAATTCGCAAAATATTAGAATTCGCACAAAAATATTAAGAAAAACCTCTAGATTGTCGGTAGCAAATTAATTTTTTCGACGAAAGCAAATGTGAAATTTTAAAAATTAAAAAATTATGGCGGAGAAAGAATACTAGAAAATTAAAACCGCTGTAAAATTAAAGCTGGAAGGGACTCTCTATTTCCAACAGAACCTCCTGGAGCAATGCACCTAAAAGGCTGCTCATACCACCTCAGTCACCAGATCTTAATCCCTCGAAAAATTTATGGGCACATTATAGACAGAAAAATCAGTGAAGTCACAGTCAAGGAGCTTCTAACAAATTTTTTGATGCAGGAAACAAAACAAAGACGATTGACAAAAGGAAAGATGTTTGGAAGCTGTCATTTGTGATAATGGAATGAATACAAAATATAAAATAAATTAGGTGCCAATGGAAATTGATTTTTATATAAATTATAACTGCTGTTTTTTAGCGGTTTCGAATATTATTGTTAAAGATACTATTTATTTAATTGATATCAAATTGTTATGCTATATTGTCATTTCTTCTTCCCTAAAAATTATGATAGGCAAATACTTTTACTGTATGTCAATAAATATCAATGAACGATTAAATTACTCTTATCCCAATTCGATTATTGTTTCCTTAACTTTCCCTTGCGTTGGTTAAGTCTGATTTATATGAATAAATAAAAGTAAAGAATTAAGAAGTCAGATAATTTATAAAATGGGATGTTTCAAGTAATTTTTGAATAGATTGTTTATTGGCCAGCTTGTCCTCAAAAGGGAAAGGGTTTCTCTTTGACTCTTTTGATCAGTACATTTTCTCCACTGACTTCAAACTAGTTAACTTACCTGAAGTTAAATTTAGATTTATTTGCCATACACAAACTAAAAATATCACTAAATATTTGCCCATTTTGCACAGCACTATCAATAAATAATTTAAATTGATATTCCTTATCAAATCATTAACCTATCCACCTAATAAATACAAATACAGAACAAGACGTGATATACAAAATAAACAAAATGATATCTACTGTCACGAATTGATCTGTTAAAAATGTAAAAGACGTCCAAGAACGACCAGTCTTCATTTATATTAAGCTTGCAAGAAACGGGGAAATACTTGGCGAAAAAAGTTTACGTGACTCCCGATTTTTGCACAATAATTTAGCGGATGTTAATGTCGCGAATCAAATAAATGTTTTAAATGACCACTTATGTTGTTTTAAGGACAAAGATATGACTGGTTTCAAGTCCAAGAAAAATCGAGTCCCAGAAAATTGTTTTTTTTCTTTACCTCAATATTTTCCTTAAAACAGTAATTATTTACAGATAAAATTTGTACATATGTATATAAAACTATGATCTCCAATGTTTAATAAAGTATGCCGATTAACTTGAATTTGCACAACGTGACCCGCCACAAAGGTTAATGAATCAGTTGAATACATTGTTAACATAAATAATTTATAAAATAATAATATGCTTATTTCAGATCATATTCAATATCAATGTCAAATGTAATTTTTGTTTACATTATATTTATTACCTTTAACATAAATAATTTTATAAAAAATAATTGTATAATTAAAACAAAATTGTCTAATTTCCACTTATATAAGTGGAAATTAGACAATTTTGTTTTATTTATACTATTTAGTATGCATTTACATCAAGAAAATGCCACAACCAACTTCAGTTTAAATAATTTTACCTAAATCAACAGCTGATACATCAAGATAGGCAACCACACTTATGGCCAGTTTGACGTTTAATAGTACCTCCTGAGTTAAACTTATATTTTATTCCAAATAAGGTAATAACCGTAATAAAATTCCATTTAAAATTTGAAATTGTATGAATGATTTATTGAAAAATCCAATTTAGTATTGTGAAGTGTTCATCCGCATAATACCTGAGACAATGGAATCGGATTTGGGTGAGTTGCGATTTTTTCTTGTTTTTGATAACCTGTAAATTTGAGAAAAAAAAGTTACACATTTGTACAAGGTGTGAACCGTTAAAAAAATAGCAAAACACTGAGTAACAAATGACATCATCGTGCAGTGACGGATAGATATATGTATTAAATAAATTTAATGACATATACATGTGTTGTAAAAATCATATCTCAATTATCTGAAGCGTTAGAACATAAATAGAGGTAAACTAGAAATTTAAAGTATTCTATTTTTGTGTAGGAGTGTTGAAACTATGTTGATTTATATATAAAATTGATTTATAATAAAATCTGTGAAACGTAAATGGCATGATTAATGCAAGGATAGTGAGGTTCATATTGACAGATGTAAAGAGCTTTTTACCTGTTAACTTGTATATAAAATCTCCCCCCAATTGTCAACTATTTTAAGTTTTTCAGGTTCTTAAAGAAATCGTTATTTATAGATTTTGGATAAAATCCAAGTGTATTTTCTTTAATTAGTGTTTACTCCAAATACTGGAATTGACTTTTTTAATAATGCATGGCTTCACAAATTCTGCGAAGTTCATTAATTTAATAATCATTCTATGAATGTATATCGGATTTAAGGCTTTATTAGAAATATACCAATTATAATGATCTTATTTTAATATTTGTAACCTTGATCTTAATTTATCTCCATCTATAGATTGTTCAAGTCTTGTTTATTTGGTTTTGCACTGTATGAGATTATGTGTTGAATGCGAAATGATTAGACCGTAGCTTGTATTTAGTTATGTGGTTTTGCTGGAACTAGTATGACGGAGATATAACATTATGCTGACTTACAGATAAACAGATGGAAATTTCTGCGATATGATTTTCTGTTTGCATAATGAAGTATATATTGTGAGGTTATACTCTTTCGTAGAACTAGCGAGAGTAAATGGTTTTTTAATTTGTAATTAATTTTACTTGTACACAAGTAATATATGCCTAAAATGTTCCAAGACTATACTAATAGGAATCGGAGATTACGGATTTTCGCGGTTTATTTTATTTTGGCTTCTACTTATGCACTCTACCTTCAGTGAACGTCAAACAATGATTGAAATAACCGACAGTTATGAAATCGCGTCACATCTTATAGATATCACTCTTTCATAGAGACATATTAAAGGTGTTTCTTAAATGTTAATTTTTGGAATTGCCCTGTATTCTACACTTCGAATATTATCTATTTCAACTGTCATCACCTATTTTAAGTTTTCCGTGTAGTTAAAGAACCTGAATTATTTATAGATCTTGGATAAAGTCCAAAAATGTTTTTGTTAATTAGTCTTTACTTACAATTGATGTTTTCTAACAGTGTTAATGGCTTAACAGGTCTTTTGATGTTACTTATTTCTGTAACAATTGTTCTGAAATTATTAGTTTTATTGACATTACTACAGTACAATTGGTAAAATTTATTTGTTTTTTAAGTTGTTATTCCTGTCCTTGATATTTGACAGAAGTTTCATATAATTTTGCTTGATAAGTTAGGAATTAATAGCGATTTTTTAAATTTCTATCGGTGAATTTTTAAAATGGATAAATATATCCAGCAAAAAATTTGCATTAAATTAGGTCTAAAAATCGAAATTTCTTGGGCTGATGCATTAAAAATGTTATAAAAGTGTTATGTCAAAATGAAACGATGAAGTTATTTAAGAAAAAAACATCTGTGCAAGTGGTAAAAAGACTAGTGTTAGTAGAGAAGCAGTTGAAGCTAAACTTCGTTCAGGAAGACCTTCCACATCAACCAGTGAAGAAAACGTTACCAAAATTAATGATATTGTACTCAGTAATCGCCTATTAAGTATGAGATACATTGTAGATATTACTATGAGAAAACAATTCATAGTTTATTAGCTATTCGTAAATTTCGCCAAAAATCAAACAAATATCATATATCCACAATCATCATATTTACCAGATATGACACGGTGTCAAGTGATTGAAGAAACTACTTCGTGGACGCCGTTTTGAATTCATAGAAGCCATTCAAGGCAGTTTGTTAGCCGGATTGATGGAAATATAAGAACTTGCTTATAAGACCTCTTTCGAACTGGGAAAAACGTTGCAATAAGTGTATTGTAATAAGAGGGGATTATTTCGAAGGAGGAAAAATAAATTTGCATGAATAATAAATTATTTGTTTTATTTAAAGGTCCCTTATCTTTTGATCATAGTATGTACATTGGAAAAATATCGGTTACCTTATACGGCTCTTATTTTAATTATTTTAATTTGCGTCCTTGCTCTCAATTTATCTCCATCTAGAGATTGTTCAAGACTTCGTCTTGATTTGGATTTGCGTTGCGTTAGATTTTTGGGGTGAAAGTATCAAGATAATTTTCGTAAATCGAGAAAAAAATAAATTGCTAATATCCGTCGGGCGTTCATTTAAATATGTACAAATATTTTCAAATCGGTAATCTATTTTAGTCGATTGATGTCATGGTAGTTAAACGGGTTTTTAAAAACGGAGATTTTTATTAACTAAATGTATACAAGCAGACGTTTTAATGCACGGCACGTTGTGTTAAAACACGGTTTCTGTTATTCTTTTATTGTGGAATGAATTAGCAGTTATGACAAGTTCAGCTTGCCCAATGGCATTCACTTTCTTTTTTTCCGAATAGTTCTTGTTGGATTGCTTTTTGGGAGGTTTAGATGGTTCTCGCCAAGAAGTTCTTCTAGATTTTGAGTTAAAAATCAAAATTGGATGTTTTTTTTAGTAGTGTTTATTTGTGATGCTTTCTAATTAATTAATCAAATTTGGGGAAAGAAAATTGTTGCCCTTGGCTTTTGATATCCTTATACCGCTAAGTTGGTTTCTTGGGTTGTCTATATTATGGCCACCTTTCCAGATATCGATCGCGTTCGACGATGCTTAACTTCAGTTATCAAGAACTGATGTTCGACGTGATGCAGCTATATATATATATATATATATATATATATATATATATATATATATATATATATATATATATATATATATATATATATATATATATATATATATATATACCAGGTGTCCCATTAAGGATGGATCGCGGCCGTATCTTGAAAACTATTTATCCCACAGCTTTGCGGAAAAAAATATTATAATAAAACTGACTGTGAGAAATTCACCAAAAATATTTTTAAGCTTCTAAAACGACCGCAAGAGGGCGTGACGAGCTAAACATTTTTAAAAATAATTTTTTTGTGTATTTTCAAGTGTTAACCGAGTAAGAAAAATTCTCAGTTAAAATTAGCAAACTGTCTCCTACAACTTTGTTTTATGACATTTTGTCGTAACTTCGCGAATAAAGAAGTGGGGGGAGTTTTACCTATTTAGATAAAAAGTTGTCTAATGTCTGTTTGCCTAAACCGATTTTCCTCAATTTGGATTCACATAAAAGGCAATTGATGGGATAATCAGATAATCTGGGAGATAAATTATTTAGTTTATAAATGAAACCGCGAGGTGGCGTTACATTCAACAATAGTTTTTTTGAAGTTTTGTTCAGTTTTTTCAAATGGAATGGTACAGCTTTTATTACATGGCTAAAAAGGTAATTTAAAGAGGAATCATCCAGTGAAAACCCGAAATCGATATCTCTGACATGTCAAGAGATATTTCGATTTTTCTGAAAAAATCAGTTAGTTTTAATTTTTACCGTAATATTAAATTAAAAATTGGTCTTAATATGCTACAGCTTTTATTACATGGCTAGAAAGGTAATTTAAATAGGAATCATCCAGTGAAAACCCGAAATCGATATCTCTGACATGTCAAGAGATATTTCGATTTTTCTGAAAAAATCAGTTATTATTTCACTACTACCTGCATTAACTTAAAAAAATATTAACCTAATGTTTGCCTTCCTTCACAGTTTACCAAAAATCGATACATATATATATATATATATATATATATATATATATATATATATATATATATATATATATATATCGATATATATATATATCGATATATATATATATATATATATATATATATATATATATATATATATATATATATATATATATATATCGATATATATATATATATATATATATATATATATATATATATATATATATATATATATATATATATATATATCGATATATATATATATATATATATATATATATATATATATGTATATATATATATATATATATATATATATATATATATATATATCGATATATATATATATATATATATATATATATATATATATATATATATATATATATATATATATATATATATATATATATATATATATATATATATATCGATATATATATATATATATATATATATATATATATATATATATATATATATATCGATATATATATATAATCGTATATATATATAATCGTATATATAGCACCAGAAGATAATTGTTTCAAAGAGTCAAAAATTTCCACTGAGACCATTAATTTAATGAAAAAACGCCGGACAATGAAAAATGCAGACAGCCTTTTTGGCAGGGTCGAGTACGTTGAGCGTTGCCAAACTGTAAGAAAACGTATATTCGAGAGGAAACGTGCCGAGTCAACATGCAGCTTGTACAAAAGACTCTGGAAGAAAACAGAGGAATTAACGAAGCTAAGCAGAAGCTAAGAAAGAAAAGGACACACATCGGACGGAAATGTTTGAGGTTGTCCGAAGATTATATTGAAAGTTATATGAGGACCAGAATCAAGCAAGAACAGCAATTTCCACTGAAAAACAAGTGCCGGATATCCTGGTGGAGAAAGTGACAAAGGCTATAGACTCGATGAAAAATGGCAAGGCTCCAGGAAAGGATAGTATAACTGTGGAGATGTTAAAAGCTGGTGGTCAGACTTTACATAAAACACTAGCAAAATTATATTCAAAATGTCTCAAACAACAAGAAGTACCCAGCTTATGGAAAAATGCAGAAGTGATTCTTTTACATAAGAAAGGAGCACGGGAAGATTTAAAGAACTACCGTCCAATAAGCCTCCTGCCAGTGGTGTACAAAGTTTTCACCAAGATAATATCCAAAAGAATACTAAAAAAACTTAATGACGTACAACCAAGAGAGCAAGCAGGATTCAGAAGTGGATTCAGTACAATGGATCACATCCAGGTCCTTCAGCAGGTCATAGAAAGACACAACGAATACACTATGCCACTGTACTTGGCTTTTATCGATTATGAAAAAACATTTGTTTCAATCTCAAAGCGGGCCATAATGGATGCATTGCGTAATCAAGGTGTAGAGAAAGCCTATGTAAATCTACTAGGATCGATATATGATGAAGCTACGACAGCGACAGTCCACCTTGACGATCTTGAGGTTGGAATAAATGTAGAGCTGGGCGTACGGCAGGGTGACGCAATATCGTCTCTTCTTTTATCAGCCTGCCTGGAAGAAATGTTCCGTAATGTGGATTGGGAACAGGATGGAATAAGGATTAATGGTGCATACTTAAATCATCTTAGATTCGCAGATGATATCGTTCTTCTTTCACAACACCCAGAGGAGCTACAAAGACACGTACAAGAGCTGGAAATGGCTGGGGAACCATTTGGCTTGCAAATAAACCAGAAGAGTCAGGTCATGTTCAATAAATTTGCTGAGGACAAAAGAATCTCTATTTTAGGAACGGATTTGGAAGTTGTGGATCACTATATATATATATATATATATATATATATATATATATATATATATATATATATATATATATATATATATATATATATATATCTTGGGCAGAGGGTTTCAATGGAAGGAGATACCGTCCGGGAGGTGGAACGGCGCGTTCAATGTGGCTGCCAGGCATTTGGCACGCTCAACATAGTGTTTAAGAGCAAACTACCACTTTGTCTGAAAAGAAAAGTCTTTGATCAGTGTGTCCTGCCCGTTATGACATACGGAAGTGAGACCTGGATACTCATATCACAGTCAGTTCAAAAACTTCGAGTAGTACAGAGGGGAATGGAAAGATGTATGCTTGGCATTTCTAGACGGGATAGAAAGACCTGCTCATGGATCAGAGAGCAAACGAAAGTAAGTGACCATTGGACCGTAAGTGATCATTGGAAGAATAAAGCAACTGAAATGGAAGTGGGCAGGCCATGTAGCGAGGCGGTAGGACGAAAGGTGGACCAGGGCGGTCCTGGACTGGATACCGCTTGCAAGCGTCCACGGAGAAGATCGAAAACACGATGGACTGATGACTTTATTAAGTATATTGGACCCGAATGGCAGAGGAGAGCTCAGGACCGCGAGAGTTGGAAGCATGCTGAAGAGGCCTTTATCCTGCAGTGGATTGATACAGGTTGATACAGTCTGAGTTCGGAGAAGAGAAAAAGTCGCACGGAGCCATATCGGACGAATAAGGTGCTTGAGCACAAAAATCACGCACAATTAGAGCCGTATGAGATGGCGCGTTTTAAGCCAGAATATCAACCAAAATTTGTTGAGATAATCCAGAAGAGATGCCAAGATCTTCTGCTATCTCTCTAATGCCAACATGACGACCTTCAGGTTCGATTTTTTTTAATTTTCTCGATGTTATCTTCGTTAACAGAGGTTGATGGCCGGCTGGCATGGGACAAGTTTTTACCGATCTCACGGGCTGCACTAAATGCTCTATACCACTCAAATACTCTTTTCAATGCGTTCGTTGCAGAAATTTCATTGGAAGCAAAATTTCACACAAATTCTTTGTTCAATATTTTTATTCATAGTATAAATCGCCAGAGTAATTTTTCGCGACACAACAAACATCTGTCAAACACACACTGACATATCGCGTTCAAACTTCACATGTATGTCACGTACGGTTGTACCAACATAAAGAAAAATACCAATTCGTAAACCGCGCGCGGTTTAAATGAGCCGGGTGATCAATTTTGATCACATGGTATTATGGCGTTTGGTTTAATTGTCTGAAATTTTTGCCAGTGGTTTTCTAAAATGGATAAATTTATCGAGCAAAGAATTTGCATTAGGTTTTGTTTGCATAAAAGTTTGCAAAATAAGATTAAATGAAACGTTATATTTACAAAATGCTACACAAGCACAGGTTATCAAATATGTTGAATTACAATCTGGGTAAGAATATTACTTGGAAAACTCATATATTTACTCAAAAAAAAATAATTCAACGGAAACGGTCCATTACAAATATTACTGGTCCCTGGGAAGAAAATCCAAAGTGCAATTGAGGAACAAGGTATAGTGCGTTTCAAGATATATCGCTGACCGATTGGCTGTAATAAACTCTTAACAATCCCTGCCGTAACGAAACCCGGCAAAGTTGCAATAAACGTAAACAGGGCCGGGCTTAATAAAATAACAGGTAAAAAGATAAAATTAATTTTATACCTGGTTTGGTAGTTTTGAAATATTTTAGTTTAGTTCGCATTCTTTTCTTAAACAGTTCAGTTCTATAATTTCGATCGAATTTTTTGTTATTCCAAATGTGCTAAAACTGTGGCGTTCTTGGTAAGATAATGATCATTGTGCCTCCTGTAGTGCTAATTTTAAAAGAAACGTTTATCGCTCCATGCTAAGCAAATTGTTAAAAATGTGTATGTTTCTTTATTTAATAGGGGGCTTAAAGTAAATGCAGCCGCAGCAGAAACGTCTTCATTAACGAAAACTCCCTTATCTACAGTTAAAGATATTGCGACGAAGCCAATTAAAGCCAAAAAAGTCCGTTGTGATTCTGATAAAAGTAAATGTGTTGACGAAAACGACAAAGACTTAATGCGAAGCAAAATTTATGCTATGTATGAAGAAGAAATTATGCCTACATTGTATTCATTCTAACAGCAACCAAGGAAAGATGAAACCAACATTCTTTGCAGTAGAACTAGCCTCCGAAGAATATTATCTTAAAAGGGTTTTGCATATCGGACCATTAATAAAAGACAAATAATAATGGAATCAACGATTGCGACGATGGCGGTTTGACTACTTAAACTCAGACATCTACAGATTAAAAAATCGTCCCATTGTTTACCTTCATGAAACATGGTTCGATACATATGAGATGCCAGTAAAAGGATGGGTAGATACATCAAGAAAATAGCAAACCAAAGCCCCAATGAACAAGGGAAAATAATTACAATTTTACATTCCGAGGATGAATGGGTTTTAAATTATTTACGGTTGTAAACTAAATTTTTGTAACGTAAATGGAAAAACATTATTTTTAGCGATTAAACCAAAATTAATTTATTTGGTTCTATTAATATTTTTTGTGAGAATACGTATTAATGAAACCCATGTAACATTTTGAGTACAGAGAAGCATGGCATACGGCTCCATGTGATGAATTATATACATACGGCTCCATGTGATGAAGCAGTGGTTTGAGAAGAAACATTAAAGTGTTAGAGTGGTCACTACGGCCCCCATATCTAAATCCGATCGAGAACGTTTTAATAGAGTTAAAACGACGCCTTGTTGTTAAAAAAACAAAGAAGACATTCTGGCAAAAAATTACGCAGCTGGGTTTCCAATACTTGTGTAAGCATGCAAACATCTAATCGACTCCATGTTAAGTAGATGTCAATCAGTAAATAAGGATAAGGACAATGTACAAAGTACTAAGCTTTGGTAATTATACAATGTATCCAGAGAAGTGAGAGTCCAAAAAATGAAACTAAATTTTCGAAAAATTTAATATAATTTTAAAACGGTTGAATATACCAGGTTCTAAATTGGAGTAATTGGGTTATCAAAGGCGACAAATCCGAATTTGGTACTAACTTGAGCCTAGTTCCTAGAGGGCGCTTGCTACCAATTATGTGAGGAATTAACTCGCTCATATTTTTTACCCTATAAAGCTGGGAATATTTTGAGTTCAAAAAAAAGAGAAGAGTCATAATTTCCACGTAAAAAGGTACCCTTGGTCAATATCGATATCTCACGCCGGTTGCGAGATATTCGTGTTAAAATATTCCATTGCATATCTTCGATGTCGATAGTTGAAACATATGCAATTGACAAAATGTGTGCCTTGAATGTTGTGTATAAATTATTACGTCTCGATGACAACTGTCACTGTTTTCCATCTCTCCTATTAAACCTAGGTGGAAACAAGTTTCTCCAATCGTGAGTTGATATTAAATAATTTGTAAGAAATACCTAGACTTAATAAGTTTCCTAACTAATGGGATATATAGTCTTCTTTTATGCCAGTGGCCGTTAGTGCGTTTTTAAAGCGGGAGGGCGTAGAAGAAAATAGTGCTGCTGAAGATTTTTTTTTATTTTTACATTCTTTTTGAACTTTACTCAAATTCAACACGGGCGTGGGACGACCGTTAGTTTTTGATTAAATTTTCTCCTCCAAACTTAAATTAGTCATGATTAACTGTTTTAAATCAAACGCCTTCATGTTTGCAATTAAAAGTTGATTATTTTTATTTAAAAAGTACTACTCAGTGTGTACACACGTAGCAAATCAAAACAAGTATTCGCGAGGGGAGCGAAATATGTGACGCGAGACAGATCAAACGTTCCGTACTCGTCAAATCAGCGTTTAAAGCTGATTGCCGATACGCTCGGACGCAGAGAATCTACGTCCAAATCGCATGTTGTAGAAAGCAGTTAAACCCCCCGAATTCTGGCAACCAACAAAACATGTAACGCCAACGACGAGATAAGATGACAGTGGCGTACGGTCGCTGGAGGTAAACGTCCGATCAATGATGTAAAAATTGTGGAGAGAGGATGGAATTTTTATCCGCATTATTTGGTGTGATGGGTCGACAGACGTTCTTCTACAATTGGAGATTTTAATTTTTAATATCTTAAAATGAGTTAAAGGAAAGAAACTGAACGGAAATAAAATATGCTGTTTTGCTCTGAAAAATTGTTTACTGTTATAAATGGCGGAGAGGCGGCGCCCCAACGCCCTTCCTCACGCACCGCCACTGGTTTATGCACAGGTAAATTACAATAGTCGCGCTGCAGTTAGAAGGTATGAAGAGGGCGAAACAGGTTCGTTTTATTACAACAATCCTGGTAGGCGACTGAAACGTGTAACGATAGAACAAGAAGAGGACATTTTGATTTTTTGTAGTTTGGCGTTTCTAGACATCTACAGGAATTAGCAAATCTACCGTTCCAAGAGTTCTCCATAAAGAAAAATTGTTTCCCTACCAGTTTTCATCTATTTGAAATTTATTTGCTGGCTAGATTAAAATTTTATCAAAACCTACTACATAAAAAAAACGAAGACCCCATGTCCTTGAAAAAGATATTGTTTATTGAAGAGGCAATTTTTACCAGATGTGGAATTCTTAATTATCGAAATAATCATTATCTGGAAAATCCATACTTACCAAGAGAGCGACATTTCCAGCACGAATTTTCAATTAACATTTGGTGCGGCATTATCGACAATTTTTAAATCGGTCCATTTATTACCGCATAGACTGGAGATCAATATGTGCAGTTTTTAGAAAATTATTTATTCGACCTTTTGGACCTCTAAACTTAAGACAAAACATGTGGTTCATGCAAGATTGGGCGCTACCGCATTTTACTGTTCCAGTTTAAAATCACTTAAATCAAAGTTTTCCATATCGATGGATTGGGCGCGGTGGTGAGTTTCCTTGGTCGGATTTTCGGTGGGGGCAAAACTTATGGGTTCGCGTCACCGACATGCTAGTGACGTGTTGCTCCAGACTGGCGACGCCAATTGTATTTTAAATTGTTTTTTAAATAATCATTATTTTAATTGTAGAATCACTGTGCAGTACAAGAGTGAGTACTTAATATAATAATATTATTAAAAAGGAATAAAACATTTTTTTTACATTGTTCACTATCATTGTTTACTATCACTTTTATTTTTAAACAAAATTTGTGTGACTATAGTTTCGTAAAACGACTTTACATTCACAAACACTACTTTAAAACTTAGTTTTAAAGTAGAGTTTGACTTTAAAGTAGTGTTGAAACTTAGTTTTAAAGTAGTTTAAAGTAATGTTTGAGAATGTAAAGTCGTTTTACGAAACTATAGTCACACAAATTTTGTTTAAAAATAAAAGTGATAGATAACAATGTAAAAAAAAGTTTTATTCCTTTTTAAGAAAAGAATCACAAAGTAATGGACAAATCAGTCGCTAATATTATTATTTAAAAAATGAATAACAAAAACAAAGCATTTATTTTAGGATATTTCCAATATTGAATTATATTATAATTATGAATAAAGTAATTATTTATATTCAGACTAATACCAAGTATTGCCTTTTAAATGTTCCGTAAATTCATTCTGAAAAATTATTATAGCCTTAGAAACAAAGTAAAATGAGTTTTAATAAAATATATTAAGGCCCTGCCACTCTTGTTTTATTGCCCACCACTGTTGTGATAAACTTTAAATAATTAAAATGGCGCATTAATTCAAAAAATTTAATGATATATGTATGTATAGCGATGATACAAAATATATAGTTGTTTTAATTACATTATGTAAACATATTGTTATGTTTGCGTAATTTTAACATCGTTGCGAAGTACAATTTGAAAACTGAATGGCTACCCATGCCAAATATCTAATCCAAACAAAAATTTGTTGAAAAAAACGTCGTCTTGTAGTATCTACGAGAAAGTCCAGCGATCGTATGCGTCACCTTGTCTCGCGTATCTTAACGAACAGTCAAATACACTCGGAACACTTGGCACATCGTCGTTAATTTATATCAGGCATCGCGTTCGCTCGCTGGGATAATCAACAAGTAAAACAAAAAGTAGAAAAAAAAATCGTAGAGACGGAAAAATGAAACGGCACGACACTGTCGCTTTTCCTCGATAGTTGCTCCATGTCTTGACACGTGATCGAACGGTGACTTTTCCGGGTAATTTCCCGTCG
Source organism: Cosmopolites sordidus (assembly GCA_031761425.1). Lineage (NCBI taxonomy): Eukaryota > Metazoa > Arthropoda > Insecta > Coleoptera > Curculionidae > Cosmopolites > Cosmopolites sordidus. The sequence continues at coordinate 257,090 of JARFXV010000810.1, forward strand.
TGTTTTCGCCAGTTGTATTTGGATTTGAATTTGGCGCGCGTTTTATGTTGTTTTGGTTGAAACAGTGCGGTCATGGATAGATCGATGTATGGAAAAGTGGCACCGGGTACACGGAATCCTTACGAATGCACTATAAAACACGGAACACCTGCCCCTGGATGTAAGTGGTCTAACATATAATTTTTTTTTAAGGTTTTAGTTCGTGTTATTTAATTTATTGATACCGCGTGTTGTTGGTGGTAATCTATTAATAGAAAATTGTGTTTTTCGCGTTTTTATATGTAATTACAGCATTTATGAAAATATGAAAAATTATTAAAGTAAACGTATCAGTGTTATTTTTTAAAATAGAAAATATTGAAAATTGTACAGTGATTAAATTCTTTGTAAAAAAAGGTTTAAAGGCAATAGAAATTCAGAGTGAAATGGTAAATGTATTAGGGGAGTCTGCTCCTTCAAAAACAATGATTTGTAAGTGGACAGGTGAGTTTCAACGTGGCCGTACAAGTCTGAATGATTTCGTTCTGGATGTCCAATAAGTAGTGCAATTACTGAACAAATAATTAATTCACTACATGATATGATTATGGATGATAGACAATTAACTTTGAGAAATTGCCAAGGCCATGAATATCTCAACTGATCGGGTGTTTTATATTTTGAAAAAGGAATTGGGCTTGAGATAGCTATGTGCAAGATGGGTGTCGCATTTGTTAAATTCTGATCAAAAACGACTTCGAGTAAAACTTTCTAACAAACATTTGGATCTTTTCCGAAAGAATAAAATATATTTTAAACGTCGTTTTGTAACTATGGACGAAACTTGGGTTTACCACTATGATCCTGAACTGCGACAACAAACCGCAGAGTGGACTGAGTTCGGTTGTTCAGCTCCAAAGCAGACAAAGCGAAAGGCATTTGGTTAATTGATTACTTTCAAATCGGTAAAACAATAACAGGGCAGTATTACTCAAACCTTTTGTATCAATTGGATGCAAAAATTCGTGAGAAAAGACCGGATTGAGCTTAAGAGAGGCATACGGAAGAATAAAATCATTCTTTCAACTATAAACTTGTTTTCTCATTTCAATTTTTTTTCAAATTTCAAATGCAAATTTGGATCTTATTTATATTCTTTTGTAACATGTTTGATGCTACTGCTGGTATTTTGAGTACTGCATTAGTTTGTATGCTATGATCAGCAGATAAGTCCACTGTATAAATCAGGTATGGTAACGGTCTCAACAGACTTCCATGTCTAACGCCAGATTTGATTCTGTTATTTATTCATCTTGGATTACTACCATAAAATATCTGTTTTTAGATAGGATCTTAAAATCATGAATACAGTATCTGGAAATGCTCTTTTGACCCCTTTTTGAAGTAAAAATAAATATTTATTAGGTTTTAATAATATAACGCAAAAAAAAACGATCTTAAATGAGTGTATCATGTCAGCAAATACAATAGAACAATTAAAAAGATAATCTAAATTAGATATATGGAGTACATCGAGTGTTTGTACTAAAAAAGTTAAGCATTTTAAAATTCATTTTACTTTTTACTTTATAATATAAAAATAAGATTAATTTAGATTGAATTTCGATTTTTTTATATAAACAGCTAGATAGCAAATGATGGATTGATATATGGTTTTTTTTAGATTAAATCATCTGCTGATGATGCTAACATGGTTAGCGAAACGTGCGTCGAGAAGTTCAAAAAAGCGTTTTGGTGTTTAGTGGTAAATCTCTTCAAGTTTAATAGGGTTTTCTGACTAAAATGCAGTACTGTGTTTAAAAAATCAGCTGTATTGATTACACTATTTTACAAATTTTAATTTTTTTTATATTTCGCGAAAGAAATATATGTAAATATGTTAACCTATATTCCTTAAACCTAAAACTATTATTCCATCACATCACATTTTTTTTCTACAGTCAAATCATTTTTTTCAACTACCTACTGGTGATTCGATTCAAACAACAAATATCTCATTTCAAATTGAAATAAAATGCCGAATAGAAAGTGTAAAAAAAGTTCTGATCGTTTTTGCTACGTTTGTGGACAGTTTATATTTTCAAAAAAAGAAGATCCACTGTATATACGTTAAAAAGTGCATATCTTCATTATTTTGGATTTCCTGTTGCGAATTTAGATAAAAAGAGGTTTTACTCCAGCGGTCATCAGGAGATAAAGTATACCTTCCATTTGGTTCATCAATGTTATGAAGAGAACCTAGTAATCATGAAATTGGCTGTTATTTTTGTGTTACGAAGATAGTAAGATATAATACAAAAATAAGGAGTATTGTATATGCCGAAATTCAGTTTGTTATTAAGCCAAATTTTACATTCGAAGGATCTTCCATATCAAATTTGTTCCAGTAATTCGACTCAAAATATACTAGAAGATGACAATGAAAGTGCTGTTGGAGTTAAATTGATTTCTAACGATTCTGACGATTTTTCTCTTCAAGGAAACACTCCCCATTTAATTAACCAAGCCGAATTAAATATTATAAGAGATTTACAACTATCAAAAGATCCTCAGTTTGAAAGCCTTTTATCTGTTAATGAAAAAGCTGCTTGGAAGACATTCAAAATGAGTGTCGAACAATTTTTGAACGGATGAGTGTGAACATGCCATTGAAGACTCATTTTCACAGGACGTTTTCATCAAGATTTAAAGATTTTCGAAGAACGAGATCAAGGATTTTGGGATGAAAACATGTTAGGGGATTACTGTTGCTCCATTATAAGAAAAACCGATCCAAAAAAACTATAAAAAGAAGGCGAAAATTTGCAATTTTTATTATTCATACCTAGATTTGTTTTCCATTTTTAAGTAAATAAATATTTCTAAAAGCAGATGTGACAGAATTTTTTTATTATTTTTTCTGAATAACTTTTACTTAAATAAACAATATATATATATATATATATATATATATATATATATATATATATATATATATATATATATATATATATATATATATATATATATATATATATGTTATTTTTTTATTTATTGGGACTTTCCGTGAGTAAATAAGTTTTAATTTTTTATTGTTTTATTTACGTTTCGGTTCAACAACGAACCATCCTCAGAACACTTCTAAAATAAACGTTACTTTTATAAAAAATACAAACTTACATTTAAAAACCTACCAATATCAAATTAAACAATTAATTTTTTAATTTTTTTAACTAATATGTGACAATTTTTTATAAAATTTTTAAATGACATATTTGACTCTGACATATTAAACAATTCTTCCACCTTTAAATTTTTGTTTTTTATTATAACCTAATTGTTTTGAATTTTTTATATGGAATGATATTAGATAAAATAAATGCCATATTAAAGACTCATGGGAATTTCATAATTACATAAAAAAACAAAAAAATTCCAGAAAATCACATACTAGTATCATTTGATGTTGTCTCCTTATATACACACATTCCAATTGAATTGGCCATTAATAGTATTAAAGAAAAATGGGAAATAATTAAAACATTTACAACCATCCCTGAAAACGAATTTATTGAAGCTACACAAATATGTCTAGAATCTACATTTTTAAATATGATAACCAATTTTATTCCCAAATTTATGGTGTAGCAATGGACTCACCAATTTCAGCAACTATTGCTAATCTAGTTATGGAATATGTTGAAACAAAAATTGTATATGATGCATACCTAAAAATAAAATTCAATATACTTTAAACAAATTCAATATATTCCATAACAAATTAAAATTTACTCATGAAGAAGAAAAAAATAAAACAATACATTTTTTGGATATTAACATCACGTATGATAAGGATGGCAATATCAAAACAAATTGGTGTACAAAACCAGTATGGTCTGGAAGATATCTCAATTTTAAATCTTATACATCAAATAAATATAAAAAAAGTGTTATTAATTATTTAATTGATAGAGCTGTTATTTTAACTAATCCAAAGAATAGGCCAAAATAAATAAATAACATCAAACAAACACTGGACGATAATAACTATTCAAAAAAATTTTACGAACCGGTAATTCAAAATAGATTACATAGAATATATAACAATAATAACATAACAAATAAAACTAAAAATGAAAATTACACACCTTTACCATACATACCAGAAATAAATAATAAAATAAAAAAAGTTCTCAAACCATATAATATAAATATAGCAGAAATACCCAATAATAACACTAAACAAATATTTACAAAATTAAAACCACAAACACCCAAAATGAAACAAATAAATTTAATTTACAAAAGAAGAATTCTTAAATATGTCAGAGTCAAATATGCCATTTAAAAATTTTATAAAAATTGTCACATATTATCGGATACACATCGGATGTACTACTGATTATAGTTTATGCAAGTTAATACGTTCAAAAATAGCTTAATAATTGTTTATCGAAAATATGAAGGAAAATAATAAATACAATCGAATTATCGTGTTTACTTATTATTCTATGCCAATTGATCCGGTTATACACATCCCCATTTCGTTTTGTTTAAAACATTATTCAAAATTAGTTTGTTAGTTAAACAGGGTTAGTTAAACAGGGTCGTCGTATCATAAAGTTTGGGAACCACTGGTCCAAACTACATTCTACGTTCACGTTAAGAATCTATTCTTTTAAAAAGTGCTAAAGCGAACGAAATATAGATTGGCATCTAAAAATGGATTCTCGTTGAATGAGACGTTTCGATTATTTTCGGAACAGATATTTACGTTTGTATCGATTTTTATTTTTGTTTCTGTCAAAACGGCTGAAAGTTATCGAAATTGTGTTTACATTATATAATTTTTTCCGTTCTTGCTTTGATATTTATTAATGTCTGATTTTGTTAATCGTAATTTGTGTCAACGATTTGATGTCATCCAGATGATTTTATAGTTTAAGATTTTCATTGGTCGGATTTGATTTATTTATTAGATTTTCGTTGGTCCGATCCACATATTTGTATTAATGTTTGCCGCGTTTCGCTCACACTGTTAACACATTTTTTTTTACTATGTTACAGTGTTAGCGAAACGAGTCGAACATTGATACAATAAAGTGGAAATTTTGATAAAAAGTTTTTCATTAAATATTTTAAGTTTTTTTCATCTAAGCGGTTTTAAAGTCATCTAGGTAAGTGATTATCGGTGGGCGCAAAATCGAGAGAGTACAGTGGTTGGACCAAAACATCCCAGTCAAGTTGTAGAAGTTTGTGTTGGGTGACCAAGGACACGTGTGGTTGCATTGCCCTAATGGAACGCAATGTTGGCTAATTCAGATCGCTTTTAGTCAATTGCTCGCCTTAATTCACTCTTAATTAATGGTCTGGTTTTCAGGTAACACCTTATTAGAAATGATTCCCTTCCAATTCTACGAAATGCATAGCTTAACCTTCTGCGAATGTAAACTGTTTTTTGCGCTGGTTAGATGGGCATCCCCGAGATATCACCGTCATCTCTTACGCTTAACATTATTATATACAACCCATTTATCATTACCTACACTTTAAAAATAGATCGATTTTTTTCTGAATTTTCTGAAATTTGTACGCTAATCGTGGAGGTTATAATCACTGTTGACTTCACGAACAACATGTTGTTTTCGTCTTAATATCAATTCTAATTGTTCCTTTACAGATATCGTTTCTCTCAATGCAGTGTTCTGTTTTTTAATATTTGGTCTTACCAAGTTCATAAAATATTCCAAATCTTATCCAGATAGACGTAAAAAATTTGTGAAATAGCCATTACTTTCATAGGACTTTTTCAAAATAGCTATTTTTAGTAGCGCCACATTTTGACGACGGTAAGCGTTGGAAAGGTGCGCTCTTCATTGATGTTCTGACAAAATTTCATGACATTCGGATCATTAATTATCGCGTTTAAAGTGTCAGTGTGTTTATATCATCGGTCGAAAAATGAACATTGAACAAGGAGCGAATATTAAGTTTTGTTATAAACTTGGTAAAACATTCACCGAAACGTTTCACTTACTGAAACAAGTGTATGGTGAAGATTGTTTATCCCATGGCAGATTTCACGAGTGATTTAAACGATTCAAAGAAGGTCATGAGGACGTCAAGGACGACGTTGTTACTCACTGTAACATTGAAATTGTGCGTGAATTTATAAAAAATTACTATTGCGATACACAGAAATGGAATTGAACATGTCCTAAGATTCAATTCATCGCATTTTAACCGATCATGAAGGACTTCGAGAGGTTTGCGCACGCTTTGTTCCACACAAATTAACTGACGACCAAAAATTGCTCCGAGTCCAGCATTGCAAGGACTTGAATAAATAGTAGAAAAAGAACGAAAACTTCAAATACAGCTTTGTTAGTGGCGATGAACCGTTGTGTTTTCCATATATGATCCAGAATGATCCAGAAACCAAGTGTAAAAGTGCCAAATGGAAGGACCCGAGTGAGCAAAATTCGAAGACAAGCCATCTCGAGGAGTTAAAAATCAAAACAATGTTCATTTGTTTCTACAATGCGGAGGAAATTGTGCACAAGGAGTTCATTCCACTTGGTCAAACGATTAATGCTGTGTTTTATCTTGGTATTATGAAGCGTCTATTTTCGCGAATTCTTCGTGTGCGGCCACAATACCGTCAACAAGGCAGCTGGAGCTTGTTGCATAATAATGCACCGCCCGATCGCTCGACGCTTATCACTGATGTTTTTTTATCAAAAATGGCATTTTAACCATCCATCCTGCCTGATTCGACTCCCTGCGATTTCTATCTCTTCAAAAAACTTGCCGATGAAAGATGAAAGGACAGCGTTATTCCAACATTGAAGCCATTCAAAAGGCGTCGACTGCTATCCTAAAGGATATATCTTTAGCCGAGCTCAAAAATTGATTCGTCAACCGTGCAGAACGTTGTATTGACGCCCAAGGAGACTATTTTCAATAAAAATTATGATTTTTGCCGAAAAAATAAATATTTGTTTTTTTAAGTCCTGTTTTCCCTGAGACGCACCTTTCGCACCTTATTCAACAATATCTTCTTTCCCAGTAGCGTCTTCTTTTTATTCTTTTTTTTCGCTTTAGTAAATCGTACGAAACAATAAAATTTATAGTGCATTTCAAGATATCTCGTTGACCGATTGGCTGCAATAAACTCTTGCCGTAAAGAAACCCGGCAAAGTTGCAAGAAACGTAAACAGGGCTGGGTCTAAACAAATAACACATAAAAAGATAAAATTAATTTTATACCTGGTTTAGTAGTTTCGAAACATGTTAGTTTAGTTCGCATTCTTTTCTTAAACAGTGCAGTTCTATAATTTCGATCGTATTTTTGTTATTCCAAACGTGCTAAAAATGTGGCGTTCTTGGCAAGATAATGGTAATTGTGCCTCCGGTAGTACTAATTTTAAAAGAAAAGATTTATCGCCCGATGCTAAGCAAATTGTTACAAATGTGCATATTTCTTTATTGAATAGGGGGCTTAAAGTAAATGCAGCCGCAGCAGAAACGTCTTCATTAACGAAAATTCCATTATCTATAGTTAAAAATATTGTGACGAAGCCAATGAAAGCCAAAGAAGTCCGTAGTGATTTTGGAAAAAATAAAACGTGTTGACGAAAGTGACAAAGACTTAATTCGAAGCAAAATTTACGCTATGTATGAAGAGTAAGCTGTGCCTACATTGCAACAGCAATTCAGGAAAAATGAAACCAACATTCTTTGCAGCAGAACTAGCCTCCGCAGAATATTATCTCAAACTGGTTTTGCATATCGGACCATTAATAAAAGACAAATATTAATGGAATCACAACCATTGCGACGATGGGAGTTTGACTAATTAAACTCTATAAACAAATATATTATTATCTATCTTGATGAAATATAGTTCGATACACATGAGACGCCAGCAAAAGGATGGGTAGATATATCAAGAAAATGCCAAACCAAAACCCCAGCGAACAAGGGAAAAATAATTACAATTTTACATGCTGGTTCCGAGGAGGGATGGGTTCCAAATTGTTTACGGTTGTCCTCCAAAAATATTAAACATTCATCATTGAACTACCATGACGACACCACAGCAGAACTTTTTGAAGATTGGTTTATAAATAGCCTTTTGCCCAATGTGCCTAAGGAAAGCGTAATTGTAATGGACCATGCTAGTTATCGTAAAAATAAAGTGCCCAATGCAAATAACACTTGGAAATTCAGAATTAATCTTCTAGATCTAATATTAAAGACAAATGTATAATTAAATTTAAGTTATAATTTTTATTGTAATAATAGATATATTTATTTATTTTTATTGTACTAATAAATTCAAAATATACAAACCAATAAACAATATTTTAGTCATACATAATGTATGTCGAAAGTGTGGTAAAATAGGGGAGACTGTTGAGCACATAATTGGTGGATGTCCTACTTCAGCAGAAAACGCATATTTAGGAAGGCATAATCAGCTTGCGAAAATAATCCACCAAAAACTGGCACTTAATTATGGTCTTTTACCAACATCTACTCCGCCGTATTATAAATACAGTCCTCAAGCTGTTCTGGAGTCTGACGATGTGCTGCTCTACTGGAATAGACCGATAATAACTGACAGGGCTGTCGACTACAATAGACCAGACATAAGAAAAGTGGGGAACAATTGTTGATATTGCCATACCACTGTCTCATAATATACATAAAACGGAGGTGGACGAGGTTTCTAAGTATGAGAATCTTTCTTATAAATTGAAGAATATCTGGCAACTTAAAAAAGTGATCATCGAACCTTTTGTAATTTCCGCAGAGGGATTGGTGAGCCACAGGTTCTCCAAAAGTTTAACAAATTGCGGACTAAATAGAAATATCATAAAAGTGGGACAACGGGCTATATAGTTGCAAACCTGCCACATAGTTCGAACATTTTTGTCTTAATGCTAACGAAATACCGGGTTATAATGAAATTTATCCCCAGGCTCCGAGCCGAACTCCAACATCGCGAGGGAGGAATCGGTTTATGGTTTCCAGCTGTTTGAGCTGAGAGAGTGATACCAAGTCGATGAGAATAATAATAGTTTTGATTGATTGCGCGGTTGGCTCTTGGTGAAACATAGTAACAATGATAATAATTAAAACACTTGGTATTTGTTTCACAATATATTCAAGATATTCTCTAACATGTTTCGGCCTCGCGACCATTCTCAAAGAGAGTTATGTATAAACTCAGTTTCAAACTCAGGTCAAACTCAGGTCAAACTAAGTTTATACATAACTCTCTTTGACAATGGTCGCGAGGCCGAAACATGTTAGAGAATATCTTGAATATATTGTGAAACAAATACCAAGTGTTTTAATTATTATCGAGAATAATAATAATAACAACAGATATTACGTGGCAGATTTCCTAAATCACTTGAGGATGACTCCATTGACAAATATTTGTCTCTAAAGTGGCTTATCGATGCACTATTATATCCAGAAACATAAGGCTTTGCGACAGCTATTCAAGATAAGGACAAAAAATTATGAAAGACACATTCTACACATGGGTGTTGTCGACAAGTGCAGGAAATGCGGTGGTGTAGGAGAAACAATTGAACACCTTGTTGGAGGGTGTCCAGTCCTTGCCCCTAATGCTTACCTAGGCAGGCATAATCAGCTGGTGAAAATTATACACAAGCAAATCGCTTTAAAACACTCGCTATTTGATAAGATGCCTCCACCATATTACAAGTACACGCCTTCCCCCGTACTTGAGTCAGCCGATACAATTCTTTACTGGGATAGACCAATTACAGCAGATCGGACGGTTGACTATAATAGGCCGGACATTGATCTAATTAACAAAGAGCAGAGGAGAGCTTTCATAATTGACATTGCGATACCACTCTCTCATAACATCAGAAAAACTGAAATGGAAAAGGTCACGAAGTACGAAAATCTTGCAATTGATCTGAAAAGTCAATGGAAACTCCAAAAAAGGGAGGTGTTACCTTTTGTTATATCCGCCGAAGGCCTAGTAAGCAAAACCTTTTCCAAAAATCTGGAAATTCTTGGTGTTTCAAAATTGATTACCACAGCAGGACAACGAGCAGTTCTCTTACAAACTTGCCACATTGTTCGTAAGGTACTAAGCTGAATGGGAGGAGCTGAACTGCTTTCTCATTTTGGCATTGTAAACTCGACCAGCCTAGGCTGAGATGATCGATGTATCATGTTTGTGATAATAATAATACTAATTACAAAATTATTCAGAAGTTAAGCCAGTCCGACCTTTTAAGAAACTAGGAATATTTTTATTGAGATTTATTGGGGCAATTAATATTTTGCCGAAGGGCAACGAAGTATCTTGAAACGGACTATACACACTTTTTCTTTAATGGTGAATTTTTGTTTTTTTTGTGAATATAAGTGAATATTTTCAATTTCTTGTGAATATAACTGAATAAACAGGAAGCGATGCGACGCAAATCCTATGATGTTCGTCAAAAAACCGACTTAGTCTGGAGCGTGTGCATTGAATGCGGGATAAATTCTTGCGTGCCGTGTCACGTCCACATTTACGAAAATTTCCGCGTGTGCACAAAAATTTACGTGAGCGTCGTATTCGCCGAAAATTTTTATATGTGTGAACCCGGTTTAAGAAATTATTATTAGTTTCTATCTGAGGCCTAGTCGTGCACGACAAAGATTTTCTTCCAACAGTACTTCTAATTCTTCATCCTCCACTTTTTGGCTGTCCCGGACGTTCTGTATCATTTAAGTCGACATTTCCAGTTCGGAATTGCTGTATCAATTTTTTACAAGTACTATACGAAACAGCATTATCGCAAAGCATTTTGAGAGATTTTTTGTTAAAAAGCGAAAAGAAGACATCGCGTCTACAGCTGATTTTTTAGATTATATTCACAGTAGGCTTATATGTTATACGTCGTTTTAATGATGAAAGATGGCGCTTTGAAATAAGTAGTCAATGAAACGAAGGTGCCGAGAATTAAGTTGAGTACCGAAAAGTTTACACATTACACATTAGTGACTATTAACAATTAGTAATACAAACATTTTATATACTAGTTTCAGAAACACATATTTGATTGAATTTAAATGTACCACCTTATTAATAAAAAATAAATAATTAATAAAAAAACTGCATTAAAAAAAACATGCGCATTCACCAATATGCCAAGAAAAATTGTTATTACATTCTATATAAAGATTTTAATCGATTACATGATGGTCATTACGTCGAGGTGAAAGATCAATATGGGGGAAAATTGCCGATATAAAATAAATTTCGGAATTTATAGCGCCACCCACGCGTTCTCTGTTTAATCTTGTCTTATGCAACGACAACCTACAATGCGAAAGACGAAAGCGACTTGCAATAGAGAGTAATTCTTGGGCAGTTTCATTTCGTTATCGTAAGAAGGTACTGCTGTTGCTTTTCGATTATATTTGGTGGTGGTGTGGTAGTAATTTTGTGTGAAAATGGTGCAAAAATTTTTAGGTCGACCTAGACCAGTCACAGACGAAGAAATAGCACAGGCAAAGAGTGAGTCCGAAGTTTAACTGATGAGTAAACATCCTCTATATATATATATATATATATATATATATATAATAATTAATAATTATTATTAGTATTAATATTTAATATATATTAATATATATATATATATATATATATATATATATATATATATATATATATATATATATATATATATATATATATATATATATATATATATATATATATATATATATAGATTGTATGACTGATAAAACGAAAACGTATGACTGTAAATGAAAAAGTAACACCAAAAGTTGTTTGTTTAAAAGTTTTAATCAAAAATCTGTTTCAAAACTTCTGCTTGTCAACATAGGAAGTTTTCATTTAGTTCACACAAAGTTTAATTATTCTGTGTCACTAAAACAACTTTCAGCATCTGAATCGCTATTTAAGTAAATTATTAAAGGATTAACTTCTAGTCTATCAAATACTCTTTCGCGATTCGAACATTTTTGAATCTCTTCTTCTGTATGTCTGATTCTGTTCATCCAGATCTGTGGTGTAACTGTTGACAAAGCTTCTTTCCACATATCCAAACAGTTATCAATCGTTGTTCCATCTCGACCTATATGACGATTGTAATAATTTTTGGCCACCCCCCCAAATCAATTCTATTCTTCTAAGAGAAGACTAATTCGGCCTCTGGAATAAAGCCATTCTTGTTCCCAGCATGAAGAACAATATATCTGCAATAACATGTTATTATTGACACGTCTTAAAACAATTATTTGACATGACTTTAATGACTCCTAAGTATTACGTATAGCACTCACCTTTTTCCAACAAGTTTTGTAGTCTTAACACTCCTCTTGTTATCATCTTGCCATGAGTAACACAAGGTACCATTATGAAATATCCATGTTTCATCCAAATAAACAAAATCAAACAGAGATTCGTCTTTGATACTTTGATACATCTTCAAAAATTGAATTTGTCTAAAGGCAATATCAGGAAGTTCCATCAGGCCCCTACGTGGATTATCTTTACTCCATTTGAAACCAATTTCTTTTGAAGTGTATGAAGCAAAGTTTTACATCCATCAAAGAGCTGCAAGTTCTTTAGTTTTTCATGAATACTTTCAAGATTAACCGTTTGTTCTGAAATAGTTCAATAAAATTTGATAAAAATACAATATTACCATGTAAATCTACTCACTTTTTTCATACATTTTATATATTTGATTGCGAATTGAGCCCACATCAAGATGATCTAGATTAGTTACTCGTTTTGGATTTGGACGCTTTTTCTTCGGTGATTTTAACATTTCGTTATTCTTCAACTTTTTTTGAAATTGCACTAACTGTACCAATACTAATACTTAGTGCAGCTGAAATTTGCGAAAAAAAATCCAATTAACCACGAGACCTACTAAGTTATTAATACATACCTCTCTCACAGCGTTTAATGGCAAAAGAGGAGCCCCATTATCTCGTTCTTGTTCAAAATAACTGATAAGTGACGAGACAAGCTGCTTACACTCATCGCTTAACGGTTTTGGATTTTTTTTGCAATTATAATCGCAGATTTTTTACTACAGAACTCATAAAAACAGAAACTAAAAGAAAATAGCTAAAAAACAAAGAATACTGTAAAAATAATTCAGAAACGTTTGAAGGCACAATTCTAAAACGATCAAATCATGAAAATGTCAGATTCTACGAAAAACTTGTGTAAGGTCGGCAACACTGTCCAGAACCACAATCCTAAATGTTATCTTGACAGCGAATTCACAGAATGTAATCCGCCGGCTCACCGTATTTTTATTCTATTCTAATAGGATTAGAGGAAGAAGGAAACAGAGTGCTTTGAGCTATAAATGTTTTTTTTTTCTTATGGATTTAAATTGACAATAGATTTGTCTAGATTGATGACGTGTAACTATTGTTTCTTTAAATGAGCTATATATTAGTATTAATAATAATTAGTAATAGTAATTAAATATATAAAGTAATAAAAAATAAGCAATTTTACGAAAAATCATTTATATAAAAGTAGCAAAATAAAGAAGTTATTAACAGTTGAAACCAGACCTGACTTTTTGATATATATATATATATATATATATATATATATATATATATATATATATATATATATATATATATAAGCAAGCATTTTAAACAAATATGTATAAAAGCGTGTTTGCCAAACATTAATTAGTTATTACCTAACGTATAAACTAAGTATTACGAAAAATTAAAAAAGTGTTATGATGTTAAAAATTAGTACTACTAATTTCAACCTTTACGTTAAACGACAATAATGTGTAAGTTTTTATTTTTTTTAAATAAAACAAACCAAATGTATGCTGAAACGAATGGAATAAATGGTTATAAAAATATAACATTTTATTTTCAAAATATTCCAAAAAAAGCAAAAAGTTGAATTCCGTTCGTACCGAAATTGAGTATCCAAAAGATACGACGATGAGATGTTGTCAATTTTAACAACATTTCAAAAAGTTTTGACCTGTTTTCCTGTTGTTTGATGTAAAGAATCGTTGACTAAATTTACGCTTTATTTCTCTTACACCCTGTATATAAAAATTAGTCTCAGTCATGTACAAATTCACTTGCTAGGGTATTTTCTTCCTTTAACACCATTATTATAGCTTATGTCGAAGGATATATTTCATACATTTTTATGTTAATCGAATCAACAATGATAACCATCTGTATATACGTATACTAATCTAAGTGTTATCGAAGATAATCTAAAATATACCGATATACCACCATATTAAAATACACTTTACGAATCATTTAGTAAATTGTTTTTTCTGCTATGTCCACAATACAATATAATAATTCCGAATGAAAATCTAGGTCTTCTTTCAACAGGTTTCCAACTGAAGCAACACCAGAAAATACCCATCTATATCGTGGAATACCATCACGAAGTCATACCATTCATTTATCGAAACATCGGATCTAAACATTTGCCCTTGGAAGGAATCTCGTTCATTCATTTCGACTCGCATCCAGATATGCTCATTCCAAAGCATATGCCAGCTGAAAAAGTGTTTAATAAGGCTGAATTATTTGAGGAACTGAGCATTGAGAACTGGATACTACCAGCAGCATATGCGGGACATTTTGGAAGCTTGATGTGGGTGAAACCACCATGGGCGAGACAGATGACTGATGGGTCACGTTGCTTCACCATTGGTCAAGATAAAAATCATGGAACCATACGATTAAACTCCAAAGAGAACTATTTTGTTTACGAAGGTTTGTACAAGAGCGTACAGGATCTAGAAAATACCAGGGAGGTTCGTTTAGATGTGGCAACGTTGGGGAATAAAATTATGAATAAAACTGACGATATGAAGGAAATAAGAACCTTGTTGAATACCTGTACTCAACCATATGTTCTGGATATCGATCTGGATTTCTTTAGCACGAGCAATCCTTTTTTAAAACTGTACGACAAGGCAAAGATGTATGAACAGGTAAAAGAAATTTACAAATTTCAACCTCCCAAATCTAAGTCTGATGAAGATCTTAATGCATTCACCAAAGCTCGAGAAGAACAACTGAAAGGATTAGAGAAAATGTTTAAGTTAATTCAGGAAACCAAAGAGTTAAAATTGAACGATTCAGAAAACGACGAGATTGGTTTAAGAATAAAAAAATTATATCAGGATATGCTGGAGAATTATGCGGATAAGAATATCGATTGGGAATTGATACATGATGCAGGATGTACTTGTGATGATTCTGATTTGCCTCATCACGTTTCCACAGAAGAACAGTTGGAAATTATGTTTGAAAGTTTCAAGGTGTTTCTGGAAAATTTGCCTACACCACCGGTAATAGTGACGATCTCAAGATCAACGGAGGATGACTATACACCTAGAGAAGACGTAGATACCATTCAAGATAAAGTGTTAGACTTGTTGAAGTGGAAGTATGAGTGTGGTGAACCACTTTTAAGTTACAAAGAAGATGATTCTGATGATGAAGAAGAAAAATAAACTGTAAGAAACATTGTATTGCTTGATGTGTTTTTAAATTAAATAAACATATGTTTTAATAGAATTGTTTATTTTAATGCCATCTAGAAAGATTCTGGCATGTTACATTCGAGCCTTTTGCCGATACTATCTCGTACCTTCGAGTCATTTGATGTTTTCTTGAACATAGCGCTTATCCAGTGATTCATTCACTTACTTTTCGATTGTGAATATAGCAATATGCTAATAGAATATCTATTATCTATTATAATATATTATTATAAATTATTATTAATAAGACTTAGATGTATTGTATGTTTTAAAAACAAAATACAAATAATTTACAGCTCCTTATAATGAAAAAAATAAAATAAAAAATACAATAAAATACTTAGGGTCGTGAAGGAGATCCTGAAAAAATATCAGCTGGTTTTAATACATATTCTGTAAATGCAGCATCTGCGCTACTCAATGACTTAGAGTAGGTTCCATTTTCTACAAAAATACAAAGTTGTTGGTCATCGATACACCTAAACTAGGTGGACATTGGTGAGGTGATTGATTGTGTAAAAAAGCTGAGAAAGTGTAGTTCAAGTTATGATGAAATTTCGATGAATTTAATAAAATGCTCTATAGACCTACTAGCTAAACTTCTCTGTTTTATCATAAATAACTCCTTTAAATATGGCATATTTCCTGATCAGTTGAAACTGAATTTAGTTGTTCCAATTTTTTAAAAAGGCGACCGATATAAAATTGAAAATTATCGTCCATTTTCCTCCTCCGCTAAGATTTTTTAAAAAGTTATGTGTAATCACCTCTTAAATTATATGATTACAACAAAGCAACTTAATAGCAGCTTAATCCAGCATGGATATCTAGAAAAAAAAATAAACGCAACTTTATTTGATCTCACAAATGAAATACTGAGGTCACTGGGGAACAATAAACTTCCTTTTGGACTATTTCTTGATTTGTCAAAAGCAAATGACAAATTAAATTATATTATTCTTTATGAAAAAGTGCATCTTTGTGAGAGCAGAGGACAAACATGTAAATTGATACAATCATATCTCGAGGATCGAAAATAAAAAGTCAGAATTCAAAATTCGAACGATTTTGATGTCAAATGAGTTCTCCATACATCTTGGAATATTCCAGGGAGGCGTACTAAAGCCAACATTATTCATTCTCTATGCAATTAATGTAAATGATAATATAAACTGGGGAGTAAAATAACAACCTATGCTAATGATACAAATATGAGAAGTACAGATGTGCTAGAACTAATGGATATAACTGTTAATCAATTAAATAGTATTGATAAATGGTTTGCAAAAAACAAATTAATACTGAATCAAGTGAAAATAAATGTAATACAATTCAGGTTAAAACAATCTAGAATTAAATAATTTGATAATTTAATATTGAAGCATGGATATCTAGATATACTTTAAAAACGCAATAACGTAAAATTTCTGGGAGTAATCCTAGATTGCAATACTCTTTTTCTGCAAGAATCGCTCCAATTTACCAGCGATAAACCCCAAACAACATATACAACGACAAACCAAAATTATAATTACTCATGTATGGTTATGTACCACATTATGTTAAGATTATCAGGGACATTGGCCAACTGAAAAAATGCTTGTTCAGTTTTTTATTACTTGTAGAATCCTACAGTGTTAATGATTAATAGAACCCTACTGTCTTCCCTGACATCAGAACTGTACATAATATCAATGTAAAATTTTTGAGACTATTTCGTTTTATGTATATTTAACATAATTCTGAAATAAAGATTATTATTATTCTTATCGATTTGGTGTCACGCTCTCAGCTCAAAAAGCTGGAAACCATAAACCGATTCCTCCCTCGCGACGTTGGAATTCGGCTCGGAGCCTGGGAATACATTTCATTATAACCCAGTATTCCGTTAGCATTAAGACAAAAATGTTCGAACTATGTGGCAGATTTGCAATTTATAGCCCGTTATACTACTTTTATGATATATCTATTTAGTCCGCAATTTGTCAAACTTTTGGAGAACCTGTGGCTCACCAATCCTGCGGAAATTACAAAACGTTCGATGTTGACTTTTTCAAGTTATCAGATGTTCTTCAGTTCATAAGAAAGATTCTCATACTTATAAACTTTTTCCATCTCTGTTTTATGTATATTGTGACACAGTGATATGGCAATATCAATAATTGTTCCTCGCTTTTCTTTTTTATCTATTAAGACTATGTCTGGTCTGTTGTAGTCGACAGCTCTGTCAGTTATTATCGGTCTATCCCAGTAGAGCAGCACATCGTCAGACTCCAGAACTGCTCGAAGACTTTATAATACGGCGGAGTAGATGTTGGTAAAAGACCATGAGACCATGATTAAGTGCCACTTTTTGGGTGGATTATCTTAGCAAGCTGATTTTACCTTGCTAAATATGCGTTTTCTGCTAAAGTAGGACATCCACTAATTATGGGCTCAACAGTTTCCCCTATTTTGCCACACTTTCGACATGCATCTTCAGTGTTTTCTTTAAGGATATATTTCTTGTAATTGTTGGTTTTGATGACTATCCTGGATAGCAATAACGAACCCCTCAGTTTCCGGATATAGTTGATTCTGATCTAACCAGAGCAGCGAAGCTTTCTTATCGGTATTATTGCCATTTAATAATTCTACATATCTACCATGAATTGATTTATGTTCCCAGAGATTTATGTTGTTTTGTATTTCTTCTATTGGAACCTTTGGTGTGAAACACCAAACTTGAAGAGATTTACCACTAAACACCAAATCACTTTTTTGAACTTCTCGACGTACGTTTCGCTAACCATGTTAGCATCATCAGGAGATGATTTAATCGGTCTCTTTAAAAAGTGATTTGGTGTTCAGTGGTAACTCTCTTCAAGTTTAGTTTTATTGTTTTGTATTGTCCCTGTTTCGATATTGTAGTTTGCATGGCTCAGTTTTAGTGATGTATAATCGTGATCAAACGAGTTGCGAGCCTCATAAGTTGATCTTTCGAAGAAAATGTTGGTGAAGCTTCTTTTCCTAAGACACAGTTCTTTAATGTTAATAAGCCCTCTACCTCTATATTTTCGAGGAATGTATAATCTCAACACAGAAGAATTGATATGCAAACAACGGAATTTTGTTAAAAGTTATCTAGTCATGCGGTCTAGCTCTTCCAGTTCTGTGTTTGACCGGTACTGCCTATGTGTTGATTGCCTTACATATATTCCCCCCTGAGAGTTTTGCATTAAGAAGCTTCATTATTCTTTTCTTATAACTCATTGGAACTCATGTTTGAATGCCGTATGGCTTAGTATTTGATTTTGTGCTATTCCGGTACTATATCGGTACAGGTACCAATAGGTATCATCCAGTTTAAATGAGTGAATCTGACAGAATGATTCCCGATTTTGTTAAACTTGGCCTTTTTGTATATTGACGATAGAACATTTATCTAGCCCAAAGAACATATTAATATCATCGCTGAATATTTTTACGATTTTAATAAGCGATTGGAGTTTGCTCTGGGACTCTACGTACAGTTTTAGGTCATCCATATATAACAGATGTGATAACCTTCTGCTGTTTGTTATTTGGAACCTAAACCCGTTTGCAGACTGATTGAGAATCGTGGACATATGATTTAGAGCCAGACAAAACCACATTGACAACAAAGAGTCTCCCTGGAAAAATCCCTTCTCAATGTTTCCAGTATTTATTATTATTCTTATTTTGTTTTGCCCATTGAGGGATTGAAATTGGCAATGCCGGGTTTCGAACCAACACACAGTCAAGTAGACTGAAGGAATGACCTCACGATTCTCGTTGTTCCCAAGAACTACCTTTTGAGCTGCCGGAATGATATTTTATGACAGTTGAAGTAGTCTGATTGATGGGTCATCCGCCGTACAGTCCTGACTTGGCACCCAATGATTCCTTTTTATTGGAAAACCCTTTATTAACAAAATTGTACTAAACAATGACCACATATTTGGAAGCTTCAACATTGAATAAATTGTTACACCAGAATGGTTTCGTTTTCAGTTTTTCTATAATGTACTCCACTATTATTTTTTTGTTTCCCGTAGGTGGAAACCTTGATGGAACTATATAATTTAAAAAATAACTTGTCAATATATTCACTGATATTCAGTGTGCAACCTGTGTTGTGTTCGTGTGGGTGCCATCTAGTTAGATACGGTTTTGTTCGGTAATTTTTCTCGATTTTCCACGCGTTTTAAACGTGGAACATAATAAACTCGAGACCAATTTAACCTTGTGCATTTTGTGGGAACACTAACTATAAATAGGTCAAGTAATAAATATCAATTTATAGGACATAAATTAGTAAAGTTTCTCATTAGAGTCCAAACATATTGAAATGTTATGGTATATCGCGTGGTTGTGTACATCTAGTTATACTCTCATAGTTGTGTACACATATTCTCAACCTAGCCCTAAATGGAGGAAAATACAAAAAAAATATTTTTAATTGAAACTTTAAAGTGGCTTTTATTCAGTTTTCGACAATATAAAGGGTTATGAAATAAGATCTATATATGTTTAATTTGGAATAAAAACGAAACTATATAAGATATCAGTATGATTTTTGTAATAATATTTTTGGTTCTTGTGAAGCATTTTGAAAATATTAGATTAAAAAAAACCTGTAGCTTTTTAATGTTTCAATGTATTAACATGCAATGTATAAAGATTGCAGACAAAATTAAAAACTGAACTAAAAACAGCAATTTTGGCCTAGAACAAAATTATGTTCAATATAACGATGAAATTTATCCAATAAGTTTTCCAATAAGCTCTCTCCTATCTCATTTTTGTTATCTGAAATTTTTATGGCTGATTTTGAAAATTTTATTTTTAATTCAAAAAACCCACTAATCAACAATGTAACACACTGGCACAGATACGTAGACGATGTTTTTTGCATTTGGAATGGCACGGAAATAAATTTAAACAAGTTTTGAGGCTATTTGAATTCCATAAACAAAAATATTTAAGATAAAAAAAAAATTGCATTTTGATATTTGCAGAAAACCGACTACAATAGACGCGGTTATACACTTTAGTTCTAAACAAACTTGACAAGTCAAATTATCTCCTTTTCACAGTTTAATATCTAAGTTAGTTAATTTTCCTCTAAACAAAGATAATTTGAATAAAAAAACTCCAAAAAGTACCATTAAACACATAGCGAAAAGCAACGGTTATAAAGTGGGATTAATTGAAAAATTGTTAAAAAATAAAGAAAGTTAAATTTGCAAGGATTTTACAGTATTAAATACCAAAAAGACAAATTATTTAAATTTATTAATTATATTTCTTAACTGAGTAATATTGTTTGTAAATAATTAAATAAACTAGGATGTAAAATCATTTGTGTAAACAAACAAAATTTAGGAAGAATGTTAGTCAATAATAAGGACAAAACAGATGGCTTAGATAAATCAGGTGTAAATTATGTCAAAAAAGTACCGGGAATTAATCATTTGAAATGCCCGCATAAAGGGGTTGTCAAAATTCTTTTTATCGCTAAGTTGGCACAACGGTCCTCTATAGTTACGCGGAGTTTGAACGTCATATGTCATTTAGTTTGTTTACAGTGCTCGATTTTGTCAGTTCATCTCAAGTTTGTTTTGCCATTTTTACAATGGATAAAAACATCGAAGAATTTGTCTTAAATTTTATATTGCAAATGGAATTTCGTATGTGGAGTCGCAGAAAATGTTGCAGAAGGCTTACGGTGAATCGACTGTATCAAAAACACGAGCATATGAGTGGTAGAGTGCATTCAAAAGCGGTCGAGATGTGGTGGAAAATTTACTTCATTCTGGTCGGCCATCAACGTCTTCAGTTAAAGTTAACATCGCTAAAGTGAAGGAAATGGTGACTGAAAAATCATCATTTTAGTTTGAAAGAGATAGGCGCTTATTTTTCTGGGTCTCACGAATCAATTCATACCATTTGAAGCCACTATCTAGCTCGTCTAGTGCCAAGACCTGAATTTTCTTCAGAAACGTAAAGGCCGCTGAAGACAGGCTAGAACCAGTCAATTACCACCCCACATTCATAAAATGCATTGTAACTGGTGATGAGACTGGTATACGAGTTTGGCATACAAACCAGTCAACAAGCTTCGGAATGGCGCCTTCCAACTGAGTCAAAACCGAAAAAATCACGTCAAAATCGATCAAAAGTTAACGCGATGTTGACTTTTTTCTTGCCAGAAGGTCAGACGGTAAATAAAGAATATTATCTCAGCGTTATGCGGCGTTTGATAGAGGCCAGATTTGTGGAAAGGAAACTCTTGGATTTTGCATCATGACAGCGCACCATCTCACAAGGCTGTCATCGTAAACGAATTTCTGGCGAAAAACACAACTAACACCATGGAACAACCACCATATTCACCTGATATGGCTCCGGCCGAATTTTTTCTCTTTCCAAAACTCAAATCGAGGCACCCGTTTTCAGTCGATAGAAGACATAAAAGAGAATTCGCGGCGAGAACTGAAGTCGATTCCAGAAAATGCGTTTAAAAAATGTTTTGACAATTAGATCATTCGGTAGTTTAAGTGTATTATTTCGGAAGGGGCCTACTTTGAAGGAGATACAGTAAACTTGGATAAATAATAAACATTTTGTGTTTTATTGATCGAATCTAGGTACTTTTTTGATATAATGTATATTAAATTAACTGTAAAGATTGTGAAGCGGTATATATCGGCCAAAGTGGTAGAAGTATTGATGCAGAATAAATGAACACAAGAAAGATATTTCAAATAACACAAAAACACTTGAATGTCCACACATTGCATTGAAAACAATTATTTTATAGATATAAACAATGTTAAACTAGTATACTCAGAAAAGACAAGTAAAAAACTAGACCTGTTAATGAACAGGTTACCTGAAATGTTATAAAAATAAATAAAAAATCGCCTGTATACTTGAAAACACTTGGTTTGATTAATAGACTTAACTTATTGACTGAAAGTATTAGTCCAAGTTACTCTTGAGGCAGCCCTAATAAGGCGCAACATATGTAGAGTAAAAAATATGATTGTTTTATTTTAAATATTTGTTCCTGGTATTTTAATTTAAAAATAATTTCATGTAATTGATTGCCTTTGGATTAAAAATAAATCTATTCTGAAATAGCTATTTTTGATCACTTACCACATACATTGGCATTTATTTCTCGAGTAACACGAATAATGTTGGTTTTAAGGTCATTGAGTGTGTGTGGTTTATTGATGTAAACCAATGATTTCACATAAGTCCAGAGGAAAAATCCAATGGAGTTATATCGCATGATCTTGGTGGCCTTTTCATCAGATTACTCGGTCATTGTACTTTTCTCTCAACAAATAAAAAATCTCAATAATGTATCGCATGTTGCACCATCATGTTGATACCACATATTGTCCAGATCAAAATCATCCAATACATGCCAGAAGCAATCAGTAATTATGTTTCTGTAGCATTTTCAATTGACAGTAACTGCATTTCCATTTTTATTTTCAAATCAGTAATGTCCAATTACACCTCTAGACTATAAATAAGCTAATTGTACAATTTACTGTACAGTAAATAGTAGTACAGTCGGTGGTAAGGAAAAAAAAGAAGACCACATATTTTTACAATCTAATATTTATATAATATAAACATGTAAGGCCCGATTCTACAATGCAAGTATATACCTGGTATAAGCTATACTTGGAATAAAGTCTGAAACGCCCCTTCTACGATCGCCGAACAAAGCTATTCTCGGTAGAAATCGACAGATTTAAGTTATCCGCTTGAATTTGGCCGGATATACTCCGAATATAGTTATTCTTGCTTTCTATTGGCCAGCTTCAGTTGTCAGAATTAATAAACATAACCTGTCCTTTATATTCCACATATTTTATGAATTTTTAAGTATAACAGTGAAATAAATAATTGATATGGATCCCATAAATTTAATCATTTTTGATTCTGATGAAAGTGATTTTGTAGACGCAGTTTTAATTCGACGGCCAAAAGTATTTAAACATCGGTATGAAAAAACAAATATATTATATTATTTCGTGGAGTTTTTTAAACGTTTTCGCTTACAAAAACGAACTTGTGCAATGTTGCTGAGTTTTATTAAAGATGAAATTAAATCTTCAACAGATCGTAATCGTGCGATAAAACCTGCAACAAAATAGTTTTTGACTACCAATGCAGTACCTTATAGTACCTTATAAGTACCTTATAGTACCTTATAATAATAACCTAACAGTACCTCCAGCGGAAATCCTTTTTAAAGAATCCCATATCCGAACAAGAAACTGTGTAGAAAGATGTTATGGAGTTTGGAAACGCAGGTTTCCTATTCTGTCTAATGGTATGCGTGTGCTAATGGAACATTCCAAGGCAATAATAGTTGTAACTGCTATTCTGCACAATCTTGCAATAGATGAACTTGAAGAAGAGCCACCAGTCGAACAAGACTTACATGAGCTGCAAATTGAGCCTCCTATTGTTCAAAATCATCATCTCTGTGAAAACAACAGAATGCATACATCACTGATTCAAAACCATTTTTCTAATCTGATATAATTTAATACGGTGTAATTGTGTTGTGTACTGAATACATTGTATTGTTTGTTTTACTTTGTATTTTAGTATGTAATTTTGTTTTCTTATGTCTGTTTAGTTATGCAGTAGTATTTTGTTCACTTAAAACAAATAAACATTTATCTATAAGAACGGTAACTTGGAAAATTGATGAATTAAATTTATATACCTAATTATATTGTTGATAAACGACAAATTAAATTAAATACAGAAGTGCATTTTTTAACGTTTTATTTCAGTCCTCATGATAATACATCAATTTCTAAAATAAATAAAACCCCTTAATGCTAACTATTTATTCCTTATCTATAATGCTAGCTAATTATGTAATATTAACATCTATAAATAAATCATAATTATAAACATAGAATCCCTGTGTGATTGGCCATACACTGTGACTGGCAAATAAAATTAATTAAGATGGCTGTTACTTTCGTCTCTTTTGAGTTGAGCATTCAATATTTTCATTTCCAACTGATGTTTTTTTCCAAGCATTTTTCTTTCCTTTCTGATTCCTCCAGAAGTGCCATTTGAAAATCAATGAACTCAATCTTTTTTCTGGCCAACTCTTCATACACTTTCATCCCTGTTGCAACTGCATCCTGCATCCTTGTTGCAACTTGGAAGAAACTGATTCGCTTTGATCTATGTAGGTGTTGCTTATTTCTTGAATAATGTGTACATATATAATTTGAGATTTGTAACACTTTGCTTTTAGGCTGTCTCAACTGGTGTGGATTCCATGAACTCCAGTTACAATTTGCCTATGATTATTCATTACTTTTATTTTATTACAAATCTTTTTCATTTGAGTATACATACAAATTCTATATTGGCACTAGAAGATTCATCTGTAGTACCTCCAACTGCCTTATATTTTTTGCAACTGGCAAATCTGTATTTACTATAAAATATATACCCAAGATAATATAACTGAGTGAATCAAAACATATAAAATAACCCATACCAACATCAGAATAATACAATGCTGTTGCCCCAACACCAATCAAAGGCAGCACTCTATTTCCAACACTATCTAACTTTATTTATCTTGTTGGGCCCCCACCTGTTTTGTAACATATATTGTTTCTGTTTCGCATATTCCTTCCTGCTAGGCAATGAATTTGCTAGGCAACATTTTGGCAGTTCTTCTTGTACCACAAACTATTGAACCTTCCTTCAATGAGTCTCCATTCTATATCTTTGGTATTATTAGAAAGGGTGTCTGTTTTCTTCCACTCTGTAATATAATAATGCGAGGATCACCGGCACTATTACTACGTAAAACAACTTTATACGTACCGACAATTTCTTTACTTGCCTCAACCAAATCGACTAATAGAACAATTTCGTCAATCGTCAAATTATTGCACCGCTTTTTCTCCATTTTAATAAGATAACACAATATTTTTATAAATAGAATAAAACAATTTTATACTTATATCACTTTTATTTTTAAATTATGTAAGTAAAACGATGTAATATTCTCAAACACTACTTTAAAACTAACGTATTACAGCTGTTTATCCTATGTACCTAATTTTACACTTTTGTCATCACAAAGTAACGGACAAATCAATCAATTAATATTTTTATAATTTCCAAACCATGCACGTTAGGTTAGGCTTATAAAATGCTATAATTTCCCAAGCCATCAACTGTCATCGATGGCGCAATTCCACCTACTATTTTGGCATATTAGAACTACTAGGGCGTTATTTTAGGTATAACTAAATGCGTTGTAGGCAACAGGCCAACACCAGATATACTGAGAATAATACCTGGTATAACTTATTCCGAGTATAACTGTTCGCCGTTTATACTTGGTTTATACTTGCATTGTAGAATCGGCCCTAAAACGTCTTTAATCTATGCAAAGACATTACTGAGGATTATATGAATAAACAATATATTACATGAGATGTCTTACACCGACAAAAGCTTTCACTTTTTCTTGTGTTCTGTAGCATCATCTCTTTTAAAGACCAGCAGCAGTCGCCCAACATAGATGGGTTCCAGAGTCCCTGGTATCTTACTTCCATTTTCCTGATGTCCTGGTGAAACCTCTCTTCTTGTTCGTCGCTTACTGCACCCAAATTTTTCGGAAAAAAAGCCCATATAGGAGTGTAAAAATGCATTTTTAAGGACAAGCGACGCCCTAGTATTTCATAGGCTTCCAATAGTTTATCTATAAGGTTATTATAGTTTTCACATTTCTTGTTGCTCAGAAATCCTTTCACTACCCTTACAAAACACTTCCAAGCTGCCAATTCCTTTTCATTTAATTTTTATTGAAACCGAAAATCACCTAGAAGCTTTTCCTGTTTGAAGTCCAATAAATATGCCTTCTTTTAGATTTGCATCACTTAATTGAAGACATATTTGTTTTGGGTACTTGTAACCATTACCTTCTTTGTTTATGGCTATGGAAAAGTGTTTCATTAGTTCAGGCTTCATATGGAGAGACGGAAGAAGCACCTTTTTTACCAGGTTCAAAAGAAGTTCTGTGAGGCCAATCTTTCTTACTGTAATGTTCTTTTGTTGCCCTACTGTCCCATACACACAAAAAACATCAATACTTTGTAAAACCCCCTTGAACTTCTAGCATTATACCTATCGCTTTTAAATAATTTCAATGACGCCATGATATAAAGGAGAAGTAGGTACTTGAAAATGGGACGTGCTATGCCATTTTTGTGAAAATGTGTTTTAATACAAATGTTACAAAAATCATTAAACCTGGTATGTTCAAAGTCAGGACGCCATTAAGGGCCTAAGAACATGTTTCCCTCTAAACGCCTTTTTGTAATGTAAATTTTCAACTAATAAAATTTTATTTAAAAAAAAATCGTTCCGTTTGTCCGGATTTTGTTGACACACTCTGTATGAGAGTGAAATTAGAATGGAGGAAAAAATTAATAATGTTGTTTAGAGTTAATGTTCAAATAATAAACGAGTTCTGTAACCTTGAGACTTGTTTAATTTCCAGTTTATTTTAAGCCTAAGCATTCTCCATTGCATTTTCCGCGCCCATGACTGCGAACATATTTTCCGATAAAGTGATTCGACACAATACACCATTAAACTGCCATCCCATATCGTGCTCATAACCCACACCTTGTCCCTCGGTCTTCCGAAACCTAATTAATGAAATTGTGCAAGGTTAAAGGTGGTTTTTCGTTCTGCTTCAAAACCGACACAGTTTTGCAACCGGTTTATTTTTAGTGTACGGTCAGTTGTGCCAAAAAACGCGTAACAGGCATCATCCAGCGGGTTTTTAGTCATCGGCCGAGAACCTTTCCCGTTCCTGTTCGTCACTCCAACTCCGCTATCTTCCTCGTTATCCAGAACCACGAACGTGGTGGGTAGGGTTGTTTTGAGTGGACGTCTGACGGTCAAGGTCGTCGTGTTGTACGCGCCGGTTGTTAGGAGTGAGTGAGATGAGTGCCAAGTTGCGCAGGCGCACTCCGTCGCCGAAAACTGTTACTTTTGACCCATCGCCGCCAACCACTTTGGAACGTAAACCTAGAATGATAATGCGCTTCAATTCGTTGGCTGAATGGGAGCAGTACCTCAGTGAGTAGTAGTCGATAATAGTTGTAGGAGCAATCGACGTCATTAAAAATCAACACTCTCAGATTTTTAGGATCATTCAATAATTCGCATCACCATAAAGATTTAATAAAACACTTTTTTGTCAAAATGTCCTCTTTTTTTAATAATCACATCTTCTGTTGAGATGTACGACTAAACACCAAATAATTTTGGATCTTTAAATTTTTCGATGCAAGTTTCGCTAACCATGCTAAAATTCTAAAACTAAACTTTATTCCTTTTATATCACAACCATTTTTTATAAGGCGTGTAAAAATCATGAACCGTGAAGTTTGAATCATCCCCTGACTCCATCTCCTGACATCATCATCATCATTTCATCATCATCAACTCCTGACATGGTGCATCGAGAATTTTCAACAGTGATTTGGTGTTTAGAGATAAATCTCTTCGAGTTTATTATTAATGTTCGACGTGTTTCGGAAGTACTGTAGCTTCGTCAGAAATACATATTTTCGATGTTGAAATGGGTATAAATACAAAACGTTTCTACAACAAAATATTATGTTTTTATGAAATCTACTCAGGTGTGATTTCTTGCCTATATAAATTCAATAAAAGTGGTTTGTTCAGGTCAGTTTGGTTATTCAGAAGGATTTTCGCATCTTTTAGAAGGTTTATTTCTAAACTCCAAATTATTAAACTCAAACCAAATTTTTAAAATCACTTTCTGAAACTTTTCGAAGCACGTTTCGCTAACGATGTCAGGAGATGATTTAATCTAATTCTCAAACTAAACTATGTTCTATTTATATGATAACCCTACCTAATGAAGCGTGTAAAAATCAAGAACCGTGAAGTTTACCGAGCCTTACAATAATAATTGAAAAAGTTGACTATACGAAATAGGTCCTTTATTCTGGTTCATGATTTTCTTATATTTTTCTGTTTGATTACTTTCATATGCATCCAAAGCCCTATTATTATTAACACTTTTAATTAGTCTTAAATTACTAATATCTATATTGTAGTCATGTTCGATTGCATGTTGGACCAAACAATATTTTTCATTTCTCCCATATCTAATGTGGGCAATGTGTTCTTTAAATCTCGTTAATATTAACCTTTTTGTTGACCCAATATACCTTCCTGTGTAACTCAAAGGATAAAGTAGATCAACAAGAGAAGAGGAGTTACGAAATAGTTGTCAAGATTGTGATCGAAGGTATATTGGACAAACAAAAAGATTAATATTAACGAGATTTAAAGAACACATGAAAAATCTTGTGTTTTCCAACATGCAATCGAACATGACCACAATATAGATATTAGAAATTTAAGATTCGTAAAAAGTGTAAATAAGAATAATTAAATTAAATCATCCCCTGATGATGCCAACATGGTTAGCGAAACGTGCGTCGAGAAGTTTCAAAAGTGATTTGGTGTTTAGTGGTAAATCTCTTCGAGTTTAGGGTTTCACACCGAAAATCCAATAGAAGGTTGATCCAAATTATTAGTTTTTTTACTTTTGTACATGTAGTCTTTGAAATCGGTGTTAAAACGATGATTTTTGTTTAACAGATGTGAGGCATAATTAGAATTATGTTCTTGAGAAATTTCTTCTTGAAAGATTTGCCTGTTTGTCCTATGTACGTTTTCGAACATGGCCAAAAATACAGTTGTATTCCGTCATATATTAGTATAGGTATGTGGACGACATTTCGGTTTACTTTGTCGGTACCAACAGACAGCTAAGTGTATTTTTAGAATTCAGTTCACAAAAATAAGAAATTTGCAGTTGAATTTGAAGAAAACAGCATAATTCACCCAACACCGTTCTATTAACCAAATTTCTTCTTAGTAACGTTCAGGATGTGTTCAAACTCAAGCAAATAGACAAAGATCTGGATATTGTAAAGTATATAAGGATTCAGCGGTTCACTCAGATGAGCGAAACACGTATCGAGAATGGGAGAAAAACGATTACCGAGGAGACTTGTGTAGGAACCAATAGTGGCTAACAGAAAGAGATATAGATCAAGGGTACGGTGGTAGGATAAAAGAACTACTACATATCAAAAACCGACAAGAGGCTGCTGAAGATTAATCGGGTTGGAGGCGAAAGTTGAAGGAGTTCAAGGCTCATCTATGGAATCTAGAATCACAAAAAGAATAACAAAATACTACTCTATACTCGGTTAATCAACTATATATATGATTCAACTAAATATTAAGCTTAATTTAAATTATCAAACAAGATATCAACTCCCTTAATGATACTCTGAGCGAGTGAGTGATCGATATATGTAATTATACTGAAAACCCGAAAAAGTGTAACGCTTTATATAGAATAATGCAGGATATTTCTACTCTCCTGTGATCGTCTTTCTCTTTTTCAAACAGTCGATGGAGATAATGCCTTGCGAATCTTCTAAAACCGTGGCCATGACCTTTTCGGTCGATGGAAGCGTTTTCGCCAGTAAGCAGATGTGGCTCTCATAGTACTGATAGCTTTCTGAAGTCCAAATGTTCGTTTAGATTGTTCTGTACGCTTTCGTCCGAGATGTTTATCGTTTCACCAACATTCACTCTGCGATCGACCAATATTATATCAAGCTTTTTGTTGACCATTTTCTCAGAGAAACCTCAATAGTAACCTCCTGAGCGCAGAGCATCCGTCTCTCGTACTAGTTCAACAAACAAGGTAAACGAAAGCGAAAACTCGATAAGCCACTTTCGAATGCGAAGGAGCAAATGCATGGGGAAATGCAAAGGAGGATGAAATGCGAAGGAGCAAAGTCCCCAGAATGCTTTTTCAACTTTTCTTCGTTTTGCGCTATGGTTTTTCCTCGCAACAAACAATGTTTATTTTTCAGAAATGACATTTCCTGCTCAACCATTTATCAGAAAAGTGACTTTTCACTCTATCTTTGTATAATGCTCTTATGCGTCGGCGCATCTTCGTTTGCCAAAATGTCTTGAAATGTTGTGAAAATCAGTGATTTACTCAATGAGCTTAGTACATTCAAGTCTTGTCTAAATGGTTGTGGCATGTTCACATATATTTTTTCTTTTTTTGGGTTTTTTCGCCACGATCTAAAACTCAAAAACATCTGTTCTTATGTAAATAAAAGAATCACTGGGTAAAAAACAAAACGGAGACCAATTTCTCAGTGATTCTTTTTCCGTAATAAATTTGTCTAACGAACAGAAATTTAAAAAAACAAAATTTTCTTAAATAAATACAAACTTTTAAACGTTAACGTTTCGGGAAGTCTTCTCTTCCCATTTTCAAAACGAATCTAAACAATAATTTATGTTAATTTCTATATAATGCTCTAAAAGATAGTAAGTAAATATATTTTGCGTATGTCAATGATAATTACATTGACAATAATACTTTTTACTAACAGTGACATACTACCAAAAAATTATATAGGTGAGTTTTGCCGAGTGATTATTGTGTATTGAAATAATTAAACGTTTTTAAATGTTAACTGTTTAGAATCGGGAACCATATTGAATTTAAATCTACCGAAGGCATAGCAATACAGTTAATTGTTATTTAAATTAATTATTATTTATTTTAATGAATTATAATTTGTATTTATTTAAGAAAATATTGTATTTTTTAAATTGTTATACTTTAGGCAAATTTATTGCAGAAAAATAATCACTGAGAAATTAGTCTCCGTTTTGTTTTTTACTCAGTCATTCTTTTATTTACATAAGAACAGATATTTTTGAGTTTTAGATTGTGGCGAAAAACCAAAAAAATAGTAAATGCATGTAATTTCGAATGAACAAAAGATGCTAGCATCTTATATATACAGTATATCGGAACTTTTTAAATTTAAAGAATATTACTAGCGCCATCTATCGAAAAATTTATAGGCTTATCCATTTCGTGGTTCAGAAAATACAGCCCTGTATTTTGACAACTGTCAAACTTAAATATCATCCAAACTGTGATTTATTTAGTTTACGATTTGCCATTTTACAATAAGGATCGTTTAACCACCGAACAACGAAGAATTGTTAAAAGTTTTTACAAAAATGGCGATAGTGCACCTTACGAGCAGAATGTGGTCAACACAGTCAAGAAATTTGAAAATACTGGACCTGCAACGTATGCGAGGAGGGGGATGGGAGAATATCGCTGTTGTTAGTGAAAGTGTGGCTGAAGACCCAAATTTATTGGTTCCTCGGTGTTCACAGTTTCCCTTACTGCACATTATGGCGTATGTTGCATTAGGACTTACATCTTCATCTTTGAATTTCTCGCTCCGTGGATACGTAAATAAGCAAAATTGCCTTATATGGGGCTCTGAAAACCCACAAGTGATTGTGGAGAGTCCATTGCATCCGCCAAAGTTGACTGTTGCGCGTAACTGTGTGGTGGTGTCATTGGCCCGTACTTCTTTGAAAACGAAGGAGTGACGTTAACGTTAATTCTGAACGCTATAGCTGTATGATAACCGATTATTTTTGGCCAGACACATAAAGACTTAGATCTGAGCGATATGTGGTTTCAACAAGACGGTGCCACAAGCCACACAACACGACCAATTTTGGCTTTATTGCGCGAGAAGTTCCCAGGCCGCGTAATTTCGAGATTTGTTGATGTCAATTGGCCGCCGAGATCATGCGATTTGACGCCGTTGGACTATATTTTTGTGGGGCTACGCGAAAGATCGTGTTTATCTACACAAACCACAAAGTCTTTAGCAGTTGAAATTTAACAATCGTCAAGTCATGGCCGAGATACCAGCCGAAATGTGTGGAAAAGTCATCGAAAATGACCTCATAAGAATTGAGTCGTGCAAGCGGTCACGTGGTGGACATTTACAGGGTCTGTCCCAAAAGTAAGTTGACCTGAAAGTCCAGGAAAAAACATTTATTGCAGATAAAGGTACAAACAACTAAAATTCTTCAAAGTAGTTTGCTTCCACGTCGGAACACTGGCACCAGCGTTTTTCCAGTCGCTGAACGCACCGTGGAAGGCGTCGACGTGGACATCCTTCAAGCACCTCGTCGTCACTTGTTTGACGGCTTCCAAAGTCCAGAAATGGTGACGCTTGAGTTCCTTCTTGATCCTAGGAAAAAAGAAGTGAAGAAAAAAGAAGAAAGGTGCCAAGTCGGGGCTGTACGACGGCTGGGGCAGTGTTGCCACACCGCATTTCGCTAAGTACTCCGTAACAGTGAATACGCCAGTTGCTCGCTATCTCCTTCCTGATGCGTTTTACTCTGCTTTGGAGCCTTTATAGGACTTCCAAGTGAAGCGCAACACAAAATTTTATCGCGTAACACTGGTCCTTGAAACGCGGCATTTTGCGCGATGCGCACTATGGAACAGCCTACAGGCAACTGACGCAGGTATCGTTGGCTTCCCGAAACCCCCCACTACGTGTCCCGTCACTAGGCGCGCCTTGCTTCGGCGGCGCAAGGTCATTCAACTTACTTTAGAAACAGACCCTGTAAATAATGTTGTATTCCACACTTCATGGCAAAGTCCAAGAAATAAAATAAAACAAACTCACCGACATCTCAATTCTTTGTGTGCTTTTTTTAAATTTTACTTTCCGAAGTACAAAATGTATAACCCTTTAAAATCTGAAAGCAGTATATCTTCTCGGGAATTCGTTCCACAAAGTCAAACTGTCACTGCCGAATATTATTTCGGTGTTAGGGAATGTTGTACATTGGTTTTTGTTCACGAGTTAATTTAATTAATACAAAACGATTCTTTAAAACTCTTTATTTTTACAAAAGCTAAAACTAGGTCTTAACTCCACTAAGTACAGATATGAAGTGTTGAAGTAAAAATATGATATTTAAATATGCTAAGGGCTGGCTATGGAATAGGTAGACCTTTTCGTGGGAACTTATAGGTTCGTTCCAACCTGTAATCACAAACATGTTTCCAACAGTTTGCAAATCGTTTTTAACGCGCATGTCTGTAAGATATTTAGATCCCTGACCATATGCCGTTGTTACTAACAGGTATTGAACGATTCGTTTTCTGTTCCAACCGAGTTTCCAAACTGTCCGAAAACTATCAGAACGATTTGCGGATTATCTTCTGACCAATGATTTGGCGCAGGCGTATAAAATAAAGACAAATTTTTCTCTGTGAACGTAAGTGAACATAACCTAGAACTCGTCAATGTGTTAAACGTGTTTATTTGAACAAATTTTATTATATATTTCAAAGACTTCTAATTATTATACTTTATTACGACTTGGCAAATATAAGTGATGTAGAATATACCGAAGAGAGTGACAAATCGTTCATGGAGAGTAGTGATGACGATGATTTAGAGTTATGAGCAGCGAATTAAAAGTCCAAAACTATTTAGGTAGGTTAGCACAGAAAATAATAAAAATATATAGTATCTCATACTGTTAATATTTTCAGATGCAATAGTGCCACAGTATTCGGAGGCAGTATTCTTTGAACATTTCAGATTAACAAGGCAAACTTCTAATAATATTGCCGAACGATTTGAAATAAGTCAGTATTTTAGTAAGCAAATGGGTCAACATGGGAACATACCTGCTTTACATCAAGTAATATAAAATATCACTTTTATACAATTATTATTTGCTGGTTTGACCATAGAAGAAAAATAATGGATGTCTTTATTGGCTCTGTCTATAAGAGCAGCCTTTTTAGAAACTCTCCATTAAAGTCCAGATTGGAAGAGAAATGTGGAAGATATTATCTTCTGGGTGATGGTGGTTATCCCTTGCTTCCCAATTTATTAACCCCTTACAAAGATAGGGGCAATTTAACAAGAAAAGAGCTTCATTTTTATTCAAAACTATCTAAAAATCCCTATATTATAGAGCATTGCTTTGGTATAATAAAACAGAAGTTCCGACAACTATATCATATAAAATTAAGGAAAATCAGATTGATTTGCCATTTTGTCACAGCAGCAAGCGTACTGCATAACATTGCATTAGATGACAATTTTATTGTGAATGAACCGGTGGAAGTAAATGAAAATAATCAACCAGGTGATGAAGAACAAAATGACGAAGACTTGGAAGCTAGTGCCATTAGGAATCGGGTAGCAAACACCCTACCATTGTAAATGTAAAGTCACTTAATAATAGGGCAAATAAATCAATAATTTATTTCTCAATAAAAATACTTTCTTCACAAAGTTCCCTTAAAAATGTATTTGATTTTGCAAATTTTTTATATATTTTATATAATTATTATATTTGATTGCCAGAATTGTCATGTAACTCACTTTTATTGATTCAATATTTTTTAATTGTTCATTTTAGTTTTATTACTTTTTATTTAACAAATCGTCAAGAATTTATTATAAAGGTAATTGTTAATGAAAACTCAATTATTTCTAAACAAACATTTTATTAATCACAATTTTTATTAAAAAAACAAACTTAATATAAATATAACAATAATAAATATACAATAAAATTAAACTAAAATTGCTTCATAAATCTCCAGAACAAGCAGAACACATTCTTTTTTTAAGGAATTCATTCCGTTCTCTTAAAAATTAATTTCTCTCTTTCATTAATTCTACCTTCTGCTTTTGAACTTCCAACTTTTCTTTTTTCACTTCTATTCGCTCTTTATTATAATCTTTTCTTTCCCTTCTAATCTGTTCTAGGGTGAGATTCCGACTTAATACAGGTTTTCTCCTTTTTATTGTGAAACTTTTACTGGGGGTCTGTGCTGCAGTTGAACTGGTAGATGGGCCAGGCTCTGTATCCTGTTGTTCCTTTTCTTCCACTATATGGTCTATGGTATCGGTGGACAGAAGCACTGCAGGCTTAACACTTTTCTTACCTTTAAATATTTCATCCATTTGTTCTTTATATTCAAAGTACTTTCTGCCCCTTCCCGTTTTATTTTGATTGTCAATAAATTTTTTGTAGGAACGTTCAACCACTCTCCACCTATTCTCAACGTCATTTACGTAGTAATTTGTTTTTAAAATTTAATTTAATTCAGCACAAATGACTTCCCATAATTTTTCAAAATTTTTAGTTTGAACACTACTCACTTTGGATTGGTATTTCTTGTAAATATCAAGGTTCTGGGCTGGAGCTGAAGTTCTGATGAACCAGGAAAAATTAAAAATTCCTCAAAAATACCTAAAATAATACACTTTAAATATTAAAATTTTCCAAATAATATGAGGGTGACTACCTTCTTGTTCCATTTTCTTTTTTATTGAATAAAACTTGTTTATTAAGGATATACTATTTTTCTTGAACGTCTGAAGATGTCTAGCGATTCCTTCGGTCCATTTGTTTACGATGTTTACTAATTGTCTCCATTCCATTTGTTTACAAGTCCATTGTTTAGAAATTTTAGGACGGTTATGTGAAACAATAAAATTTATAGAATTACAACCATCTCTTATAAGAATTCAAATATTTGGTGCGCGTGTCTGAAACTAATCAGCTGTTTCAACTTAATCCATAAATTGATCAGGGATCCAAATATCTTACAGACATGCGCGTTAAAAACAATTTGCAAACTGTTGGAAACATGTTTGTGATTACAGGTTGGAACGAACCTTACATTTTCGTGGGAAAAATGTTTATTTTCGACCTTTTTAAGTGGCGTCGTCGATGTTCGTTATTGAATGGTTATTATTATGTTAATCGAATCGTGAATCGAGTTCGTTATATCGACGTCGTCGTTATATAACTCACTATAATACATAATCTCACAAGACCGTCGCTGTTCGTGAATTTTTGGTGAAAACACAAGTTTTCAGTAGCATGCGCCAGCAAGCTTCAACAGCCTCTGTATTCGCCCGATTTATCTTCGTGTGAGTATTTTCTGTTCTCGAAACTCAAACTGGCCATGAATGGAACGTTTTATGACAGTGTTACACAAGCCCAAGAAGCCCTGACGACGGTCGTTGAGACGATTCCGAAAAACTACATACTATAATGGTTGAACGTACCCAGCGGTGTGTTGATGTGGAAGGGATGTATCGTGAATAAAAAGAATAACGTTTTCCGATACAAAAGCTTTAAAAAAAAAAATATTTTCATTTTATAGTAATTTGTTTCTGTTTTAAATCTTGACGGTATTATTAACGTATGAATATTTTTGGTTTTAGTAACGGCTCCATTGACCCAAACGATTATAGGATAAAAAATATCACTTATCAGTATTTTCAGCGTTATTTTTAAAGACGTTTGGAAAATATTAGTTGATACTTTACATTAGACAGGCTAAATAGTGAGCTGACCTAAACATCCAATGTATTTTTAGCATTTTAAATTATATAACGCTCTTTTTTTCATGTTGATTGAAAAATGCAATGCTGTGGTAACAAACATACATTACATATTGAAAATTGTTTTTAATTGTCGTTTTCCTGTATGGAAATGATTCTAATTGTCTTAATTGAATGGACGTCATAGAAGGCGATGTTATTAATGACGACCTTGGCGAACAATTTCTCAATGTCACGGTTGTTGTGTGAATGGCGTCTCAAAAATGTGCCTAATCTAAATAAACCATTTTCGAAACTGATGCATTTTATTACAACAACGTTATCTATTTTTATAATGTTATAGTGTTACAATAAGATTTACGAGGGTTGCTATTTGTGTATCCGGAATAATAAATAAAAACAAACATTTATTATTGAAAATTATTTTATTGTTTTTCGAAATGTTCTTCGAGATGATCGATACACTTTTGCATACGTTTGAACCAATTTTCATAGCACCGTTTCCATTCCGATTGAGATATCTCCAAACCATGCATTTTGAACGTATCAACAAAAGTAAATTATTGATTGCTAAATCAGGACTGTATGGCGGATGGCCCATCAATTCGATGTTTTGACCGGTCAAGTTCAAAGACTTCTGGCAAACAAATGGCTGTATACCATTCAGAATTGACCGTTCTACGATTCTCTAGTGGCACTGTGGCCACATGCCAATTTATTCTAGAGAAACAGGCGACCATTTGCTTCGAAGCGCTTCTTGCGCGAACATGTTTTGTTGGGTTTGAAACCATACAGTCGAATGCTATTTACTTTCAAGCTCATACGTATAGATCCAAGATTCGTCACCTTTGTAAATGTCCAACGTGCACAAATCCTTTTTACGTCTAAATCTTAATGTAAAATCTTGTGTGTTTATCATTCTAATGCCCAAGGATGTCCTTAATCTCACTATATGTCACATGACCATCTTGGTTCATCAATTCGTGCACAATATCGATATTTTCTACACAATCGATTTTGGACGATCTTCTTTAAATTCGCCTGTGAGCGAACGACGACCACGATTGAATTCACTAAAACAATGACATAGAGCAGTTTTAGATGGTGCTTCATCGCCCATCGAAATGAGTTGATCCATACACTGTTGTTGAGATAATCCACGTCGAAAGTCGTGGTAGATCAACGACGAAAATTCACACTAAACAATACAAATAGTGCCCATATGACGAAAGTTCTGAGTACCTATACAGTCAACAATGTCAAACTTTACGATGTATATGTCAGATGGCGGTTAGCTACACCATTGTTGCCAATTCCGGGTACATAAATAGCAACCCTCATATTAGCTATAGAAGAAGCAGGACAATTTAACTGAGAGATAATCATCCAGGAGAGTATATTCATCAAAGATCAAATCTGTTTATGTTAGTATATCTACAATTATACAGGGTGTAAGGGAAATGTTTTTCGTGATTTGAAAGAATAAAGTTAAAAATTACAATATTTTTAAATCGCCAAGCTACGAGGTGTGGCTATTAAATAACGGGACTGACGTTGCTACAGAAGAACTATGCATGCGCCAAACTCCAAAGACCGACAGTTGTTTAGCGTGAAGCCTTCTCTTTCGAATGCAGTACCTCTCGCTTCTGTAAACAAATCCGTATAACCGTAGCCTTCGTTCGCATTAAGATGGGTCCACATCAATACAAATTTACATTGTGAGGGCAGTATGTGTTGTATGGAGTGTACCTGCATGGCAATGTAGACGCTCTGACACACAAAGTCATACATAAATGTTGGCGCCGCATAGCACGCACTCGAACCATCTGTTGTCCACCAGATAATTCAAATAAATTGTTCCAGTAAATTCAACTTACACGCAAAATTTTATTAGTGTGGACCCAGCTTTAGAGCTGTTTTTTTTTTATTTCGTCGGAAAAATTTTAACTGTAACAATAGAGCAACGAATTGATGTGAAATTTCACTTGAAACGCGGAAAACCGCTACTGAAACTTATTATTTATTGAAAGAAGTGTATGTCAATGAATGTTTATCGCGTGCACGTATTTTTGAGTGGTTTAAAAGGGTTTTCAAGACGGTGGAGAAGATGTTGAAGTTACTCAATGTTCTAGTCGCCCTTCCACTTCAAAAACGGATGACAAAATCGAAAAAATCGGTAATCTGGTTCGATCTGATCGCCGGTTAAGTATTCCTACGATTGCTGAAACTGTAAGAATTGATAAAGACTGCGTACGGCTAATTTTACATAACAATTTTCATATGCTAAAAGTGTGTGCCAAAATAGTGCCTAAAATTCTCACGTTTGAACAACAAGAAACTCGCGAAAATGTTTGTAATAACATTCTGAATGCCATTGATAACCCAAACTTATTGGAAAGTATAATAACATGTAACGAATCGTCGTTTTTTACTTATGATCTTGAAACGAAGCTCCAATCCATGCACTGGAAGAGCCCAAATTCACCGATAGCCAAAAAAGCTCGAATGAGCAAATCAAAATTCAATATTACTACCTTAACGTTCTTGCTGAATTCTGTGAAAGAATAAGGAAAAAAAGACCCGAATTGTGGAAGGACAAGTCATCAATTCTCCACCAAGACAATGCGTCGGCTCATTCCGCATTGCCTATCAAGAGATTTCTAGCCAAGTACAGCATCCCAGTGTTAGACCATCCACCTTATTCGCCGGATCTTGCGCCGTGCGACTTCTATATGTTTCGTAAGGTGAAATTTGCATCAAAAGGAACAATATTTGAGTCCGTTGAGAGCTGTGAAAGAGAAAGCGGCACGCATTCTGAAGGAGCTGACACAAGAAGACTTTCAGCACTGTTTCGAACAATGGAAAATTCACAATGTGCGTTGTAGGGATAGAGAAGGGGTGCATATTGAAGATGATAATAAGTAAATATGAATGAAATCAAAATAAAATGTTTACAGCGTCAGTCTCGTTATAATTAATACTTTAAGCAGATATGTGTAAAAACCCTATTTAGATATAGTAATTGGTCGTTATCTAACGAATAAACTACAAATAAACTAACGACCGTTATTAAAACCTTTTTTGAGAAACATGCCCTACAGCAGCCAAGAACGAGGCGACAACATCTCAACATACCCACGACGAAGAATGTTATTTCAAAATGATAAAAGTTATTTCAATGCGTGTATTTAAGTTCTATTTATAATTGGTTGTAGAATTGGTGCAATTATTTCTCTTAGGGCCTGTTCTACAATGCAAGATTATACCTGGAATACTTGGAATAAAAGTTTGGAATAAAAGAAAAAATTTGAAGCACCCGTTCGACAGAACGGGTGCTTCAAATTTTATTCCGAGTATAGCTTATACTTAGTATATTCTTGTATTGTAGAACCGGCCCTTAGTGTTCTTTCTAGCACTATCTGTTACATTTTACTTGCAATACACTCAATACAAACATACACAATAATTTTGTCTTTATTTTTCCTTTGTTCGAGTACTTATATTTCAAGAGATCCTCCAATTTAATAGTTCCTTCCGCTCCAATATGGTTTGACATTCCTTGTACGTCAGCGACTTGTACTAGTTTCTATTGGCCTTGTGATATCTTATTCCTATAATATTTTATTAAGATGAGCGTATTTTTGTTGTTGCCGACCAAATTAGAAATATGTCAGGACTTTTTCAACCTGGTCGGGAAAATTGGTCAAAACTATACTAAGCTTGCATAAACTCAAATGGCGGACATTTTGACCATTTAATTTAATAAAAAAATTAATTATGTGTTTCTTAATTTGACGTTAAGCTTTTAAAACGTGTTATAGTGTGAATGTTTATGATATTTTTGCCAAATTCGTTGGTTAAATTTACGAAAGTTATTTCCTTTTCGTCTTATCTATCCCTTCCCTCTCTATCAAATTTTGTCTCTTGTACTTAAGTGTGTAGTTTATAGAAAAATAAAGAGCAATTAAGTGTACGTTATTTATTTTTACATAGTTTTAGAAATGTTGAATAAATCCTTACCAGTTTTAGTCGATTCCAATAAAAAGGGAGGGATTAAAAATTATTTGAGACAGGAAAATAAGAAAAGGGAAGACAGGAGAAAATATGAAAAAGGAAGATAATGAAAAAAGTGGCAAGAGAGGACTGGTGTGTGGCAAGAGAGGAGGAGAGCGTGAAAACAAAATAGTTCGAGAACTGAGCGAAAGCGGAATTTGGAAAGGGGTGAAAGAGCTTTTAAACGGAAAGTGTGAATTAGGGGTTAGTGATGAGGAATTTACAGAAGGAATACAGTGGGCGATTAGAAGAGAAGTAGCTGTAAAAAAGGGGACTGTGTAAAGAAATCACTGAAGAGAGTGTATCAAAAATGAAGAGAGTGAAGGATGTATGAAAAGACAAACAATAGATGGTGTATAATAAGGAATTAAACGGGAAAAAATGAGAAAAGGGATGATGAAAGAGAGAGTTGAGTACAAAGAGGAGGGAGTAGGAGGTATAAGAACGTGAATATCAAATGATGACAAAAAGAGGAAGAAAGAGGTGTAAAGAGAACAAAGAGCGGTTTGATAAAGAGGAGAAAGTGTAAAAAATAAAAAGAGAAAAAACTTTGAGAAGGAATGAAATCTGGCGAGTGCAAGAGGGGAGACAATTTGAATAAGGAAAGTAGAGAATATAATAAATAAAGAATAAATAAAAATACTTGAAAATGGGTCATGCTAAGCGATTTCTTTGAAAAGGTATTTTAATAACTACCTCAATGAAACGCAAAAAAAGCATTCTAATCAATGTTACAAAAATTATGTCGACCTGTTTAATAAGTGAGTGAAAAAGCAAAAGAGTCGTTCTATTTTATTGTTTCAAAAAATAGTTCATTAACATAATTATATCGTTGACGTTTATGAAACCGATATACAATACGTTGCACATTTTCTGAATTACAAATATTTTCTAGAAATCCGTCTGTAATCTGTTTTTAGCTTACATTTTTCTTTCGAGAATTGTTATTGCCCAGACGTTTTC
This sequence comes from Cosmopolites sordidus, assembly GCA_031761425.1. Taxonomy (NCBI): domain Eukaryota; kingdom Metazoa; phylum Arthropoda; class Insecta; order Coleoptera; family Curculionidae; genus Cosmopolites; species Cosmopolites sordidus. The sequence goes on from JARFXV010000810.1 coordinate 299,067, forward strand.
ATTAAAACTAATTTTTAAATGTTTCGTATTGTTTAGCTTATGCGATGCGTAACATTTATTACTCATACCCAGGGTTGGAATGTGTTTATTCCTATTTTGGGTTATAGACATTTTTTCGTTATAAATATATATGCAAGGCACATTCTATCCATTTGTTTTTAATTAAAGTACATTGGTTTGTAGGTTGGTTCGGTTGTTAATTTAACGTGGTGCTACCTTGATTTAAATCAATAAACTCACTCATAATGTAGTTATTTGACAGAATTGTCAGAGGCGTAATATATATTTTTATTTTATTATTGAGTATTTTAGCACAAATATTTTCCATCCATTTTTAATGTAGAAATAATGAGACATGATGAACTATTTGATACTTGAATATTACACATTACTTGAAGGTCAATTCTTCCATTTGAACCTTCGGTATGAAAACTAGACTGGAGGATATTTACCGCTAAACACCAAATCACTTTAGTAAATTTCTCGAGCGCGTTTCGCTAACCACGGTAGCATCATCAGGAGATGATTCAATCTAATTGAAGACTGCAGTTTGAATTATCTCCTGATGATACTAACATGGTTAGAGAAATGCGCGTCGAGAAATTTTAAAAATTTATTTGGTATTTAGTTGTAAATCTCTTCGAGTTTACTATATGATGGGTGAAATATTTGTAATACTCGAATACAATGTCGAAATGCAGAGTCGCTTGTTGCGGTTGGTACTTAGATGGGTCGCCCTCCGAGGACAGACCAGGCTTGCGTACTCCATTTCAACAGGCAAGAATGTAAAATCCGATAAGGAATTGTCCCTTACTCACGCCAGTTCGAGGCTGGATAAATTTGGATGTCTTCTGATCAGATTCTATGAAACTAACCTATTTCTCTAAGGAATTCAAGACTACCCACCACTTACGGAGGGAGTAAATCTTCGAAAGGACGCATCAGCCCGGGCTTTATGCAGGAGGGGACAGGGAAGTATAGGAGGAGAGTATATGTGACCCTGTCAGAAAGAAAAGATAAGTTGTAAGGTGCAGTGATTTTTCGAAAGAAAGAGTCGTTTCCAATGAATTCAGTGGATCTGGCAACGTATTTATCAGCTATTTAGTTAATAAATCTGTGAGTTTAAGAACGTATAGAGGCAGAAACTGAACCTGTATGCAGACATTTTTTATGTAGAATTAAACCAAAAAATTTGAAAAGTAATATAGCTCGTACAAAATTAAAGCAGTACATCATTAAGCACATGATCAACATTTTGACTTCCCTGTTGCCAGATTGTGATTAGACATCATAACCTTACTTTAGCGAATCATTTTTACAATTTAAACTTTATTAACAATTTAAAAAAACAACTCGAAATTTACTATATGAACGGTGAAATAGTTGCAATACTAGAATACAGTGTCGAAATGCAGAGTCGCTTGTTGCGGTTGGTACTTAGATGAGTCGCCCTCCGAGGACAGACCAGGCTTGCGTACTCCATTTCAACAGGCAAGAATGTAAAATCCGATAAGGAATTGTCCCTCACTCACGTCAGTTCGAGGCTGGATAAGGTTGGATGCCTTTTGATCAAATTCTATGAAACTAACCTATTTCTCTTAGGAATTCTAGACTACCCACCACTTACGGAGGGAGTAAATCTTCGAAAGGACGCAACAGCCCGGGCTTTATGCAGGAGGGGGACAGGGAAGGATAGGAGGAGAGTATATGTGACCCTGTCAGAAAGAAAAGATAAGTTGTAAGGTGCAGTGATTTTTCGAAAGAAAGAGTCGTTTCCAATGAATTCAGTGGATTTGGCAACGTATTTATAAGCTATTTAGTTAATAAATCTGTGAGTTTAAGAACGTATAGAGGCAGAAACTGAACCTGTATGCAGATATTTTTTATATAGAATTAAACCAAAAAATTGCAAACGTAATATAGCTCGTACAAAATTAAAGCAGTACGTCATTAAGCACATGATCAACATTTTGACTTCCCTGTTGCCAGATTGTGACTGGCATCACACTGTGACAGACATCATAAACTTACTTTAGCGAATCATTTTTACAATTTAAACTTTAATAACAATTTAAAAAAACAACTTTAAATTTAATGCAAATTACTTGGTAACTAAAAAAAAAATATAATAAATGTTGAAAGTCTCGCAAATATCGTCGATTTAATATCTCTAGATAGATTCAGCACATGTAAAATGCTTTGTTCAAAAACCATTGACAACATTTTTAATATTTGAATGGTTATTAAAATAAAAAGATTATATAATTACCAATGACATTTATTGATATATAATATGCAAGTATAAAACAGAAAAAACAATGAAATATTTGCATGCACTTATATTTTCATTAATCAGAATCTGAAAAGTACTGGCTCGAATCACTGCTATCATCTGCAGTATTTATAATTGACGGAAGAACTTCTTTTCGATCAAGTACAAGGTAGATTATAAAAATAATGCGCATTTTCTGGAAAAAATAAATTTATTTATCGGACCTGTACAAATGTTTAAAATTCTTCAAAATTCTCTCCCCGTGCATCAATACCCTTGCGGAGACGCACTTGCGACTTTGACAGTTATAACACTGTGGTAGTTCTTACAACCTTAAAAAATATGAAACTGAACAACGTCGCATATACTGCCAACCGCTAAATTTGAAATGTATTGAATACATTCTATTTAATTCTTATATTATTTAATTTATGATTTTGTTTTGTACAGGCTATAGGTAGGTAGTTATATTTTTGTTAAAACACATGAACTTATTGACCTCATCTTCAAAAATACACCTCGGACCTCTTGTAACTCCATAAATTATTAGGCCCCAAACCTAATTCTCGGTCCCTACGTCTTATCGACTATAGAATCAGAACTTTTTCGACTGTATAGTTATTTTAAAGCGCCCTCTTTTAGCTTCAAAATGAGGTATAACATACGCTTCTATTCTGAATATAACCTGAAAAAAGTAATTATAGATCTGATAATAGGATTTGCAATCCAACAAAGTGGGATCTTGAAATTTCGCGGGATTCAGTATCATTGAACACGATAGGGCATGCCTCATTAGTTTGCGGATTCGATCAATTTAATCAAAGAATTAATTGACATCTTACAGCCCTTTAAATTGTGCGTCGAAGTATAATGTAGAAGATATTCTATCTTAATAATTGTAGACACAACTTTTCGATTTATTTTAGACAAGTTGGAGAATCCAGACGCAGATTTAAACGCTGGACTATTCGAGGCGCTTCGTGTAAGAGTGAAAGAAAAGCGCACTGAAGTTATAGGGATGTTAGTTTACTTGCAGAATCCAAAAAATAATATGGTTAATTTAAGACACCTGATCATATGTCTATGATGCCGAAAAAGAATATGAAAAACGTTTTAAGAAGAGTAATTAAAGATGACGTCGAAAATGTAGAACTTGCAAACGAAAAAGTATTAAGAAAAGAAATGACCGGTTTTCACGTCTATTTATTGACACCCAAATCAACAAGTGCAGAGGCAGAAAGAGCGTTTTCGGCCGCCACATACATATATAGTTCTATAAGAAGCAGATTGGGAGATAACACAATTGATGCTATTTGTTTTTTTAAGATCCTTTTTCCAAAAAGAGAAGTGACTTAATTATTAAAATACGTTTACAATTATTTTCAAATGTGATGTTAAATTACTTAATAATATAATATGGGAGATTGAATAGACTGTTTACTTATCCAAATCCAACTTATATACAAATTAATGTGATTTACTTTATAACTATTAAGATTGATTATAATTGCCCCAGGTAGACAAGTTTTAGACTAGCTAGAAAAAATTACATATATATATAAAAAAAAAAAAGTTAATCCACATATAAAGTTACTAGTATTTAAAAAGCCAACAAAGTTAATATTATATTACTCTAATTGAAAAGTTCGCGGAACGAAACCTATAGAGCAGTAAAAGCACGGGCGTAGCCAGGATTTGGTTGGGGGGGGGGGGGGGGGGGTTAGTTTGAAGTAAATAAAACAACAAAAATATACTACTCGACAAGAGATGGCGGTACTGTGCGCAACGTCTACTAGTTCGGATATATATTCAATTCAAATGTAATAATTTAACTCTCTTCACTCCTCGTATTTTTTCGATATAATATTAGGTAATATTTGGCTTATTTCGGGGGGGGGGGGGGTTGCACCCCCAAAACTCCCCCTTGGCTACGCCTGTGAGTAAAAGAACTATATAATCTAATGCATTTTGCATTTTCATCCTCCACATCAACATATGTGAAGTTTCAAGTCAATCTGTCAATTCATTCGTAGAAAAACAGCAGGTTACAGTAAATGTATCGTGCCTTTTTTTAAAATGGAAAATATTGAAAATCGTGCAGTGATTTTCTTTGTAAAAAAAGGTTTCGAGACAATGGAAATTCATAGTGAAATAGTAGAGGTATTAGGGGAGTCTGCTCCTTCAAAAACAATAGTTTGTAAGTGGGCAGGTGAGTTTCAAGCCTGGATGATGATCCTCGTTCTGGACGTCCAATAACTACTTATAAAATAATTAATTCTATCCATGATATGGTTATGGATGACAGACAATTGACTTTGATTGAAATTGCTATAGCCATGAACATTTCAACTGAACGAGTGTTTCATATTTTCAAAAAGGAATTGGGCTTGAGAAAGTTATGTGCAAGGTGGGTGCAGCAGTTGTTGAATTTTGATCCAAAACGACTTCGAGTAAAATTTTCTAACCATCATTTGGATCTTTTTCGAAAGAAAGACCTGGTTTAGCAATGGAAAAAAAAATCGTCAAGACAGTGCACTGGCTCCCAAAGGTGTTCTTGCAATGGCAAAACTCAAGGAGTTATACTACGAATTGTTGAAGCATCCAGGATATTCACCAGATCTAGCTCCCTCTGCCTTTCATCTGTTTCCAAGGCTCAAAAAATTTTCGAAGCTCGAAGCTCAAAGCGATTTTCATCAAATGAAAAAGTTATAGCAGCCGTAGATGGATATTTTGAAAGACTTCCAGAAAATCACTTCAGAAGAATAGATGAATTGGAGAACCGCTAGAAAAAAATGTATTGAGCTTAAAGGAGAATACAGGGAAGAATAAAGTAATCTTTTTCAACTATAAATATTATCATTTCCGCTCCGCCAATTTATAATTAGCCTAGTTTTGGTATCTGTTGTGCAGTTTTCCAAATTCTAAAATAATTTTGTTAACTAGAGTACTACCAATTATTGATTTTTGTACTTTTTATTAAACTTGATTTGATTATTAACAAAATAAACGTTTTATTTATTGAATTTTATAAAATGTAAAATACCTACGCGTGATTAGCTCCAATCCAGCAATCATCCAGCGGGATTGAAAACATTGCTGGATTACAATCTCTATGTGATAACTAAATTCGAAGAGATTTACTACTAAACACCAAATCACATTTTTAAAGCTTCTTGACGCAAGTTTCGCCTACCATGTTATCATTATCAGGAAATTATTTAATCTAGGGCTCGGATGGAAGCTCGGAGTAAAACACAATCTAAGGAAAATGCAATAAGTGAGTCATTGGGTTCCTTATGGTCCATAGTTAATAATAATAGTAAACGCTTTGATGTGTCATAGCTGTCAACAAAATGGACTTGAACATTGTACGTTAATCCCCGTGAACCATCAAAAAGGCGTGAACCATGCAAAATCAAATATTTACTCCAGAAAATTATGGTGGGATCAGCTGGTCATCGTGCGTTACTAGTTGCTCCGCGCGTTTTGCTAACCAGGTTGACATCATCAGGAGATGATTAATTCTGGATTAATCGTCGAGAATTAAAAAAAAGGATAATACACCTAACCTCATCGCTTAAGATAAAGTCAGGAAAAGAAGAAAATTAGATGGCGCAAGGTGTAGGTTATATAGTGGTTAAAGCAGAGAGTCAATTGAGTCAAGTCTTCTTCTGCTATCCACATTGCCATGCTGCAGAAGAATATGTTCTCTGTTGACCATAATATTTTTTTTTATCTCAAATGCTTAAATAAACCAAACGTCAACTATTGTTAGATATTTATCACTAAACACCAAATCACTTTTTTAAACTTCTTGACGCACGTTTCGCTGTTACGACGCACCATGTTAGCATCATCAGGATCAATCTAATACAATCGAAATGTAGAAAAACATATGTTACAAGTTATTGTTAATACGACCCTGTTTAAGTTTATTTCTCGTATGATAACAATATTTATGACGAAATATATGTACAATAATCGGCACTTGCGCTATTTATCAGTCTAAGACAGTTGAATCCTGTTCATTGAAGTTTAAATTCTTCATTTTCTTATACTGAACGATCGCGTAAATTGTTCCTGATGTCCTACTTTAATTCAGATTTCGACATCGGTAATTTTCGTTATTTTTTCGAGTTACTGTGAGTTTTTATTAGTTGCATTTTTAATTTCAGATGCGCTTCTCGCCGATTTGCAAAGTACGGTTTCGGGAAGTAGTGGCGTGCACCCAAACATAGCTGGTTATGGTTCTTTGAATCCACCAAGGGGTGGTTCGAGACAGTCACCTGTTTCAGATGGTTCGATTTATAAAGTTGATGGACACGATGTAAAATCGGTAAGTTATATATATATATATATATATATATATTTCTTTAACAGTGTTATTTATTGTGTATTGGAGAACAAAAATATGCATTATGATATGCTCGAGACATTATATCGGCTGTAAGGCTGTAATAACTTTCGTAAATTCAAAATTCAAATTCATTTTGAACAAAAAGTTTCTTTAAAATATACAGGGTGTTAGGTAAACATGCGGCAAAAATGCAAGGAGTTATTCATTGTCCTATTCTTAGAATATTTTGTCCTATAATGATTTTTGAAAAACCCCTTTGTTTCGAAGATACAGGGTGAACAAAATTTACGACATTAACAACAAAATTTGCGACAACCATATTCGATATTTGTTGAAATCATTAATGTAAATATAAGTAGGGTGGACGTCAATGAGTTTATCAAGTACAAAAAATTTTTTTTTTTGATCTCGATCACTTGGAACGGCTGTTTTATCTAGTAAGTGGATTTCATCGGTCGCATTTGTTTACATAGATTGAGTGACGTTTGGCTGTTTGACGTGTCTTAAATAGTGAGTGAAGTCCTCTATCATAATGTATACAAACGCCGAGATGACTGACGTGCACTTCATGTATGGACTTGCTGATGGCAATGCATTTCAAGCTAGGCGATTGTACAGTGAATACTTTCCAGCCCGTAATGTCCCTGACCGAAAAATCTTCGAAAACATTCATCGATGTTTTCGTGAAACAGGCACATTGAAACGAACTGAAGGGTCAGGAAGATCACTGACTGTAAGAACGGTACAATTGGAACAAAATGTGCTGGACATGATGGCGGAAGATCCTGGTAGTTCAACGCGAAAAATTGCAAATACTTTGAATGTGAGTCACTGGACAGTTTGGAAAATTCTTAAGGACAATTTGTTGTATCCATATTACATTCAACGCGTTCAGAAACTACTACCTGTTGATTTTCCTCCACGTATCGCATTATGTCAATGGATATTGCAAACTTTACTTCGCATCCCTCCATTCCTTGCACAAATTCTTTTTACCGATGAAGCCACTTTCGCAAGAAATGCAATAAGAAATTTTCATAAAAACCATGTGTGGGCAGATGAAAATCCGCATGAGGTATGCGAAGATAGTTTTCAACTTCAGTTCTCGTTGAATGTTTGGGTTGGAATTGTAGGTGACTATCTAATTGGAGCGGCATTTCTATCCATGTACCATTGGCAACAAGGCATGAAATGTGGTTTATGCACAATGGTGCACCACCACATTTCCGTTTGGTTGCTCGTGATTTTTTAACAGGAACATACGGATATCGCTGGATTGATCGAAGTGGGCCACACGCATGGCCTGCTCGATCCCCGGACTTAAACCCCCTGGATTATTTCTTCTGGGGATATCTGAAGTCATTAGTTTACGCTACTCCATTGAAGAATTTGGATGATTTGCGAAATCGGATAATTGCTGGGTGTAACTCATTTAGAAACGACCCTGGTGTGTTTGAAAGAGTTCGGCAGTCAATGACGAGAAGATTGAATGCTTGTATCAAGGCTGGAGGAAGTCATTTCGAACATTTATTGTAGATTGAGCAACGTTACATGTACTTTTTGATAATAAAATGTTGTTAATGTCGTAAATTTTGTTCACCCTGTATCTTCGAAACAAAGAGGTTTTTCAAAAATCATCATAGAACAAAATATTCTTAGAATAAGTCAAGGAATAACCCCTTTAATTTTTCCCGCATGTTTACCTAACACCCTGTATATCAGTTTCCGTGGAAGAGGTCAGAAATTTTTGAAAAATTTACAAAGTTGCACCGTTGTGTTTTTTGGATATCCAATTTCAGTTTGGATATCCATTTTTGTTTGATTTGGTATTTTTTAACAATATAATGTAATATTTTATAGTCATTTATTTCTTACGTTTCAGCATAAGTTTGGTTTGTTTTGTTACCAAAAAAAAAAAAGGAAAACTTACACGCTATTGTCGTTTAATGCTAAAGTGAGCGAACGACGGCCACGATTGAATTCACTAAACCAATAATATATACAGTGCGTCCATTAAGTATCAGTACTGGTTCGGGAAAATGTGTTTAAAACGAAATACCTGTCATTTTTTATGAATTATTATTCAAAGTATTCTCCTCTCGCTTCAGTACATTTGTTACATCGATTCAACAGTGATTCAAAAGCGTACTTCAGCTCATGTGGGATGTAATTTAACGTAGCCCCACAGGAAAAAATCTAATCGCATTAAATCACATTAATGATTTTGGTGGCCAGTTGACATCGTGGCGTAGTTGAAAACGCCAGATAACCATGCCGTCGAATTTGTCGTGCAGAAGAATATTGTTACAGGCGTTGTCTTGTTGGAACCACATGTCGTTGAGATCCATGTTTTTTAGGTCACAAAAAATAGATATCGAGCTTTACCTCTTGCCGGTGGCAGTTATGGCGGCGCGAGCTTTATTTTGGAATTATCTTCTTTCTGGATGCATTTGTAACTTATGGGCCTCATTTGGATTGTTATCTTCCCAAATGCGACAATTTTGCTTGTTAACATAGCCATTCATTCAAAAATCGTCCTCGTCGCTGAAGATGAGTTTCCGTTCGAACCCAGGATTCACTTTCAACGTTGGCTATGGTCTTTTACCTTCAGTTTTTGGGTCAATTGAAATTTGTAAGGGGGCGCATCCAAGCCCCGACGCAAAATTTACCAAGTTGAAGTCTGCGACAGGTCAACTTCTTGAACGCGACGAGGAATTGACTTCCTCAGATTATCCTGCACACTCTTCTTCACTGCAGTAATATTTTCTTCAAACCTCTCGTTTCGACAACGTATGGGTGTTGTTTGATTGTTTACTGAACCAGTTGATTCGGATTTCTCCACCAAACGGTGAATAGTCGACTTAACAGGTAAAACACGTTAGCGCACGGATCGTAGCTCGAATTGAGCACCCATTTTTATAGTCAAGTTTAATGATTTACAGGCATTGTTCAACAGTGCAACTTTCTGCGATTATTTGCTCGACTGTGTTTACTATAACCTCCAAATTTGACAAGTGTAGCTTTACGAACATGGCCGCTACATATTGTTAAAGTTCGAGCGCACCTATTGGAAAACCTGTATGTGGAGACATGTAACATTATTAGATAGATGTATTATTTTACGATAATTATCCTTTTGCATCTTTATATTGTCTTTTCTCTTCTTCTTAATTTGTTGCGCTAAAACCCCTCAATGTGCCTTATCTCCTTTGGCCTTCGCCTCATTCGAATTCCTTGCCAGTTTTTGATATGTACATTCTTCTACTTACATCGCTCTGCCTCCGAGTCTTTGGTCTACCTTTCTTTTCTATTACCTCATATTTGTCCCTTGATTTTTTTTTTTGGTATTCGACTGACGGGTATTTGCGCCACGTTTCAATATTACGATATTTAGATCTTTGTATAATTTCTTGAGTTTCATTATCATTTACATCAACAAAAATTCTTCTGATTTTTTTTATGGTTCACACCTATAAGTGACTATTGGCCGAATAAGTATTTTATAGATCGTAACTTTCGTATCCCTTTGAATAAGTTTAAATCTTAGGACAGACGCAGGAAATAAGCCACTTTGTTAACGTTCATAATACGATTTCTGAAATCTCCTGAACTTCAATATTGTCATCACTGATTATCCAGATCTGTTCTCTTCTTGGATTAGTTCCCTTTTCCATAATTTTTCATTTATTTATATTTATATCTAGATCGGCTCTTTTCACTTTCATTTCTCAGTTTCACCTTCATTTCATCATAGGTCTTTCTTAACGATTTTTTCGATCGTGTTAATATATTTAGGCTTTCTGCATATCCATATATGCTTCTGCTTTAAATTTTTCATCTCTATGAGCTGGAGCTCGTGGAGCATTGTGGAATGGCCTCCAAAGCACGAAGCTGTTTAGATGGTGTGAATATCTTCAAGAAATCCATCCTTTCAACTTTAGGAACAAGGATAAGCCACAAGGGGCTAAATCTGGTGAATACGGTGGGTGGTTGATCACACCGATCTGGTTTCAGGTCGAAACTTGACTTACAATTCACGATGTATGGAACAAACTTTTTATCACCTTTGTTTTACGGAAATCCTTGTGAAGAATGAATCGAATCGTTTCTTTGCCGTTATTTAACTTTTTCGATCGTTTCAGGAGTGCAAGCTGAAATTAGTCTCCCGTCAAGTTTTCATCCTCTAGCCATATTCTGCCATCCAAACAACGTTTATGCCACAGAAAAGCATTTGTTGTGCTTAAATAATCATCGCCATACACTTGCTGCATCAACCGGAATGTTTCCGACGCAGTTTTACCGAGTTTTGCGTTAAATTTATTAACAGCTCTTTGTTCAATGATTTTGGGAAAGTAGGTTTTGATAGGTCCAAGAACTTTTAAACGTTAACGTTTCGGGAGATATTTCGTTTTCAAAACCAATCTAAACAATAAATTATATTAATTTCTTCTTCAAAAAAGGTATCATATAAATTTTCGATAAATTTACTTTTTCAATAGTTATTCCAGGCTAAAGTTGAATGCATAATAAATGTTTACATTTTTTCAATTTTTCGACGAGACTATCAATTTTATCAAATGTTATTTAACCTTTTTTGTAGATCATTCTATTTCCTATATATTTTCATTAATAATTTTTTAGAAACTCCGTAAGAATCGTGAGTTATTTAAATTGAAACATATTATCAAATCAAAATTTATTAACAGTTGAAAAAATATTCTAATTAAAAAATAAGTATAATAAATCTGTATTTTTCAATTTGGATGAGCGCAAGCCAGTCTAAAAGTTAGTCAAATATAATAAGTAAGTATTTTTCAGTTGAAAAACTGAATAATTTTAATTTTATATTTATAATTTGTCAATTATAAACAATAAAAATACGATTATTTAGAACAATTTACATTTCAATTTAAATAACTTACTATCCTTACGGAGTTTGGAAAAACGTGTTAATGAAAATATATAGGAAATGGAATGGTCTACAAAAAAAGCATATATATCATTTTTCGATAAAATTGAGTTACGTCGAAAAATTGAAAAAATGAAAAAAATTATTATACATTCAACTTTAGCCCCGAATAACTTTTGAAAAAGTAAATTTATCGAAAATTTATGAGATCGTTTTTGAAGAACCTTCAATTTCCTACAAATATATCTAATAGTCTTTCCACAGTAATGTTCTGCTAAAGAGCTATATAATTCCAAAATTTAAAAAAAATCCTGGTATGTAAATGGGAAACCGCAGGATAGCGTGGCTGCATGTGATTGCAGCCTCCATTCTACATGGCCAATTTAAATGGTCATGGCTTTAGTCGTTTCTTCATCCGCTTTTCAGGTATCCAGCTTGACCCAACTGATGACGGCTTAAGGCCAGAAACCGGTCTTGGGAGACGCTTGCTGGCGCTTTGGATGGCGGATGAAGGAATGACAAAGCACGACGTGGAGCACGGATGAACTTCCTTAGTTTTTTAATACTTTTCTCCACGGGCCCAGTTCACAATTTTTTGATCATATCATTTGATATCTGACGAGTGTTTTAGTTTTTAATCAACTTATTCTTGTTATCAACAGTATATTGATACAATTATTGATTGATTTATCCGTTACTTTGTGATAGTTCATTTGTAAAAAGGAATAAAACAATTTTTTACATTGTTATCTATCACTTTTATAAAATATATATTAGATAAAAGTGATAGATAACAAAGTAAAAATTGTTTTATTCCTTTTTATTGATACAATTATTGAAAATGTCAAATCTAATTAGTTATCGTGCCTGTTTCGTACCATTTTGTACGAATACTATAAAAGCAATTTCCGAAAAAATGTTTTTAAATGTGCCACAAGATTTTAAGCTGTGTCCGCACCCATTGAATTTACTGGAACAATTTGTTTGAATTATCTGGTGGAGAAATGTGTGTGTGACTTTGTGTGGCAGAGCATCTACATTGCCGCATTGGCACAACACATACAGCCCGCACAACGCCAATTTGTATTGATGCGGAGCAAGCTTTAAACATCGAAATCAATGCTTCCAAACAGCACGACGTATTAATCATAAAACATCAAATTTTTATAACCAATATAAACAAAAATTATTATTTATAACATTATATTCATTTTTTATATTTGAATATTTATTACCTGCTGAAGCTACATATTCGTGACATTGAGTGTCTTCAACTTTTCTCAATAATAATTAAGCATTTTTCATTAATCATTAAGATAACTGAATAAGCTTTACTCAGAACTATTTGTTCTCGACGTAAAGCTCGTACAAAATAAAAATAGTTGCACGTCATTAAGCACCAGATCATCATTTTGATTGCCCTGTTGCCAGATTGTGATTAAACATCATAACCTTACTTTAGGATTTCCGAGGCGAGAGTCAATCCCGTATTATATCCACGTGCATCTTTTAATATCTTCGAGATAATGTAGTGACGAGAGTCAGTGAAGTAGTATTTCGGTAACCCGCTTTAGTTTTCGGGATTATGTCTAAGAAGGTTATTTATAACATTGGTAAATAGTCATGTGCGTTGAGGGGCCATCGTGATTGTTTGCCTTTCGGGGGAACCTATATTGAGAAAATCAAGAGCGCTTCAGTTTATTTGGAAGACAGTTATTTGAGTCATTGATTCCTGGTGTATTTGAAGAAATATATTCCTGACAATGTTAATCCTGAAGAAACTTATGACGGTGTTTTATGTTGAAGGAATTTCTTTGTGACACTGAACTTTATGCGTGACTTTGCTTCTGACTCTAATTTTCAACACGTTACACAATGACCTATGGTTACATAATGACATATGACATCCGTCAAACAGTTGTTTCTTTTTTAATTGCTCATGTAAGAAATTGAAAGTTACATGCTGTCCTGAAAATTAAAATTAAACTGTGAGTGCCTACATATAATCTACCTATGGGTTTAAGAACAGTCCTTTCTGCAATTCTTAGGTTACGAATACTTTCTGATATACATGATATTAATGGTGTCACGAATAGAACTTGTATCCAAAGCTACAGTATTGGTAACTCTTTAAGTAAAACTACACTTTCTAGACCATTTTAAGATTTTATTGTTTTTCACTTTTTGTGAAATAGGACTAACAGTGGACATATTCAACCTTAAAGCTACCACAACATGTTTCTATAATATATATATGACTTAAACTAAACATATCCAATTATTAGCAATCAACTAAACATACCTCTCTAACAGTCGCAAAGGGTAACAATGGGCCAATATTGTCTCGTTCTTGTTCAAAATAGTGTATCAGAGATGCTACAAACTCTTGACAACGACTAATTAAATGATTTAGCATTTTACAAGCGCGACTCTGACAATTATAACACTGTGGTAGTTCTTAAAAGAACTGTTTTCAATCGTAAGGTAAAAAATGAAAGTAAACGTTCAGATACAAATGGGATAACCTCCAGACATGTCAATAGATATTAACAAGAAAAATTTGAAACTCGACAACGTCGCATATGCTGTCAACCGAATCCAGCTCTAAATTTGAAATTTTTTGAATACATTCCATTTGATAGTATTATTATTTAATTTATGCAGTGGTATTTCTGCTGCTCTTCAGTATCGATGGCGTGCAACTGTTTTAGTTTTATACAGGCTATACATATTTCTGCGCATAAATTGAACATAACCTATACCTTTGTCACCGTAACTTTCGCGTGACACCGTACAAATAATTTAATTATATTTAATAGACATATTTTGTTTCTTATTTACGTTTACATTATTATTTTTACAAAAACTCAAATTAATGCTTTATCACCTCAACTGAATTGAACCGAATGTCATTTTTGAGAAAATATGTGACCATAAATATATCCACACCAGGCATATTATAAGAATTGGCGTTTATCAACCCTTTGTCACACATTACTGAATTAAATTAGTAACCAACATTTTTTTTTCACTAAACTTCAATAATTTTGACAGTATATACACAGGTAAAAGGCGGCGACAGTACTTACGTAAAAACATTTTAACATAATGACGTCACAAATATAGCAGTCAATCGTGGCACTTTCGTAGTCGTGATTTTATTTTAAATTTTATAAATTTTAATTCATCCATAAAGATGAAGTTTTGATGTCACTAAACAGTACAAATAGCGCCCGTTTAACAGAACGTTAGAGTACGTATACAGTCAGCAATGTCAAAGTTTAAGATGTTTTTGTCAGATGGCACCTAGCAACACCATTGTTGCCAATTCCAGTTACATAAATAGCAACCCTCGTATAATCTGAAAAATCAGTTTTAGCCGCAATGTTGTTCGAAAAGCAAAATTTGGGACACTGCCCTTCTCTTCGCCAACGAGAAAACTGCTGCGGAAACTCGGAACATGATTTATGCATCTTTGGAAGATACGTCCATAAGTAAATATATATCAACAAAGAAAGCTGAACAATTTTTCTTTTGGAATCTCCGGTGTGAAACACTAAACACGAAGAGATTTACCATCAAACACCAAATAATTTTTTAATTAAATTCCTCGCGCCTGCGTTAGCTAAAGGATCGAGAAGTTTAATTAAAAAAAATGATTTTTGTGATTAGTGGTAAATATCTTTGAGTTTAACAAAAACCGAGTTTACCATCAGATTAATTTTTATCGAACAATCATTCATTTAAACAAACCGCGTATGTGTAAATGATATAAATATTTTATTCGATTTTTCACATTCCATGCTCAAAATAAACATGTGGCAAATGATGAATACTGATCCATTTACAAAATACATGTTTTCTATTTCTGAACTTCCATAACGCCAAAGGTTTATTTTTGTTTAACTACGTATACGCCATCTGTGGTTCACATAGCGAAGCTTGCTAGTACAGCTGTTGGTTCACAGATGGTAGCTGCATGTGTTATTCGGGATAAGACAATAGGTCTGTTCTAGCAACGATTTCAAACGGTTCCAAATCGTTCGGAGTTTGTGCAGATGATCGAAATAGTCGCATAAATTCACCTGCGGAAACTCCGGACGATATGAAACCATTTGAAATCCTTGCTAGAACAAACCTAATATATAAGAAGGTGTTCCAATCCTACAAGGGATTATGGGAAATGTGCCAAGCGGTGGCGCCATCTCACATATATCCAAGGGATCAATTAAAACTTTTTATGGCGTGCCGACTTAATAGTTTGGGGTTCAAATCCTCACCATTGCTATATTTTTTTTGTTAAAAAAACGTACACCATTTTTGTACACCATAACAAGTTTAAATTGATGCCTTGGATACACGTGAGATGACGCCACCGCTTGACCCATTTCCCATAATTCCTTGTAGGATTGGAATACCTTCCTATATATTGTCTTAATTCGGGATTTTCCTTCGTATATTTCGGTTTCATGGATGTTGGCATTCGATGAATGTTTACTTCAAAAAAAATTGCATTTAGTGTCACCTTGATCAATATCTCTAATCTGTACCGTCTAAGTAACTCCAAATAATTCCATGAACATTTTTAGCTCCATCTGTATAGTGTATTTATTTTTTTATATTCCGTTATTATATTGTTATAGCTTGAAATACACATATAGATGTAGTATTGTTGTGTATGGTAGAATATGTACAACTGAACTATTCTTTTAAATACTTTTAACCATGACATTCTTGGTATTTCCACGCTTCTTCCCCCTCTTAATTTTTTCCCTCACAATCAATCTCAATAGATTTTAATATTGTCCTCCCGTTATATGTCAGAAGTATATCAATTTGTGAGTCTTTGTTGTTGTTGTTTGATCTCTTTTGGTGGATATTTTACGCAGGAACTCTTTTTTTATGAATAGTCACATTTCAAAGAGTCGAGTCTTTTGATTGTATATTTATTAAGGGTGAAATCGTCTATATGGTAAGAGGAGAATCAAGTATACATATACTGAAAAGTGTCGGTGAGAGGATACTTACTTCTTTACTCGTCGTCATATTATGTGTATGTCTTTTGAGCATTCTCCTTCTACAGTGACTCTAGCAGTTTGATTACTGTATGGTCTCAATTATTCTCAAATCTAGCTCATTTATTTGCTTTTCTTTAATTCTTGCATAAAAATTATTATCTTGCATAAAAAAAGAAGAATTTTTATTGATAAATGAAACTGATAATTAAATTGTGTATGACATATGAACACGAAATACAATATCTGCCAATTGACCACCTCTTGCAGCTCTACAGTCGTCCACTCTTGTCTCATTATGATCTCTGTATCTCATTAATGATTTTTTAATTCAGGAATCGATTGTGGATTGTTCTTATAGACCTGGCTTTTCACGTAACCTCAAAGAAACTAGTCCGTCGGTGTCAAATCACATGATCTTGGTGGCCGGTTAACATTACCGTTTCTTGCTATAACTCGCCCAGGAAATGCTTCTTTCATTAAATCAATTGTATCATTAGCAGAATGCGGTGTAGCACCATCCTGTTGTAACCAATATCCTCCAGATGAATAGTATTTAATTCAACCCACAAAAATCCAGTTATCATCTTGAGCTAATAAACACCATTTACAGTTACAGCTTGACGTAACCTCAAAGAAACTAGTCCGTCGGTGTCAAATCACATGATCTTGGTGGCCAGTTAACATCACCGTTTCTTGCTATAACTCGCCCAGGAAATGCTTCTCTCAGTAAATCAATTGTATCATTAGCAGAATGCGGTGTAGCACCATCCTGTTGTAACCAATATCCTCCAGATTAATAGTATTTAATTCAACCCACAAAAATCCAGTTATCATCTTGAGCTAATAAACACCATTTACAGTTACAGCTTGACCAACAGAATTCTGAAAAGAAATACGACCCTTTTACATCTTCTAACCATAATGCACACTTAACAGTGACTCGTTTAGAATGTAAAGGTTTATCATGAATCAATCGAAATATCTGGCATTTTTATGAATTATTATTCGAAGTATTCTCCTCTCAGTTCGATACATTTGTTACATCGATTCAATAGTGATTCAAATGCGTGCTCCAGCTCATTTTGTGGAATAGCCTGGAATAGCACGCTTCGAAACCTAGAATAGCACGCTGTTTGGTTGGTCTGAATATCTTCAAAAAAACACCGTTTCAATTTTAATTTTAACTTTGGGAACGAGGAGAAATCACAAGGGGTTAAATCTGGTGAATACGATAGGTGGTTTATCGCATAGACATTGTTTCGTGCCAAAAATTGACACACAATTAACGATGTGTGACTTGGCGCATTATCAGGCAACAAATTCCAGCAGTCTACATCGCGATATTCTGGCCGAATGCTATGAATTATGTCCATCAGTTGTTTCAGGACTTCTAAGTAGTACTGCCCAGTGACAGTTTGACCAGTTGAAACGAACTCTTTATGGATGATGCCTTTGCTATCGAAAAAGACATTGTCCATTTGTCAATATTCTCCTGATTTTTGAAGTTTTTCGTGTTTTTTTTTGCCTATGAACTTGTTCGATCATTTCGGGAGTGCGAGCTGAAATTGTCCTTCATGCCTCTCTAAACTCTGCCTCCCTCCTTTCCTCTGCCATCTAAACAACATGTATGCCACAAAAGAACATTTGTTCTGCTTAAACAATCATCGCCGTATACTTGCTGCATCAACCGGAATGTTTCAGTCGCAGTTTTACTGAGTTTTGCGTTAAATTTAATAACAGTTATTTGTTCCATGATTTTATTTATACATCAAACTTTTTTGAGTTGTAAACAGGAGGTCATAAAATCAACAAATGTCAACCGATCGTGGTAAATTAGTTTTCGTTAGATCCAGGCGTCCAATGTTCAAGCGTTGAAACGACGCCCCCCGTCAATAGATGCCGTGACTGGTTGCTGATACATTTTGATGACGACATAATAAATTTGGCTGATAAAACTAATATTTTGGGTTTTATTAATCAATTCCTGGTGCTTTTTGGACATATTGAATATTATTTCAACAACTAAAAAAAACTGTAGTAATCTAACACGTGTTCTATTGGTTTATGTCTTTTTCAAGGGTGGTCATACACTTATGGACGGTAATGTAACTGTTTTGATTAATATATTTATGGTAGCTTGATATATCGAAACTATTTTCACGATATAAATCAGAGACGGTTAAAAATAGAAGATGTTTTTTGAAAATAACATTTAACAGGTTTTTAGATTTATATTAATAGTATATTTCATCCTGCGAATAATAGTATAATTAATTATCGTTTAATTTTTCAGTTTAAATTTATTAAACTGTAAAAAACAATCAAAATTATCATTTTATTTAAATTTGTTGAATGTACGTTATTTATTAAATATTCCTACAGTTTTAACAGTATCAGATCTCAGTAAGAACTATAATATAAATATTATTTGATGATGTATTGGATTATGCGGAAAATTCGCAGGGATTTTTTTAAGATAAAAGTCAACAAATTTAAACCTTTTTAAGGATAACATTGATGAAAGTAAGTGTATAAGAAGTATTTTGTGGTCCTAAATCCGAAAATGATAAGCTAATTACTGTAACACGTACAGTTTTTTTGTTATAGGGGGTTGGTAGTTGGGAAAAAAAGGAGACGATATATTTTTACAATCTGATATTTATTTAATATGAACATGTAACACGTGTTAAATCTATGCAAATACATTACTGAGGATTATATGAATAAAAAATATATTACATGTACAGTAGTAGTCGCCCAACATAGATGGGTTCTAGCGTCCCTGGTATGTTGCTTCCACCGTTCTGATGTCCTGGTGAAACCTCTCTTTTTGTTTGTCGCTTACTGCACCCACATTTTTAGGAAAAATCCAAATGGGAGTGTAAAAAAATGCATTTTTATGGACATGCGACACCCTAGTATTTCATAGGTTTTCAAGTGTTCACCTATGACGTGTTTATACTTTTCATCTTTCTTGTTGTCCAGAAATTATTTCACGATATATCCAAACTGCCAGTTCTTTTTCATTTAATTTATCGGAAATCACCTGGAATCACCTCACCTTTATTTGAGGTCCAATAAATAAGCCTTCTTTTACTATTATAAAAATTCGTCACTCGGAAGGTACCTGTTCCATATTAAGTTCAATTTTAGCGATCTTTCCATTTTTTAAAAACTTGAAAATGTTTAGATTCCGTTTTCGGTAAAGTGAAATATATGCATTTTTATCTAACAGGTTCCACTGTTGAAGTGCCAGGAATCAAGAAGTTCCGATTTTTGTTTTGACAATCCCAAGTCACGTACCAAATTATTTAATCCATTCTGAGTTATTAAGTGAGGTTCAACGTAGTTCTTAAAAAGGTTGGATCCCAACTGGTGTTTTCCAGTTGTGGATCAGATACTGATGAAGAATTAGAATCACCGGGAAACATGTTATACAGGTTTGAAGGCGCAATAGGTATCGGTAGTTCTTGGCTATGTGGAACTGGTCTAAGGGCAGAAAACTTGAAGAGATTTACCACTAAACACCAAAACACTTTTTTGAACTGCTCGACGCACGTTTCACTAACCATGTTAGCATCATCAGGAGATAATTTAATCTCAATCAATTTTCAAATCAATTTTTCTATTGGAACCTTCGGTGTGAAACACTAAACACAAAGAGATTTACCACTAAACATCGCAACACTTTTTTAAAATTCTCGACACACGTTTCGCTAACCAAAGGAAGATTAAATCATCTCCTGATGATGCTAACATGGTTAGCGAAACGTGCGTCGAGCAGTTCAAAAAAGTGTTTTGGTGTTTAGTGGTAAATCTCTTCAAGTTTAGTGCATTACACCAAAGGTTCCAATAGAAGAATTGATAAGGGCAGAAGGCAAATTTGGATACGGAATTTTGTCCCTTTGTTTTTTTAAAATCCCTTCTGCTTTACTGGTAAAAAAGTAGCAATTATTTGATGGTCAGTAGGTTCTCTCCACACTATGGGAACAGCAAACGGCATAGAATTTTTCTTGCGTTGCATCTAATGCACTAAATTTACGTAACAACTCCCATAACAAACATGAAGAGCTCAACTTTTATCTTGATCTCGAATTTGGCACTTAAAATATAAAAGGAACACCACAGGAATTGATAATGTGTAAATAAATATTACTGATTCTACTCAGATTTTTGATCGCAAGCTTTAAAAGAGCCACTAATGCAAGATCCTTACGAAATTTCCAGACTACCGGGTACATTTGCCGATGAAAATTATGAATATAACAAAAAAGTGGTGGTAACTTTCATTGACTTTAAACAGGCATAAGATAAATGGAAACCACTTATACATTCTGTAAAAAAGTACCGCGAATTGGTTAATAAAACACAAAATGTTTATTATTTATCCAAATGTACTGTATCGCCTTCAAAGTAGGCCCCTTTTGAAATAATACACTTATGCCAACGAATAATACAATTGTCAAAATATTTTTTAAACGCATTTTCCGAAATCGGCTTCAGTTCTCGCCGCAAATTCTCTTTTATGTCTTCTATCCCCTGAAAACATATCAGGTGAATGCAGTGGTTGATCCATGGTGTTTGTTGAGTTTTTGCCTAGAAATTTCTTCACAACGATAGCCTTGTGAGATGGTGCGTTATCGTGATGCAAAATCTAAGAGTTTTTCTTTCCACAAATCTGGACTTTTTCGACAAATTTGATCCCTCAAACGCCGCATAATGCTCAGATAATATTCTTTATTTACCGTCTGATCTTCTGGTAAGAATTCCAAGTGCACAACACCGCGATAATCACAGAAATCAGTCAACATCACCTTAACATTTGATCGACTTTGACGTGGTTTTTTCAGCTTCGGCTCAGTTGGAAGGCGCCATTCCGAAGCTTGTTGATTGGTTTGCATGTCAAACTCGTATACCTATGTCTCATCACCAGTTACAATGCGTTTTATGGATGTGAGGTCGGAATTGACTCGTTCTAGCATGTCTTCAGCTACCTTTACGCGATCGAGTTTTTGAAGAGAATTCAGGTCTTTCGGTACTAGCCGAGCGGCAACGCATTTCATGCCCAAACAATCACTTAAAATATTAGGAATTGATTCGTGAGACATAGAAAGATCAGCGGGTATCTCTCTCAAACTTAAATGACGATTTTCAGTCACCATTTCCGTCACTTTAGCGATGTTAACTTCAATTGAAGACGTCTGAAGTTAAAAAAGAACTTTGACAATCCCTTTAAGCGGTCTTTTCAAATGATCAATTCCCGGTACTTTTTTGACAGAATGTATTATATATAGAGGCGAGATAGGCAAACGTACAAAATTAATTAAAATCATCAAGACTAAAGCCAACTATAATTGAAACATAGAGAACGAATATGCCAGGAACACTGTCAAATATTAGGTCCCCAACTTAATTCTTGATCTTCTTTGACCACCGTAGACATTTATTTTCCAAATACCAAAGAAAATCCTGTAGGGGCGAATAGGGGTAGCAAAAAAAGAAGTAGATCAAAGACACAATGGTAGGACAATGACATCAAACAGTGGCAAGGGACTTCTCGAGATTGATCCTGGACTGGACGCGAAGGTTGAAGGTGGTTAAGGCTCACTAACTGACTGGACCACCACAAGAAGAAGAAAAGGAAGAAATTTAATTATGCTTTTTTTAAACAAGTAATTCAAAATTAATTGGAAGCAGTCGCTCTTATTTTCTATATACACTTTTATCACCCTTCAGGCAAAGGTCGAATCCCAGATTAAAAAAAAAACTTCGTGATTTTAATGTGATTAAGTCAGTGATGATTTTTTCTGCTTCCTCAAGAGATGTGAAGCGGCTATCAACCAGGTGTTGTTGCACATGAAACTCCGAAGGGATCCAGTTTAGAGAATATGTTGGGGACGATAAAATCTCTTAGCCCAATTCAGTTATCGTTTCCAAAGTCCTTTTTGCTGTATGCATTTTGTTGTTGCAGCTGATAACGCTCAGCAGCGACAGCTTGAACAGATTAGACGACGTCCAACTGCTCGTCGTCCAGTTGATTACACCATATGCATAGCAACACCTTTTTAGCCTGGATATTTGGTTTTGCGATACTGGTTGATGATTTACCATGATACTTGCCTCTTTGGATTATCGTAGAAGGATCCACTTCTCCGTCACATGTTATAATCTTATGTAGAAAGTTCTTTTTCTTGGATCGGGAGAGTAAAGACACAACAATATCAAAGTGTCTACTAAAGGGGTCTATCAAATTGGGCGACTTTTTTAATTTTTGAAAAACACAGACTTTGCTTTGATTTCAAAACACTCTCTATAGATAATTGAAGCATAGTATATGACATTTAAACACGATCTATAGTATCTACCAAATTATCACCTCAAGCTCAACAGGCGTTCACTCTTTTGTCAAAATTTTGGATGACATTTGATGATGGATGACCTGGCTTGTCACGTAATCCCAAAGAAAATAGTCCAACGGTGTCAAATCACATGATCTTGGTGGCCAATTAACATCATTGTTTCTTGCAATAACTCATCCAGGAATGTTTTCTTTCACCAAATCAATTTCATTAACAGTTTGGCGCTATCCTTTTGGAACCATATATCCTCCAGATCAATATTATTTAATTCAACCCACAAAAATCCAGTTATTATCTCATATCGAACACCCAGTTACAGCTCACTAGCAGCATTCTGAAAGAAAAACGGTCCAGTTACACCTCCTGACCATAATGCACACCAAACAGTGACTCGTTTAGGATGTAAAGGTTTCTCAGGAATCAATCGTGGATTTTCCTCATCCCAAGCGTGGCAATTTTGTTTATTAACATAGCCACGAATTTCAAAATATGCTTCATCTGAAAAGATGATTTTTTAAGAAAAATCATGTTTGTTCTTTGGTCCAATTGATAAATATACGACGTTTTGAATGATCCAGTGGCTTTAGTTGCTGTGTTATTTGAACTTGATATGCCTTCAGAGCTAAATCCTTTCGTTCTGCCTCTGGTTGGAAGCTCTAGTGTACCACGTACCAAGATTTTTTTCTAAGAGTGTTTTCAATTTTCCCAAGACGAAAAGAAGGCACTGTCCCTAATGTTGTCTTTTGAACGGCATCGCGTCTACAACTGATTCTTCTGGTTATATTTACAACAGTCTCGTATAATATACTTAATTTTGGAGCTGAAACATTGCATTTTAAAATACTTAATAATTCTGGTTTGAATAGATTCTGCACTTGATGAAACCTAAGGGATGATAATCAAGACGAGGTCCTAATAATTCATAATGTGAGTTTTAAAAGATCAATCTCAGTACTTTTTGATTTAAGTAACATTAAGTCTGTCATTGATTTGACCTTCAAACGTTCTTGATTTTTATCGACTTTATAAACATCGCCTTAGCTGATCGTAAATTCTAGTAGCCCCCTCCTCTTCCCCCTTCACCAGCCCTCGAGCGCACCTCCCTCTTTTTCATAATTTTTCCGTCCCGATTAAAATAATGTTCGACGTCTTAAAACATTATTTTTAAACCGAGTAATTGGAAACCATACAGCATCTAAAAATACCCTTTTTTAAAATACCTAAAATTCATATGTGAAAAATAGCCATTTTAACACGATGGGACGACCCTTCCTTTTCGTCTTGGGAGTATTTTTTTGACAACCACCTGTTTGATGATTCAACAGGTTGTTGTTGAGGGGAGCTCTGCTCGATTTTACCTAAACTAGTTATTTTTTTGAGGTGAAATGTAACAGGAATCTAACGTTTTTTTTATGTATGTGTGATTTTCTGAATTTCCATTTGGAAGTGAAGAATTAGTGGAAAACGTCGAGGAACGTTTAAAAATTCTGTCGGCCACCTGTTGATCGTGATCAACAGGTGCTCAATCGAGATGCGTGTCGTCGGGAGTTATTATTCGACGGGAAAACACCGATCGAAAACGGAACCATTTCTGGCAATTTGAAAATGTCGTTTTTCGCATGGTTGATCGACGGTCTTGCCATATTTGGTGCGAAGAATTGTCGATTTTAGAAAATTGTAATTCGGCAGTATCCTGCCCGTGAGTGCGAGCGAGATGGTCCGATGGCCAACGCGTTAATGTTATCTGGGGTGGGGA
The DNA here is from genome assembly GCA_031761425.1 of Cosmopolites sordidus. NCBI lineage: Eukaryota > Metazoa > Arthropoda > Insecta > Coleoptera > Curculionidae > Cosmopolites > Cosmopolites sordidus. The sequence goes on from JARFXV010000810.1 coordinate 323,738, forward strand.
AAGAGACGGTGTTGCACACGACGCTAAATCGCCATCCGAAAATAATAATCCTTGTGGACCGTGGTCGCGGCCACGAACCGAGAAAGATGGAAGTAACGGTGCGAGGGAGACGGAGGAGAGAAACAAAAAAAAAGATAACTAATGATCACCTGAAAATCCGGCTGTTGGAAAATGTTTCGTGCGACAATTTAAACTGCTTGGTTTGAGGAACAAAACACGAAATACCAGGTGTAACAACATACCAGGTTGCTGTGAAAAGAATAATTTTAGAAGGTTGATGGTTTTTGACTATAGCTTTATGTCACTATTAATAACAAAAATGAGCAATTTTTTGTGACTTGAATAAAACATGGTATAGCTCATTCAGGGAAAAAAATGGTTGTACGTCATCAAAATCTATGACAAATTCACGTTACAATGTTGCCACATCACCATTGGTTTTTGTATGATCGATAAAACTGTAAATGAAAAAGTAACACGAAAAGTTCTTTCTTTAAAAGTTTTAATCAAAAATCCGTTTCGAAACTTCTGCTTGTGAACATAGCGGCTCTTCATTTAGTTCACACAAAGTTAATTTATTCAGTGTCACTAAAACAACTTTCAGCATCTGAATCGCTGTTCAAGTAAATTATTAGGGGATTACCTTCTATTTTATCAAATACTCTTTCGCGATTCGACTATTTTTCTATCTCGTCTTCTGTATGTCTGATTAGTCAAGCAGTTATCAATCGTTTTTCCATCTCTACCCATATGACGATTGTAATAATTTTTGGCCAGCCCCCCATATCAATTCTATAGGATTGAATATGCAATGATAAGGGGGAAGACGTAACATTTTGTGGCCATACTGTTCAGCCATATGATCTGCCACATATTCTTTTTAGGCTTGTTCCTATAAAAAATATTATGAAACACAAACTTGTTCCTTTAATTACTGCTTACGGAATAACGATTTGCAGTTGTACACATTTCAACCTAGTGTTGCCAAAAGGAAGATTATTTTCAAACCAAAACCAAAAGTTATCTTGATTCATTTCTCCATAATAATCGCCTCAAGTTTTAGAAGACTAATTCGGCCTCTGGAATACAGCTATTCTTGTTTCTAGCATGAAGAACAATATATCTGCAATGACATGTTATTATTGACACGTCTTAAAACGACTATTCATGACAACATAACTTTAATGGCTCCTAAGTATTAGGTATAACCCTCACCTTTTTCTATCAACTTTTGTAGTCTTTACACTACTCTTGTTATCATCTTGCCATGAGTGATTCAAGGTCCCAAAATCAGAGATATTTCGTCTTTAATATTTATATATATTTTGAAAAATTTGATTCGTTTAAAGGCAATATCTGGAAGTTCTGAAATAGTTCAATAAAATTTCATAAAAATATAACATCACCATATAAATCCACTCACTTTTTTCAGACATTTCAATTATTTGATTGTGAATTGAACCCACATCAAGATGATCTAGATTAGTTACTCGTTTTGAATGTAGACGCTTTTTCTTCGGTGATTTTAAGATTTCCTTATTGTAATGTTGTAATTGTAATATTTAATGCAGCTGAAACTCGCTAAAAAACTCCAATTAACCACGATACCTACTAAGTTATTAATGTATACCTCTCTCACAGCATTTAATGGCAAAAGAGGAGCTGCATTATCTCGTTCCTGTTCAAAATAACTGATAAGTGACGGGACAAGTTCCTCACACCGACTGCTTAACGGTTTTGGCCTCTTTTTGCTATTATAATCGCAGAGTTTTTACTACAGAACTCACAAAACAGAAACTAAACCAGAAAATAGCTAAAACAGCAAATAATACAGTAAAAATAATTCAAAACGTTTGAAGGAACAACTCAAAAATGATCAGAACATGAAAATGACCGATTCCACGAAGAAAGTTGTATTAGGCCGGCAACACTGCCCAGAACCACAAACCTAAATGTTATCTTAACAGTGATTTCACAGAATGTGATCCACCGGCTCACCGTATTTGTATCCTATTCTAATAGGATTAGAGGAAGAAGGAAAGAGAGTGCTTCAAACTTTAAATTATTTTTTTCTGTCTTGTGGGTTTAAATTGGCAATAGATTTCTCTAGATTGATGACGTGCAATCATTATTTCCATGAATGATCTGTATACATATATTGTGTAAAGCCTGAGTTGAAAAATTAAAATGTCCACAGTTTGTTTTTATCGCTCATAATTTTTTTGTTATAAACACTAACACTTTTTAAAATTCTCGACGCACGTTTCGCTAACCAGGGGAAGATTAAATCATCTGCTGATGATGCTAACATGGTTAGCGAAACGTGCGTCGAGAATTTTAAAAAAGTGTTTCGGTGTTTAGTTGTTAATCTCTTTGAGTTTAGTCTCTTGATGATGTTGTTGGTGATGTTTTATCATGGTATGTTGTTTATGGAAATTCCTTTATTAACTTGCAGCAACTAATCTGGGGCTCCATTTACATCGATAGCGTTTTTTTATTACAAAAGTGTCATGGCAGTAATTTTTATGCGACCTTGACAGAGATTCCATCCTTTTAATCTGAATGCTAGAAGTTCTGATTGTGGTTTTAATTATTTTATAATCTCGAACTAGATCATTAAGTTCAGGCTGTGAAATCAGATGTGGCTTTGCCGTATTCTATTTCCTGTAAAAAATTTATATGACTACTTGAAGAACTAGCAGATTCAGGTTATTCTTAATTCGAAGTCCAAGATTCTGGAACATCAAGGTTTTGGAACCGGAGGTTCATCACTATGTTCGCCGGGACATAGAGCTGATGGTAAATTAGGATACTGCACAGTCTATTTAGACTTTGGTCCAATACGTACTATTTAGTGAGGCAAAAATAGCAATCTCTCATATGATTTTTCGGTTCTTTCCAAATTTTTAACTCTGGCAGTTTGTGGATGCCCTCCCAGAGAAACCGTACATCTTTTGAGGTGGTCCAATCATCATAGATATTTTCAACCATTTTGTAATCTCCGTAACTGTTGAAATGTTTCGTGGAAAGTTCGAGAAACATTGATTAAAACAAGTGGCAGTCGGATGGGGCAAAGTGTGGCGAGGACGGCGGGTGGGGCAAGAGTTCCTAGCCAAGTACAGAAAAGGTGTCTCTAACCACTTTCGCTGTGTGTGCTGGAGCGTTGTCCATGTCTTGTAGCCCATTCTGGTCGCTTTTCGATCAATGCGTGGTTTAAATTTGCTGACTGAAGACGGTGACGGTTACAAGGACGATGTCATGCCCAGAACACGGGTGTTTGAGTGGCATACAAAATTTAAAGGAGGCCGGGAAAACGTTCAATACGAATATTTCGCTGGACGTCCGATCTCGACTCGAACCGATGAAAATGTGACCAAAGTGCGGGCATTTTTGAATTCTGATCATCGGTTAAGTGTTCCTTTGATGGTATAGGAGTTGAATTTACAGAAATCAACTGTTCATTCAATTGTAATCGATGATTTGGAAATGCGAAAGGTGTGCGTGAAGTTGGTGTCGAAGGTTTTGTCAGATGAGCAGAAGGAACTCCATTTGACGATTTGCCGTGAACTGGAACGTTTAGAGACCGATTCAAATGGTTTGAACACGGTGATAACCGGTGACGATCTTCGAGTACGATCCGGAGTCTAAAAGGCAAAGGTCTGAGTGACTAAAAAAAACTCGCATGAGCAAGTTAAGAGTGAAATCGATGCTCATTGTTTTCTTTGGTGCAAAAGGTGCACTCCACAAGGAGTTTGTGCCAGCTGGCCAAACGGTGAACAGCAACTTTTACGCAGAAGTACTTGAACGTTTGAGGATGAGGCTTCGCCGCTTCCGAAGAGAGATCGCCGATTCTTCGATGCTCCATCATGGAGACACTGGCCAAACACAACGTGGCAACGCTGTCCCTACTATCTTATATTCCAAATGTGGCTCCTCCAGACTTTTTTCTTTTCTCGCATCAAGAGGAGCCTGAAAAGAAAACGTTTCCGGATGATTGAGACAGTCTTAAAGGCTTCGACGGAGTGCTTGAATAGCCTTGCAGTTGCGGACTTCCAGGGGTGTATGCAGACTGGAAAAACTGCTGGCAATGGTGTATTGATGCAGGAGGGTCATATTTAGGGAATTATTCAGTTACTTTACATATTTTTTCAATAAATGCTTTTTTATGACTTCCCCGAATCTTATTGGATAAACCCTGTATATATATATATATATATATATATATATATATATATATATATATATATATATATATATATATATATATATATACATAGTATAGTATACATATAGTATATATATATATACAGCGGATCAAAACATTATTCATACACTTATTTTTTTTGTCAAAAATAAGATTAAATCATCTCCTGATGATGCTAACATGGTTAGCGAAATGTGCAGCGAGAACTTTAAAAAAGTGATTCGATGTTTAGTGGTAAATCTCTTTGAGCTTAGTGTTTCACACTGAAGAAACCAATAGAAGAAAAATTAAAAAATTGAGCTATTGTTACTGTATGAATAACTTTTTTGCTCATGAGATTTAAAATATTGGTAAACAAATAAGCAAAGATTAATATCTAAAAATTTCCACTATATTTAAAATTGTATGTATGACAATTATTTCAACACACACTACAAACAACAGTTAAGACCCCTTTCACACTATCTACTCCACGCCACGCCACACCACACCAAGTACACAGGAGTAGATGGGGGTTTGCACACCTATCCACGCCACGCCACACAATTATACTCCTGTGATCAACAGCAGCCGGGCGCCATAAGCACGCAACTCCCATCCACGCACACCACCTCTTGTCAACAGTAGGCCTGAAAGAACCAATGGGCTCTTTCATACTCTGCCACGCCCCATCCACTCCACAACCACAATACACATGTGGTTAATCATATCAATTATAAGTGCTTATTAGACCCCAAGTTTGTTCTTTATTTTTTTTTACTTTTGATTACTTTTTTAGTAATTTTGGTCATTTTTTTTTTGTCATTTTGAGTACATGGAGTTTTTTGATACTGAAAAGTTAATAGACGAAGTAAAGAAAAATGAATGTTTATTCAAATAAACAAAAAAAAAATTTGCTTGGTCTGAAGTTGCAAATGCATTGTTTTCTGAGTATGCAGAAATGACAGATGTGAATAAGAAAGAAGCTGATAAGTAAAAATTTCCTTCCTTCTTAACCTCCTTAACCTTCGAAGGATAATTAAACTCATGCCAGCCAACTCTTCAGTCGAATAGTCCGACGATGAATAGAATGACGATGTCAAAAACAGACTGAACAGAAAAGTCAATTTTATTTACATTATTATTAGACTATTATTAGACAATTTTAAATATAGTGGAAATTTTTAGATATTAATCTTTATATATAAGCAGCATTTTTCCATAAAATTCAGTTTTCACTATCACTTTATCGGTACTTTATTTAAATTTTATTAACCGAATGACTCAATATCGTGGTTATGTTATGATTGTTGTTTAATGAAGGTATCGGTGTATTTATAGTATCCGATATGCCGGGAAGAATTAGTAAAAATAAACCAACAGTTTAAAAACAAACGAGAATCGCCCCATCTCGATGATGTGTTGTTGACTTTACTCTATTTTTTACCATAAATATTTACAAGTTTCTCCGATAAGAATTATTTTACAAACCCTACCGCACCGACCTTTGCTCTTTTTTTTCTGGAACGTTTACATTTCCTAATTAATTCAGATTTGATCTGAATCATCAGCATTTTATTTCCTAGTTGAACTTTTGTATAACAGAAAAAAATATTGAAATCAAAAGTTTTGGGGTTAGCATCTGTGAATAAGCTCAAGTGGTTATTGTTGATGGGCGGTAAACAAAACTTCGACCTGTATTGAAACGGAAATGTCTCTAGTAATTCTGGCTAACGAATTCGTTTCCAATTTCTGGAAATATTACGGAAATTATTTGGTGACGTGTGTATATGGTGAATTTTGTCTATTGTCAAATCTAGACGGAGCCATCTTCTACCTTGACAATATCAGAAAATCGTTGAGTCTTGGTTGGTATATTTGTTTACCATATTTACCGGACCTGGCGCCATTCGATTATGATATATTCCAATAATTACAGAGTTCTCTAAACTGCAAAAACCTAGATTGGGTTTCTTATATACTTATATCTGACCAATTCTCTACATATATAGTTATGTGCATATGCATTAGGGACTCCTAAATTTTAAGAAAAATAGTAATAAGGCTGGATTACAAACAGTAACTTGATAAGTAAATTAGCAAAAATTAAAAAAGTAAATTTAATATCATTTATTGTCAACAACGTTAATATTTTATTGATCCACCATGATCTTTAATAAGCGCTTTTAATTATTCAGACACCAACTTATGACATAAATGGGGAGAAATAGATTGCCATTCCTCGAATTTTTTTTATTGAAATTGGGTGTTTCTATGGCAATGATACTCGGTCACATTTCTCATTAAAATGTGCCAAATATTTTCTATGGGTGATAGGTCTGGAGACTGTGCTAGCCATTCCAACACACGTACCCTATTATTACAGAACCAACGCATTGCTGCTTTAGTCCGATGACAAGGTGCGTTATCATTGTGATAATATCATTTCTCCAAGCTGTCACCCCAAAGTCGAAGTATGGATGGTTCCTAGACTTCTTCGAGCATTGCGACATAATGCCGGCCACTCAGGCGCCCCTGGCACATAAAAATTCCTCCCATCCCCACTGCTGACATATACCCTCAAACCATGATGCTGCCGCCCCCATATTGGACGGTAGGTGTCAAGCACTCCGTGAGAAATGCTTCGCCTCATCTTCCCCTTACTTATTGAGCCCCAGATCGCCCACAAATCCGCCAAAATATCAAAAATAGAGAAATATTATTACCGAAAATATTATTTTGATGACAAAAAAAAATATTGTGAAAGTTAGAGCCCTTAATACGATCTTAATGCGGACTTAATACGGATTAATACGATAGTCATTGCGACTTTCGTTTTTTTTAATAGCAATAGCATCTTTCGTCCAAAACTCCTAAACTATCAATTTGAAAAATTTGAACAATATATATTCTTGAAGGCAATCGAATTCTTTACAAAAAAAAAGGGGTCTCATTATAAATGTACGTCAAAAAAGCCGTTTTCATGTAATCATGCTTTGAACATTGTTTTTACACTTTTACTTTTCAAATTAGAAATTTTGTAACTAATGAACGAATCAATATTCGAAAAAATATAATACATATTCTTAAAGGAAATTAAATGTGCTATAAAAAAGGTTTCTTAACATTTTTCGTTACATTCACTCCTTCCAAAGTTATTCAAGGTTAAAGTTATTTTATCGATGATTTTATCTACGAAAAATGTTAAGATATCTTTTTTATAGCGCATTCAATTTCATTTAAGCATATGTATTGTATTTTTTCAAATATTGATACCTTCATTAGTTACAAAACTTCAAATTTGAAAAGTAAAATTGTAAAAACTGACCAACGTTCAAGGCACGATAACATGGAAACAGCAGCAGTAACAGCTCGATGACACTATAAGGCGCCTCTTGGTCCTCGAAGAAGCAGAAGAAAGGAGTGGATAATCTTCGAAAGAGCTCGGTAATTTTAGGCGTGGACTCTAACATAAAAATTGTTGTTATATTTTATTTCATTAAATCGTTTTTTCATTTACCACCCGCCATGTATTTACAATAAGCAAACTTTTACTCGATATCTTAAATAACTTTAAAAAAGGAATTACGTTTCTGTCAACGTTTTTTCTTTTTCATCAGAAATTATTCTGAATGCGAGCCTGCCCAATCTCAATCTCTTCGCTTTTGCATGTTGTTTATGTCTTTGATGTGAGATTAATCTCATGGCCTTAACCTGAAACATTGAAACGTGCCGGTTGGGATCTTGTTTAAACCAGCCGCGTTTTTCGGATAAACAACACCGAAAAAAATCACGTTCGAAACTGTCAAGACGGGCTGACTCAACGGGAGTTATATTCTCAACGGGGGTTATATTTTTAATGTGGGTTTTTTTCGACGAAGTTCCTGTAATTTAAATTAGTGATATATGTCGCTTTTAATTTGTCGACGCTAATTTAATTAATTTCTTTTATAATTAGCTTTCAAAAGTTTTAACGTTGTGACAATGAGTGAGTTTTGTTTTGTCTTTGTGTTAACATCATCGGGATGGGGAAAAATCTTTTGAGACTTTTTTGTTTTCCAAAAAATGTTTCTTTATTGCTCTAGAAAGCCTTCGTATTCTGTATGGTTTTCTTGGCATTGTTTTTACAATTGCCTTTGTTTTCTCTTTAATTATTTTCCTGCTCAATATTTCCAAGTTGCGAATTATACGAGGGTTGCTATTTATGTATCCGGAATAATAAATAAAAACAAATATTTATCATTGCTTGGTTTTGTTGTTTTTCAATATATTGAGGTATCTCCAAAACATGCAATTAGAAAATCGTTGACCACATAGTTTATTTTTCCCGGACAGAAACAAAAAACAATCATTGGGTGTCAAATCAGGACTGTACTTTGGATGACCCATTAATTCGATGGTTTGACGGCTCAAATATTGAGTTGTTGGGTTCAATGTGTGAGTACTCGCGTTGACATGGTGAAGAATGATCTTGCGTAGCTGGTTGTTTTTTCTCTTATTTCTTTAAAGACTTCTGGCAAACAAATGGTTGTGTACCATTCAGAATTGATCGATCTACGATTCTCTAGTGGCACTATAGCCATATGCCCATTTATTCCAAAAAAAAAACAGGCGGCCATTTGCTTCGAAGTGCTTCTTGCGCGAACAACTGTTGTTGGGTTTGGCTTATTCTGATAGACCATCAGAGTCGACTGCTATTTACTTTCGGGTTCATACGCATAGATCTAAGATTCGTCACATGTGTTTTACATGGCGTTTGATGTTATACATAGCTTTTGATACACCACAATTGTATTTTTTGGGCATTTCTTTGCACCAATCTACACGAACCTTTTTATAAGCGAACTTACGCGCACAAATATTTTTCACGACTAAATGTTCATATAAAATCTTGTGTATTCTTATCGTACTAATGCCCATGGATGCCTCAATCTTACGGTATGTCACATGACGATCTTGCTTTATCAGTTCGCGCACAGTATTGATGTTTTCTGGCACAACAACCGATTTGGGACGACCTTCTTTAAATTTGTCCGTAACCGAACGACGGCCACGACAGAATTCACTGAACCAGTGATGGTGCTGTATCGCCAAAAGTCGAAGTCAGTTGATCGAGTTATAGTTGTTGAGATAATCTACGTCGAAAGTCGTAGTAAATCATCGCACAAAAATTACGATTATGTACGACAAAACTTTCTGAGTATGTTTACAGTCACCAATGTCAAACTTTATAATGTATATGTCATATGGGGCCTAGCAACACCATTGTTGTTATTTCCGGATACATAAATAACAACCCTTGTACAATATTTACTTAAGTTTTCTAATAGAACTAAAAAAAAACATAGTATAGGTATTCCTTGCACTAGAAGAGGCTGCAGAACAAAAGGGACCATTTATTCAGCTTTGTTCAAAATTGTTTAAATAGGAAATCTTTTAAAAAGGAAGAATATGTGAACAGCAACATTTTGATATATTTTTGGCAAAAATAATAAGTAAATAAGCTAAAAATAAATAAGCTAATTTTTGGCAAAAAGTCATTATGAACTTACCATTATGAGGGCAAAAACCTGAAAATACTAATGGTAATAACATATTAAACTAAATAAATAGTTATATAAACTATTTACGTTTCTCTTCCTCTTAAATAAAACTCCACGAACTGTCCAGGCAATCCAATATTTTTTAATAATATAATATTTAAATATTTTCAATATTGTCCACATCCTATATGCTTAATACTTCATTACCATGCAGTCGTCCATCTAAGGAAGTAGTGATTTCATACATAACAGAACTCACCACAAGTCAGTGTCGCCGTCATCAATATGTTGTATCATTCTAAATTTAAACGTTAAGTATATTTTTCGATCCAATTTCCGCTTCCGATTCTCCATTGAAGCGCAACGATATCGATCCATTTTTAACGCATATGATTACATGTGTTGAAAAATTAATTTTGTGTACTAATGTTAAGGAACTACGAGCGATAATTATGAGTCAAAATAATGATGACTTTTTGTTTTCCTAAAATTTATAATAGTTGCAGAAATTGACAATTTTTTAATTTATAATACTAAAACAAACTTTATAATTATTAATAAACTATTATTTAAATCGAATAAAACAATTTTTTAATTTGTTATCTATCAGTTTTATTAAGTGACTAGCTGTACCCGCCCGCTTCGCTGGGCATCTAAAATTAACATTATTATTTATTGTCATTATTACAGTTTCTTTATAAAAAAAAATTCATTTCTTTCATTCATTTCTTCCCGTATTAAATCAAGCTTACATAGAGTGCCCTCAAATATAGTATTTAATCTTCCTAACATTTAATCTTCGTCGTCTATCTCATCTTCTTCGATGGTAGTTTCGATTGTCCGCTAATCGTTCATGACCCCATGTACTTATTAGTTAAAACTACATCTTCATTGCACCGAATGATTGCAAAGCATTGTTGTAAGGTCTGATAGATTTTAAAAATGCATTTGATTTTACATGTGTTCCATGGAGTAGCGATTTTAATAGCTCTGGAAGTTGTCGCAAAGGTTCTAGTTTTATTTTGCCAGCTGAACAGCATAAACCTTCCCATTCACCAATCCACTTTAATGCTTTACAATAACTACAAATTTTTGTCATTGAACTTAATTTTGATTCTTGTTTATAATCAGCCGTAGGATCTTACGAAAAACCACAATTTATTTTTACTTTCCAACGAATTTTTAATTTCCTACGTCGTAAATCTTCTTTCCTTTTTTGTTCTTTTAATAATATATACATATACATAGATATCTATGTTTTTAATATCTTTTTAAATCAGTCAATTGACATTTGGTAAAAATTTGTTTAGGTTAGAAAAAAAACAAACAAAGTTTTAATGCTACAGAAAAATAATAATGTAATAGTTTAACTAATAATTAATTTATTAAAATTAATAATAATAATAGTTAATGTACATGATAATAATAATAATCAATAATAAGTTGATAAAGGTGAAATTTTAAATTTAGCGTTTTTGATCATTAGCGCCCTCACAACCGCTTTAGCAGTTTGAACTCCGTTGCAGACGTTCTTAATTAGTCTTAATATAGCCCAAGAAAGAAAAAAATAATTTCAAATTTTCATTTTAATAATAAGTTTATAAAAGCTATAAAATCAGATAATTAGCGATTCTCATCATTAACGCCCCCCGCAACTGGTGTAGGGAATCCAACACTCATATAAATATTAGCCAATCCATTAAGTACATGTATTTTCTACATGGATACCAAGTTTCAACTCAATCGGATGCATGGTTCAGTAGTTCTAACGGAACATCCGTAAAAACCACTATAGATTTATATATTAGAATAGATTTTATTAAACCAGTGATTTTTATTCCATCCTGTTCTCAATCCAGATTACGGAATACCTCTTCAAGGCAGGCTGAGAAAAGAATAGGCGATATTGAGTCATCCCCTGCCATACACCCCGTTCTATATTGATTTTAACTTCTAGATCGTTCATGTCAACTACCCCTATAGCTTCACATATGTGGGTCTCAGTAGATTCACATTGGCTCTAGTATCCCTTGGTTAAGCAATGCATCCATTTTGACTAATTAATGACCCTGGGCCATGGTGTATTCATTGTGCCTTTCTATGGTCTCTTGGACAACCTAGATATGATCCATTATAGTGGATCCCCTTCTGATTCCTGATTGGTCCCTCATTTGGGCGTCATTCAATGTTCTTAATATCGTTTTAGATATTATCTTGGTGAAAATTGTGTACATTACCGATAGGATAGGATATGAAGAAAAATCACTTCAGCGTGTATCCATAGGTTAGGAATTTTTTGTTCTTTGAAGCATTTTGAATATAATTTTGCCAGTGTTTTATGTGAAGTTGGACCACCAGCTTTTAACATTACAACCGTTACACTGTCCTATCATTGAGACTTTCCATTCTTCATTGCTTCTATATCATTTGTCACCTCATCCAATAGGATATCTGGCATTTGCTCTTCCATTGGCATTGCTCTCTTTGACTGGTTCTGATCTTCTTATAACTTTGAAGAAAATCTTCTGATAACCTGCACACTCAGCCATTCTAACGCATTAGACAAACATTTGTGTTCTTTTCTCAGCTGCTTGTGCTTATTCCCTTGTTTTCTTCTAGTGTTTTTTTTTTCGCTAGCTGCATGTTGAATCGACACGTTTCCTCTCATAAACCTCCTCGCTCAATGTACTCGACTATGCGAAAAAGACTTCCTGCATTCTTTATTATACGCCGCTTTTCATTATTATTTTCAATGGTCTTATTGGGGATTTTTAATCACCATGTAGAAAATGTCAATATTTTAGCTACATATTCAGGGACCGAAAATGAACTTAAAAATTTCTATAAATATGGGTCCTACTCGCAACTGTTATAGAGATACAGGGTTAAACATAAATTAAAATGTTTCAGATTTTTTTAATATTACTGTTATAATAAATAGTTAGACTACGTTTTGTAGTTTTTAAAAATACCACCATTTACTTCCAAACACTTGTCAGATCTCATATGAATAGCTCGGGTTGCTCTGTGAATGGATTCGGGTCTGTTCCTTATAACTACTGTTGCATTTACTATCCGGTCGAGTAATGCATCTGTAGTGTCTACTAAAATACCAAAGAGTTGGACCCACCCCCTAAGACAATAATTCTGCACTTAGTTGGGGACTCTTGCCCCACCCGCCGTCCTCATCAGACTTGGTCCCCTTCCGACTACCACTTGTTTTAAACCACTTGTTAAAAATTAAGGACTGTATTGATTAAATGTAATTTTTAGTAGATACATTTTTTCTCAAAAAAAAAAACGGGACGATCTTTATCAACCTAATGCTAAAAACAATAAAAAATGTGAATTGTTTTTGAAACTAGTCTCCAAAAGTTTGGAGACTATTTTAGATCAATAAAAAAATAATTATAATTGTCTACGCCTCTGTTTTTCACACTATCGCTGAATTTTCACAAGGATTTCTTCTTTCGTTTTCAGGGCACTTACGGCAAGACGCAGCCGGCGTCAGCAACTCGAAGTTACGGCAGCGGTAGTGCGGGCAGTGGCGGCGGTGGAGGCGGTTACGTATCAGCCGGTATCGGGGGCGGCACGAGCGATAAACGATCCTACGCCAACAACAACCTGTCCGAGTTAGACAGTTTATTGGAGAATTTAAGCAACAGCAAGTACGCCAATATGCCTGGTGAGTAAAGCAATCACAGACTGTATTATTGAAGGATATTGGGGGTACGTCATGTTCTAATTGTGCTGATGCAAACAAGTGATTTAACGCTTCGTGGAAGGACCTCTTATGGCTTTATTGCATTCTCCACAAAAAGAGTCTAAGTACACCCAGTACCAAATCAAGAAAAAAAACTTAATACTAACATAAGTTAACAAGAGGTAAACATAAACAAACAACATTTTAATATTTTGTGGTCTTTCTACTACATTTTTTTAAATAAATAACCAAAGACTAATATCTAAAAAATTCCACTATATACAATTTTAAATATAGTGGACTACATACAATTTTAAATATAGTGGACATTTTTAGATATTAATCTTTGCTTATTTATTTAAAACGAATTTCCATCAAGTATGGACAACCTCAGTTAAATTTGCATTTTATTAAAACAAAAAATCTTTGTTCGTTATGAATGATACAACTGTTATATTGTTTGTTGTGGAATTTCTTCCTATAAAGCCTGAATAGGACTTTTCAAATTTCCACATTTTAAATTGTGTTGATTCACTATTAATTCATCTTGAAAGCATCTCCCAGACATTTTCAATGATATTCAAATCAGGAGAGACAACAGGCCACTCCAATTTTGAAATATTATTTTGCTTGAACCTATCCGTTACAATTTTGACGATCTTGTTGAAACACTGGCTAAGCGTCACTCATATCATTAAAACATAATTTTTGTTTTTTTTTTGTTAATTTTTTTTATAGTTTTTGTCCAGACATGACACTTCCTCCTCCCTTTTGAAGTCTCGGTATGGTCTCCTTCATGAGAACATGAAAATAAAAGGAAAAACTATCAGGCTCATCTAAATTGATTTATTTCCAACAAATAAAATGATTTTCTTCCATTGCTCAGTCGATGACATGAACTTTTCAGCGAAAGTTGATTCGGGTTAATTTGTGCTTTTGCAAACTTACAGGAATTCAATGCAAATCTCACAATGAGCTTTTTTGTATTCCGTCAGGTTACTGAACCAAATCTACTTGACAACCGATGAAAAATTTTGTTTTAATCGGCCTCTCTATGTCCCTACAACTCGCCCGTTTGCGTGTAATGAAAAAATTATTCTTGTTTCTTCTTCTGGAAAAGTTGGTTAATAATTTTTATTTTTTTCTTACCCCAATTGAAAATTGTTCGATCAAATTGCACAACTTTAAAAAATAGAATCGCTTCATTTTCGGATATTTGACGCTCCAAACTTCGCGCATCAATAATCTGCCACACGTTTTATAATATCTCTTTTAGTTTTTGAGATATGATTTTTTGAAAATAGAAGAAATTCGGACATTTTGCAAAAATTGCATTTCCGGCACAGTTTTCTGCGGATATCTCGAGAACCGTTCGAGATATCAAACCGCGCTTTTCGCCATTCGATTTCTCTTAATTTTCTCCATCTTATGGCTTTTATAGATATTGAGTGACTGTTGCTTTTTTTATGTTGTCCTATGTTACGCCCTTTGAAAATTGTTCGATCAAATTGCAAAATTTTTAAAAATAGAATCGCTTCATTTTCGGCTATTTGAGGCTCCAAACTTCGCGCATCCAGAATCTGGCACCCGTTTAATTTGGGAGAAATGTAAGAAATGGTTTATTCAAAGTATACGTCATCGCTAGCTGCACATTTTCTCCATCTTTCTGGTAATTTATGGATGACCACCAAAAAAACCGCACATCTCTTGAGGTAATCCAGTCATCAAGCTATTTTTCGACATTTCCGTAATTGTTGAACTGTTTCGTGGAAAGTGCGTGATATATCGATGAAAACATGTGATAGTCGGAAGGGGCCAAGTCTGGTGAGTACGGCGGGTGGGGCAACACTTCCCAGCCAAGTCCGGAAATGGTGTCTCTGACCGCTTTCGCTGTATGTCAGGGGGGCATTGTCGCGCGGCAAAATCACTTTTCCGTATCTTGTAGCCCATTCCTGTCGATTTTCAGTTCAAATTGATTATTTGTTGACGCTAGCGAACTGGTATAACTGTTTCACCTGGTTTCAGTACCTCGTGGTACATGACACCCTTCTAATTCCACTAAATGAACAGCATTGTCTTCTTTCCAAAGCGATTCGGTTTTGTGGTCGATGTTGATAGTTGTCCGGGTCAACCCATGATTTTTTGCGGTTTGGGTTTTCGAAATATATCCATTTTTCGTCTCCAGTCACGATCCGATGCAAAAAAAGTATTTTCTTCATGTCGAGAAAACAAAACTTTGCACAGCGTTTTAGACCGTGAACCCTACCCTTGTGTCCAGTGCGATTTCTTAAAAAAAAAGAATTATTAGCCGCCACACCTGGTATATAAATCCACAATATTAAACTTATGAACTAAACGGATGACCGAACTAAACTGAGAAATTATGATAAAACGTCTAGATGATTAAGAAATCTTAAATATAAAAAAGCGTGTCCAATATTTTGACGCTCAAACAAAGTAATTATTTGCTAATAATTGTTTTTTTATTCTGATTAAAGATAATTAAACATTTTATTTTTTTCCAATATTATAACTTGTACGAGGGTTGCTATTTATGGATCGGAATTGCCAACAATGATGTTGATAGGCGCCATCTGACATATACATCATAAAGTAGTTTGACGTTGTTGACTGTATACGTACTCAGAACGTTTTATCATACGGACGCTTTTTGTGTTGTTTGGTGATTTGAAGAGTAGTGAGAATTTTCGTGCGATGATTTACTACGACTTTCGACGTGGATTATGTTAACAACAGTGCATCGATCAACTCACTTCGACTTTTGGCGATGAAGCACCATCTAAAAGCACTGTACCAGGTGTCCCATTAAGGATGGATCGCGGCCCTATTTTGAAAACTATTTATCCCAAAGCTTTGGGGAAAAAAAAATTGTACTAAAAATGATCATGAGAAATTCACCAAAAATATTTTTAGGCTTCTAAAACGACCGCAAGAGGGCGTAACGAGCTAAACATTTTTAAAAATCATTTTTTTGTGTATTTTCAAGTGTTAACCGAGTAAGAAAAATTCTCAGTTATAATTAGCAAACTGTCTCCTACAACTTTGTTTTATGACATTTTGTCGTAATTTCACGAATCGAGGGGTGGGGGGAGTTTTACCTACTGAGTTAATAAGCCGTCTAATGTCCGTTTGCCTTAACCGATTTTCCTCAATTTGGATTCATTTAAAAGGCAATTGCTGGGAAAATCAGATAATCTGGGAGATAAATTATTTAGTTTATAAATGAAACCGCGAGGTGGCGTTACATTCAACAATAGTTTTTTGAAGTTTTGTTCAGTTTTTTCAAATGGAATGGTACAGCTTTTATTACATGGCTAGAAAGGTAATTTAAAGAGGAATCATCCAGTGAAAACCCGAAATCGATATCTCTGACATGTCAAGAGATATTTCGATTTTTTTGAAAAAATCAGTTATTATTTCACTACTACCTGCATTAAGTTAAAAAAATATTAACCTAATGTTTGCCTTCCTTCACACTTTACCCAGACTTAGGACTGGTCCAAATTCTTCGTGCCATTTTAATTTGGAGCGTGTTTAAAGGCCAACGGGCCAACAACGAAGATAATAATAATAACAACAGTCAAATAAAATTAACAGCACAACAGTCCAATAATTAACAGAATCTGAACTTTAACGCCTTTCTAAATGTTCAAAATGCCTTCCATCCATAGAAATGCAAAGATTTATTTTTCGACGAGTACTAAAAACGGCAGCTTCAATTTCCGCTCTTGAAATGCTGGTTATTGAATTTTGAATTCTTTCAATCATGTTTTTTCGTGTGGTTGGACGACTTTGAAAAACAAGGTCTTTTAGTCTTCCCCACAAGTAAAAATCGAGGACTGTCAAATCCGGTGAGCGCGCCGGCCACGAAAATAAACTACCCCGTCCTATCCAACGATTTGGAAACGAAGCATCCAAGAAGTTTCGAACCACCTGCGAGAAGTGGACAGGGCATCCATCATGCTGGTACCACATTTGTCTACTTGTTTCTAACGAAACATCTTCCATTAGTTCTGGCAGTCCATTTTGTAAAAAAATTAAATGTTTCACTATTCAAATGTCCATTAAAAATAAAGGGACCAATAATTTTGTCTCCCAAAACACCACACCATACGTTCACACTCCATCTATTTTGGTGGTTGATTTCTGTGGTGAAGGCATTTTGAACATTTAGAAAGGCGTTAAAGTCCAGATTCTGTTAATTATTAGACTGTTGTGCTGTTAATTTTATTTGACTGTTATTATCATTATCTTCGTTGTTGGCCCGTTGGCCTTTAAACACGCTCCAAATTAATATGGCACGAATAATTTGGACCAGTCCTAAGTCTGGGTAAAGTGTGAAGGAAGGCAAACATTAGGTTAATATTTTTTTAACTTAATGCAGGTAGTAGTGAAATAATAACTGATTTTTTCAGAAAAATCGAAATATCTCTTGACATGTCAGAGATATCGATTTCGGGTTTTCACTGGATGATTCCTCTTTAAATTACCTTTCTAGCCATGTAATAAAAGCTGTACCATTCCATTTGAAAAAACTGAACAAAACTTCAAAAAAACTATTGTTGAATATAACGCCACCTCGCGGTTTCATTTATAAACTAAATAATTTATCTCCCAGATTATCTGATTGTCCCAGCAATTGCCTTTTAAATGAATCCAAATTGAGCAAAATCGGTTAAGGCAAACGGACATTAGACGACTTTTTATCTCAATAGGTAAAACTCCCCCCCAACACCCCCCCCCCACCCCTCTATTCGTGAAATTACGACAAAATGTCATAAAACAAAGTTGTAGGAGACAGTTTGTTTGCTAATTATAACTGAGAATTCTTCTTACTCGGTTAACACTTGAAAATATACAAAAAAAAAATTTTTTTAAATGTTTAGCTCGTCACGCCCTCTTGCGGTCGTTTTAGAAGCTTAAAAATATTTTTGGTGAATTTCTCATGATCATTTTTAGTACAATTTTTTTTTCCCCAAAGCTGTGGGATAAATAGTTTTCAAGATACGGCCGCGATCCATCCTTAATGGGACACCTGGTATATTGCTTGTTTAGTGAATTTAATCGTTTTCGTCGTTCGCTCACGAACGAATTTAAGGAAGGTCGTCCAAAATCAAAACTGTACTGTGCGCTAACTAATAAAGCAAGATCGTCATGTGACATACCGTGAGATTGAGGCCTCCCTGGGCATTAATATGACAACCATACACAATATTTTATTTGAACATGTAGTCAAAAAAAAGTTCCGTGCGCATTGCATTCCATATAATTTGACTGGCAATCGCTCAAAATAAGGCTCGAGCCGATTGGTGCAAAGAAATGCTCAAAAAATACAGTCGTGGTGTGTCAAAAGCCTTGTATAACATCTACACAGGTGACGAATCTTGGATCCATGCATAAGAGCCCGAAAGGAAAAAGTAGTATAAATGAGCATGTGGCTACAGTGCCACTAGAGAATCGTAGAATAGTCAATTCTGAATAGCATACAACCATTTGTTTGCCAGAAATCTTTAAATAAATGAGAAAAAAAAACAACCAGCGACACAGGATCATTCTTCAGATCAAAACATCGAATTGATGGGTCATCCTCCATACAGTCCTGATTTGGCACTCAGTGATTTCTTTTTGTTCCCGTCTGTGAATAATAAATTACGTGATTAACAATTTCCGACGCCAGAAGAAGAGGTTAATGCGTTCAAAATTCATGTTTTGGAGATGCCTCAATCGGAATGGAAAAAGTGCTATGAAAATTGGTTGAAACGTATGCAAAAGGGTATCGATCATCGCGAAGAATATTTTGAAAAACATTAAAACCATTTCCAATGATATATATTTGTTTTTATTTATTATTCCGGATACATAAATAACAACTCTCATATTTGAAACAAATAAAAACGCTAAAAAAGAATAATACAACTTCTAGAGTGTATAATATTTTGACGGTAGGTGTATTAATAATGATACTCAACTTTTCCTGCAACAGGACAAATAACGCCAAACATCAAGACTGAAGTAATCTCCGTCGAAGATGAAATCTAAAATCGATTCGAAAAATATATGAACAGATTGAAAGTTATTAGACTTATCGAAAAACTGGCCAAATTATTGGATAGGCTAATGCATAATGCTCTCCGCTTTACAATGATTGGAAACAATTATTAAAGTAGGTGGAATTTTAACCGAGCAAATTTACCTTTATACCTTGCCACCTACATTTACTCAAGCCATACATTTCATTGTCTATAAATAAATATTATCAAACATTTAGATCACATAAGGTCTGCACAAAGCTACAGGTTGTATTTTAATAAAATTTCTTTTAATATAATGAACATATTTTTTTAATTAGTTTAACAATTTTAGGCCAGCATATATGTTGGTAGCTTAAAATTAGGTTTTATGCTTAGTATAATTTTATCTTGTCAGTAAAACTCTCTTTTCGATAAACAGAACTGAGGGTATATTAAACAAATCATCTTTTTGGCACTGTCATGATTAACTATTTTTAGGCTACTGGGTAGCCTGAAATATATTTTGATGCTTAACTATCCACCATATTCCATTAATATGATTGCTTCATGCGATTTCCTTTGGACTTACTGTGTTAACACACACACACACACACTCTATACAACTTCCTTCTGGAAAATATCCAAGCTCTCAAGGTGTTTATGAGCTGACTCCCTTGTCAACTAACATTTACACGAAGGTTGTTGCATATTTGTCCGATTAAAAATATTCTTAGTTCTCTTTGTTTTGTTTCAGAAAATGGGTTAAATGGAACAGCGACTTCTCCAACTGGATACAATGGGGCCTATAGTGGTTCTGGTGGTAGAAGTCCTGCCAGTTATTCCAGACCTTCTAGTGCACAAAATATTTTAAATAGGCCGTCTGTAGATGATTTACTAAATGAACTGAATCAGGGGTAAGTATTTAAAATATTTTTATTTTCACGAAAATTGTACATAAGTAGCTTGGAATTAAATTTTTAGGATATACCAGGTGTGTCGGTAATTACTTTCCGGTTTTTGTGACATATTTCACTAGCCATAAGTAAGCAATGTTATGATTTGTTGCACATGTCATTTTATTCTACTGACATTAACCTCAAAACTACACAAGTTACGTTCCACCAAAATAACAGCATTATAGATTTATAATTTGTTGAAAATGTCGAGTTGTGTGCCCAAAAACGCGCATTTGCGGCACGCTTTACTTTGCTTGTTTCATCAAAAGAAAAAAAGCCGCTGAAGGTCATCGTTTGCTGGTAGAAACTTACGGTGCGCATGCTCCAACCATAAGAACATGTGAAACGTGGTTTCGACAATTCAAATGTGGTGATTTCAACGTTCAAGACAAAGAACGTCTTGGTAGGCCGAAAACGTTTGAAGATGCGGAATTGCAGGAGTTAATGGATGAAGACTCAACACAAACTCAAAAACAATTGGCAGAAAAGTTGAATGTGAGCCGAGTCACAATTTGTGAACGATTACAAGTGATGGGAAAGATTCAAAAGATGGGAAGCCACATTAATTGAATGACAGGCAATTAGAAAATCGAAAAATCGTCAGTGAAATGCTGCATCAAAGGTATGAAAGGAAGTCATTTCTGCATTGAATAGAAACGGGTGATGAAAAATGGATTTATTTCGAAAATCCCAAGCGAAAAAATCATGGTTATCACCTGGCGAAGCCGGTCCATCGACTTTAAGGCCAAATCGCTTTGGTTGCAAGACCATACTCTGTGTCTGGTGGGACCTGGTTGGTGTCGTATATTATGAACTGTTGAAACCTGGAGAAACAGTTAATACTGATCGCTACCGACAACAGATGATCAATTTGAACTGTGCATTGATCGAAGAACGTCCACAGTAAGCTCAAAGACATGATAAGGTGATTTTGCAGCATGACAACGCGCCGTCTCATACAGCAAAACCAGTCAAAGACGTGTTGAAATTACTTGGATGGGAAGTTTTATCGCATCCGCCGTACTCTCCAGACCTGGCTCCATCCGACTACCACCTTTTCGCATCGATGGGGCATGCGCTTGCAGAGCAGCACTTCGCAGATTTCGAAGAAGTTAAAAAATGGCCCGATGAATGGTTTAGCCCAAAGGAGAAACTGTTCTTTTGGAATAGCATCCATAAATTGCCTGAGAGATGGGCAAAATGTATAGAATCAAATAGCCAATACTTTCAATAAATACATTTTAACTATTTATTGTAAGTAACGTGTTTTCTTTAGCGAAAAAACCGGAAAGGAATTACCGACACACCTGGTAGAAAGTAATGTACGAACAAAAACAGTTTAACCGATAAAACATGTTTACAAATTATTTTTGTTTATCCATGGTAGCCTAAAATTAATTTATATGCTGTACATAAAAAATGTATTAAAGGCAAATGTTTGACATCTCTTGACATGTAACTAAGGGTTGGTAACTAAAGTTCTCTAATAACTATTAATGTTTTAGAGTAGTGCAAAAATAAACTTGTATGAGAAAAATGTTTAGGCTACCATATACACATTGGTGGCTTAAAATAAACTGTTTAAGAGCAGTATATACCCGGGTAGCCTAAAATCAATTTAGCACGACAAAAATAATTTTAGGCTACCACATGAGTATATATACCCTAAAACAAATCCAATTATAACAAATAACGTATTACGTAATAAAACTGGACAATTTCCAAACGTTCTTCTAACGTGAAACGAACTATGATTTAATTGCAAACCTTTCGGAAAACAAGTGACAAGACATGTCAAAAATCGGTAAACAAATGTGGCCGCTATGAACTGTCAAAGTTCCATCATCTCTAATAGTTAGCTGGTGGCTTAAAATAAACTGTTTAAAAGCAGCATATATCCGGGTAGCCTAAAATCAATATGTACAGTATAATTTAGCACGACAAAAAATCTTTTTAGGCTACCACATGAGTATTTATACCCTAAAACAGATCCAATTATAACAAATAACGTATTGAATAAAAATGAATGAATTGTTAAAAATGTAAAAAGTAATTAAGAGAACAATGGATTTTGAAGTTAGAGAAACACCTGTTTGAAAAATTGGCAATCGTTATATTAATGCCGTTGCCAGAAGTATAGTCGACAATGTACGCATATATAGCAGTTATTTCTAAAATTATTTTTATTTATTTATGTTAAACTACATTAACTTTTATTTATGGCCCATTTTGTTTTCATTTGGATGGTGTTTTTAGCTATGATGAATTTTATTTTTGCCTTTACACTTTTAGATTGTTTATGGTCTCGATATAATTACATCAAATTTACAAGAAATATTATTAATTTGATATATTTGTGTGCGATATTTACTTAGAGTTTCTACACTGATTTTTGTTGTTTATATTTTAAATAAACTGATAGTTTAAAAGAACTCTTAACTTTCGGCCTGGAAATGTTATAGGATGAAGTATTTTGGACATTGTATTAGTTCTCGTGCATAATAACATTTATTCGATTCATAACCATCATTTATATATTTAGTAACGGTTGCAATATCGTATAGCATTAGATCTGTCAGTTCAGGTGCAACTTACTGGAAAAATATGGAAGCGTAACTACATCCAGTAATATTATTAGAGGAATATTATCTATCACATTACTTTTTTAACAAAAAATTTCGATCCAAAGGCGAATGAGTTCTTGATGTTGGTTTTAAATTCAAGGCATCAACGGTAATTTTATCGAAAAAACAAATAAGGAACAATTAAGTTTGCGTAACTTTATTTCTTACGCATGAGATAATTCAAAGATATAAAATTTGAAATGTGAATCTTTTGCTTTCAAACAGTTCTTCAAATAGGACTTTCAAATAGGATCCTTCAAATAGAACCCTTCAAAAGGTCCGGCCACTTCAAGGGTATTGAACTTATACTTTCACTAAGTCAGCTTTTAGGGTTTCGATATTGCGGTAAGGT
Organism: Cosmopolites sordidus; assembly: GCA_031761425.1. Classification (NCBI taxonomy): domain Eukaryota; kingdom Metazoa; phylum Arthropoda; class Insecta; order Coleoptera; family Curculionidae; genus Cosmopolites; species Cosmopolites sordidus. Next base: position 347,131 of record JARFXV010000810.1, read on the forward strand.
CTAGAGCAAACTGAGGGCCAGTCTTTGGCAAGGATTAAAACAATCAGGCAAATTAGCCTCCAGTCAAAACTGTGTGGATCTCGTCTTGTGGACTGCACCGAATGTTACTGAAAGAACCAACGTTTTCCTGCAAGCAAGGTGGTTATGTTCTCCAAAACATCGCTTTCGCAGTTTGTTGCACGCGTTAGGAACCTCTTGCTCGCAGAAATACAGTTGAGTGACGCCCTCATACGACACTTCACCAAGCTATCATTGAAGCCGGATGATTGACTCCCATTTTTTTAACAGTTTTCCGAGATCTATGAGCGAAAAATCTGTGATTTTGTCGGTGGAATTTCTCTTCAACAGAGAAAGAAGGATTTTCCTGTATTTTTCGTTCGATCTCCACTCAAGTAGCGCCTTCGCTCTCGTGGCTCTTATATTACCCAGAGCTGCAATCAATCGCTGTCCTATAGATCTTCGATAAGTTTCAACCCGTAGGTCATGTTTAATGATGACCAACATGATCCCGGCGGTATTTTCACCTCTTAGGCCATGATTTTCGGAGCGAATTTATCTGAATTTTTTCAGCGACCGTTTTGACAATTTCTGAGATCCTGTTGTCTCGAGGTCAACTACCTCTTGGTATGGCTTTGATAGAGCAGCTCGATAGAGCAACACGATTCTCTTTGCTATCCCTCTCTGTGTTTACTGCATGACGCATTGCGACTACTTATACGAGAATATATATGAGAATATATACGAGAATATATATGAATATTAAAAAATATCTTATGTTCTCTTTGTCAGGTAGAGAACTTTTCGAACCACCATTGTACTTGGTACTTATTCAACATGTACTTATGTATTTCACTTATTAAAGATCTACTTGAATATATCGTCCTTACACTATTTCCTCCCAACATTGATGATTTCCACAGCTAATAATACACTCTACGACAAATAGAGGCACTGATAATTTTGAGTTATATATATATATATATATATATATATATATATATATATATATATATATATATATATATATATATATTACACATTTTTTACTCCGATTGCTTTATTTAAGGTGGTTTCAATTGTATTCAAATGGTTTCAGTTGTCGTACTTGGCTCGCAATAAGCCCATGTTTACTCGGGAAATATGTGGTGGTGCGCCATCCTGTTGAAAATAAAGGTCATCCGCATCGATTCCATCAAATTTCGGGAAAAAAAACTCTTCCAGCATTGCTTTGTAGTGTTCGGATATGATTGTAACGGTGGCTCCTTTCTCATTTTTAAAGAAATAAGTACCGATGACTCCATGATAAAAGCTACACCAATCTGTGATCTTTTGCGGATGCAAAGTCCTCTCATGTATCACGTGTGGATTAGATTCTCACCAATACCGACAATTTTGTTTACTGACTGGCACAATTCTTGTCCTCAACCTCGAAATTCGCCAGGTTGTCATTGGCGAATGGCGAGCAACCGAGGCGATATCATTTTCGGCTACACTTGAACAGCGGCAATATTTTTAACCCTTCAGGCTTTTTTTGTCGTACAGGCACTACACTATCGTGGTGAGTAAACTCACTTTCAAATTTTCTAATAACACGATCAATAGTCTGTTCAGAAGGACCACTATGACAAATACCACGATGGATCTGAATTGCTCGTTGAGTAGCACGAGGGGACCGCGAACTTGCGTAATAAAACTGGACAATTTCCAAACGTTCTTCTAACGTGAAAAGAAACCATGATTTAATTGCAAACCTTTCGGAAAACAACTGACAAGACACGTCAAAAATCGCTAAACAAATATGGCCGCCATGAGCTGTCAAAGTTCCATCATCCCTAATGGTAGACCCTGTTTTGTTGTTATTTCGTACTGCGACTAAAAGATGGAGGCATAAAAAAAGAGGACAGAGTTTATGAACCCTTTATATGTTTTTGCCTTTATAAGATCCGACTGGCCACTCCGGTAGATCTAAATTTTTGCTTCGAAACCAATCTTTAACAAATTTTGCATTGTGGATTGGAGCGTTGTCCTGTTGGAAACCAAACTCCGGTTTTGCAAAATCTTCAAAACATGATCTTTGGACATCAAGAATAATTTTATTATTGCCAGCTTTCACTATGTACGTATATCGATGTTTGGAATCTATATACCCTAAATCACACATTATTTTTATCCTGACAATCCCTCAGGAACGGAAAAGCTAACTTAACGCAAATGAAACCGCGGGGAGTTCACTTGCAAACATTACTAATGAGATTTATGTAATTGTGATTTTCCATCGAAAATAGTTTTAAGATGTTCATCGGTTAACTTAAATCTGTAAACATTCTTTGTGTACTTCATTTTGGAGAATGTTTTCTCACACAAGTAAATAGTACCAAAAACAGAAAACAATCGACCAGCAAATTTATGCAAATTATCAAATTGTACCAGTGGAAGACTCTTATAAAATTTCAGCAAAGACGAGTTTTGATATTTGTTCTAAATTATATCACTGCACTGTAAATGAATAATTTCCATTTGAAGTTTCAGGGCTACGGTTTCAATGTCGGTATCAAAAGGATTTTGAAAAACCTTAATTTCATTCGTAATGACATCAAAGTCTGAGAAACGAATATCAAAATTTATCTTCAAAGCACTCAAAGCTTCGATTGCAAAATCGACGGGAAACTCAGTCTCAGTAGTGTGGCTTAATATTTCACATGTTTTTCACATATTTTTTTCACATATTTCACATATTTCATATGTTTTGTCAAATCGACATAGAATGCTAACTTCCACAGCCATTCGCTATTTTGTAATTCGCTAATGATCTCTGCTCGAAGTTCAAAAAAGCGTTGAATAACTTTTTCGCAACAAAGCCAGCGTACGACAGTATGATATGGTAAGTAATTTTGTCCAATCTCTTCAATAAACTCGCAGAACTGTCGGTAATTCAGCCCAGTGGATCTGATGAAATTAACAACTGATATGACTGGTTTTAGAACTTCAGACATATCCAAACATTTTCCGCACAAGGACTGTTGATGAATGATACAATGTAAGACTAATGGTTTTGAACCGTCATTATTTTCTACAGCCTTTGACACAAGTGCAACCACTCCTTTATTTTTACCATATATGTTTTTGCCTCCATCAGTTGTAATAGATTTCAAGTTTTTCCATCGAAGGTTCTTTTTATTAATGGCATTTTCAACTCCCTTAAAAATATATTGTCCACTAATCGTGCCGTGAATACTATCGATATCAAGAAGTTCTTTATATACTTCATTGCTTTTATTTACTCCTCGAATAAAAATCAACACCTGAGCAGTATCTGACACATCCGTAGACTCATCCAAGGCAAGAGAAAACTACTCAAGATGTCAATTTTTGTCAGACAGTTGAGATGATATATTTTCTACGATGTCTTGTTCCCTCTGAGCCACAGGGTTTGCTGACAAACTGACAGTTTTAAATAAATTTACCTTTTCGTGGCACATTTCTTCGACTACTGCAATTACGCATTCTTTGATCATTTTTCCATCGGTGAATGGTTTTCCATATTTTGCGATTTCAAAAGCCAAACGAAAGCTGGCACGAGTTACAACCTCTTGTTCAGTATTGACTTTCGTAAACAAATATTGCTGCGATTTCAATCCACGCTTCAAAGTTTTAAATTTTTCCGTCCGCAAACTTCCTGTATATCTTAAGTATTTTTGAAAATATTGCCTTTCATAATGACTTTTAATATTATATTCTTTGAAAACAGCTATGATGTCATTACAAATCAAATATAGCGCCTTATTACTGGACTCAAGCACGAAATATTGAACGTTCCATTGATCTTTGAATGTTCTGCATTCACTGTCTATTTTTCGTTTCTTTTCCATACTGGTAATTCACACAAAAAAACAACAAGTCAAATCAAAATACTGTTACGTATGTGCGTTGGTCGGTTCGAAGATGTCTTTTAAACGAGGTTACGCACTACTTTATTCCACAACAGACAGTTTCGCTTCCTTGGCCTTCCCTAGGCAGAACGACTCGCGGTCGCGCCCTGGCTAAGGACACTTAGTACTCGATACCACAACAATAGGACAAAAGTAGAGTTATATTTTTTTTCGTGTGGCATTGTCGATGTAATGTGGCGCCTTCTAGTGACAGTTTTGCAAATAAAATTATGTATTTTATTCTTATTTAATTATTTATATTCGTCAGGGTTGGAACACGAGCTAATAAATTGATACGCGTAAACCATAGCTTCATTTCCACATTAAAAAAATATGTATTATAAGTAATTTATAAATTGTTAAGCAAAGGTTTGTTGAAGCCGATATACATCAGTAGAGGTCGCAGCAATCAGTTAAAACCAATTATTTTGGTAATACTACAAAACATTTTATATGTTTAGTGGAAATTGTTATTATGTTGGCTGCAGTTTGGTTCATAGCGACGAATAATTTGTTCATAAAATTGTAGAGTGTCCATACCCTGGTCGCACCGCTGGTTATTCACGAATGTTTAATTGTTACTACGCTTTCGAAACTACTACTAGCACCATCTGTTAGCGATAGGGGATACTACCACTACCTATTTCCGCTTTTGACCACCAGATTTCGTCAGTTGTCACGGAGTAGACTGGAGTAATTAGTATAGCCCTAAGGCCCCTGGCTGGCTTGGAGACCCCTGATCTAGTCCATCGAGGTTGAACTATTTCTGTTATAATATTTAATTGTTACTACGCTTTCGAAACTACTGCTACCGCCATCTGTTAGCGATAGGGGATACTACCACTACCTATTTCCGCTTTTGACCACCAGATTTCGGCAATTGTCACGGAGTGGACTGGAGTAATTAGTATGGCCCTAAGGCCCCTGGCTGGCTTGGAGACCCCTGATCTAGTCCATCGAGATTGAACTATTTCTGTTATAATATTTAATTGTTACTACGCTTTCGAAACTACTGCTACCGCCATCTGTTAGCGATAGGGGATACTACCACTACCTATTTCCGCTTTTGACCACCAGATTTCGTCAGTTGTCACGGAGTAGACTGGAGTAATTAGTATGGCCCTAAGGCCCCTGGCTGGCTTGGAGACCCCTGATCTAGACCATCGAGGTTGAACTATTTCTCGTCTACAAAAATTGCCAGCGGCGGTGGTCTGGTGGGTTAGTCGCCTGCCGGTCAATCCAAAGGTAGCTGGTTCGATTTCAGCGCTCGGATGGATGTTTTTCTTTAATTCTTTTGTCCGTCTTACTTCCTACCCTACACACGCACTTATATACACTCACATATACAAACACACGCCCACGCATATCCACACCTAAATGCCTGTGATTGTTTCTAGGCAAGAGTGTAAAATCCGACAACAAATTACCCCTCAATCACGCCAGTTAATGGCTGGGTAAGGCCGGATGCCTTCTGAGAAGTGTTCTACGTTGATCACTCGCCAGTCGGTAAGCTTCCTGATAGAATTATGGGTAGGCAAATAACCAAGGGTTGATAGCCTGAGGGGGGTGCTGTCCTGGGTTTTGTCGGTAGCCGTGTAGATGACCGTGGTTCGGAACCCACGTTAAGCTGTAGGTCCAGTCGCTAAATAGCCTTAGCTGCTGATGCGCCTCTAGCAGTAAATCATTTCCTTTTCCGTTCTCTAAAAATATTTTTTTGCCACTCTTTAGTCCAGGACATGTTGTGCCGAGCGACTGATAAACGGTAAGCGCTAGTTGATTTTTTTTTAATCTACTACTACTTTTGAATCTTTTTTGTTTGTATCTACTGAGTTTTAACTCAAATTTTAAACTTTTCTCGCCTTGTAATTGAATACGGTCGTTCATAGCTCTTTCTTTTACAATAGTTTTCACTTTTATTAACAAAATGGTCAAGCACTGAGACATTACTAGAAATCATCTTGGCAATATCAAGACCGGAAAATTTTCTTATTCTTCCGCATCTTTCAGTGCAAGAATTCTTTCTTTTTCTTGCTCACTAAATTTCGCAGAACGATCCATAATTAAAGTAACATTCAAAAACACTAATAAACACTTCGAAAACTAGGTTATATTATAATTTAAAGATAAACAACCTGCCTTTATCTTTTTGTCGTAGATGGATTAATTGAAAGTTAATAACAGGCTCCTCTAAGAACCGTAAGTTTCCACGAGTATCAAGGGCTTTCACTCGAGTTTTTCTTTTGATTGAACAAAAAAAATTAAGAATTATTGACCACCTGGTACATATTAATTTATTGTTTCTATATTTTTGTCGGATGGTGTAAATGAATAAAAGAGTAAACAAAGTTGGAGATTTCCGCACCCATAGAAAAATCACTCCAATACTTATATAGTCCAATTGACCTTACAGTAATTGTTTTGTATTTATTTACATTTATTTCTTATTTAAATTCTCGGTAGTAATTCTCTAAGAAGCTAGTTCGGTATCTATGAATGATAATCATTAGTTTTGTTTTCTCCACATGCAAGTAAATATCGTTTGGATATTTGAAAGTTTGTTTTTCAAAGTGTCGATGTTGTTCATTGTACTGTTTGTAATTTTTTTCAAAGTTAGAATGCACGATTATTTTTAGACTGAATTAGTTGTTAGTGAAGGCCGTGTTACTCGAACTTTCATGAAGTATTTTTAAATGCACGGGGTATGTACGATTTTGTTACATATTGTAAAAATAATACATGACAGCATCTCAGATTTAGATGCACTAGCGAGTAAGTGTTTAAAGAATACCAGGGCGATTTATAAAGTTGTCGAAATCAAACAGAAATATCAGGTAATTAAAAAAGTGTATCAGGATATGTTTTCTAATGAGAACATGTTTAAAAATACAGTCTTTATAAAATGTTTTGTCTTTGGAAGACAGCGGTCTTCTGATCTTTCCTATACTTATCATTTTCTTATGAAGGCTCTTTCTTAAAAAGTTTTTTTTAAAATTAAATTAAATGAAAGAAAATGTGGCTTATTATACCGGGTTTCTCATGGTAGCCGTTCGTTAGAAGGTTTCGTGGTTAGAAAAAACTTAGAATTCTTAATTTTTTGGACTTAATTTAAGATGCTCTTTCATTTTAAAATATTTTTAAGGTCATAGCAGTTCCGGTTATACCGGAAGTTGCCAGTAACTTTCTTATTTTAAATGGAAGACCCCGATATATTATTTCATTGCTGGATACTTATTTCCAACGGTTTTCTTATTAGTTTATATGTATTTTTTATCAAAAGCCTATGAAACTCCAATAGTCCTATCTAGTAAGTCTTGATTTTAACAGGAATTGAAACAATGTTGGTATTATGTTAAAGCAGTATCATCTCACAAATTTGTGAGGTATCTACTTACAGTTTTAGTGATTTTTTCAAGCACAGTTTATAATGGAGAATAATGGAATATTCTTTCCAATACTGATTTGTTAAATTTGTTTTATACGCATGGTGAATGTAGACGAATTGTCAGACGAACATGCAGATTATTTAACAAACGATATCCGGACCTACCAACAATGACTCCCGGAAAATTCGCAAGAATCGAATCTGGGTTTTTGCCAACTGGGAGTGTAAGGGCAACACGAAACCATCTAAAGCCGGTGTTAGATGTGTTGGCTTATTTTCAAGCTGATCCGCGGAGTTCAACTCCAGCAGCAGCGCTGGATTTGGTTATTTCAAGAGCATCAATCCACATAATATTAAGAAAACATAAAAAGAATCCCTTTTCAGAGTTAATTGTGCACGGATTACGTCTTGGTGATGAGGCAAGACGAGTCGACTTTTGCGAGTTTATGTGGATAAAAATGACCGAAGATTCGAGATTTCTTTATAAGAAATGATGAATCAAAATTCAGCAGGCAAGGAATTATAAATTGCCAAAGTAATCACTATTGGGCGTAAGACAATCTACATGTCATAAGGTAACATAATCATCAGGACCACTTTAGTTTTAATGTTCTTTGTTTAATGATGGACAATAGCACGGGCGTAGCCAGGATTTAGTTTGGGGGGGTTAGTTTGAAGTAAATAAAACAATAAAAATATACTTTCATGTAATTTAATATCTATATATTCATCGGAAAAATTACGACATATTTATAAAGTTCTTAGTTTAAATGAAATGGTTAAATTAATTTCGTTCCTCTGCGCTAAATCTAAAACCATTAAAGAATAAATCTTCGGCTTTTTCTTTTAAATATATCCACTACTTCATCTGCATGAATTTCTGTTCCATAGTGAATGTTCATGAGAGCCAAACCATTAAGTCTGTTTTCACTTGTAGTATTTCGTAAATAGTTTTTCAGTCTCCGTAGGCTCGAGAAAGACCTTTCTGGGGTAGCAGTGGATACAGGAATGGTAGCCAAGATTTGTAGTAATGTGTAAATATTAGGATAAAGGTTTTTATCGCACATATCTAGGCATTCCAAACTAGATTTCGGGCTAGGCGAGATACTTGTCAAAAATAATAATTCAATTGTAATAATTCATATAAATTCAATAAGTCAAATGTAATAATTTAACTCTCTTCACTCCTCGTATTTTTTCGGTATAATATTAGGTAATATTTGGCTTATTTCGCCCGTATTCGCCCGTATTGGCTACGCCCGTGGACAGTAGAGTGGCACATTAAGTGTACGATAAAAATTTGAATGGGGCTAGATAACTGCAAGTACTAAGAGGGTTTGTTAGTGATTTTCTAAATGTTCTACCTCCACGTGACAGAGCAAACAGTTGATATCAGCTGGATGGTGCTCCAGCACATTCCACTAGAGTTGTATACCAGCAGTTGACCTTGATGTTCGAGGATCGGTAGATTGGTCCATAGGGACCCTGGAACCAGATCACTCGATTTGACGCCCTTGGATTTTCAACTCTGAGGCCATATAAAAGCACTAGTGTACTCTAGGCCTGTACAAACTACAGATGAATTATTGAACCGTGTTCAGGATTCGTTCACTAATCTAAGTACAGGCAATATTCAGAGATCTGTTTCGCGAGGAGTATATGGCAGAGTTATCCAGTGTTTGAACCAAAATCATATTCATTTGGTATATCATCAAATACCAAAGTCATATAGAACAATTATTGTAATTTTTCATTCGTATATTATTTCTTGTAATTATGCTCCAATTTTTTTACATTTTTCATTTCTTATTACGTTCTTAATTTTGTTATGTTCTTGTTTTGTTTTCATGTTCTAATTAAAGTGAATTTCTGCCCTTTCAGTCATGTTTATTTTGTTTTGAAACACAAGCAATGGCGATGTATCGGTTTCTGCCAAAAATCACATTAAAACAGAAAATACGGATGAACAAGAAAACCGTTGAAAACAAGTATAGGGAAAGTTATAGCGAATCGATGCAGAATCAAATTCTGCATCCGACCATCTAATAATATACAGAATGTTACATTTGAAAGAACGAACTTTTTCAACTTTGAAAATAATCGTATTGGTCATCAAATTTAGCACACCCTGTATGCGATAAATTAATTGTTAATGTGGATTTCGAAAGTATCGTTCTTATGCTTCTGTCTACCCCAGAAGCGCTTAGCACCAGTCCAAAATAGGTAAAGGGCGCAATGTTGAAAATAAGGTTACATCTTTCAAAGAATCAAGATATTTAACAAACAGTTCAAAATAGGTATAGAGAAACCTAATGGAACTCATCATGAAATTTTCGCAGGAATCCAAAAATCAAATAATATACTGGGTGTTCCATTTAAAACAAGGAAGTTACTGCCTACTTTCGCGACAACCGGAAGTGCTGTGACCTTGAAACTATTTTTAAATGAAAGAGAATCTTAAATAACTCTGAAGTCCAAAAATTCAGACTTCTAGGTTTTTTCTAATCACGAAAACTTCTAACGAACGGCTATCGTGAGAAACCTGGTATATATTTTTTTGTTTGATTAGAAAGTTGAGTATGTAGTTGCCAAAAATGCAAAAATGGTTTTCACGGAACTATGATTTTCATCCAGAAAATTCGAGATCTTGTGCATGCTGTTCATCGGTTGACGGTCGGAATTATCGGTGAATAGTTGAGTTTAACTTCCGTACCGTTCATCTGATTTTGCACAATACGTGTGCTTGATATGATAGTGATTGGGTATTGAAAATAATTCACCTGGAACGTGTCATTACTGGTGGTAAGTCTTGGATTTTTGAATACGACCGAGGTTGTTTCAGATAGAAGCATTACTGTGGCTTCACAGCTCGTGGAACGTGTCATTACTGGTGGTAAGTCTTGGATTTTTGAATACGACCGAGGTTGTTTCAGATAGAAGCATTACTGTGGCTTCACAGCTCCCCTAGACACTAAGCTTGTAACTTTTTCCCTTTCCCCTTTCCCAAGATTGAAAAAGGCACCTTTTTGGCAGATTGAAGAACATCAGCAGATTGCAGATCCAGCACTGCTATAAAGAGTAGAGAAATGGTCACCATGGCAACTACTTTGGTGGAGACAATGTAGAAAATTATACTTTTAATTGAATACAAAATTATAAAAAATCTCTCTCATTACTCCTCGGATTTACTCCTCGGATGAGGTTTCGTAACCACAATTGTTTTCCGGGGTGAGACTGCTAAGCCCACCCCTAAAAAGTCTTCGATATTCTACATCACAAAAATCACAAAGTGATAAATTACGACTATATGACGGATGAAACATCAATTCGATGTTTTTTCCTTCATAAACGCGATTTCGGTTCTTATTACGAAATTTATTGTAGACTGACAACAGTGTTTCTATTCTCTAAAGCCACAATAGATGCATGATCAGAAAAATAGAAAAAAAATCATAGCCAAAAATGTTTTTGTAAAAATTCCGATTTTTTCGTTAAATTCTTTTTACGTTATCGAAACATCTAAATCATCGGTATTGCCCGATTGGCGAAATTTTTGCAGCGACCTCCGAATCTATTTAGATTTATCTGTGTTATACGATGCACTTACTTATAACGATCGATTTTCTTTGAAGACTCATTCTATAACATTTTCAGTATATTTCGTATTATTTTTAATTCCGTGGAGATCGTGAAATATAGCAGATGTTTAGTTCGTTTCAAAGGAGACACAACTAGGGCACGTTACGAATTTAACCGAGACAATTCAATAGATGTCTTATTTTTTATTAAAATCGCGAAAATAGCCTCGTCTGAAATGACCAGACTGGTTCGCAAAAAAACTGGAACAAGCCCAGGATCGTATTTGGGGCATCAGTTGTGTGATTTCTTTCAGGGATGTGATTTACTCCGGACCCAAAAAGGTTGTGATCACCGTCAAGGAAACCAAAACGGAGACCGGATTTCCTGGTGAGACTGAGCTCGTTTCTGCCCATATTACTGCCACCCATGCCCCAGCAGCGTCATCTGCCACGAGGGAATTGGATGATTTAATGGCCAGCCTGTCAAACATAAAGGTATTGTATTTTTTTGAGTTAATCTAAGTTTTAATCAACCCCACTATTGGAACCTTCGGTGTAAAACACTAAATTCGACGGAATTTACTACTAAACACAAAATAATTTTTTAAACATCCCGACGCGCGTTTCACTAACCATATTAGCATCATCAGGAGATAATTCAATTTAAGATTGATGATTTAATTTAAATTGAATGATTTGAAGATTGATGATTTAATCTAAGATTGAATCATCTCCTGATGATGCTGACATGGTTAAAGAAACTCGCGTCGAGAAGATTAAAAAATAATTTGGTGTTTAGTGGTAACATGGGATAAAAAATAGTGCTAGAAGTTTTAACAACAAAAATGAAAGAATAAACAACTAATTACTATAATAAAACAAAAATTACCAGGACTTCTCCAATAAAAGTGATATTTCAAAGGGATTTTGCAGACATTAGCCAAACTCTTCTCCGAAATAAATCTGCTCTTTTTGCTGAGAAAGTTTTATTAAACTTTGCTGATTAACAAAGCTCAATAAGTTGAAAATCTACGGAAACATTCTACAGTCGGTTTTTTGCTCCAAAAATTAATCTATTTCACTAAGAAATTGAATAGATTATTAAAAATGTAAAAATAGTATTAATAAAAATGCTTTTCATTGCCTTTTCTATAACTGCTTCCTCATTTTTATAGCGAGAGAACGAGTTATTTGAGATGCAGTCCATTAAATCTCCAATTTAATTCTTGGCCCTTATTTTTCACCGACTGCAGAACCTGTTTGAAGCAGATGTTTTCTCGCTCTATAGGTATTTTAAAGCGCCATCTTTCAGATTTAAAACAAAGTATAATTCACGAGCCTACTGTGAATATAACTTGAAAAATGAAAAATGAAAAAAAGAAACTTGTAGAGGTGATATCGTTCGAAAAACATTTGTAAACAGTGGTTCCAGCAATTCCGAAGTGGAAATTTTGGCTTTAATGATGTAGAACCTCCGTGACAGCGAAAAATGTGGAAGATGAAGAAAGAAAGCACTGCTGGAAGAAAATTTTTGTTGTATATTGTTAGAGCTCGGGAAGAAACTTAGAGTAATACCGCAAATCTTTTCTAAACACTAGCTAGGGAACATTTAAAAGGAGCAAAAATGACTCTGGCTTATTCTCCAGACTTGGCCCCATCGGATTTTCATCTCCTCCAATCCCTGCAACATCACCTGGTTGATAGTCGCTTCAAATCTCTTAAGGAAGTAAAAAAAGCTGCAATAAAAAAAAACACCAATTTTTTCAATCTAGCATTCGATAGTTGCCTGAAAGGTGGCAAAAGTGTATGGAAAATGAGGAAGATTACTTCGATGATGAAGTTTGTATTACTTTTTTCGCAAACAAATGTTAAATGTAGTCTAAGAAAACCGAAAAGAATTAAGATAGGGTCTAATAATAAACAGGAAAGGCTCCGGATATCATAACATACATAACAAACGAATCAAACGTGGCTGAGAAGACTTGACACTTGAATAAACAAAACTTTTCAGTAGAATACTTAAGACCCAAGTAACACCACAATATTAGAAATAAAGTCTAGTCTACCAGTCTTTAAGAAAGGTTACAACAGATTGCCATGAAGCTTTTTACGAAGATATTAACATCCATAATTAAATAACCGATTCTAGACCGCCGAAACGATGGAAAAACTCATGGGTGTCAATATCAAACCAGACTGGGAATAAAAACAGGCCTTGCACCTTAAAAGAAGAGAAAAAAGAAATATATAGCATACCGAAAATAAAAGAACAATGCTAGAATTTTTCCTGTTTCCACACAAAAACTTGTGATTCATTTCCTTATAAATAAAGCACACTGTACATCACCGTCCAATAAACGTTTCATGTTTCGGATTTAAGTAGTTTTTAAACGCTTTATCCTACACTTAATAATGCCACTAACGACTTCCTCTGAAGCTTTCGAAGTCTGAAATTCTGAAGTCTGAAATTTCCTCGTCCATAAACAATTGTCGTTATTGGGTTCAAAGTCACGCCGTTAAAACAATCAATAACCGTTCGTTATTTGACCCATTTCAATCGGATCAAGCCTCGCAATTATGTTTGTAAATCATAACAGCCAGAAAGCAAAACAAGCCAGTCCTGTGACATAATAGTCCTAAAAATCGTTCCACAAATAACTTACGTATTTTCGGAAAATCGTGTCGCGTCACGGTCTCCGCCTTTCATCTCGTTTTCACATCAACACGCCGCATTTGCGAACTTCGCGGACGTAAGTGCAGTCTCGTATCTGTATTCGGGAGTATGAAGAGGGGATAGCGTAGGAATCGGGCTTTACCTCCTTGGAAAACACCGAGGAAAATTTAGTTTTAGCGTCGACCTCTTCTGGGTTAGTTTTCTTTAAAATAATCGTGATTTATCTTATTATTTTTCTTTTCTCGTGCAGGTTAACCAGAATCCACAGCAACAGTCAGTGAACGAGCAGTACGCTCTTCCATCTAAAGCCAGCCAGTCACAAGGGGCTCCTCCTCCACCGAAGAACCTTGATTCTATGCTAGATAACCTCCAGGCAGACATGAGCCGTCAAGGAGTCAACACGAGCCAGAAGGGATGTTGCAGTGCTTGCGAGAAACCCATAGTTGGGCAAGTAATCACCGCTTTGGGCAAAACCTGGCACCCAGAACACTTTACCTGCGCTCACTGCACCCAAGAACTAGGAACCAGAAATTTCTTTGAACGAGATGGCAAACCTTATTGCGAACCTGACTACCACAACTTATTCAGCCCCAGGTGTGCCTACTGTAATGGCCCTATCTTAGATGTAAGTTTTAAATCTATACCCGGGTTTATTTTATCATAATTTTCTTTTTTTTTCTTTTCCAGAAATGCGTCACTGCATTAGAAAAAACCTGGCACATGGATCACTTCTTTTGCGCTCAGTGCGGTAAACAATTTGGCGAAGAAGGCTTCCACGAGAGGGAGGGAAAACCGTACTGTCGTGATGACTACTTTGATATGTTTGCTCCAAAATGCGGTGCTTGCAATCGTGCTATCATGGAAAATTATATTTCTGCCTTGAATAGTCAGTGGCATCCTGATTGCTTCGTGTGCAGGGTAAGTATAATTGGTGGTGGGAAAAGTTGACGGATCAAGTAAATATTAAACACTTCACATCACCATTATTAATAACAAACAAACATTTTTCTTAATATTATTTTACATTAACTCAGGACTGTAAACTACCAGTACAAGGAAAATCTTTCTATGCGGTAGAAGGCAAGCCGGTGTGTCCAAAATGCATTGGAGCCGATGAAGAAGAAGACGAGTAAAAAGTTCCTTGAAAGCTTCCCTAAAAAAAATCATGTCCCACTCCCTGTCTAACTCCATGAGTTTTATATTTATTCTAAGTCAACCTTTTTACTAGTAATAAGATAAATTTGAGACTATTTTGTTTATATTTGTAATATATTATTATGTAATAAAGATAATTTATTAAAACGTGTATGAGTTCAGAATGGGGGGAAAAACTAGGATTGAAAAAAACAAGAACACCTGTCGCCATCTCACCAGTCGATTTATTATTAGATGTTATGTCAGATTCAGAATTGGTTATTTTTAGAAATTTTTGGCACAGTTTTTACAGTATATTTTCTAAAGTCTTGTTTTTTCATAAGATAATAAAAGTAAAAGAAAAAAATAAGCTATAAATTTTATCTTAATTCACAGAAAGTTTCCTTGACATTGACTTTATATTTTTTTTTATTTTTTTTTTGCAACAAAAAAATATTTGTGGTCATTTACCTTTTTAAATATTCTTGAGATTGATGTGACAAGTTGGTGTTTTTAATTTATTCCACTTTGTATATCCCACAGTCTTTTGGAGAAAGTCAATGGTCACTGGATGGACATACATTCTAATTAAAACTTACAAATGTGTTTCTTTTTAGATATGTACAATTTTCTTGGACATGGTCCAACTATAAGCAACAATTTGATTGTTTTCCCCCCTTTATTTTACTTAAATAAGCACCATAACGAATGTTTTCCAAAATTATGCTTGCCTATATATTTGTTTTGATGACATTGAAGTTGTAAAAGAATTTATTACTTATCGGGGAAACAAACTAGATGAAAACAACATTTTCAGGAGAAATCAGAAGCCATATTATGAAAGCCACTGCAGTCTGTCCTAAGATCTAAACTTATACAAAGGAACACGAAAGTTATGATCTATAAAACACTCATTCGGCTAGTAGTCACTTATGGTCGCGAGTCGTGGACCCTCACAAAGGAAACAGAAGAGATCTTGCAGTACCTGAAATCAAAACAAGATTTCAAGTGATTGTGATGCCACAATGATTAGAAGGCAATGCCAATAAGCGGAGAAGTTTTTAGTATTCAGTATTTTAGTATTTAAAATATTGTGATGAAAGGACTCTGCTCTGGCTCAAAACCAGCGTATGTTCAAGGATTCTTCCAGATTTACTAATAATTTCTAACCAAATTCAAAAATATTATTTCCATTATGAAAACTGGGAGCGTTCGGTTTAATTCAACTTGGCTGCCGGCGTATTAATAGGTTAAAAAGTGTATATTGAAGTCCGGAAAAAATAATTGTTTATGTCTTTTATGAAATAAGAAGGAAAAGTTCGACAAGTGTCAGTATTTCACTTGACCATCTATAGAGCTTCTAAGTTGCTCATTGGCTAATTGATAGTTGAGTTACTTTGTAGCCTAGATGCTGGCTGTATTTAAGTTTTATTCACTGTCTTCACTTTAACCAGATCGTCCACAAAATCCTGCGCGTTTGACTATCCATGTTAGTATCATCAGGAGAATATTAAATCTGATTCAACATTTTAATTATGATCAATTTGCGATTTAGTCATCTCCTGATGATGTTAATACGGTTAGCGAAACTCGCACTGAGAGACTGGAAAAAAATGATTTGGTATTTTATGAAGAAATCTCATTGAGTTAAGTGACAGTTTCTGTTACCAAGTTGGCTCATAATCCTATTTTATTTATCCATCTATAAACTACTCAAGTGTAAACAAATATTAGTATTTTTCAGGTACTTAATTATTCATTGTTTATAAAATGTATATCTGGAGGTTAGCCTCCAAATTTTTCATTTACTTCAACCCATCTTTGAGCCTGTGACTATTCCTCCTCGTTACCGCGATGAGTCTTACCTTTTCTTCAGTCCTCGGTTTTTTTTCTTTACAAAAAGTGAGCCATGAGCCCGAAACAAGTGGTAATCGGATAGAACGAAGTTGGGGCTGTATACTGGGTGAGGAAAATGTTCAAAGTCCAATTCATTAATTTTTGAGGTGGTCAGATATGAAGCGTTTTCTCTCTGCTTTTTTAGTGTTGACCAAAGCTGGACATTTTTCAACCAGAACATAGTGTTGAATAACTTCCCCAAATTGAGCTAAGTAGAGTTGAATTTATTGCTTTACTATCAAGAACCAACTCAAAGTGTTTCTTTAACAACCCCTTCAAAATTCCACCAAAATGTTCAAGGCTTGTGTCTCTCTCTCGGGACATTGTGAACCAATGCTGAGGGGTGCAAACTGATACGGCATCTTTCCTCTCTACTTCGCAAATCTCACGAGCAGCATTAGCAAAACATCACAAATACTCTTGTTATATCCTGGTACATCATAATTATTACGTGAGGAATTTCGATTTTTCTTAAATCTAATAATAGATGTCTGTTAGGAACAGGTCATACGAATATTGGTTGTTCTCGATATTTTTTAATTACTTTTTTACTTTTGAATTTGAATTTACTTTTTCCTTTACAATAAATTCAAATTGTTTATCTAGTATTGAAGTTACTTTACTGTTCTGAGTTAAAAAAAATATGTATCTGCAAAAAAAATATAAATCTTACTGATATATTCATAAACAATTTAACATGTTTCGTTTGAATTTCAGGACTGTCGTCAACCGTTTGTAGGAGGTTCTTTCTTCGATCATGAAGGTCAACCCTACTGTGAGACCCACTACCACCTGAAACGTGGTTCTTTGTGCGCCGGCTGTCACAAACCGATTTCAGGACGTTGTGTTACTGCCATGTTCAGGAAATTCCATCCTGAACATTTTGTCTGTGCCTTCTGCTTGAAACAACTCAACAAAGGCACATTCAAAGAGCAAAACGATAAACCCTACTGTCATATGTGCTTCGAAAAATTATTTGGCTAGTTATATACAAATTTTAGATCGAGTATTTGTGCGAAAACTTTTTTTAACTAAAAAATACAGAACATGTCCATTATTTAAAGAATTACATATATACTATACAAAAGCTTTATTGAAACGCTGAGATGGTTATTGCAAAATAAAATCAGCCTAAGGTACTTAAGAAGAATTCCGTTCTCACATATCATAAGTACACGAAACCAGAGAACTAATTTTATTATGGGTAAAAAACCTGAACACAAAATTTAACAAAGTATTTTTCGAAATTTCAATACTTCATTCTGTCAATTTTAAAATGATATACAGTTACTTAGTAATTATGACAGATGACAGTTAAAGTATACGCCAAGTCAGATATCAATTTGAAAATTATATAGTTACTTGTAATTATGACAATTAAAATGTACTTCAAGCCTGACGTCATTGTATTCTATTGATGAAAAACTTCTTATGGTATTGTGAACTTATGATAGTGAATTCAATATACACTTATATCTTGTTCGCTTAACGATAAATGTTATGAAAAAATTTTATTAAATGTCCATTGTCAATTGGTAGGTTCAAAACATGTGATAGAACAGCCATATAAAACTTAAAGCTACTAGTCAAACTTATAATTTGTTTGGACAAAATTTAATTTTAATTGGCGTGGTGTTAAAATTAACAGACTAACTGATTTTTCACTCAGTAATACTGAGTTAACAGTGAAAATAAGTCAAATTAAACGATTCTGTTTTAAGTTTATTTTTCCTTCTTGATTTAATCACACCTTTAAAATGAAGCTTAGCAGTGAATCATTGGGTCGTCCTTAATAATATCCAGATTTATTTGACATTTTATTTAATTTAAGTATTTTTTCTCTGTCTTATAAAAATGAACCTCTTAAGGCTTTGTCACTTGTTATTTATGCATCGTCGTATCAAATTATATTTGGCAAATTTATTTTTATAACAAAAAAAAACATGTTTTTTGTTAATTTATATATACTAATTTTAATGACGTTATTTTTTAATGTGTATTAAGTGTGAAATAAAGAAGTTTGATTTTTTTTCGTGTCTTATTTGTTCTGTTTTACTACATATACATAAAGCATTCGAATATATTTTCAATTATTTAAGCGATACCAGGCAGTCGCGGCATAAACATTTGTTTAATGCAGTAAATTAGAAAACATGGTTCAAAATATAAATCAGTGATAGGTACTTACTAAAATTTTAGTTGCTTTTGTTTGTTTCGAAATGAAAATATAAATACATACATTTCAAATATATGTTTTAGTTGTTGGCCAAAAAATATGCCAAATATATTTATTAAACAAATCTTCACAAAATGGCGAATGTTATTTAAAAAATAAAACTTTTTCCATTGCATTTCCAATGACTTGTTTTTATTAGCCAAAAAATATATAGTAAGGTACTTGAGAAATAAATTTATTATAATAACTAAATTATAACAAATAATTTTCTTTTTGTTTCTTCTGAATGGAAATATAAGAATCACTGTATTGTAGGCAATGTTTCTTAAATTTGAAAAAAAAACATTACTTAGGGTACACCTATTAATACAAAAACTTCAGATTGTTACCTGGATTTTAATAAAATAAATAATTATTTTAGTAAAAATTATGTATATTTGATATAAGTTAAGAGAAAAATAAAACTAACATTAACTTTAATATTTTCCTTTACGTGATTTTCTTGAATCCTCTCCACTACTACTTCTGTGTTTGCTTTCTTTTTTTCTGCTCTTATATTCTAAATCACTATCGCTAGAAATGACTTCTATTTTCCCTTTACTCTTGTAACCTTTGCTGCTTTTGTATCTATCATTTGACCTGCTTCTATCCCTATTCTTTGATTTACTTTTTTTATGATGCTTTTTTTCCTTTTTATGATACTCACTGTCAGATGATTCAGAATATCTATCTTTTCTAAGTTTTTCTTTGGAATAACTCCTACTTCTGCTCCTTTCATGTTTTATTTTAGCATTTCTTTTTGATAATTTTTCATCTTCATCAGAGAAATCAGATTTTTTTCTGTTACTCTTTGAAGATTTTTCCCTATTATCTTCATAATGACTTCTCTCTTTTTTAATAGAGCCTGACAATTCCTGCTTTTGTTCCAATTTTGCATCTGATATTTCTTTATATTCTTGATATTTTGCATTATCTAAAAGAAATATAGCAATTGTAAAAAGCAATCAGTACATGTAATTAGAATTATTTACTTAAAACTTTAGATCCCTTAGAAAATTCTTCCTTTGTAACTGGAACTAATATAAATTCATTTACATTTAAGATGTTTCCCTTCGGATGCACTTTGACTATAACTCTTCCAGCATCTTCATCAAAGCCTTGAACCTGTAAAACTTCATTCTCTGCTGGGTTTCAAAAGAGTACAAATAAAATACTTACTACACAGTAATTTCCTTTTTCTCCACCTGCAATTATTTTTGCGTGGGATCCTTTAACCAAAATCAGTTCTTTACCTGCTTCATCAACAGTTTTTTCTTTTGGTTTTTCTGATTGTACAAGTTTTGATGCACCTAAACCAAGACCTTTAGGTCTTAATTCGGGCACATTGACTAAAGCTGTTTTTGACACATTTTTACCAATAGGCATTCCTTCCTTCCAACCCATTCCCCTAAGAACAGCAAGTCCATAATCAGCTACAGGTATTGACTCATAATCTTCCAAAGTAGGCTCTTTCTCACCTTCAAATGTCAGTGTTTCTGATTTCAAAGGAAGAACAGATACCTTACTTTCATCACCTGTTTGACCATTGATTAACCTATTCCTTGCCTCTAAAAATAATAATACAAACTAATTAATAAATACAAAGTAAATTTAAATATACCTTTAATTAATTCTCTAGCTGCAAGTTCTTCTGAAGTTAGATCAGAGTCAGGACGTGTATCCTGAACTTCATCTTTTATAAGTGCCTCTTTTCTTTTTGCTTCTCTAATTCTATCAAGAAGATTTTTCCTGTTGTCTTTGATTGGTATAATCAAAGGAACTTTTTCTACCTCGACAGCACTGAAAAATTAATTTATAGTTATACTATTGGATTATCCCTTCACCACTTACTCTTTAATTTTAATAGATTGCCCTTCCAGACAGTCGATTAATTCTACATTTTTCTCTTCGGGATTACTTTTACCAAATAAAATGTTAGGTTTTTTTGTTAGTTTACTGAAACTAAATGATACTTTTTTTGTATCCATTATTGTTTACAATATTCAATATATTTTCATTTCTATAAAATGAAACCTTGCGATTTTTATCCCTAACCTTATTTATTCTTCTCTACCAATACGACAGCGTAAATACTTTATTAATTAGGAATAAGTCTGAAATATTGTTTCCTGTTATTAAATTAAGATTGAACGTTTTACTTTATAATTTTGGATATAATTTGAGTCAAATAAAGATTATTCTATCTATTGAATATTCAATCTGATTTCGTTTAATTGACGAATTAGCCACAGAATAGAATAAGCCAATAACCACTAAACGAAGAAGCCAATATTCTTCTCTTCCGTAATGATAGCATAAGGACAGAATTAACTAGAGATAAATTTAGACTAACGTAGAGCTAAATAAATATTGGATGAATATATCAAACTGATGTTTGGATATAATTGAGGAACAAGCTATTGTCCATTAAAGGAAGAATATTAAATATGTTAATGTCATTAAAAATGCAATAGATACTTTTTTGAGATATAGTTTTAGATATAGCAAAACAAACATTTCTATTAAAAGACGTTTATTCATTCTTTTCAGGCCATGATAATTGAATATCAACACAATCCAGAGCTACTATATCTGTTGAATAACCAACAATAAAACTTAAACTTGGAGATGTTCTGTCAAAATCTCCATGGACAAATTCCTTTACATATGTACCTGCTTGAGTTACAATTTCTACTTCAAATAAACCTTCATGATCTACAAGATGAAGTGTAGCTGAAGCAGAAATTTAAAATAACTTATTACTGACCTGGGAGATCTATAGCTTTCATTTTATGGATAGTTTTTTCCCTTGGAAGCAAAGTTCTTCTGTGAAGCACCCTCATAGGAGTAAGCTGTATGATTTGCAGGTCAGCAGGCTGTTTATTGATAAGTTCTACAGACTCTTTTACATTTGGTGATGCTGTTTTACACAAAGCCCTATATGTTTTTTCCTTTTCTTCTTCGCCTAATTTTATTCGATTTAATTCTGATACATATGTGGATTGTAACTTTAAAACAGCTGCCAATTCTGTCTTCAGAATTTCTTTCTCAATTTCAAGTAGCTGTTCTTTTGAAATAGTTCTGTCCTTTGGATTGTCAATTTTTATATAGAACGGCCGACCTGTACCTAACATTCTTACATCTAAATCTTCACGACCACTGGCACAAAAAGTCATTGATTCTTTGCTACAACTGAAATATTTGACTTTTTAATAATTAAGTGTTGTTTTCTTTGAGAGATATAGTTACTAATTTTGGCACAACTCACCCAATTGTATTACATACAGCATCAAATATAATATCTTGAATGTTGTGTTCTGAAACACTTACACCATCAATTACCCAAGGTGTTTGTCCTACATTTCTCTTAAATTTTAGATATCTACCAGCTAAATAAATCGGATCTGCAGTTAGATCAATTTTTTCTATGAAAATACCTTTTTCAGGAATTAATGGTGGTACAGAAAAATTTTTCCTAAATTTTTCACTACTGATATCTTTTAACAGTTTAAATATGTTGTTTCTACTAACTTCTATGTTTTCTATCTTCTTCTTGTTAGATTTTCTTACTATTATTTTTTTCACACTTTCAACTTCCTTGACATATAAAATATATTTATTTAAACAATTGTAACCTTTAGAATTAATTCCAATACTCACTGAATCATCATCTCCATAACTTATTGTCAATAATAAATTAAGGTTTGATTTGGGATGAAATGGTATCTGTAAAGCTTTTTCCAAAATACTAGAGACCACAAACCGAAAAATTTTGTGAGGTTGTTCCAATACTATGCCTAAAAGTCAGATATTAAACTAAAATGTTGCAGTTAAATTCTTATGAAAATGAACCTGTTGTCTCATATAAAGGATGAAAATTAAATTGTGGAAATTTTTCCTTTAAATGCAAATGCATACTGTATGATCTAATTGACAAACACTTTGGAAAGCTTACATTAAATGAGAAATTCTTATAGTTATAACCATTTGCATTTATTGTACAGTTCTCTAGCAATGTTTCTAGAGTTTCTAAGTCAAAACAATTTAAACATACTGGGCATGGATTCTTCTTTATTCGTTTGGGAGTATTTTCTTCATTATTTCCATTTTTCATGAATTTCTTAAGGAATTCTTCTGGGTTTAGGTAAGCATTTTCTTCATCAGATATGTGAAAACCTAAGAATCTGATAATGCATCTATTACAACAACTTAAATCAATCAGAAAATCGTAAATTTTAACAGTTTCATCCTGAGATACTGAATTCATTTTATTTATAAATCATTCAAACTTCTTATGTACCAGTATGGTTGAACGAAAAAAGTAAGGTTAATGATATTACTTCTTCTTTACAAGTTAACAACACATATTTTTGATGATTTTATTAAAAATAAATCTTAGAATTACATTTGTCCACATTGTATTATATTTACAGGAATTTTAGGTTTATTATTTGGCCCTGTAGGAACATTTTCTATTTTTCTCATTACTAATAGTCCATCAATAACGCGTCCAAACACAACATGTTTTCCATCCAGAAAATTACATTTTGCACATGTAATAAAAAACTGACAACCATTGGTGTCTTTGCCACTATTGGCCATTGAAAGTAGTCCAGGAGTATCGTGTTTTAAGGTAAAATTCTCATCTGCAAAAGTGCCACCTCCATATATACTCATAACTCCTGTTCCATCGCCCTAAAATATTGTTGCATTGTTTCTAGTACATATATAGATACAAATTATTCTATTTCAACTTACGTTTACAAAATCTCCCCCTTGTATCATAAAATCTTTTATAACTCGATGAAAACTGGCACCTTTATAACCCAAGGGTACACCATCTTTTCGAAACTCTCCCGTACAAAACTGCCTAAAATTTTCACTACTTTTTGGTACAACATCAGCAAATAATTCGAAGATCATTCTTCCTATTTCCTATAAACAACTATATAAACCGCTATTCCAGGAATAATTGATTAATATTTATGATTATTGAACTTACTGTAGTCCCTACTGAGACATCAAAAAACACCACAGGATTTGCAGGGTGTCTTAATTGACTCTGAATTTGATTCCAGTTAGGCATTTTTGTTATTTTTATTTAAATAATTTAAACCGCCCTTTCAACTAACCTCAAAAATTCTTCTAGTTTTGATGGGTTTTGTTAAAATGACTGAAGGATTTTTATAAGTTATAGGCAATCATATACCACAGATCACCACATGTGTTACGTGGTGACACCACAGGACTTGCAAGATGGCATAATTAAATCTGTGTTTGATTTCAAACAATTTTCGACATATTGTCACGCCAGTAATCAGATCGGATGATTCCAGTGGTAATCGAACGCAATAGTTTTTCGAACAATTTGTATTGTAGTAGACCATTCTGACTTACGTCTACTACATACGTTCTAGAATTAAGTTGCAAAGTTATGGCTGTAAGGCAGACTAGTACCTAACCTCAAAAATTCTTTTAATTTCGATGGCTTTTGTCAAATTTTGACTGGCATTGTTTTGAGTTACACCAAACCACACAAATGTTTTACATTGGATTCGCTTTTAATGTCTGTTATCTTAATCTTATCAAATATCTGTTAAGTCACAAGGTTATTACGATATTATGAGTCAAGTTACATAGGATTTTGATCTGTTTAATAATTTGTTTAAAAAGAAATTTAATTTTTCAAACAATGGCAGAAGTTCGTACTGAAAGTTTAGATTTTTCATATTATGAAAAGAATAGTTCTCAGTTTTATATCGGATTAGTTCTGGCCGTGAGTTCTTCTGTGTTTATCGGGTCAAGCTTTATTATTAAGAAAATATCATTAAATAGACTGAACCAAGTAGGATTAAGAGCTGCTGCAGGGGGTTATGGATATCTTAAAGACTGGACATGGTGGGCAGGGCTCCTAATAAGTAAGTTTTGTTTTTGGATGGATTTTAATAAGGGCGATACATTTTATTTTTTTTATATTAGTGGGAATTGGCGAGTTGGCCAACTTCACAGCATATGCATTTGCTCCAGCATCTCTTGTAACCCCTCTGGGAGCATTAAGTGTTTTAGTTTCTGCTTTATTAGCTTCAAAGTTTTTAAATGAAGCTCTAATCTTTAAAGGCAAGGTAGGCTATAAGTTTTGATCTGTTTTTGTTTTTGAAGCTAATTAATGCCCTTTTAGATGGGATGTGTTTTGTGCATTTTGGGATCAACTATGATAGTTGTCTTTTCACCAAAAGAAGAAGAGTTTCAGTCTTTAGATGATTTGCTATCAAGAGTGGTACAAATGGAGTTTTTATACTATGTGTTAACTATTTTTTTGTTAGCTTGTGCAGTGATATTTTGTGTTGGACCAAAATATGGACACCGTCATGTATTGATTTATATTTCGCTTTGTTCCTCTGTAGGGAGTTTGACAGTTATGTCGTGCAAGGCTCTGGGCTTAAGCATTAGAAGTTATTTTGCAGGTAGGAGTATTATTTGTATAATTTAAGGATATCTTAATTAAATCTTATTGTTTTTCAGATCAATTAATGATGGATCATCTCTGGATTCTTTTGTTGTTGTTTTTATTTGTAGTCATATTTATTTGCCTACAGTTAAATTATTTAAATAAGGCTTTAGACATTTTTGATACTAGTGTAGTTACTCCTGTTTATTATGTAATGTTTACCACACTGGTTATATGTGCTTCGGGTATTTTGTTTAGAGAGTGGGCCAATATGGACCCTACAAGTATTTTAGGTACTTTAATCGGTTTTAGTATTACTGTCATAGCAATCTTTTTGTTAAATGTTCCAAAACAGAAACACATCGGAAAAGAATCTCTATCAAATCCATATAACAGGATGGTTAATAAATTGTAAGGTCATAATTTTAGTTAAATATAATCCTAATATTTTAAATTGTTTTAAATCGAGTGTATGTGTATGGATATCTGAAACTGTGAAGAAAGTTGTCTAGTCATAAATCTTTGTGAGATAAGTTTATTTTTGATTATTATTTCATACCTTAATACAAGATACATCATTAGAAGTATGGAAATACAGTGTATATTTCTTTTCATTGTATAGTGGGCAGGAAGTTGAGCATATACTGTATGTCGTGGAAATTTTGCCGAACTTTTGCCAAAATTTAATATTAGCTCTTTGTTCCATTGTATTTTTTTTTGTAAAGAGGTACAATCTGTTGATTGAATCATCAACTCGGATGACTCGGCGGTCTCATTTCGTAGAGGAGAATAGAGCTTTCAGATGAGACTATTTCAAAACTAAACTTGAAGAGATTTACCACTAAACACCAAATCACTTTTTTTTTAACTTCTCGACGCACGTTTCGCTAACCATGTTAGCATCATCAGGAGATGATTTAATTTGACTCCAACTTTAACATATTAAATAAGGATAAATTATATATAATACATGGTCATTTGGCTCTCGGATTGATATGGGCGCTAGTCTACTGTCAGAAGGGCACATAACTCTATTCTTTTGTGGTCGTCTCTGCTGCTCTGCCTGATGGACACTCGAATTCCTCTCTTCCCTGGTGGACACTCAATGTTTCTAGAGCAGACTTCAACTCTCCACTTTTCCCGTCGTTTCTGTTTCTTCGTCATCCAAATTGATTGGTGGTTGCCTATTCTACCTATACTAAAATTTAGAAGTATAAAGATTATTTAATATGAAGCATAATTTTTCAAGCCATACAACCCCAAATCAATACCTTCCCAGCATGTGTAACTTTCCTCGATTAAAATTCCGTATTCAGTTTCCTGCAAACCTCCATCCATTTGATCCAAAAATAGTATATTTTAATGTGAAAATATAACTTTTTTCTAAAAGCCTATTGGTTTATTTATAAAAGTTTTTGTAAACTTATTCCTTTTTTTTGTGGCTTCAGTAATGTAGGTTTTTTCTCTGTAGCTCTGCAGTTGAATATTAAATAGGGCATCGAATGTTAATGCCATCTCTTCTGCTATGTCAGAAGCTGAAATGGTGTTTTTTCAACTAATTAATGGATCTAGCGTTTTTCCCTTTCGTTGAACTGCTGAGATCATCCTGACCTTGGTTTGTTAAGCATACTTGCGATATATTTTAACAACTTGGTTACGAAAGTGCATACAATGTTCTTCAGATTTCTTATTTTAAAACACACGAGTAGACAAGGAACCATATGAAGACTGATAAAACTCTGCTTTTCTCCCGATGATGTGTATTAACACATATTTTGATATTAGACTAAAACATTAGTTATTATTATAACGTTATAACTTAACGTTCCTCGATAATTGTGATTTTATGTATTCATTTGCTTGTAAACAAATCATAACTGTTCCAGTATTCCAAGTTTAATTTTCTCCGTTTCAATTATTAATCTTTCTTTTTCTTTCTTTAGGAATATGTTGAGAATTGAGGGGAAAACAGTGCCCCACCAAAAAAATTAAAAAATAAAACAAAAATGAATGATATCTGACAGTTACACTCGTTTTTCCACACAGCAAAGTGTGTGTATGATACTAAATGTAAAATTTTTGGTTGTGACGCATTTCCCTATTCCCATTCCAAAATTTGGTTATGTGTGCCCCATCTGTTTTTTTTCTCACAAACCGCCGCTAGGGGAAAGACCAGTGTTTGCCAATACTTTTTGATCCACTGTGCCAGAAACTTTAAAGCAGAATAACAGAAACAAGCCGCAGGAATTTTTTTGGCTGTCTGGTTTGAAATAAGTTATTTTAATAAAATCGAAAAAAAATATATCTGCAACAGTGTGTGTGTAGCATAGACAACCCAATAAACGAACCCATATGTTATATATATTATGCTCTTGGTACAATATTTTAATAAAACACAATTTTTATAAACAAGCTACTTTATTTTATAGCAAAAAAAATGTTTGGGAATATCATCTAGATATTTTATAATAAGTAAATGCCGAGGCTAAACTATATGCGATTTGTACAAAGTGTTAAATACTAAAAGGTTCGAAAGAAATTCAATAACTCTCAACTATACAATATAAAACCTAGCAATAACAAATATCAATATTTATAAGATTTCAGTCCAATAGGTTGGTGATAAGGACGGAGGGAAATTCAAAAAATACCAATGTTTTTCATTGGTTGGTCTCAAATTTTTTGTCCTTCGCACATTAGATGGGAAAATTCTGAAAATAAAGGAGTTAAATTGTAAAATAATCCATTTCTATATGTATTTAGGGTATATAAAGTTTTTTGTTGATAGATTTGCAGGTTTGACAGTAAGTGTTAAGTATTGTTTTTTCGGTGCCAAAAGCGGTGGCGGCTCCTGGGTTTTTAAAATGGGAGAGCGTAGAAAAAAATAATGTCCATTTAGTCTATTTTCCCCAATTGAATTTCTTAAATATCTTTTAATCAAGTTCAAAGTCGAAAAGTACCTTTCGGCATCGGCTGTGGTCATCGGTATAGTAACTAGTATTCTCCATGCCTTAGTGATTTCTTTAAAAGCTGTATCCAGTCCCATATTCAAAATAAAATTTAATGTCTTTAAAAAGCCTTTAATGTCTTCGTTTTGATACTGAAATTTGACTGAATCTCCGGTCTTGAAGAAAAAATTCTATTTTCAATAAAAATAAGGAACTTTAATCTCTATATATGGGTTTTAAGTTAATTTAAACTAAATTGAGGCTTATTTTATATGATGCTATTATCAAATCGCTAAATTTTTAGATTATCTTGATATTATTTAATAATCCCTAATTGTAAACTAATAAAGTGATAAACAATTGAGAAAAAATGTAGAGTTGATATACAGGGTGGCAATCTCTCTCGATGACAACTGTCATTGTTTTCTATCTCTCCTATTAAACGTAGATTAAAAGTTTCTCTAGTCTTGAGTTGGTATTAAATAATTTGTAAAAATGTCCTGACTTAGTCAGTCAAGGAATATGCTCTGCGTTTATGCATAAGTAAATTACAATAGTCGCGCTGCAGTTAGAAGATATGGAGAGCTCTACCCAACCAGAATCATCCCAAATCGATAAATTTTTCAAAGAATTTTCAGTCAGTTAGGCGAAACAGGTTCGTTTTATTACAACAATCCTGGTGGACGACTGAAACGTATAACGCTAGAACTTTTTGGTTAGTATCGCGAAAAATCTTACACAATCTTACTTCAGTGCCTTCTTATTCGTTCAATACAGATCAAAAATATGAGTTCTTTGTCTTTTAGCTCAAAGTTGTTCAATGCTCCTTTAGCTCAGAGAATAATAAATACTCTCTGGGAGCCAGATCGGAAGAATACGGAGCCTTTTCAGACATTTTGATACGGACGTTGTGAATTGCGGTTATTGAAACGCAACAGTGGTGCGTTTGGATATTATTTTGAAGATAAAATATCTGGCTTAGTTTTTCTCCTTTTCTTTTTTATTATTGTTTCACTAGCTTTGAACATTTTAAACGGTCAGAGGTAAGTAAAGATTAACCAAATTAATATAGTTTTTGGTGACTGGTATTTAGTAGTGAATGGTGATAGAGAAACTCGAAGAGATTTACCACTAAACACCAAATTACTTTTTTAAAACTTCTCAATGCGCTAGTGAATCAAGCACTAAGCGTTTGGAGGCATCTACAGGAATTAGCAAATCTACCGTTTCAAGAGTTAGTATAAAGAAAGATTGTTTTCCTACCATTTTTCGCCTGTTTATAATTTATTGCTACAAGATTTGTCGGCTAGATCAGAATTTTGTCAATATCTACTACATAAAAAAATGAAGATCCCATGTGCCTGAAAAATATATTCTTTACTGATGTGGTAACTTTTACCAGACGCGAAATTTTTAACTGGCGAAATAATAAATATTACGCCTTGGAAAATCCACACCTACCAAGAGAGCGACATTTCCAGCACGAATTTTCAGTTAACATATGGTGCGGCATTATCGATAATTTTTTAATCGGCCCATTTGAGTTTCCACAAAGACTGAATGGAGATCAATATCTGTAGTTTTTAGAAAATTATTTATTGGACCTTCTGGACGGTATACCTCTAAACTTAAGACAAGACATGTGGTTCATGCAAGATTGGGCGCTACCGCATTTTATTGTTGCAGTTCGAAATCATTTAAATCAACGTTTTCCATATCGATGGATTGGGCGCGGTGGTGAGTTTCTTTGGCCACCTCGTAGCTCAGACATTAATCCGTTAGACTTTTATTTGTGGGGTCATGTGAAGTATTTAGTTTCCCATGATGAAATCAATACATGAGACGAACCTTTGCGAAAAATTCAACAATGTCATGGGAAAATTAGTTACTTAACAAAGAGCCTGCGAAAGTGTATTGAGGTAAACGGTGGATACTTTCTCCTCTTGACCTCTTGAAGTAAATTTCAAAAAATTGTTATTTTAAATAAAGTCCTTTGTATTTTTGGCATCTTACTGTTTTTTTTCTTCGTATTCAAGACACACTTTGTGAACGGCACTCGCAAACGGCCTGTGATATCTATATTGACAAAGGGTACCTTTATTACGTGGGAATTATGACTTCTCTATTTTGAATTTAAAATATTTCCAGCTTTATAGGGTAAAATATATAATCTAGTTAATTCCCCACAAAGTAGGTAGCTAGCGCCCTCTAGGAACTAGGCTTAAGCTAGTACCAAATTCGGATTTGTCGCATTTGTAAACCCAACTATCCCGATTTTGAACCTGATATCTTCAACCGTTTTGTAATTATCTCAATTTTTCGAAAATTTAGTTTCACTTTCAACACTCTGTATCTTTTTAATAACCAACCGATTTATTGACTAAATCCGCTTATCTGGATCTCTATTATCACCAGTTGCTCTATGGCGGATAAGTTATGGGACACCCTGTACATATGACAGGGTATTTTTGAAAGATCTACAAGTTGGAGTAATATGTAGTAAGGAAGGAGGAATAGTTAAGAATAGAAAATGATAGAGAATGCTAGGAAACAAAATAGTACGGACTCAGGCCAATACACGAGACTGGTAATTTCTAGGATGATAGATATATTATAATCAAAAATGAAATAAGTTGTTTAGAATACTTTGAAATTTTACGCCCTCGATTTGATTTTAGGCCCATAGTTTTTATTGGCTATTCAAATCAGATTTTTTCCCGTCGTATACTTATTTCAAAACGGTGGTCAGGTGGGCTAGTCATTCGCTTGGCAATCAAAGGGTTCCAGGTTCAAATCTTGGTTCGGATACAGATGTTTGTGTGTGTGTGTTTGGTAGAAGGACGTGAAATTGTGACTTGATATATAACGCCAGTGAGAGGGTAAAGTTGCTCTTAAAAACGGACGAAAGCCACATAAAAAACTTTTCGCCCATCTTTCCAGTCTATCCAATTTTTGACTTCTTTATAAGACCGGGAGCGATGGTCAGCCAGGTCGTGTACCATCGATCGAAACAGATCATAGTCAGAGAGAGCAACTTCTGGAGAATACGGCGCGTAGGGTAGAACTTCCCATTTCAACGTTTCCAAGTTTGTTTTAAGCCTTTCGAAACATGGGGCCGAGTATTGTCATTCTGCAAATCATTTTATCGTGTCTTTCGCTGTATCGCGGCTGTTTGTCTTTTAATGATAGGCTCAAACGGCATTAATTGCGTTCGACAATGATCCCCTGTGATTGTTTCAGACGGTTTTAACAGCTCAAAATACACTACACCGACCTGGTCCAATCAAATACAGAGCATGAACTTGGAGTCGTCAATATTCGGTTTGGCCGTCGTCGTGGAAGCGTGGCCGGGATATCCTCATGATTTTCGATGCTTGGGGTTATCGTTATAAACCCATTTTTCGTCCCCATTCATAATGCGATGCAGAAATCCGTTCTGTTTTTACCTTTCAAGCAACTGTTCACAAACAGACAAACGGCGTTCAACATCTCTCCGTTTCAACTCGTATGGTACTCAATATCCTTGTTTATGGGTCATTCCAAGGTCTTTTTTTTTCATTAAGCAATGCCGCTAATTCTTCATCTTCAAAAACTTTCGCTCTTCCATCGCTAGGCCGGTCTTTGACGTGAAAATCACCGCTCTTGAAGCGTTGAAACCACTCACTATACTTTCTTTCACTCAAAGCGGCCTCACAACAAGTGTCTGAGAGCATTCGGTGAGCCTCAGCTGCAGATTTCTTCATATTAAAGAAATAAATTAACACCTCCCGCAAATGATGAGAATTTGGCTCATAAACTGACATTTTTAATCGCGAATAACTTTATGATGTAAACACAAATCGACTACTGGTGCTATGGGGTTATGTTTACAAGATGCTCAAAGGCATTGCATGCTGTCTATGAGGTATTTAGTTCGACGACTACTTCCGGGACTACTACTATAAGAAAACGGCGGGAGAAAAGTTGTATAACTTTTAAGTAAATATAAAAGGTACTCAAAAAAGACCTAGAATTAAGTTGAGGACGGAACAGAAGTTACCACCGTGAGACCAACCTTACCTTTATAATTAATCTTTCCATCTTTATCTGTATCAGCAACTTCCATGATATGATTGAGTTGGTCCTCCGATATTTCTTCATCAATCATTTCCATCGCGATACGTAATTCATCTTTTGTGATGAATCCGTCATTATCTAAGTCGAAGACTTTAAAGGCCGCCAACAGGTTAAGTTCTTCGTCTTCGCCTGTGTTTCTTATCGGACACAAATCTTGAATTTGTTTGACGAACTTTAAAAAGTCATTTTCGTCGATTAATTCTTTACCTGCAATAACACGATGATCGGAAATTGTTGAAAAGGTACTTGATTATACATTATGTCAAAAAGTACCGGGAATTGGTCAATAAAACATAAAATGTTTATTATTTATCCAAATTTATTGTATCGCCTTCAAAGTAGGCCCTTTCCGAAATAGCATACTTATGCCAACGAATAATTCAATTGTGAAAACGTTTTTTAAGCGCAATTTCCGGAATCGACTTCAGTTCTCGCCGCGGATTCTCTTTTATGTCTTCTATCGACTGAAAACGGATGTACACGAAGTGGTAATTTGAGTTTTGGAAAGAGTGGTTGTGTTGTGGAATATAGTGGTTGTTCGATGATGTTTGTAGAGTTTTTGGTCAGAAATTCGTTCACAATGATAGCCTTGTGAGATGGTGCGTTGTTGTGATGCAAAATCCAAGAGTTTTCTTTCCACAAATCGCTTCGCCTTTTTCGACGAATTTGCTCTCTCAAACGCCGCATAACGCTCAGATAATATTTTTTATTTACCGTCTAACCTTCTAGTAAGAATTTCGAGTACACGACACCGCGATAATCAAAGAAAACAGTCAACATCACCTTAACTTTTGATCGACTTTGATGTGGTCTTTTCGGTTTCGGCTGAGTTGGTAGGCGCCATTCCGAAGCTTGTTGACTGGTTTGCACGTCAAACTCGTATATCCATGTCTCATCACCAGTTACAATGCGTTTTATGAATGTGAGGTTGGAATTGACTCGTTCTATCATGTCTTCAGCTACTTTTACGCGATCGAGTTTGTGAAGAGAAGTGAAGACTTTGGGCAAGTGAAGTGAAGACTTTGGGCACTAGTCGAGCGGTAACGCGTTTCATGCCCAAACAATCACTTAAAATGGTACGAATTGATTCGTGAGACACATAAAGATCAGCGGCTATCTTTCTCAAACTTAAATGACGATTTTCAGTCACCATTTCCTTCACTTTAGCGATGTTAAATTCAGTTGAAGACGTTGATGGCCGACCAGAGCGAGGCAAATCTTCCACCACATCTCTACCTCTTTTGAATGCACTACCACTCATATGTACGTGATTTTTATAATGTCGATTCACCATAAGCTTTTTGCAACATTTTCAGCGACTCGGTACACGAAATTACATTTGCAATGCAAAATTTAAGACGAATCCTTTGTTAGATGTTTTTATCCATTGTAAGAATCGCAAATCATACTTGAGATGAACTGATAAATTCGAGCACTGTAAACAAACTAAATGACAGATGGCATTCAAACTCCGTGTCAGTATAGAGGACATTTGTGCCAACTTTACAATCCCTTTAAGCGGGCTTTTCAAATGATCAATTGCCGGTACTTTTTTGACAGAATGTAAACTTACCTGCGTGACTTGCACTTCTAATTAATTCTTCTACGACTTTTTCTTTTACGTCTATTCCTAAATTGTTTAGCATTATTTTGAATTCCCTAGTTGTCACCTTTCCATCTTGGTTTCTGTCCAACAGATCGAAAGCTGTTCGTAATTCTGAAAAAAAAGCGAAGAAAAACGCTTCAAAATTGTACGTTTGACAGGTAGAATACGGTAGAATGAAGTCAGATATTTTTGAATTAAATTTGGATTTTTTTAAAGAAAATTGATTTATTTTTCAGCGTAGTCTTCTTTTAGCTCGATGTATTTAGCTGGTGATTTTTGAATTTTTTATGCGTTCCAAAGACATGACCTGTCGAACTCCGCAAAATAGTTTCCTGTTTTGCCAATGACGATGATGTGATTTCCTTCCCAGTCATTCATTTTTTCATGTTTGAAAACAGAACGAAGTCGAAGGTGATCAAGTCAGGAGAGTAGTTCGTAGAATCAATTCGCAATGCAAAGAATTGCTGTTGCAACGACGAATGTATGAGAGCGTGTGCTATCATAGTGAAATAATACTTTTTCTTCGCCAAATGGTTTTTGACGAACTCATTGTAAAATTTGAACAATAATGGAGCATAGTGAAATGAAATGAAATACACTTTATTTTGCATATACGGCTAATGATAACAAATAAAAATAAAAGTAAGAAAAATTCTACGTAATCGTAACAAAAGAAAATATAAGGAAGAGCCAATAATTAACACTATTCAAGTGAGAAAACACTCTATTGCTTCAAATAATAATTTAACAGTTTATTAAACACATGTACGTTAGGAGTACTCTTTATGTGGATGTGCAAAGCATTGAAGAGGCAAACACCTTCCCAAAACATTGTCTTCTGGAGACCAGTAGTTCTCATAACACAGGACGGCATGATTTTTTTGCAATATTGATGAGAATGCTCTTTTTGTGTCTCATTTAGGTAGTTATTAAAACACCTTTTCACAGAAATGGCGCAGCACGTCCCATTTTCAAGTACCTGCTTCTGCTTTATGTCATGGCATAATTGAAATTATTTGTATCTGACTTTGGACTGGACAATGTTGGAATTACTACAAGACTACAGAAGAGGTATTTCCAAAGTATTCTACGAACCTTTAAGGGCAGTTTTATTGCTTCCTATAGTTTAGTTTGTCCCTATCTCGTTTACGATACACTCAAGTGTTTAAGTCGATTTTATATAAAATAGCAAGTTCTAATCGTCGATTTAGCAAAAATACAGCGGATAAGTTTTGCTATATATGCGGACGATTTATTTTTAAGTCACGAGCAAAATCTATATCCGAGGAAGTCAAAAAAGCCTATGTTTTATATTTTAAGTGCCAAATTGGAGATTAAGATAAAAGTTGGGCGCCTCATGTTTGCTGTGTGAGTTGTTACTTAATTTAGTGCAGTCGATGCATCGCAAGAAAAATTCTATTCCGTTTGCTGTGTTTGTTGCACTTAGGCCAGTACCTCATAGCCAGGAAATACTCGGACATATTTCGCCTGTACAACTACAACAACCTGGTCAACTTGTTTCTCGGTGATTCTAATTCTTCACCAGAATCTGATCCACAACTTCCTGAGAACAGCAGTTGTGACCCAACATTTTTAACAACTACCAGTGAACCTCACTTAATTAGAATGTATTAAATGATTTGGTACGTGACCTGGGATTGTCAAAACTAAAATCGGAACTTCTTGGTTCCGGACTTCAACAGTGGAACTTGTTAAATAAACATGCAAGTGTACTTTAGCGAAAACGGAATGTAACGTTTTCAAGTTTTCATAAAATGGAAGGAACGCAATGTGTGTTGTGATATTGATGGTTTAATGAATGAACTTAATATGTAACATGTATCTTCCAAGTGGTGTATTTTCATAGATTCGTCGAAATACAGTTTAAATGCACTCTTGCTTCATAATGGAAACAAAAACAAACCTATTCTTTCAGCCCATTGAGTGACAATGAAATAAACCTAGGACAACCTTTTTTTGTTTTTTGATGGACGTGGAAGGAGCAAGCTCCCCACCAGTGGCCCTACGAAACCAGGATCCCCACCGGCACCGTGTTAGCATTCTTTCAGTGGGGCCTATTCTAATCTACGTGGATTTTCTCCTATCGTTTCGTTCCCTACTCCCCCGTCCCTTCAGCTTGTTATTCAGGCTTCAGGATTAGGTGTTCGGGTACGTTTACTTCGGTCTTCTGTTTCTCTTGCTTCTTCAGCCTCCTTTTCTCTTTTGTTTATCATGACAGTTCTGATCAGCCTCGCCACTAGGTCCGATTTTCTCTGACTTTCCATCATCTGGGAAATCATGGTCTCAGGTCGGAAAATGGATCCTAACTCCGTTTGCGTCCCTGCGCGCTCCAATTCAAATGCGGGGCATTCAAATATAGCATGATGAGCATTGTCCTGCTCAGCACCGCAGCTCGCCCTCCTGTGCATTCTATGCAGATAGACCCCGAAGCACCCATATCCGCTGATGGCCTGAGTGAGGTAGTTATCCAGGCAGCCACGCCGTCGCTGTCTCCACTCCTGAATCCGCGGTATTAATGTATGGGTCCACCTGCCCTTTGGGTATGCATCCCATTCAGATTTCCACTCTGGCATTAGTTCTCTGTGCGCTCCTTCTCTTATCTGCTCTCAGTAACCTTATCTGGGCTCAGTAAGCCAAGACAAGAGCCGCACCTGTGGATATCGTCCGATATCCACTAATGACTCTTAATGCCATTTCTCTTTGGATGGGCTCCATATTCTTTTTGATTGCGTTGGTACGTGCTTGGTGCCTCCATATTGGAGATTCATATAGCAGTATCACGCTTGTTAGTAACACCCTTCGCTCCGGTTTCGGCCCTCCAATATTTGGCATCAGCTGTTGAAGAGTTGAGCTTGCACTCCCTCTCTTGGTTGACACGTTCTTAATGTACTCTCAGAAGTTCCATCCTCTATCAATCCATACGTCTAAGTAACGAAGGTTCTCCTGGAACTTGATGTCATACCTCTCTATTTCAAGATGAGGTAGTTTATATTTACGCCTTTTTGTAATTATTAACGCTTCAGTTTTTTGGTGAGCAAATTTAAGGCCTCTGCTCTTTACCCATTATGCAGCTATTTCTATTCATTGCATTTCCATTCCAATTCTTCCGTGGTGTTTGCTACCGCTGCCATAGCTGTATCATCGGCATAATCCACCATTTTAATGCCTTCTGGAAGGGGTAGGCGCAACAGGTTGTCATATTGATTATTCCACAGCGTGCCCCCCTGTACTGACCCCTGCCCTATACCGTATGTCAGTTCGATGTTAACATTGCCATCCTGTGTTTCTATCAGCAGGTATCTTCTATCTAAGTAACTACTTTCGATGCGTAGCAGGTACTATATTCAGGGGATATTTCAGCAGGTATCAGCGACAATGAAAGAAACGTATGATAACTTAGCAAGCATACTAAATCGCGTTAAATATGAACAGTATCAGTGGGATATTTGTAAGGATTTAAAAGTGGGTTTTACAAAGCATTGCTATTTTTTGTATCTATGGGACGGTAGGGCAACAAAAGAACATTACAGTAAGAAAGATTGGCGTCATAGAACTTATTTTGAACCTGGTATTTCAAACATGAAATATACCCCCTTGTTAACCCAAAAAGGTGCTTCTTCCGCCTCTCCATATTAAGCTTGGACTAATGAAAAACCTTGTCAAAGCATGAACAAATAAGGTAATGATTTCATGTACCTAAAAGAAACATTACTTCAATTAAATGATGCAAAACTAAAAGAGGGCATATTTATTGGACCTCAAATAAGGCAGCTTCTAAGTGATTTCCGTTTTCAAGAAAAATTAAATGAAAATGAATTGGCAGCTTGGAAGTGTAAGAATAGTGAAAGCCTATTAAATACTAAGGTGTCGCATGTCGTTAAAGATTCATTTTTTACACTTCTATTTGGATTTTTTCCGAAAAATTTGGGTGCAGTAAGCGACGACACAAGAGGAAGAAGTGAAAGTTTTTGTTGCTGTATGACATCTCATGTAATATATTTTTTATTCACATTATCCTCAGTAATGTCTAATGTTAAAAAAACTATACTTGCTACAGTAATTAGTTTATCATTGTCGGATTTAGGACTACAAAATATTTTATATACACCTATTTTTATCAATGTTACCTGAAAAAAAATTAAATATGTTGACCTGTGTAATTGATACATCATAACTGTTCTTAGAACGGACATCGTAAGAATGCATGTTTGCTTTTTGCACTAAAAAATAATGTGGCATATAATGCAAATAATGTGGCAACGAATGAGTACTACCAAATATTTAATTTAATTTTAATATCACAATTGTTTATAATTATTTTTAACTCTAATTCATTAAATATTTTGCAGTTTGCTTTAGATCAGTGCCGGCTCGCGAGGGAGGGCGTTGCAGCATTTATCATAGTAAACAATTTTTCAGAACAAAACACCATATTCTATTTCGGTTCAGTTTCTTTTCTTTAACTCATTTTAAGATATTATTAAAAATTAAAATCTCCAAATGTAGAAGAATGATTCAATCCTTTTGCCACAATTTTTACGTCGTTGGTCGGACGTTTATCTTTAGCGACCGTACGCCATGTCAATTTATCTCGTCGTTGGCGTTATATGTTTTGTTAGTTGCCAGAATTCGGGGGTTTACCTGCTTTCTAAAATATGCGATTTGGACGTAGATTCTCTGTGACCGAGGATATCGGTAATTAGTTTTAAACGCTGATTTGATGGGTATTTGGGATTTGCTACGTGTGTACACACTGAGTAGTACTGTTTAAATAAAAATAATCAACTTTTAATTGCAAACATGAGGGTGTCTAATTTAACAGTTGTCTAACAGATGTCTAACAGTTAATATGGACCAATTTAAGTTTTTTTCGAATTTTCTCTATTGATTTGCAGTTACAGTACAGTGTTTGAATGGTTTACTCTTCGGGAAACGGTGAGTACCTATTCTAGTAGTACCTAACGGTTACTACTTATTCATTCCTTTATCTGCGCAACAACCAACAACCCATCCTCCAATGACCTTGTAAATACTAACAATACAAAATTTTAATGTTTGCCTGATTCACCTCCTGTATAGGGTTTTAATAGCACGAAAAGTAAAATGGAGGAAGGGGAAAGCAAAAAAAAAATCTTCAGCAGCACTATTTTCTTCTACGCCGTCCCACATTTCCTTCGTTGCCGACACTTTTCCCTTAATCTTCGTTCTATGATGTCTGTCTGTTAAGTAACTCTTGATCCATTTCAAGGCTTTTGATCGTTCGACATAACAATAATTTTTTACACGGTATATTCCTGTAAATAGTTTCGAATTCTCGTTTTAAATCTATAAACATTAAGAACAGTTTTCCCGTCATTAATATCGTTTAGCCGTCTCACCAGAATGTTTTGTTCTAAACGCCGATTGGGCAAAAAAAATCAATTGGTTTTGAAATAAGTCACAAATTGGTTTAAAGTCACTTGGTACATAGTCAATTGGGCTTTGGTTTTTCAGAATCGGTACAAAAATGCTGGTTTTTTATTCTTCGAGGACATATAAGTATTGTAGAAACGAGCAAACTCTTTTAGTGCAGCGGAAAGACCACAAAGTTGTATCTGTTGCTACCAATTTTGAAGCAGACACCAGTGTACATGCTTCGCGATAGGGCCGTGTTTCTAACCCTAAAAAATATACTTCAACCTAAAATGGTAGCAATCTATAACAAAGATATGGAGGAATTGATAAGATTGATAATTTGGTAGCTGCCTACAGAACAAGAATACGACAAAGGAAGTGGTATTGGACACTAGTTACCTATTTCTTAGATGTTTCAATGGTTAATGTCTGCTTGCTAATGAAAAAAGTTAAACCTGATGACCGAAATGCAAAGTCTGATTTTTTGGGAGATCTATAGCTCTGATCTTTTTGAAATCAATTGGTATAAGACCACAACAAGGACGAATATTACGCCCTCTGGAAGATATGAGATTATGTCAATACTAAGCATTTGATTGTCTACTATGAAACTGATCGCCATTGGAAAGCAACTTTCTGCATCTGCATCTGCATCTGCAGAAAATGTAATACGGCTTTGCATCCCAAAATATGTTTTTACAATTACCATACTGCATAGATTGACTTTGTTAATCATTTTTTATTTTATATTCATTTGTATTCTGACTAATTTTATTTGAATTTATATTCTGACTGCATAAAAATGTTAAAAAAAACATTGATATTGAGTAAAAAATAACTTTGTCTACCACAGGTTAATCTTCCCCTAGTCAGTGATGCCCAGTACCTTGTTATATGCCTTCTGAGACGGTTTACATGGAAGAAGCATATCTTTAATAAACGTAAGCATTTAGGACGTAATTTCGATCAGATGTTAGGTCATAATTTCCATCAGGTCCTGGCTTTGGACACCGTCAGCGATATCAATATAGGATACTGCAGTGCTTTCAAAATAAGGCCATGCTTGTCAATGTTAATGCACCCTGTTATGTACCCAATAAAATCATTCATCAATATATTCCAATTTTGCCCTCAAGAATGCGATTTTTGTGGTCTGTGATAAATATCGTGATAGAATGTTAACATACCCTAATATGCTGGCCAATCAGGTATTTGAATATAGTTGTGAAACAAGGAAACTCAAGAGATGTGTACTCTCCCACTCCCTCTGATTACTATATTTTTGCATCGTTTAGGTATCACCTGATTAGTGAGCACTTTAAAACTATTGATTAGGTCAAAGAGTAACTGGTGAAACTGGTGAGCGAAAAATACGTAATAGTGAGGTTAATTGTGACGATATTTCCCACTGGTCCACAACATGAACTTAATTATTTAATTTCTTCACCTAATATTATTGAGATCTGCATTAAGTCGACTTTATATGTACTTGTCATGGCTGAGATAGAACACTTTTTATAACACCCCTGTATATCTAATGAATCAAATTAGATGGTATGTTGTCGTGGTATTTTTAGACGTTATTTTGGATGCTGCATTCCTCTAGTACGAAAATATTAAATGCTGATCTATTTTTAAAAACTGGCAATATTTCTGGATCGCGCATTTTAAATTTGACAACCGTTAGTTGACGTTTATTGGGAAATGAGTAAACCTTCGCTACTTAATTAAACGTTTTTAGACTGGCTTGCGGACAGATTAAAGTAATGATTTCACCTGTTTGTCATTTGTCTTAAATTTTCTAGTAAAATTGTATGAAAATTATATAATTTAATAAAAATATACCATTTTTGATCTATATCTTGTATAATGAACTTTTATTAGATGGATATTTAGTTGTATATACTACTATGATAAAAACAATAGTAATTAACTGCTCACATAATGGCTTGGAAACAGTTTTTATACTTGACTTTCGATATTTCCTTCAAAGCGGCCAGTGGA
Source organism: Cosmopolites sordidus (assembly GCA_031761425.1). Classification (NCBI taxonomy): domain Eukaryota; kingdom Metazoa; phylum Arthropoda; class Insecta; order Coleoptera; family Curculionidae; genus Cosmopolites; species Cosmopolites sordidus. Next base: position 388,476 of record JARFXV010000810.1, read on the forward strand.
TTCTTTTGTGAAATGAAATCTACGTATCGATACGTAGGACGTGGGTGCTCAGAACGCGGTTGGGTACTTAGGGTGCTAGGATGTGGTGAATTAGATCACATCAGCCTTTTTGTAGTGAGATATGATACGTGATGTATATGTACACGTCACTGTTCAAATTCTAAAATATATTTATGCAGATATAGTGATAATACTTTATATTATAGCATAAAATAGTATTTATCCTGACATTTACAATAAATTTACAGAAAATATAGAAAGATTAGATACCGGAGGTAATTACGCATTGTATCAGGGATAACGGATCAAAATTTTGAAAAAGTGTTTCGATAAATAATCCATACTGACTGTTTAAGTAAGAATTAAAAAAAGTACATTGAAATATCTTGCCTGTTAGTGCCTGTAATACTATTTATGTTTCGAGAATATCTGCCTTAAATTGTTTTATAGATGCTCACATCTGTGATAAAATGTTTTCATGGCGACTGGGTGGTTGCCAATATTATATTTGAATAAGTATGGATTGTTGATTCTTGGTCGTAAATAAGATGAAACAAAGACTTTTTGAAGATGTCACTGTAAATATCTTTCTATGATTAATTAATTAAAAAAACTTTCTTTTGAAAGATTTACTGTAAAAGATTGTATGACGATCTTTAGCATGTAGTGGATATATTTGTATTGTAAATGGAAACAAAATAAAATTACAGGAACTGTAACTGTTATATGACTTCTTGTCTCCTTACGTAAGAACAAACGGTGTTATCCTGCTATAACATACAACCAGTAAAAAAAGTGCTTGGGTTTTTTTCCTTTGTTCGTAAATAAATAATTCTACATCACTCCTCAGACGTTTACTGTAATAAAAAATTTTTGCTCCGATAAATAAACATAACGTCGTCGATATTAAGATGATTCCACTGTGAAATATTCAATTGAGAGTTTTTAATAAAAACGTCAAAATGAGTGAAAAAAGTTAAGTGAATAAGTAAGCGAAAAATAAAAATTTTAAGTAAATAAAGTAAAGAAAAATAATATAAAGTAAAAATAAAAGTGAAAGATAACAAAGTACATACAAAAAATGTTTTATTCGGTTTAAAAGATGGATATTAAATCTAGCCGAAAATATTCATGAGTGAGGAATTCAACTTGTTTCTGGTGATTTATTTCTTTCCTATAATAAGTACATTTCCTGGCATAAGTGCAAGTTGTTTTAGTTTGACAATTAAACATTAGTTTACTATTCCAATTAACTGTAGATACATTTTATTCAAGGTCGTTTAAAATGTAGACATGAGTGAGATAAATTGGCAAGACAAAACGATTGTCATTTACAAAATAAACACAATTTATTTTAACCAGATTTTTATATAGCATCCGCGACAAATGTGACAACTGTACTTGAAGTATCAAATGGTGCCAGAAAATATTGTGTATGATAATTTGAGCGAGGACAAGATTAATTATTTAGCACTGTGAATGGATTTCTTTGTAGCGATATATCATATAGAAACTTTCAAGAAAACGTTTTTTAACAACTATTTTAATATATATTTGATTATTTTATTTATTTCTTTTTATCATTTGAGAATATTTGAGTAATAAAGTAACCATTTTTGATCTTTTTTGATAGGCGCATCTTTATTTAAACCCATATATGTAATTATGGTCATCAAATAGACCATTGTCGAATAATTAGAACTCTGTAGAGATCTGCATTAACGGGAAAGTGCTTTCCAGCTTGATTTTTAAAGTAATATGGCACAATGATACCACTGGCGTACGATCCGCACCATAGGGTGAATTTTTCTGCATACAACGGTAATTGTTGGATCATTTGAGGATTATTTTCACACCAAATACGACAATTTCGTTTATTAACGTGACCATTTAGCCAAAAATGAGGTTCGTCGCTGAAAAACATTTTGCGCTTACATTCTATATCACGTCGCAATTGATTTTGAGCTCATTTGGTCTTGCGGCTTGAGTTCTTGGACAAGCTGGATCTTGAAAGGCACCAGACGAAGGTCTTTACATAAAATTTTCCCCTTAGTCGAATCACAAAGTCCAGCTACCTGCAGAAAGCTACGAATTGACAAATTTTGATCTTCATCAATAGTTTATATCAACACCGAGCATATAGTTTCATTCCTTTAACTCATTTTAAGATATTAAAAATTAAATTTATATTATTAAAATCTCCAACTGTAGAACTCCAAATAGAATTAGAAGAACTCCAAATAATGTGGATAAAAATTCCATCCTCTCGCTACAATTATTACATCGTTGGTCCGACGTTTACCTACAGTGACCGTACGCCATGTTTTGTTGGTTGCCTGAATTCTGGGGTTTAACAGCTTTCTAAAACATGCTATTTGGACGTAGATTCCCTGCGACTGAGCCTATCGGTAATTAGTTTTAAACTAATTGATATATATATATATATATATATATATATATATATATATATATATATATATATATATATATATATATATATATATATATATATATATATATACATTATGTTATGAAAATTAGTAGGTTAAATGATTTAGGAAATATATATGCCCTATATTGTGATATTATATTGGGTCTTTTATCAGGAGACTTTGCTTTTTTACATTTCATGGTTCATAAGTAGTTTACTGAGTTTCGATATGGTCGAATTACGATCGTATGAATACGATCATATTTTATACGATTATATTTCCAGTCATTACGTACGGGTCTGAAACATGGACTCTAAATGCCAGTTACCACAAGCGGATTGAAGCATTTGAATTGCGAATTTTTTGGGTAGAAGTGTTACACTGCGTGTCACAGATCTTGCGAGATATATCGAATTTAAGAATTCGATATAACTCGCAAGAATGACTCCAGGGTCGCCATTTTTGAATATTTTTTGATAATAATTTTTTGTAAAATATTATACTTAAATATATGCCTAATAAGTTTCTTAAACATACCTTTATTACCTTTTATTACCTCTTATATACCCCTTATACCTCTTATTACCATTTCTTCCATTCAAAGAAAGTTGTTAAAAAAGCCCTTTTTTATGGGTGTTAACCCTTAAAAACGTTACAAATATACAAAGGAAAGCTATCAAGCATTCTAAACTTTCAGATTATGTAACCTAAACTGTTTGGAACCAATTTTACACGGTTTTATTAATATTCACATTTTTTTGAAGCAAGCATAGCATTGTATCCCCGATACATCCTTAAACGGTTTGAAAATTGGAAAGAATGAATAAATCTTTAACGCTCATTTTCGTCTTTCAAGATGAGTATAGCGTTATTGTTTTATTAGTGTAGCGTTATTTATGAACTATAAATATATTTTGCTAAGTTACTAAAAATACATTTATCATAATTTATTTTGTGGTGTGGGTGGACGAATTTTATTGTTGGAAAATATGAAAAAATATCACATTCAAATATTATTTTAGAACGTTATTAAAATATATTTAACCACCAGTAGAAATGGCACTACGCGATGAGAATATAGGAACACGGTAAAAAAAATCAATAATATATGGCATCTATAATGCAGAACTAATAAGAATTTTCGTGAATTTTATAGTGCACTTAAACGCCAAACCATGTATTCGCTGAATTATCGACAAATTCTGTACGCATTTTACTCTGTTCGATATTAAAACAAAAACAAGATAAAAACTGTGCATTCCAAAGAAAATATCGCCGTTGTTCCTTTGCAGTGTTGATGAAGATCCAAATTGATCAATGTAGTAATGGAACTCGTTACAGAGCGATCCACATCAGGTACTGATGTGGAGGAGAAGTGCTTCCAACACGATGGCTCCACATCAATACCTCCTCCCTCAATACCTCCTCCTAATCACCCCTCACCCTATTCAATTCCTTCCTCCAAAATCCAACAAGTCCCTCCAAAATTTCTTTCCCTCCTCCTTCCACGCCCTGCTCTTTCTCTACTCCCCCAACTTCCTCAAAAACCCTTAATACTCAACCTTCAAAACCTCAACTCAGTAAAACGACACACAAGGATCCAAGATCTTCATTCCAATCTTCTAATAAATCGTCCTCCACTGAGGACATGGACTTAGACTCCCACAGCCTCATTAAAAGCCAAAACACATTACATTGACTTCTCGAAAACCTAACATTAGAAGGTAATATTTACTCCTTCTAAAACAATCATCAGGCTATCTGATCTCTCAACTTTCCCAATTATCAATCAATCCATCAATCAATCAATCAGTCAATCAATCAATCAATCAATCCATCAATATTTCAATGGAATATTAATGGCTTTTACAAAAAGTTCAAAGAATTGAAATTAATCACGTCAAGATTCAAGTCTGCCATAATTCTCTTACAGGAAACAAACTTTAACGAATCTTCCTGTCCCAGTTTTAAAAACTATAACATCCTCAGGTGGAGTAGCTATTTTGGCTCACGAGTCTCTCTCTACCATCTAAATAGATTCTAACCTGGAAACAATTGCAATTACCACCTATCTCGTAAAGAAAGTCTCTATCTGCAACGTCTATATTCCTCCATTCCTTCCCCCCCCCCCCCCCCCCCCCTTCATTATCTGTGGAGATTTTCCACAACTCCCATAATTTAACGTGGGGCTCATCCAGAACAGATAACAGAGGATCAATCTTACAGGACAGGACTTTCTAATCTCAAATAAAAAATCCTCCAGTCCGGACTCATGCTTGCCTATCTTCCCTTTTCTTTTCACCCCTAGATCTTTCCCTATGTGCTCCAGACCTTTACCCTATTCTACAATGGAATATCATGGATGATTTATATGGTAGTGATCATTTCCCAATAAAAATCTCCACTATTGGCTGACATGAGTCCATAAAACCTTTAACGTTTCCAAAGCAAACTGGTCCAAATTTTGTGATGACTACACTATTCCTAATATGACGTTCTTGAACAAGGACTTTGCCTTAGATGCCTTCGCCTCTTCAATAAAGTTTGCTGCAAATTCTAGTATCCCTCACTGTAGCATCCTCCACCACAATTTCCTAGTCCCCTGATGGAATGACCAATGCAAATTTGCGATTAGGGAGTGAAAATTAGCTCTAAATCTTTTCAAAGACTGTCCTACTTTGGAGAATCTCCTCTATTTTAAAAGATGCCGAGCAAACACTCGTAGAAAAATGTTAAATGCAAAGAGAACTTCTTGGGCGGATTACATCAGTTCCATAAACTCAACTCTGAGTAGTGGTGAATTCTGGTAAAAAATTAAAAGATCTCGAGGTAGACCTCTTCAATTAATTCAGAGTTTAATCTGCGATGCTCAATGAATCTCCAACAGAACTGAAATAGCAAATTCTTTCGGAAAGTACTTCTCCGCAGTACCAGGCGACGACCACCTTAACATTTCCCAGCTAAATAAGAGATCCTGCCTAGCAGTAAACTTTGATGTCGATTATTCTCTCTTTCAGCATTATAATCTTCCTTTCATTGATGAGCTTTTAAATTCCCCCTTCAGAAGCAGAAATAGCGCTCCAGGACCCGATTCTATCCTAATACCGATGACCAAGCGGCTCTGAATAAGCTTCTGGATCTATATAGTAGCTATTGGGCCAGAGACACTTACCCTTCTGCCCGGAAGAAACCCATTCCAATCCCTATTCATAAACCCGGCAAAGCCCGTTTCTTAGCTGGAAGCTATCGTCCAATCTCGTTGACTGATCATCTAGGTAAAATCTTCGAAATAATGGTTAATAATCGCCTAGCTTGGCACAGAGAGTCCTATCACCTATTAGATCCTCATCAATTAGGCTTCAGACAATTGAGATCCATTCTAGATATCTCTAGTGCTTTTGATACGGTATGGAGGCTCTCCATCCTGAACACTCTATAACAGTGGAGTTTCAGGGGTCGCCTACCTAAATTTCTATCTTATTTTCTTACCGATAGATTTTTTACAGTCAGGATTGATGGGCATTAATCCGACCAATTTCCCTTACTAAACGGGCTCCCTTACTTAAGGCTCAGTGCTGAGCCCCACTGTTTTTAATATAGCTCTGAACAATATCCAAAGATTCCTAAGTCCTACGATCTCTTACATACTATATGCTGATGACATCCTGCTATATTATTCTTCAAGAGTCTAATATCTAATCTAATAATTAGTTATCTAATTCAAGAGTCTGCGAAAGAATCATTCAATAAAACATGAAATCTTGAGAAAATGGTCCAGCTCGATATGACTCTTTTTATCTTCTGAAAAATCCTCAGTAGTTCATTTCTGCAGAAGACGTAATTGCCCTCGCTTACACACTATTACTCTACTAAACAAGATCATCCCTACAGTTCTAACTCATAAGTTCTTGGGTCCCACGTTCGATTATAGACTCTCTTAAAAGAACCATATCCATTTTTTGAACATGCAAATGTATCCAGGATATGAGAATATTAAAGATGCTATCAAACTATCGCCCAAATTCCTGGATCATATTCTCTGACTCCAGGAATGCCCTTTCCATGATTTAAAATCGCTTTATTTCCCATCTAGTTATTGCACAAATTACAGACCTTGTAGAAGACATTGTTGGTCAGGATTCTTCTCTTCTTTTCTTCCGGTGTCCTGGTTATAAGGACATCAATGGTAATAAGGAAGTAGATTGACTTGCAAAATGCAAACGCAATTCAGCAGGTCTCACTAACATGCACAGTCTTCACCCACAAGATCATCTCTCTCTCGCGAAAAATTATATACAATCGTTAATGCAATCCTATTGGGATGATCCCGCTAATCCTAATAAACTAGTCCTTAAACCGTTATTTTCCACACCTCCCCCAGAATGATTAATAGATAGAAAAACTACAGTCAACTGGTTGCGGCTCATGACTGGACATTGCAGATTTTCTCCTCTCTGCGAATTTTGCAACGAGCTCCTATCTGTTAAACACATCCTCACCGATTGCATCGCATTATTCCTCAGCAGATCTTTCTTTGACTTGAATCAGGACCTTACTAAAACATTTGCTCCGCCAATATGTTTAACACTTTCGCCTATCTGGAAGAAATACACTATTTTACCAAGATCTAGTCATTCAAAGCAATAATTGCTTCAATACTTGTGATTTCAGGTCGTCAACTATTTACGCCGTTGAAGCCAATACAACTCGGTCAGATGCGGACATAAGATCTCGATTGCTTGAAAAAGTTGTCGGAAATTGGATTGACGGATATTTGTGACGGATATTTGTCGGAGATTGTTTTTAAACATTAATGACCTTGAATGTTATTTTACATAAAATAAATAGTTTCAAGGCATCAAACTTGGTTGTTGTTTTATTTAAATTTAAAGTTCGGACGCACGAAAAAAATCACCCTGTACTAATAACAAAACAATGAATAATACAGTGCTTTTATTTATATCAATGAAGAATATACCTTTTAGAGTTTGTATATTTTATTAGCGATACACTTTCAAAGTTTTGCAAATCGTCAAACAGTATTTTATTAGCATTACTATCCCGTGTTTATTTCCAAAATATAATTTAATAAGCTTACCAGTTCATACGAACCTTTGAGTTCCTTTTCTGAAAACTCTTTCTTAATGGACGAGCTCTGAAAAAAAAAATTGTTTAACATTACTGTTCAAAGACCATTGTTATTAAAATTCTGGTGTAATAAATAACAAAAAAAAAAATGATACGATGGCGTAAAATATTGTTGTTTGTTTCTTAATTCCCAGTTTGTTTGAACAATGGGAAAAAGAATTTTATACACGTACACTGATAAGTCTTAGTTGTTTGTTTAGTCACGGGAATTTCTGTTGCAATTATTTTATCTTGTTTTTGCTGAAAACAAGTAAAGTACGTGAATAAGTATTCTTCATTATTTAGGTTAATCGGTTTATGTCTCAGATTTTTTGTTTGACATCTGCGGACACACACGAATCACAATGTGACAAATTAGGAATATACGGTGGCTGCGATATCAATTCAAAATGCTTTGAAGGTAGAAATTTTCACCCGTACTTCACATACATGCCTTATTGGTTCCTTCTGTATCTCCCGATATAGCTTTCTGGTCTTATAGTCTTCATCAGACGGGTCTGTTGGTTTCTCCTGCCATTTCTACAATGTTAACAGTATCTCCTGAGACAGGTTTCTGGTCTTCTAGCTTTAGCTGGTAAACCTTTATCAGCCCGGCTTCTTCCGACGTCTGAGGGCGACTGAAGGAACCAACAGAGTGGGGAAACGTTTTCTTTCGACTTGTGTAGGAAGGCGATGCGAGTCGCAATACCTAGCGCCATCCCCTGGTAAAAATTTGCAGTTTGATTTGTAAACTGTGCATCGGTTCTATGTCAGAGACAAACAAATCAAATTAGGTTCATTTTGGAGAAAATTCATTGAAATGAGTTGGCAATCTAGTGGAGGCTCCACCAGACTGCCAACAATATCAGGAATACTCTTTTTCGATCTGCCACAATCAATTCTCGCTTGTGTAGGAAAGCGAGGAGAGTAGGTGTACCAGTGTAGAGGCTAGACGCCCCTCCAAGCGCAAATATTCTTTAAAAATAGATAGAGATAATTACTAGCAACGTGGCTGTTAACTAAAAAACAATTATAAAAAATCATCAAATAAAATGTAAAACAAAAAATAAGACAAATCAGGTGAATAGGTGGCCAGACAGTCAGAAGTATTAAAATAAGAAGGAGATTTACGGATTTTTTAAAAATTATTCCTAGAAGTACAATAATCTGCCTATTCGGACAATAAGCTTACAATTTGACAACGTACGACGCCTGATGAATAAGTACCCGTGTTTGAAATAAAGACAATTTTTTTCACAAATTTATTTTTATTTTTCAACGTAGTCTTCTTTTAGGTCTCTACACTTTTCCAAGCGTTTCTTTCCCCAACTTTTTTTAAGCCGTCTAAAAAATAAGATTTTTTAATCTCTCGAAAATACGCTTCTGTCTCGGCGATAATCTCTTCATTTGAGTAGACTTTTTTGTCCTGCGAGCCATGTTTTTAAGTTAGGGAACAAAAAAAGTTTCCGGGTGCCAGGTCGGGCTAGTAAGGTGGGTGCGGAAGCAATTCGTAGCTCAGTTCGTGCCATTTGGTCGCGACAATTAAAGATGAATGTGCCGGTTCGTGATAGAAAAGCACTTTTTCTTAGCCAAATGGGGCCGTTTCTCCTTCAATTTCTTATCAAATCTGTACAACAACTCATTGTAGTACTGCCTTGAGGCATCCATTAGATTATTTCTTTGGAGTCCCAAAAAATCGTGGCCATAACTTTTCCGGTTGATGGAACCGTTTTTATCTTAGTCGGAGCAGATTCACCCGGAGAAACTCATTATTTTGACTGTCTCTTGGTGTCTGGCGTGTAATAATGTATCCAGATTTCATCAATGATGACGACTCGAAGTAAAAAGTCCTGCGAATTTTGCTTAAAGCGGTCCAAACACTGCTTTGACATTGTTAGTCGTACCCGCTTGTTCACAGTGAGCAATAGCGGCACCCATCGGGTCGACACTTTCCTCACATCTATCTTATTATTTAAAATCTTGATTGCCATTCCGTACGAGACACCTACGGCCTCAGCTACATCGCGCACTTTCGTTCGGCGATCAGCGAGAATCATGTCATGGACCTTTTCGGCGATTTCCTCAGTAACCACGTTTGACGGGTATCCTGGCCGTTCTTCATCGAAAACAGTTGTACGACCACGCTTAAACTCGTCAAACTAATATCTCACGGTTGTCATAGATGGTCAAGTGTCCCCATAGACAACATCCAACTTCACTTTTATTTCTTCGCATGTTTTTCCATCCAAAAGTAAAAAACGAATAACGGATCGATATTGCTCTTTTTCCATTTTATCGAGAAATACAAAACACAACTGACTCAAAAAAAACTAACCTATGAATTTATTTGAAATTCAGCATGAGGTTGTTTAACAGTCTGCAGTACACGATGGTAATGTCAATTTTACTCGTCAACGCCATCTGTTATTAAACACGGGTATTTATTGATTAACCATCGTATAAATGACATGTCCAGATCGATTTAGTAATCCAGCTGTATAAATAATTATAACCTAAATTATTTTTGTCCCTGTTATAGTTTGCCACTATGAAATTTTTGGCAGCTTGGTTAATGATGAACGTTCGTATTCATTATATATATATATATATATATATATATATATATATATATATATATATATATATATATATATATATATATATATATATATATATATATATATATAAATAAATAAATAAGTCATCGATCCACATCCATAATATGTTGGTGAAAGAAGTGCTGCTGAACAAAAAAAAAATATGAAACTTTTTCACATCCAGATTATGGCATGCATTACCGCCAAAACACTCGTCCTAACACAAATATTTCTAATTAGAAATTTTGGAATAAATTAATGAAAACAATTGATACTTTCGTAGGAGAATAAAACTTCTGCAGGAAAGATGAAAACAAGTTAGAGATATTAATAGAAATTATATTGATTACTATATTAAACAATGTTCTTGCTGACATAATTGCAATTTTTACAAGAAAACGGTAGATATTATGTTTAACGCGCTATATAAATCTATATTAGTTGTAGAGAAATGAATTTATTTCTCAAGATATATGTTAACAGTTGCATTTTTATGGAACAATACATTTATTAACAAACATAATAAAAGTGATTTTTTAGTTTCATATCGTCCGGAGTTAACTACATCAAGCTCGATCACGTTTTTAAAGCAAATTACACATAAATAAAAATAGCATAGTTTTTGTTTGATGCTTTTTATTGCCTGATATAAAATATCCTGATTTGCCTGATTTCCAAATAGTCTTGCATTTGGACTGGTGTCACTCGACAGCCAAATTGATGTGAGTTGCGAAATGATAACTAGATGGCGTTTGTATGTACATTTTGTCGCCTTTGTCTGTCATAGGCAATTTAAAATAATCATGAATTACTTATCCTTTTGTGAATCCATTCCCGCTTATTTGATAGGAAACGGAGGGTCCTAAGATTTTTTAACTCTCCTCGAAGAACTGACCAGATATCACGCTAAAAGATATCAACATTATCTTTTAGCGCCATTTTTTTTGTGATATTTGTTCCAGTTTGGGTTTGACTGATATGTAGTGTGTAGTAGATAAATACACTCTAAAAGAACGCAATGAAATTGTTGTAATTTAACCTCGTGGTTTCTTCCGTTCGACATTAGTTTGTGTAAAATATATTTTGGTTATATTTAATTTGATCTAAATATTAAACCTCTCAATTTTGTTCCTAAGTAAACAGTGAGCTTATAAACAGAGACATAAATTAACAGAGATTTTGAGGGCAAAAAATTGATCAGCGGCTTTTTGATATTAGTCAGGCCTTTGATAAAATTTTACAGATAAGCATGATGGAATTTTACATAAACTAAAGAAAAACCCAAGTCATACTTAAAATATAGGCTCTTCTTCTAAAGCAGGACTACCACAGGATAGTGTTCTGGATCGAGTGTGGTGATTTTTTTTGACTAAGTGGTTATCTTGCTAAAGGAAAGTCTCATCCAGCATGCACAAAAATGCCAAGCCTGAACAATAAAGAACAGCTTTTTTTATCATAACAGTTTAACTACACATATTCATTGTATTTCAACAACTTCTGAATTTACATAATTTGGATTTCTTTAATATTCAATTTAGTTAGATTAGATGGAATTATCTCCTGATGATGCTAACATGGTTTGCAAAAGGCCCCTCCAGTAACTAAGTGACTTGATTAGTACAAAATCTTTTTGAGTTCAGTATCTGATAAAACACTCATTTGATTAGTAATCATAGAGGCCAACTGGGAGAAGTGGATCACTCACAAAGAAAACAGAAGGGATGCTTGCAGTAAAAATAATACTTAGATAATGGAAATTGAGAGATCAGGTATCACTTCGAACTTAAGCAATTGTACAAAGATCTGGATATTGTAGACTCTGTAAAGGTTTAATAACTCAAATGGGTGGGACACGTCCTGTGTACGATTTGGAGAATCAGGTATAACTTTGAATTCAAGTAATTAATTATTAATTAATTACTTGAATTAAATTGATTTACTTGAATAATAATTAATTATTAATATTGAGTTCCAGTAAGCCGAATATCAAGTAGAATCATTGAGGGACGAACAGGGGGTAGCAGAAACAGAGGTAGACCGAAGATATGGTGGCAGGACAGTGCAAGAGCAGACTACTGCACATCAAAAACCAGCAAACTGATATCAGAGATCGATCGGGATGGAGTGGAAGGTTGAAGTAGGTCAAGGGTTCAATGAGGAACTCTAGTACCACAACAAGAAGATGATTATCATGTAGAAGAATATTTTTTATGTAATATAAGTCTTCCCTAAAGCACGCGAATGCTTAAAAACATCCATACAAGGTTTTCAATCAATATTGTCATATCATATTATTTCAATCAATATTGTCATATCCTCAAAGTCATTCGGTTGTCTATATTTTTATATTGAAATATTATTTTGTACTGAAATAATCATTGCTGAACCGTTGAATATACTATCTACACGTTTCTTGTGCTTAAAGCTTTCCTCTCTGGTTCAGATGTACTTGTCTTCAAATCAAAAAAAATGAAGAAACCCTATTTGCAGAATTGCTTATCACACTTCATTTTATATGAATTTTAAGTACTTTCATATTGAAAAAAACAATTATATTGTGAATTATCTGTAAATATTGTCAAAAATTAATAACCAGTCCTAATTAGCAGCACATATTTTTATATATCAGTTTCAGATGCATGGATGTACATTAGGGTGTCCGTTATTTACCAAGTTGATTTTCTTTAAAGCGCCCTTTAAATTTTTAGTTTATGCTCTAAAGAAATTATCAGATCAAAAAAGCCCTTGATATTAATATTAAACCATGCCGAAAATACGATACATTTCCCTTTTTAAATAACATGGGATTTTTTAACTTTTAATATTTAATTTTTTTTCTTGAACAAATAAATATACAGCAATATCCAATATGGTATATATTTTTAGAGAAAATTGAAAGCTCTCTGACAAATTTACGATAAAATGACTTACTTACAATTGAGTTCGTGGTCAATATGCCTCTTTCTGCACCAAATTTTTACTAGTATACTAAAAAAACAATTAATTTTTTATGAATTACATAATTATAGCTTACTGACAACTATAGTATTTTTTTAGGGCACAAACTAAAAATTTAGGGGGCGCTGTTAAAAAATCAACTTGGTAAATAACGGACATCCTAATGTATATATGGGCGGCGGGAACTAGTTTGAGTACTCAATATTTTTGAAGTTTTTCGAATTAAAATCCTTTTCGAAATTATGCATTTTACAAAATGTTGACGCTAGATAAAATTAAGAGAAAGAAGAAATATTTTCAGGGTTAGAGGCGCATCAGCATCCAAGGCTTTTTAGTGTTTGGACCTACAGATTAACGTGGGTTCCGAACCACGGTCATCGGCTACCGACGACCCAGGCCAGCACCGTCCTCAGGTTATCAGCGCTGAGTTATGTGCTTACCCATAAGTCTATTAGAAAGCTTACCGACTGACCAGTGTCCAACGTAGAACACTTCTCAGAAGGCATCCAGCCTTACCCAGCCTTTAAATGGCGTGAGTTGTCGGATTGTACACTCTTGCCTAGAAACAATCATAGGCAGATAGGAAGTAAATACAGGCAGAAGAAAGAAAGAAAATCAACCATCCGAGTGCTGGAATCGAACTGCGCCAATGTGGTTTCGGCGGGGCAGAGGCAGGCGGCCTTATCGCGACCAGCATAATATAAAATTAAGAGATAAAAAGGCTCTAAGGGATACTTAGAGTAAGGTGGTACTTTACATTGCGTTAAAACACAAATTTTCGAAAAAATGAAATTATGGTGTAAACACCGGTGCGGTTTTTTTATAATTCCTGAATAAAACACAGAATTTACGTTGATTAAAATTTTTTTTGTTGATAATTGATTCATAGGGTATGACATTTAAACACTAAAGTCAATATCTACCAAGTGATCAGGTCTTGCAGCTCCACAGACATCTCTCTTTTGTAAAAATTTTGGATGACATTTTAGCATAAGCGTGGCTCTATCTCACTAATGACTCGAATAATTTCTTATTTTAGTTCAGGAATCGATTGTGGATTGTTTTTATAGATCTGGCTTTTTACGTATCCCCAAAGAAAATAGTCCAATGGTGTCAAATCACATGATCTTGGTGTCTAATTAACATCACCGGAAATAATCAATAAATCAATTGTTTCATTAACAGAGTGTGGTGTAGCGCCATCTTGTTGGAACCACATATTCTCCAGATCAAAATTATTCCATTCAGCCCAGAAAAATCCAGTTATCATCTGACGATGTCAAACATATTTACTGTTACTGCTTCACCAGCAAAATTCTGGAAGAAATATGGCCCGATTACACCTCCTGACCATAATGCACACCAAACAGTGACTCGTTTATGATGTAAAGGTTTCTCATGAATCGGATGTGAATTTTTCTCACCCCAAAAAGATGATTTTTTTTGAGAAAAATTAATCAGTTTGGTCTCTGATCCAATTGAAAAATGCACGACGTTTTGAATGGTCCAGTGGCTTTTGTTCCTGTGTTATTTGAACCTTATATGCCTTCAGAGCTAAATCGTTTTGTAAAATACGCCATGCCGTGAATTCACTGAGTACAAATTGTAGCGAAGGTCGACTAATGCAGATTTCTGGGTCTCCGGCAACGCTTCCACGTACCAAATCTATATGCTCTTGTGAACGACAATTACGACTATATATTGCTCTTCTTTTATCTTCCACCGAACCAGTTTCTTTGTGCAAACCGTAAATATCACCTAATTTTCTAAAAACGTTTTTCATTGAACGCCCATTTTCATAAAATAATTCATCAATTTTAATCCGTTGTTGTATTGCGCATGACTCTATTTTAATTAAACTTTTGAAATTAGATTAGACCTAGACAAACACACAACGCCATCTGTGTTTTATTGAAGAAATAAAAAACCTCTCAAATTGAAAAACCTGTTATTACTGTTTTAAATTCGCTTTAATTCAACATCGCTAAATTAAAAATTTTGTTGGTTGTCCACAGGTTGTCCACTGGAAACGCACGATTTCTAAAGAAGCATCATTCATTTTTTGTAACACCAATATGTTTTAACATAAAAATCACTAGTGTAACATGTCATTTTCAATGCTTAAATGTGGAAAATAATTTTCTTTAAGTAATAGCCAATTTTACAAACACACATTTGGAGCCTTTCTCGAAAGTTGACCTTCATTTTTCCCAACATCTCTTCATCGATTTCACACATTCCTCCTGCTGATTTATCATCTCCGCAGTTCTGGTTGTAAAAAGTATTCGAACATGGTTTCTTAGCGAGTTACATTTACGGCTATCGTGGCTTCATGTTCTCGGGACAAAATGGTCCGAAAATTCAGCAAATTTCATGATTTTTTGCGTTTCCTCTATGTATATAACAGTAGATAAAGCATGGATTCACCATTACATGCGAGAGATGAAGCGGTATCTTCATCTCTCACATGCATTCTGCTATTGTGGTGCTAATAGACTATCCGGTAAAAGTCAGCATTACCATCGTGGAGTAAAAGGAGTCGTGGAGTTCTTTGGACAAATTGAAAAGTTTTACAGCTCAACCAACATAGCTTGGCCTCCGAGGTTTGGATGCGCAGTAGCCTAACGCCCGAGAGCTTATTCGAAGCAGTGCATTCGTGGTGTATTTTTAATTTGTGTGTTATTAAAAGTTGTCAATTTTAAAATGCCGTTTACAACTAAAGTAAAAAACAAAGTATTAAGTGGACAAAGTCGTGGGATAATTAGCAATTTATTGAATTTTATGCAAGCAGAAGCACTAGTGGAGAGTTTACTATTCCTCTCGAAAAGGTAAGTTTTTTGAAAGTCTAATTTTCATAAACAATTAAGTATTATGTTCCTGTAATATATCAATATAACATTCCGAGTGATGGGTATATATTTTGATTAGAATTTTATTTGCAGGTTCAAGAACATATTGCGGTAGCAACGGGTCGTTCCTTTAAAAATATTCGATGAATTAAAAATGAAGCGAAAGAAGTTGAATCGGGCCATGTAACAAAATGTTCAACTCCCAATAAAAAACGAGTTAAGAAAAATTCTCAACGACGGAGATTTGGCAATTTTGCGAAGAATGATTGTTAATTACCATATAAAATTTGTAGATGATATTGGCTACTAAAGCTGTTCAGAATCTTTACTTAAAGAAATTTACAAGATTGGTTTTAGATGAAGAAAATTTAGGAATAATCGACGGATATTAATGGAACGTCAGCCCATCAGTCTGCTTAGAATTTCTTAGGAGAATGCGTCAGCACCAGGAAGAAGCTCACCCTATAATATATATGGCCGAGATGTACATTTACTCATCACACACCCATGAAAAAGGATGGAGCGATGAAACTTTAGAACGCTTACAAAAACCAATAGCAGAGGGACCGTGTCTGATTATAATATACGCAGGTGGTGAAAATGGGTTGTTTCTAATGCCTATATTAGATGGAAATCAAGCAGCATAAGCGGTGACTGGGGGACAAGTGGGTTTCGGAGAAACTTATTCCCACTTTGCAACTGAAAAGTGTTGTAGTAATCGACATGGTCCTATACCATAACAAACAAGTGGAAAATGCAACGTCATTTTCAAGAAAAGCGGACATGCAAGAATAATTACGGCTTAGAGGTGTATCTTTTGATAATAAGATGTTTAAACCACAACTTTACAACCTTATAAAAACCCATAATCCAAGGTACAAGAGATATGAAATCGACAAAATTTATAATGCAAAAGGTCACGACGTATTGCGTCTGCCACCATATCATCCAGATCTGAATCCCATCGACCTTGTTTGGGCCGAAATGAATGAATATGTCGGCAGAAAAATGTTTATTTTAATTTTAATCAAATATCAGAATTCTCAGCCGATAAATGGAAATCTCGGTGTGAGCGAGCAAAACTGTTGGAACAACAGTATATTTTAAAAGAACCAACAATAAATGCGGTTGTGGAAGAAATCATTTTTAATTTGGGCGAAAACGATTCTGATTCAGAAAGCGACGAAATTGATGGGTCAGACCTAGAGGAAAGCGATTTATCAGACATAGAGGAATTGAATGACTATAATAGAGCTCGAAACGTAATTATTAAAGATAATAAGAGTTATGTTAATTTGTAAATCTTGTAATGTAAATGTGTTTGTAAAATTTTATTTGATATTCCCTTATTTAGGTTAAGTAGTCATTAAGTTATAGATATTTTTAGTTCATTATCACACATATTCTACTTTATTATGTAGGAATATAGGTTAGTCATTAAGGTATATTGTCAGACTTCCATGACCTACGCTTTGAAGTGCTTCCACACCACAAAAAAACGATTTGCTGAACGAGGATTGACTTCAAATGGGGTCAAAGCTGGGATAACCGCGTATTTTGCAGAGTTGGACGAGTCACATGCTATCACACATGCGAATTAAATTGGAACGAAACTATGTCGAAAAATAAAATATTTTTTTTCAAATAATTCTTCATTAAAATCTTCTAAATCAATGTGGTTTTGCAAAGTTCTAGTGAAAAGATTTCTTTTTGGTTATGTTAAAATTTAATGATTGTAGTCTTATTTCCGCATTAAAAACATTTGCAATTTGATTAAAGCTATAGAATAAAATTGTGTGTTGATATGAATCATTTCAAAACTTAAAATTTATCATTATTTTTGAAGAAGTAAATAAACACTTATATAATAAAGTTGGTTTATCTGTTTGTTTTTTTTTATCGCGTGATTCTTTAAAGGAGTGAATAGCATATTTAAAGAATGAATAGAAAAGTTTCCAGAACGTTTCTATATCATTGTGTTGATATCGCAACAGTTTGAACCGAAGGAAGGTGTGCATCTGAACACGTCATCCAAAAATTTAATCTTTTTTTTGCATAAGAATGGTACTTTGTTACTGGGGTATTTTTTTGTTATTAATAAATGGTAATATGGTTTATAATAACGGCTGATTTTTTGTTTCGCCGGAAAAATGTCAGGCGTAACAATACAGCAACGAATTGTTGTGAAATTTCACTTGAAACTTGGAAAAATCGCTACTGAAACTGATAATTTATTGAAAGAAGTGTATGACAATGAATGTTTATCACGTGCACGTGTTTTTGAGTGGTTTAAGAATTTTCAAGATGACCAAGAACACGTTGACACGCCCGGGTCGTCCTTCTAAAATTCATTCGTTCAATCTCAGTTGTTCGTCAAAAATTAACGGTAATTTGGTTCGATCTGACCATCGGTTATGTATTAGTGCGATTGCTAAAACTGCAGGAATGCGTACGGCAAATTTTACATAACAATTTTAACATGTAAAAAGTGTGTGCTAAAATGGTGCCTAAAATTCTTACGTTTGAACAACAAGAAGTTCGCAAAAATGTTTGTACTGACACTTTGAATGTCATTGAAAATGGCCCAAACTTATTGGAAAAGGTAATAATATGTGACGAATCGTGGTTTTCTACTTATGATCCTGAAACGAAGCGCCAATCGATGCATTAGAAGAGTCCATTCACCAAGAACGAGCTCGAATGAGCAAATCAAAATTCAAAGCAATGATGATTGTTTTCTTCGATATTAATAGGATTGTGTATATTCACTGGTTTCCTGAAGGTCAAACTATTAATCAACATTACTACCTTTACGTTCTTGCTGATCTTCGTAAAAGGTGTTACACCGTTCATCTTATTCACCGGATCTTGCGCCATGCGACTTCTATCTGTTTCTTAAGGTGAAATCTGCATTAAAAGGAACAATATTTGAGTCCGTTGAAGCTGTGAAAGAAAAACGGCACGCGTGCTGAAGGAGCTGACAGAAGAAGACTTCCAACACTGTTTCGAACAATGGAAGATTGGCATGGAACATTGTAGGTATAGAGAGGGGGGTGTATATTGAAGGTGATAATAGGAAATATGTAGGAAATCAAAGTAAAATATTTTTAAAGTGACTGATGATGCTGCTGATTTTTTAAATAGCAATAATAATTTTTATTCCGCGCTTGGCTATTACATACAATTTTAATATTCTTTTATATTTTTACTTATTCTAAAAACAAATGTACAAACAAAAAATGTATAAACAAATTTGTAAACACTTTTAGACTTCTTATATATTTTCGTTCCGCTGGTAGATCAGTGAACAGCCGAATAATATTCTCTTTACTTTAGTACCTTTCAGTACTTTGCAGCTGTTACTTTTAAAAATCATAACATTAGCTATCTCGATGCTCTGTCATAAAGGGAACCAATCCAGAAAACCCAAGAGTATATCTGTTGTAGTGTAACTATGTATTTATTTATCAAAATTTACTTTGTTCTTCAAAGTTTTCGTTTTTCGGATCTTCGAAACAGTTTTTATACTCGACATTTTGTATATCCTTGAAAGCCACCAGTGAACTATCTGCAATAGCGTTTATGGGCTCAAAATGCCGTTCACGAAGTAGTTTCTTTAATTGAGGGAATACGAAAAAGTTTACGGTATCATATCTGGTGATTATGGTGCTTGTAGAATGGTGTTTGTTTTTCTTAGCGAAAAATTGACGAATAATAATTGCGGTGTGCAATGGAGCGACATCATGATGCTAAAACATTGTTTTGCCACACATACGTACGTTTCTTTCGAATTGACTTACACAAATGACGCATAGCGCTTAAATAATAAGTTCTTGTTAAATGTTGATGATCAATGATCAGTTGGAAGGAACTTTTTATGCATAATACTACAGTAATCGAAAAAAATAGTTAAAATTGCATTGGCTAATTGCTTTTTCGGCTTTGCCTCATATTTAGTACGATATTCGCTTGATTGTTGAGCTGTTTCTGCATTATAAGCGTAGATCCATGTCTCATCACCAGTAATTATGCAGTTTAGAATGTCATCATCCAAAAAATCCATCTCTACGGCAATTTCAACCCGACGATATTTTTCGAAAAAAGTGTTTTCAGAACGAGACAATAAGACACATGAGACAAGAGTAAATTTTTTTTAAACATTGATTGAATTGATACATTTGTTATATTTCAGTAATATCTCCAGTATCTCGAATACAATATCCTTTATTTTGATAATGTTCTTTTCATTGGTTGACGTAGAAGGTTTTCTTGAATGAATTTAATCTTCAACTGCTTCTCTACCACCATTAAAGTCCTAGTACCGCGAGTATATCTTTTTCATCGATACTCGATAATTTTATTTATTTATAAAAAATCGCCGACAAAAATTTAACAGTTATTAAACACGCTATAATTTCTAAAAAGCAAAATGATGTAAAATTTCTATCAGATATCAAGGATAATCATACCAACTTAAAAAACAATTTTATATATATATATATATATATATATATATATATATATATATATATATATATATATATATATATATATATATATATATATATATATATATATATATATATATATATATATATATATATATATATATATATATATATACAGGGTGATTCAGGAAGAAATGTCAATATTTTAGCTACATGTTCAGGGACCGAAAATGAACATCAAAATTTCTATAAACATGGGTCCTACTCCCAACTTTTACAGATATATTAATATATTTAAGTTTTTTTTAATATTACTTTATAATAAATAGTTGGGCTACGTTTTGTAGTTTCAAAGCTACGTTTCAAAAATACCATCATTTACCTCCAAACACTTGTCAGCTCTCTTATGAACCGGGTTGCTCTGTGAATGGATTCGGGGTGTTCCCTATAACTGCTGCTGCATTTACTATCCGGTCGAGTAATGCATCTCTAGTATCTACTTTAGTTACATATGCCGAAGATTTAACCCACCCTTAAAGACAATAATCCAGAGGATAAAGGTCTGATGATCTAGCTGGCCAATTGTGCGGACCACCTCGTTCATTCCACCTGTTTGAGAAGTTGCTGCTTAAGAAATTTTTCACTTGTAAGCTGTAGTGTGCAGGGGCTCCATCATGTAGTAAGTACATGTTTGACAGACAGATGATCGTGTCATTTGGTAAATATCTGCAATTTGCCGTGCACTTACGCTTGGATGATTTTCAACGATGTCAAGGATTACCTCGTCTTGTTCAGGATCAAGTTTCAATTGCCGTTCAGATACAATTCTCGCAATTGGAAACATACAAGATTCTCCAGCAGTGATAAAAACTTATTCAAAAATCTTTCTATTTGGCAGTCTCCGATTTGGGAAACGACGTTCCGTTAGAAAAGCCATAAACACATAATATATCAGTATATTCACGATGAAGGAATATCAAAGGCATAATGAAATCAATGAAATAACTTTAAAACAATTTTCTAATGACAAACTAATAACTGGTATAAATAATGGTTGCTTAGCAGTAAAAAAAAGTAAACATTTTCTGTTTTTATCACATTTGCCATCCAGGGGTAAACATAAATATGTTTACAACTCTATCTCTGTAACAGTTTAGAATAGGACCCATGTTTATAGAAACTTTTATATTTATTTTGTCGGTCCCTGAATATGTAGCTGAAATATTGACATTTGTTCCTGAATCACCCTATATATATATATATATATATATATATATATATATATATATATATATATATATATATATATATATATATATATATATATTAGTTCCTAAGGGTAAAAATAGTTAAAAAATTAAAAATGCATGAACTTACCCTTCTTCGACCCAGAAAAGGCATTGCCATGGCCAAATTGGGATGAAATAATTTCCGCTTCTCAGAAAAAGTCCATTTATACGAACTGATAAATTAGAAACTAGAAAACACGCAGATAATATTTCACTAATAGTTTCTGATGAATCGTTTTAAAGTGCGAATTGTGGACTGTCGTTGTTTACATTTGATGGCACGAAAATAAGCTGGTGGTTCGTGCCAGGCTACCAAAATTTCATCGCTCTGGACATGTCGCAAACGGTGAGACTGATGGGAAGATGCGCGTCCTGAAACAGATTTTTTTTTTGGAATCAACAGCTGGTCAGTAAGGATGCGACGAAAATTTTAAATTGTCAGTATTAGTCACTCTAAAACATTATTATCATTTTTTGGTTTCAAGGTTTTTCCTTTTCAAAGCTCAGAAGAAAAATACAATATATAAATACATAAATACTTTACCTTGCAAAGCTATATATGAACGGTTTAATCTATATTTCGTTCTTTTGGTCATTCCTAACAATTCTATTGTTTTGTTTTCTTATTTTTAATGATATCAGTCTAAATGCTCACAAAATATACTAGTAAAATGGGCTATATATATATATATATATATATATATATATATATATATATATATATATATATATATATATATATATATATATATATATATATATATATATATGTATATATATATATATATATATATATATATATATATATATATATATATATATATATATATATATATATATATATATATAGTATAGATAGGTGGAAAGGGTAGCAGAAAGAAGCAAATTAGAAATGTGCACCGAGAGAAAATAGCAATACTGCTACGAAATCTAACGTGTGGTGTATAAGTAGATTAATGAGACTGATTTTTAGATATATTTTTTACAATGGTTACAATTCTACATTGTCTCCTTTAAAGTAGTTTTCTTGTGAAACCACACAGCACTAAAGATGCTTTGTCCATTTTTTGGATTTTTAGCTACGATCTAAAATTCAAAAAAATATCAAAAATATTTGTTCTTATGTAAGTAAAGAATCACTGGGTAAAAAAGTAAAAACCAAACGAGACAAATTTGCCTAAAAATATAAAAATGCTCTAAAATAAATACAAACTTTTGAACGTTAACGTTGACATATTAAGTAAATCTCTTAAAAATCCAATAATATGGCATAGATATGTTAACGATATTTTTGCTACATGGCAACATATTATTGATGATCTAAATATTTTTTTGCAAGATATAAATTCTCGAGAGCGTTCAATTAAGTTTACTTTAGAGATGGAGAGGGAGAATAAATTGCCATTCCTTGACACTTTAATATTAAAACAAAACAACACATTAAAAACTACAGTTTACAGAAAACCGACAAACACAGATGGGTATTTCAATTTCTTTTCCAATCACTAAAATCAGTCAAAATAGGAGTAATTTAAAGTTGATATGACAGAGCAAAACTTGTTTGTACCGACAGCGATACACTACAAAAAGAAACAAATCACATCAAAGACGTTTTAATAAAAACCAATTAACCAAAAAATTTCATAGATAAATCGTTTAAAACTTTTGATACCAGATAAAACAGGCAAATTATTAATAACAATAATAATTATTCTCAAACAATTAACCTCACAATTCCTTTTCCGTGGTATTTCTGACACAATTAAAAGAGTAGGAAGGAAATACAACATAAGAACGACATTTAAAACAAAAGTATTCTTAGATCTATATTAACAAAAACCAAACCAAATAACACACCACAGAATACCAAAAATGTGGTTTATAAAATTCCCTACGAATGTGGCAAATTTTATATAGGTGAGACATCTAGGCCGTTAGATGTTAGAATAAAAGAACATAAAAACCTTCTTAGAAAGAGCGATTTTAATAAATCTAGAATTTGTCAAGACGCATGGGAATCGGGACATAAAATCAATTGGAATACTTCCAAAACAGTATTAAAAGAATCGGTAACAAAAAACAGAAGATTAAAAGAAACCGCTATTATTAATTTAAATAAAAATAACTGTATTGTTATGCCTGCGGTAGATTTAAATTCAATATGGTTCCCAATTCTAAGGAATACAATTAAAAACGTTTAAATATTTCAATACACAATCAGTACAGTAAACAATCACACAGTAAACCTCACCTATATATTTTCTCTTGCTAGTATGTCACTGTTATTAAAAACTATTATTGTCAATGTAAGTATCATTGACAGACACAAATAATATATTTACTTCCTACCTTTGCATTATATGTAGAAATTAATATAATTTATTTTTTAGATTCGTTTTGAAAACGGGAGGAGAAGACCTCCCGATACGTTAACGTTCAAAAGTTTGTAATTATTTTATAACATTTTTATATTTTTTAAAATTTTGTTTGTTAGACAAATTTATTACAGAAAAGAATCACTGAGAAATTTGTCTTTGTTTGGTTTTTTAATTTTTACCCAGTGATTATTTATTTATATGAGAACAGATATTTTTGATATTTTTTTTTTGAGTTTGGGAACGTGGCAAAAAACCCAAAAAAAGAAAAAAATAAATGAACACGCCACAATCATTCGGACATTACTTAACAATGATGTTGCTAGGTGACATCTGATATATGCATAGTAAAGTTTGACATTGTTGACTCTACTGTACACTACTTGCGTTGCTTAATAGTTTGAAAATTTTATCTCAATTTAAAAATGGAATTAACTCGTGGGAATTTTTGTGCGATGATTTACTACGACTTTCGACGTGGATTATCTCAACAATACTGCATCGATCAACTCCCTTCGATTTTGGCAATGAAGCGCCATCGAAAACCACTGTATATCACTGGTCAATGATTTCAATCGTGGCCGTCTTTCGCTCACGGACGAATGTAAAGAAGGTTGTCCAAAATCGTGTGTGCCAGAAAACATCGATACTGTTAAAACAAGATCGTCATCTCACACATCGTGATATTGAGACATCCCTGGGCATTAGTATGACAATCATACACGAGATTTTATATGAAAATTTAGTCGTGAAAAAGATTTGTGCACGTTCGATTCCACATAATTTGACTGGCAATCGCTCATAAAAAGGCTCGTGTCGATTGGTGCAAAAAATTGTTAAAAACATACAATCATAGTGCGTCAAAAGCCGTATGCGTATGAGCCCGAAAGTAAACAGCAGTTGACTCTATGAGTCTTTCAAAATGAGTAAAATCCAACAAAAGTTGTTCGCATAAGAAGCACTTCGAATCCAATGGTCACCTGTTTTTTTTGGGATAAATGGACACGTGGCTGCAGTGACACTAGAGAATAGTGGAACGGTTAATTCTGAATGGTACACAGCCATTTGTTTGCAATGAGTCTTTGAAGAAATAAAAAACAACGAACTACACAGGATCATTCTTCTATATATATTAAAATATATATAGATCTATTCTTCATTCTATAATAACGCGAGCTCTCACACATCGGACCGAGCAACTCAATATTTGACCGGTCAAAACATCGAATTATTTGTTTTTATTTATCATTCCAGGTACATAGATAGCAACTCTCGTACGTTCTTTAATTTATATTGTTAACGAAACGTGTACGAAAAAATTAAACTCAGAAATTTACCAGTAAACACCAAATCACTTGTTTTTATTTTATTCTGCGCGCATCTCAGTAACCATGTTAGCATCATCAGGAGATTACTCAATCTAATTGATCTACGTATAGATTGCAATATAATTTGAGCTTCACTGAAAATTTCTCTGAGATTCTTTTCTTTGAGTTTTCATTCCAGTGATGCTAAGAAAAAATCTTGAAACTGTTTTAAATGATCTGTTAATGTACTACGATAAAACGGAAAGAAAAAACAAGAAATGAAACAAAATATCGAATGCAATTGCAAAATAACTAAAATGTAGCTTCATTATAGGAACATGAATAATATTTTTAAGCGTATAAATAATACTTACTGAACTAAACTAAATAATTACTAAAATAATTAAAAAAAAATGAATGAAAAACTTTTATAAAGTCAAAGAATGTTTCGACTGACGATTCTAGCAAAACATTTGTACGACTTGGCAAAAGACAATGTGAAATGAGTGGCAATTTTATCTTCTGATAACGATGTATGATTATAAATTTTCAGTGTAAATAGTTACGTTTCAAACGTGACACATTTTTTTGTAATGATGATTTATGATCATTTGTCTTTTAAACGGTCAGACCATGTTTGGAATCAAACGTTATTATGCATTTTTTGATAATGACAATATCGTTAAAGTATACAGAATGAATTGAACAAAAACGTAATTCTATAAAACAAAAATATTTTTTTTTAAAGTACAATTTTTGGATGATATGAGGGTTATTCAAAAAGTTCCCGGCGGGACACAGAAATGGAGCAAGTATAATCAAATCATTCTGATACTTATCAAGTATGATTCGATTATAATACGTGTTTTGGTTAATAACATCGATTTTTTCGCAAAATTTGAGCGTTTATTTTCATAACAACATAACACAAACCAAAACAGTTTTTTGAACTGCTCGACGCACGTTTCGCTCACCATGTTAGCATCATCAGGAGATAATTTAATCTAAATCTGATGATGCTAACATGGTTAACGAAACACCAAAACACTTTTTTGAACTGCTCGACGCACGTTTCGCTAACCATGTTAGCATCATCAGGAGATAATTTAATCTAAATCTGATGATGCTAACGTGGTTAGCGAAATGTACGTCGAACAGTCAAAAAAGTGTTTTGGTGTTTAGTGGTAAATCTCTTCAAGTTTAGTGTTTCACACCAAAGGTTCCAATAGAAGAATTGAACAGGTGAACAAATTTAAATTCATCAAACTCTTCACAACCAACTTTTTGATGTGTCATTGATGAAAATAGGTATATATGAGGTATTTTGTAGTCCTAAATTCGAAAATCATAAGCTAATTACTATAACACGTACAGTTTTTTTGTTACAGGGGGTTGGTGATGGGGAAAAAAGGAGACGACGTATTTTTACAATCTAATGTTTATTTAATATAAACATGTAAAACGTCTTTAATCTATGCAAAGACATTACTGAGGATCAGGGCCGGCTAAACCCGGGTGTAGTGGATTCAAAACACCCGGGCGGCAACCCATGAGGGGCGACAAAACGAAAACGGAAATTCAAAACCTTTAGGTTCTAGTTGATAAATAGGTAGGCAGAACTACCAGTATAGATTTGGTGAATCAAAGAAATAAATTTAGGCAAAAAAGCTCTGTGTGCGTCATATCTTTGTGAATTAACAAACTGCGAGCGGCAAATAAAAGTACGTACAATAAGTATAAAAATTTCGGCCTTCCGTTAAGGGAATTTTTTACACATTTTCTCCTCCCATAAGTACTTATGACAAAAAAACGTATATAGTGCGGTTCAAGATATATCGTTGACCGAATGGCTGCAATAAACTGTTAACAACCCCTGTCGTAACGAAAACCGGCAAAGTTGCATATTACATAAACAGGGCCGGGCCTAATAAAATAACAGGTAAAAAGATAAAATTAGTTTTATATCTGGTTTAGTAGTTTCGAAATATTTTAGTTTAGTTCGTATTCTTTTCTTAAACAGTGCATTTCTATAATTCGGATCGTATTTTATTATTCCAAATGTGCTAAAAATGTGGATTTCTTAAAAGAAAACATTTATCGTTCGATGCTAAGCAAATTGTTAAAAATGTGTATGTTTTTATTTGAATAGGGGGTTTAATGTAAATGCAGCCGCAGCAGAAACGTCTTCATTAACGAAAACTCTGTTGTCTACAGTTAAAGATACTGTGACGAAACCAATTAAAGCCAAAAAAGTCCGTAGTGATTCTGGTAAAAGCAAATGTGTGTGCAAATGAAAGTGACAAAGACTTAATTCGAGCAAAATTTATGCCATGTATGAAGAGCAAACTGTGCCTACATTGCATTCATTGCAACAGCGACTAAGGAAAGATGAAATCAACATTCTTTGCAGCAGAACTACTAGCCTCCGGAGTATATTATCTCAAATGGGTTTTGCATAATGGACCATTAATAAAAGACGAATATTAATGGAATCACAACAATGGCGGTTTGACTACTTAAACTCTATAAAAAATACAGATTAGAAAATCGTCCCATTCTTGATTAAACATGGTTCGATACATATGAGAGGCCAGCAAAAGGATGGCTAGATACAACAAGGAAATGTCAAACTAAAGACCCAGCAAACAAAGAAAAAACAATTACAATTTATTATAATTCTTATTGTACTAAGAGATAAATTTATTTATTTATTTATTTTTATTGTACTAATAAATTCAAAATACACAAACCAATAAACCATGTTTTAGTAGTACATAATAATAATAATTATAATTTAATAATATTTTATTTTTCCCAAAATTATTCAGAAGTTAAAACACTCCGACTCTCGCGCTTTTGAAGAAACTAGGAATATTTTTATTGAAATTTATTGTGGCAATTATCATTTTGCCGAAAGGCAATGAAATATTTTAAACCAGACTATACGATAAGTATACACATTTCGGCATTTTATTAAGAAAACTTTTTACAAATTTTCTCCTCTTATAATTATGTACGAATAAAAAAAGCGTTTACCACAATTTTCGGGAACAAAAACGGAACGTAACGAAATACCGGACCGAATCTTCAAATAGGTGATCTCTATCTCATTTGTCAATTGCAATTTTTTTTGGGAATATACCGGGCGTACTTTATAAGGAAAGCACCGAGCGTCGGTCAAGATTTATACACTTTTTATGACGAGCCGCTTTTATCTGCGCAGTGTGGCTGGCGGCTTGATGAAGCCAAGGTGGTAAAGATTAAAGATTAAACCACTTTTTAACAAATCGCTATTTGTTTTTTTTTGTTATTTTCTTGGATCTGCAAATAAACCTGCAAACCTCAGTTAATAAAATTAACAACTGGACTAAGCAATGGCGAATCAAATTAAATGAGTCTAAATCCGCCCATATTAATTTCACGAACAAAAGAAATCAACATATCCCCGTTAGTATAAATAATATCCAAGTACCATATGCTAATACAGCAAAATATTTGGGTATAACATTAGATGCCAAGCTACGCTGGAGGGCTCATGTCAAAAAGAAAAAAGAAGAACTTGACATCAAATTTAGAAAAATGTATTGGCTGCTTGGACAAAATTCCCCTCTATTAGTCTACAACAAAGTACTCTTGTACAAACAAATTCTAAAGCCCGTATGGACATATGGCATCCAGCTGTGGGGTTGTGCCAAAAAGAACAACTTGGAAATAATCCAGCGATTCCAAAACAAAGTACTAAGGAACATTGCAAATGCCCCTTGGTATTTCAGAAACAGTAACCTCCATAGGGACTTGGAAATGGACACCGTTACCCAGACCATTAGCAGATTTGCCCAGAGTCACGAGCAGCGACTTCTTCAGCACGTCAATGTCGAGGCCATCCAGCTCCTTGATAATGCAAGTCAAATCAGAAGACTTAAGAGGACCAAACCCTTTGAGTTGGTTTGAACGTTTGTGTTAGTAAAAAAGCAGAGCATAGTGCTGGTGTATACGTTAATATTGGTGTAATTAAGTTATTGGATTTAATTTAAGGGATACTAGTGAGTAAGTTCTTAAAATCATCTTTTCTTTTGTAGTAACTTAGGTTTGTACAACATTACTCATTGATCAACTTTGGTCAGATTGTAATTTTGGAAATCTTCCTCAGGGATGTTTTATAAATAAAAAAAAAATTCTTGGATATACATATATATAGACTTAGAAATTATTGTTGTTTTATCATTCTAACGGGTAAGCGACTGTCGAATAGGGTGTGTAATATAAATAGGATTTTATGAAATTTAGGCAGAGGAATTTAATTTTGTTTTCCGAGGTAAGAAAGTTTAGTTTTGCTCTTAAATTAAATTTGTACAATTTTCTTGGATACTATAGATTAATTTTAAATCTTGTAGCGTTCACAAATTCTTGATCACTACAGGTAGCATTCGTAAATTGTTGATCACCACTGGTAGGTTTATTTTGGACAAATTCTTAACTGAAAGAGCTCCGGTATCGTTTTGGACAAGGCAAGACAGTCTAACTCCAAATCTCCAGGTGAACGGACGTTTTCGCGCCTTATTCTTCCGACCGAGAGGATTTTACGACCCGGCAGCAGAGAATCCGATCAACAGACACCAGGCCATTGAACGACCACCTATTACAGAGCCTGACCATCGTGGAAACCTTACACCTTTTTGGGGCCACATGGCAGAGTAACCGGTTTGTCAGATCGAGATTATTTTGGGACCCCCGCATAGTGATACCGGACTGCCCGCAGTCGAACTCAGTGTTTTTGGACACCCAGTACCTTGATAGGCAAGAATAGACAACATCAGGAAATAAGGCCAGATAAACCATTTTTATTATATTTTCATGTACCGTTAAGGATTGCAATTATCAGTTATTTTTCACAAATACATTATTACCATAATTTCTTATACTGATAATGGTCACGTTATCATCTTATATTTTGTATCTATTTGCCGTCTGACCATTCTTGGTTACCCTAGCGTTATATATTTATCTTTTTACTATTGTCAGAATAGAGGAAATAACCTCTAACTTGTAAGTACAGGGACATAGAGACCAGCTGGTAATTCAGAGCTGTTTATTTGATTTTTTGATTTCTTTCACGGTAAGGTTTGGAGAACCACCTTCCCTAAACCTTCCCGTGTCTTTTGTTTGATAGTTTTAGTTATTCCTTTTTTTGTGTGCTTTGTGTCGTTCTTTTTTGAGTGTGCTTTTATAATATATATGTATAAAATTCTAGTAAACCGTTTTATTTAAGATAGACCCCTTCCCGGTTGCAGGGTCTTTTCCGATATATGAAGTAACCGGGTGGCGCTCAACTTTTGTCGTGGCTTCATTCTGTCCTGGACCTTCTTCCCGGTGCTCCCGGCGAACAGCTGCCGTCGCTGTGATCTATATATTTTTTATTTTGCTTCAAAAGAGAAAATAGTAGGTCACAATCTGTGTAAGAGAAAGATGCGGATGGTTATCATTGAACGGGGAGGAAATTGCGTCAGAAAAAAAACCATCAAGGAGATAATATTGATAATGATTCAATCGCAAGATCGAAATCAATTTGATCCCAAAAAGCCGACAATTTGGTGGTCATAGATCTAGATTCAGCTCCTTCAACTTCATCACCTATTGTAGAATATTATGGTTGTAAACGTATTAATGCTCGAAGATCCAAGAACGTGGTTCTAAACTAAAAAAAAGGAGAAAATACTACTTGTTGAAATGAGTGAAGGCAGGCCTTTCAGATAATAATTATAGAAAAAGATTGCCAAATGGCGAAATAGTATTCCGCAAGTGGTAGGTGCGTTCAAGGAAAAAAAACAGTATTTTATTTTCCATGTATATAGTTTAAAAATATATTAGGTGTAGGGAGTAAAAGTTTCTATGAAGTAAAAGATTGATGATGAAAAAAAAAACCTATGAAGGATTTCAAATCGGCATGAGCAATCAGTCACATTAGAATTTTTCAAGAATTAGTTTAGTTTGAAAACACTCTCAAATCTAAACCATCCGTTACTTCTAGACACGAAAGTATTATTTTACATGAAAAGAAAATATGATCTGGGGTTTTAAAGAGAATTATTTTGGGTATTGAGTTTCTGGTGAAGCAAAATTTAGCACTTAGAGGCAATCTGACTCTTTTATTTCTTAGCGATAATGGAAATTTTTTACAACCTATTGAAATGGTAGCTAAATTTGACCCATTTATGGTAGAATACGTTCAAAGAATCCAATTAAAAATCTTCATGTAATATGGGTTTGACATGAAACATTGTAAGCTACAATTTAAATATATTTTTTTATTATTGATTGATTTGTCCGGTACTTTGTGATCGTTTTTTTTAAGGAATAAAACAATGTTATACTTTGTTATCTATCACTTTTATTTTTAAATTTGTGCGACTAGAGTTTTAAAGTAGTGTTTGAGAATGTAAAATAGTTTTACGAAACTAGTCACACAAATTTAAAAATAAAAGTCATAGATAACAAAGTATAAAATTGTTTTATTACTTTTTATATTTGTTTTTGTACAGGTGTTTATCACTTTTCAGTCATGCCGTAAATTGCAATGCATATTTTTTTATAAATATCTGGGAAGGCCATGAAAAGAGCCTTTAAAAAATATTATATATTTCATTCAGATTAATGGAAATTTTTTACAACCTATTGAAATGGTAGCTAAATTTGACCCATTTATGGCAGAACACGTTCAAAGAATCCCATTAAAAATCTTCATCTGATATGGGTTTGACATGAAACATTGTAAGCTACAATTTAAATATATTTGTTTATTATTGATTGATTTGTCCGTTACTTTGTGATAGTTCATTTTTTTTAAAGGAATAAAACAATTTTATACTTTGTTATCTATCACTTTTATTTTTAAATTTGTGCGACTAGAGTTTTAAAGAAAGTAGTGTTTGAAAATGTAAAATCGTTTTACGAAACTATAATCACACAAATTTAAAAATAAAAGTGATAGATAACAAAGTATAAAATTGTTTTATTACTTTTTATATTTGTTTATGTACAGGTGTTTTTCACTTTTCAGTCATGACGTAAATTGCAATGTATATTTTTTTATAAATATCTGGGAAGGCCATGAAAAAAGCTTTTAAAAAATACTATATATTTTATTCAGATTAAATAATCTCCTGATGATGCTAATATGGTTAGCGAAACGTACATTGAGAAGTTAAAAAAGAAAGTGATTTGGTGTTTAGTGGTAAATCTCTTCAAGTTTAGTGTTTCACACCAAAGGTTCCAATAGAAGAATTGTTATATTTCATACTAATTATTTGAATCTGTTCTTGAAATTTGAACGTTAAATTTCTGTATGCATAGTCTGCCGTAAGAAAGTGCGACAAACTGTGCCTTACACCCGGGCGGCAAATTTTAACTTGCACCCGGACGGCAAATGTATCTGGGCCGGTCCTGCTGAGGATTATGTGAACAAAAAATATATACGATGCCATACAGAGACAAAAACTGTCACTTTTTTCTCTTGTTTTTTGTAGCATCATTTCTTTTTAAAAACCAGCAGTGCTGGCCGCCCGACATAGATGGGTTTCAGCGTCCCTGGTATCTTGCTTCCATCGTACTGATGTCCTGGTGAAAACTCTCTCCTTGTTCGTCGTTTCTGCGTCCTTTCTGATTCTGTTTAAGGACATGCATCCCAGTATTTCATAAGCTTTCAAGAGTTCATCTATGGGATTTTTATAGTTTTCATCTTTCTTGTTGCCCAGAAATCCTTTCACTACACTTACAAAACAGTTCCAAGCTACCAATTCCTTTTAATTTTTTTTTTTTTTAGTTTTGCATTACATAATTCAAGAAATTTTTCTTTTAGGCACTTGAAACCATTACCTTTGTCCATGGCTTAGAATTTTTCTTGCGATTTATCCACTGCAATACACAGCAAAGCCTTCTTTTGATGTATTTTGCGCTCTGGTTGTGATGTTAAAGGCTGGCTTTGGTCTACCTATGAGTTTTTGCGCTTTGGGTTATCAAAATAGATCCACTTCTCATCACCTGTCACAACTCAATACAAAAAACCTTTTCTTTTCTGTCTGTTTCTTTCCTTCGATTCATGTAGAAACCATTTTCGCTCTTTCTGGATCTTTCACAATGCGTGTAGACGTTTTGGAAATGTGGATTGAGCAACATTTAATGCCTCTTCCAATTATTTCAACGTATGAATTGAATCTTTATTGAATAATATTTGTAAATCTGCATCTTTAAATTTTCCTATTATCTTCCCAATCTCCATCCATGTCTAATTAAACGCAGAAACATAAATGTTCAAATTAACTATCACGGTTCTATTAAAATCCTCTCACATTTTAAAATTCTATAGAAAGTTCAAAACAAAATAACATAACAAGATCAACTACTCAATAATATTTTATTTCTACTCTAGAGGTAATAATGTTCAATTTGTGAAAACATTATACAGCGCAGTTTGTTTTTTTTTTACATTTTGAGTTATAGTATTTTATTTTCCATCAATGCTAACAAAAAAAAAATTTGGCATTGATCTGGTTCAATCATAAACATGTTTTAATAGCTTTTAAAATATTTTCGTAAAGTCACGTAATAGTACCATTTTACACATGTAATTTTACATTTATGTCTGGGATGGCATGTAACCAAATAGTCTATTTTTAACAGTAGAAAACCATGATATTTTAATTGTAATAAACAGGAATATATTTAAAGAAGACACTTTGTGAACATTTTCTATATACACGTTTTTTTTAACTATAGGTACCTTTATTTCAACGGTCTTTTCAATTGTTCCATAAATTTAGTTATCATTAATATAATCAAGTACGTTATTTATATAATTATTGTTTTACTAATATAATTTAATTAATAAAAAAGATTACTGTTGGACAGGCAACCCAACATACAAGGGCAAGATTTTTATTTTTTGAAAGAAATATTCAAGTGGTATTCAAATAGATAAAAATTAAAATAAATACTGTTACATTTTATTTATATTTGTACTAAATATGACATATCCTGTCCTTGATAATTTATAGGATTTTTTGAAAAGTTCGGAAGGTTTTTAAAGTAGAAAATTGAACTAATGTTATTTTTCTGTGAAACGAAATTTCAAAAGTTTATCTACACTACATGCCTGGAATGGCGTGTAAGCAAAATAGTCTATTTTTAATAGCAGAAAAACATAACATTTTAGTTGTGATAAGTAGGAATATATTTAAAGAAGATTTTGTGAACATTTTCTATATATACTTTTGGTTTTTTTAACCACAGGTATCTGTATTTCAACTGTTTTCTCAATTGTTCCATAAATGTAGTTATCATTAACACCCTCTATTACATTATTTATATAATTATTTTTTTATTATTATAGTAAAATTAATAAAAAGATTATGCTTGGATAGGCAACCTAACATACAAGGTCAAGATTTTTATTTTTTGAAAAAAGTGGTATTATCCAAAAAGATTAAAATTAAAGTCAATATATTTTTTTAATCAAATCTGGCATGTTTTGTCCTAGATAATGTTTCTTCCATAACATTATGATTGTTAATTGTTGTTAATCTTCTCAGGAGATCGACCTTTCTTAAAAATATGGCAACGCGTAAAATGTTAATTATTTGGTTTCAGTTGGCCGTTATCTTATCAGTTGAGTCCTTTATTTTGATTTACAATTTGTTCACGTACTTTGTGGTGTTTTCGTTACTTATTTAGTTCCATTTTTTACCTTTAATTATCACTGAGATATATTTCAATATACCACTTTTTGTAGCCTATTCCTCAAAACAACAAACAATTCGGCTTGTTAATTTCGGAAGACAAACAAAATATCTAATAACCTCCGATGCCACTTTGTCCTATTTTTTTTTTCATCACAACATTTGTTCAACTGAATGATTGTCCCTTATTAAGCCTTCTATTTCATTTTTGACTATTACGTTTCATCGATTGTTGAAAATGCCTCCTCTCAGCCTTCAAAACGGGGTATGATAAACAAGCCTTCTGCGATGTCGTTCGAAATGTGGCGTTTGACACTTTATTTTCGGCTTTCAACTGAACAAAAAATATGCTGTAGCAGCTCAGGACATGATTTGTGTGCCTTTGCGAAATAATACTTGTCGTACGGTACTTGTAAGAGGTGATTCCAGCAATTCCTCTAATAGTTTTCGAAATATTCACAAAAAACTGTTCGTAGTAGTGATTTTTCGAATTTTCAAATGTTCAAACATCGAGAACTTATCAAGTTTTGCGACCAGATTCGTAAAGAGCATGTTTTGGAGTACAAACTATGTACTAGCTGTAAACCTATATGATGATGATAACTTTCGAGAGCTAGATACCAAAAATTCTACAAAAAATATCTAAAATATACCGGGTATTTATATTTAAAGTCAGTCATTATAATTTTTATATCAAGTATATTTTCCATTAGCGTGATTTTCGAATTCTATTGATCAAAATGACAAACTCATTTTTATGGACACCACAAGGGAGAAGCTGAAGGGGAAGGTCGTGGAGAAGCTGGAGTGATGGAATCGATGAACAAATAAAAGAAAGAGAATTGTCAGAAGATCTATGGAAGGACGGAAATTTGGAATCAGAAGGCGTATGGGATACGATTATATATTTGTTGTCAGTCAGTTTCTGTCATTTCTGTCAGTTCAGTTTATGATACGTCCAGAAAGATGTGGACGTATCATAAACTGAAACGTAAACGAACAGTATTTATTCGATTTATATCGAATTCAATAATTTAGTTGATGTACCTAACGCCATCCGCCGACGAAAATTCGTAATGATATGAAAATCATACGTGAATACAGGTGTAACTATAAAATAAATTAGATAATCCAATCTCGATAAATTATTATCGTCATGTGCTCACTGGGAGATAAAAATTCTACAGTAAACATACCGGGTGTTTACATTTTTAGGTCACTCAGTATATTAAAATTTTTACATCAAGTACATTCTCCATTAGCGTGACGATAATATAAAGTTTTCGAATCCTATCGATCAAAATGATAAATACAGCATTACGCATTATACTTTAGCGCAAATAATCAGCTGGCTATCAGTCGATCGTATTTAATCTCTCGTTTTTTCTAGATAAACATTCAATGGAACGATAACAGGTGCGCTATTGTCGTTGAAGCTTTCGTTACGAATAGTTACAGTAAAAATTGGATGGTGGTTTCTCGAACATAATTAAATAAATCAAAATGGTGGCCCAACGAGAATTGGATTTCGGGATGAAATGTATCAAGTACATGCTGTTCATAGCCAATTTCATGTTTGTGGTAAGTTACATAGATGATATAAATAAACGTATTGTATATAATTCGGATTTAAGAAACATTAAAAAAAAGGACAAAAAACTACGTCGCAAGTAACACAAATATCAGTACTGTGATTTGTTTGCGAATAGATTAGAAATCTAATCTTTATTTCCAAATGTTAGGGCCAATTTAAACATATATTTGTTGAGCTTATTATAAATGACACTATTTTAACGATACTAAGGTGATAAATCATTAGGATTATGGTAGTGCCATAGCCAAATAATATTAATGTTTTTATTACGCGATTTTACGGGGGTAGAATGAAAAGTCAAGCTAAAAGGAAACTATATTTCCTTTTAGCTCAATACATTTTGCTCACTGATTTTTCCAACTTTTTTTTGCCTTGCAAAAAGCTTTGACCTGAGTAGCAGTGGTTGTCTTTCCTTTTTTCAAATAGTTCATGAAAATAATGCTTTCCGGCTCTTACAAAACCGTCTTAGTACCTTTCCCGCCAATGGAATTGTCTAGGTCTTCTTCGAGGTTCATTCGCCAGGAAATAACAACTGTTTTGACTGTTTCTTTGTTTCTGTTGCGTCGTGATAAATCTAGGTTTCATCAACAGTCACCAATCGCTGTAGAAACACCTTCTGATTACTCTTATATACACAGTGCGTCCATTAAGTAGCAGTACTTAAGATATATCTCAACAACCAGTCGCGTCATCTATTGACGAGCGGCGTCGTTTAAAATCTTGAACATTCCTGGACCTAACGAAACCTACTTTACCACGATCGTTGACATTTGTTGATTTTATGACGTCTTGTTTACAAGCCAAAAAATTTGATGTATAAATAAAATCATGGAATAAAGAGATACTATTAAATTTAACGCAAAACTCGGTAAAACTGCGTCGGAAACATTCCAGTTGATGTAACAAGTGTACGGCGATGATTGTTTAAGGAGGATAAGTGTTTTTCTGTGGCCTAAACGTTTTTTGGATGGCAGAGTGTCACTAGAGGATGACAAATGTGACGGGAGATCAATTTCAGCTCGCATTCCCGAAATGGTCGAAAAAGTTCACGTTTTTGTAGCAAATGACTGCAATGATTCACTAAAAATGACGGAAGAGGCTTTGAATATCGGCAAAGAAACGATTCGACTCATTCTTCACAAGGATTTGGGCAAAACAAAGGTGTGTGCAAAGTTTTGTTCCACACACGTTGACGGAGGAGCAGAAATCACTTTATGCCAATCATTTCAGGAGGTCGTCGCAGCTGGAAATGATCAATACTTCCTGAAATCAATTGTTTCGTTGGATGAAACATGGTGCGTTCAATACGATACGATCGAAAAAAAACAAGAAAAACTCAAAGAATTCCAAAACTTAAAAAGTCAGGACACTTTGCATTGTTATCTTCGGTAGCAAAAGCATTATCCACAAAGAGTCCGTTCCAACTTGTCAAACTATACAGACTACTTAGAAGGCAGTACTACTTAGAAGTCCTGATACGATTGATGCACATAATTCGTCGCATTCGGCCAGAATATCGTGATCCAGACAGCTGGAGGTTGTTGCATGATAATGCGTCAAGTCTGTGTGATCAACCACCCACCTTATTCACCAGATGTAGCCTCTTGTGACTTTTCCGTGTTGAAATTAAAGTTGAAAGGGTATTTTTTTTAAAACATTCAGACCATCCAAACAGCTTCGACGACTGTTTTGGAGGCTATTCTACAAAATGAACTGGAGCACGCATTTGAATCACTATTGAATCGATGTAACAAATGTATCGAAGCGAGAGAAAAGTACTTCGAATAATAATTCATAAAAAATGCCAGGTACCCGGACCAGTACTGATACTTAATAGACACATTGTGTATGTCTGCACACCGCTGTTAAACTGGATGACAATTGCCTTCTTGTTTTCACGGCCAAATATTCATATATGATACAGTAGTAACTTTAAAGGGGCGCCTTGAGTGCAAAGCGTCACTCCTGCTGGTTCAACGTCATCGAAATTCAGTAAATTATTTATAAATCATGATTTGTGAATGTAAAGAGCTTAAACTATTCTTCGATTTGTGCAATAATTTTTTTCTGGTAAAAAGTAGTGTTTAAACAACAAACGAAATTTACGTTTTCCATGATAGTAAAAATATCGAACTTCTGCTTTCGAAGCATGTCAAAACAAAACTAAAGGTCATATCGGCTTAAAATTTATGGAGCGTCAGTAGAAAGGAAGCTGCTTGTCAGAAATACAGTTAACTTTGCGATTGTACCACCATTTATCGGAAAAGTATATGGCCCTTCACTCTATTTTCGTCCATGTAAATAATGAGGATGACAATCAAACAAAAGGCGATAATATCACTAATAATACAAGGACGTATCATAAGTGCTATTTTTTTATCGAAAACTCTACGGAGTTTAAAGTTTGTGCGAACAATAAGAAGAAACGGTTACAAATTTGTTTGATACCGTTTTAAAATTTCAGCCTATTTAAATTCTTGTATTTGAAAGTAGGCAATACGCCTACGCAAATTAATTAGCGCGTTTCGCTAACCATGTTAGAATTCTCAGGAGACCATTTAATTTTTATTTAAATTATGACTAAGTTAAATCATCTCCTGATGATGCTAACATGGTTAGCGAAACGCACGTCGAGAAGTTTAAAAAGTGATTAGGTGTTTAGTGGTAAATCTCTTCGAGTTTAGTATTAGTAGAGTTTAGAACTGTTTAGAGACTTTGTAGATATAACTGGATTATCATTTGGATCAATTCAATCAATTTTAATGAACAATTTAGGCGTAGTCTACTGTCTTTGCGTTTTGGTTAGAAATGACTGAATTTTATGACCAGAAACACCTCGAAAATCAAAATATGTCAACCCTTTTCTTCGATTAGCGTGTAATACTTAATAGAGAATATTGTTTAATTGTTATGCGTTAGATTTGTTCAAAAGAATTTATGGTTTCTGCAGCGCTATAACGCACAGCGCAATAAATATTTGCCAATTTTTCAATAATAATTAAACAAACGCCTTTCCACGAGTTTCATATTCACCAGATATGACACCGTGTGATTTTTGTGATGTGTCTGTTTTCTCGATCAAAAAACCGTTTTGTAGACGTCATGTTGCGTTCGTAGTCATTTTAGATCCATGCAAGACAGTTCGCTGGCCGTTTTGAAGGTCGTACCTTTGAAAAGAAATACCTGAAGTCGAGTATAAAACTGTTTCGAAGATTGGAAAAACATTGAAATCAGTATTGTCCTCATATGCCGAATCATACTTTATGTTTTATTTAAAAAGTTATCTTGCTGTTTCATCATTGCAGTATGAGGGTTGCTATTTCCATTCCGATTGAGGTATTTCCAAAACATGCATTTTGAACGCATCAGCCACTTCTTCTGGCATCGAAAATGGTTGAACACGAATTTTATTCTTCACGCACGGCAACAAAAAGAAATCATTGGACTCTACGGCATATGACCCATCAATTCGATGCTTTGACCAGTTCAATATTGAGTTGTTCGGTCCGATGTGTTAAAGCTCGCGTTTTCGTGATGAAGAATGTCCTGTCTCACTGGTTGTTTTTTCTTATTTCTTCAAAAACTTCTGGCAAACAAATGGTTGTGTACTATTTAGAATTGACCGTTCTACGATTCTCTAGTGGCACTGTAGCCATATGTCCCTTTCTCCCAACAAAACAGGCAATCATTTGCTTCGAAGTGCTTCTTGCGCGAACAACTTTTGTTGGGTTTGGCTCATTTTGAAAGACCCATTCAGCCAGCTGATGTTTATTTTCGGGCTCATACGCATATATCCAAAATTTATCACCGGTGTAGATGTTATACACGGCGTTTGACGTCCCATGATTGTATTTTTTGAGCATTTCTTTGTAATATTCGACATGAGCCTTTGTTTGAGCGATTGTCAAATTATGTGGAACCCAACGTGCACGAATCTATTTCACGGCTAAATGTTTATGTAAAATCTTGTGTATGCTTGTTATACTAATGCCCAGGGATGCCTCAATCTCACGGTATATCACATCGCGATCTTGCTTTATTAGTTCGGGGACAGTATTGATGTTTTCTAGCACATCAACTAATTTTGGACGACCTGCTTTAAATTCTTTTGTGAGCGAACGACATCCATGATTGAATTCACTGAAGCCAGTGATATATAGTGTTTTAAATGGTGCTCCATCGCCATCGAACTGAGCTGATCGATGCACTGATGTTGAGATAATCCACGTCGCACGAAATGAAAAGTCTCGCGTGTTAATTCCATTTTTTGACTGAGATGAAATTTTCACACTCAGTCACCAAACTACACAAATAGCGTCAACACTTGTCACACTTCACGATATATATATGTCAAATGCAGTCTAGCAACACCATTATTGTCAATTCCGGATACATAAATAGCAATCCTCGTAAAGCGACTATAGTACTACAAGCTTGAAATTGAATTAATAAAAATTATAAGGATAGTTTTGACTCAACACGGATAAAAATTTTATCATTTTATACTGTTGATCGTTCT
The DNA here is from genome assembly GCA_031761425.1 of Cosmopolites sordidus. Taxonomy (NCBI): domain Eukaryota; kingdom Metazoa; phylum Arthropoda; class Insecta; order Coleoptera; family Curculionidae; genus Cosmopolites; species Cosmopolites sordidus. The sequence goes on from JARFXV010000810.1 coordinate 429,702, forward strand.
ACTCTTTGATTCATTTCTATATTAGGCAGTATATTTCTTGTCGGATTTATTCTGAGAATAGTTTCTTCTTCTTTCTATCGTTCTACAGTCCATTACTGAACTTTTACCTTCTTTAACCTTCGTCTCCAACCGGATCGATATACAGAATCAATCCAATCTGAGGCTATGTTGGTAGCATTTGAGCTGACAACACTGTTGGTTTACTCTTTGGAGGAGCGACATATCGACATCTGATGCGCCTTTAGTACTAGTTTGAACCGGTTTTGTAAAAATTGAATGCACCGGTGAACATCTTGCAAAGGGTTCCCGTTTTTAGATGATTTAAGGTATTCTCAGAAGGCCGAAACTTGATTGAAGGCGAACCTCGCAGTGGAAGGCCTCCAACTTCAAGAAGTAATGAAAATGACTACACAATCCGGAATCTGATCGTCAGTTGAACGTCACAACGATTGGAGAATGGAGGTAAAATGTGAATCCCAATGAAGGGGATGAAGAAAATCTGCGGGAAAATGGGACTCATGTCTTGGCTTTTTGGGGCTAATTGAAAATAACCATTATTTTTGTCGAACGTCATTGCTGGTGACGAATCTTAGATTTTTAATTCTAAGAAGGCGGAATACATTCCGAAATGAATCGCCCGAGCGAGGAATGGAAAAAAGCCAAAATGAGTAAATTAAAGATGCAGATTTGTTTTTTGATAACCAAAGGATCGCTTATAAGAAATTTATGTCTCAATGCTAATCAGTAAAACTGCATTTTCCGAGAAGTTCTTGAAAATCTTCGAAAAAGCGTTATTCTTGCACATCAAGGGGTTATTCATGTACAACACCTGGTTGCCGTATTACGACAATTCACCTTGCCATCCAGCGATTTCAATTAATGAGTTTTAGGCAAGTTAATACTTGACTTCTCAGACTCCTTATTCACCAGATTTCTTCCTTTTCCCAAGATTGGAAATTCATCGATTGAAAAGGTGGTAACCCACCAAGTTCCGGCATTGTTATGAATAGTGAACAAACCGTCTTCAGCGCCGTGAATTTCTCAAGGCAATTACTTTGAAGAAGCTAATGAAAAATTGTACTTTTAACTGAATAAACAATTCAAAGACTGTCCTCATTCTTTTAGAATGTGGTTATTGGTGACGAGTTTTAGATTTTTCAGAAGGCGGAATATGATCCGGAAATGGCCACTCACTACGGCCAAAATAGACAAAATAGGCAAATTACAGATATAAGGCATGCCGATTTGTATTTTTGATACGAGGGTCATATAGATAGAAAAACAAATTATTTTAAGTATATTTTTTTATTTTATAACATAATCTCCTTTTAGCTCTATACACTTTTCCAAGCGTTTCTCAAATTTTTTTACAAAAAAATAATAAAAAATAATATTTCGGAAGGTCCTCAAAATAGGTATCTGTTTGGGCAATGACCTCCTCGTTCGTTGGGAACCGTTTTCCGCTGAGCCATTTTTTTAGGTTCTGAAATATAAAAAATCACTGGGGGCCAAATCCGGTGAATGCGGTGGATGTTGTAATAATTCGAACTTTATTTCTATGATTTTGGCCATTGCAACTGTACAAGGGTGCACCCGTGCGCATTGTTTTGAAGGAAGAGGATCTTTTCTTTTTCAAATGAGGATGATTTTTCTTGATTTCTTCATTCATCCGATACCATAACGACGCATAATACTCTCCAGCTATTGTTTTTCCTTGTTCCAAGTAATCGGTGTAGATGATTCCATGTGCATTCCAAAAAACTGTGGCCATAACCTTGCCGGCCGGTGTAGTAGTGTATCCATGCTTCGTTCACAGATATGTAATGCAGAAACTCATCAATAGTGCAGCGAAAAAGCGCCAAACGTGGCATCCATCTTGCCGAAATTTTTTTCACACACTCTTGGCCTCAACTATTTCGCGCACTTTGATTCGTCAATCACTTAAAACCATGTAGTGGATTTTGTCAATCATTTCGGGCAGTGGCGGCTCGTGAAATTTTAAAGTGGGAGAGCGTAGAAGAAAATAGTGCTGCTGAAGAATTTTTTGTGCTTTCCCCTTCCTCCTTTTTACTTTTCGTGCTATTGAAATCCTATACAGGAGGTAAACCTGTGGTGTTTTGCTCTGAAAAATTGTTTATTGTGATAAATCCTGGAGGCGCGGCACCCCAACTCCGTCCCTCACGAGCCGCCACTGATTTCGGGAGTAGTTCCGTACGATGTTTATCTTTTGTGGATGTACGGCCACGTTTAAACTCATTTACCCAATTATAAACAGTTGCAAACACAGGAGCAGACGTGCCATGAACTTCATTCAACTCAGCTTTGATCTTTTTTGGTGTTAAGCCTTTTAAATATAAGTGTTTAATCACCACTCGAAACTCATTTTTTTTTCATTTTTATAAATAAACAAAAGTTTCTTGCTTCAATTGGCAATAAAAATAAAACCATGTGATGAATATAACTGAGACTTTGACAGCTATATGCTGAATAATGATGCTTACTAAAAACAAACCATTTCCTGATGCTACGAGCGACATCTCTTGGATTTTCTAACTTATTGAACGACCCTCAAGCGGCTCAATTTTCCGAAAATCTCCGAAAAGGCCCTGTTGATGCACATCAAGAATACTTGGTTGCCTCATGACGACAATTCACTTTGTCATCCAGCGATTTCAATTAACGAGTCTTTGGAAAGTTAAAATTTTACTGTGACTTTAGATCTTATTCACCAGATTTCTTTCTTTTCTCACGATTGAAAATTCATCGATTGAAAAGGCGGTGACAAAACTTTAGCTTTGTTATGAAGAGTGAACAAACCATCTTCAAGGCCGTTAGTTTTTCAAGACAACTACTTCTGTCAACGGAAAATAGTACTTTTAATTGAACAACATATTTACAATGAACCAGTCCTGTTATTTTATTTAAACACCTCGCAACAGCAGCAATTGCTTTCCGGGATGGGACTGTTATGGTTACACTCTACTGAGAACAGTTTACCTTTTCTTTATTGTAACTAAACAAACATAGTTTTCAATATTCTGAATTGAACAACAACATAAACAATATTTTCTGTGTCATTATTACTCAATGATATTACATACACCCATCCAAAGCAAACATTTACTGATCTAATCATTAGCAACGTTATTATCAAAGCATACACTAATTTTCATTTGTTTGTCGAACAATATTTCTAAATTAAATACTCTGAACATTTCTTAATTGACGTTAAGTGTATTTTGGATAATCGTTCTGAAATTCTAAATGTACCGTAAAATTCTCTGTTTCTTTGACCTGTCTATTTTGTTCTCGCGTTTTCCACTGTTCATTGTTTGTTTATTGTTTTGAAATTTATAATTATTCTGTTTCCCTGAGGAATTTAGGAGAGAAAATACAAATAACATTTTTATAAATTCTTTAAAAATATACAAAATAAAAAGGAAATAAAACTGAAGTTGTTTTTGATGTTTCTAATTGTTTGTTTCGATATAGCCTTGATAAAATACACTTGTTTTGAATTAAATCTCATCTTAAGCGTTTTCATATACGGGCAAAAGAAAAATTATACAGATTGTCTTAAAAAATCTCAACTAATTGAAGTGCATACATGTTTTCTCCTTGTTTATTTCTAGTCTGTAAAGACGGAAAGTTAATGCCGCCAATATTGACACCACCCGTCCAGTCCTCTATATACAGGGTATTTTAAAGTTCAGTCATTTATTTTAACAGGTTCTTGAACTTGTAAAAACAAGTAATTTAACCAAAAATCATTTTTATAAAAGTTGCAAAATAAAGAATTTATTAATAGTTTCAAAATTTGAAAACAGACCTGACTTTTTGATATTCTCGATCAGTGCGTTCTAAACCCACAGAGTATTTGTTTACTGCTGATACTGGGTATGACTAGCTTTTTTTGTATTCTTGTACGATATTTCCTTTGAGCGCCATGTTCGATTTGACCAGTGCTAATAACACTGGGGAGCAATTTGAAAAATAATTTTTGTTGAGTTCGATATTTAAGCTGTTTTATACATAAATTGGCATGCTAATTCCAAAACTTTATTTAGTTTTTTTCTATTACGTCAAGGTTTTTCTCTACAGAAAGCTTGGCGAATCACAGAAGTCACTACTGCTCTCCTATCGGCGAACCTTCTTCGACCTAGGAGTGGGGGCGTGAGTGACGTTGCGTCATCCAAAACTAATTCGGTCAGTTACGCATGAGATGTTAAAGTGCGCGGGTCTGTGTCGCTCTGATATAGTGAAGTCAAAGTATACATACACAACTACAGATTTTCGTTATGTCTGCCTATGGTAGTTCTCGTCGTAAGTGCTTAAACAGCTCTGATTCATTTTGTTATATATGTGGCAGTTTTACCATCCCCATTCAACGGACTAATATTAGTACATTTGTCAGGCAAGCCTATTTTACTTATTTTAAAGTGAAAATAGGCGACCAAGATAAATCAAAAACGGACCTGGGCCACTCATAAAGTGTGCGAGCAGTGTGTAGAGAGTTTACGAATGTGGACGAAGAGAACACGTAATAAACTTTCGTTTGGTATACCAATGGTTTGGCGAGAGCCCAAAGATCACTTAAGTGATTGCTACTTTTGCATAGTGAAAACATCAGGATTCAACAAGAAAAACAAACATAAAATTGAGTACCCTAGTTTACCGTCAGCTATACGCCCTGTGCCTCATTCAGCTGAAATTCCAGTGCCAGTTTTCAAGAATTACTTTCTTTAGAAATACAAGAATGTGAATCAAGTGAAGATAGAAGTGACTCCACCGACGAAGAATTCAAAGTTTCCAATGATTATGTTCGTAAAGGATTCAATCAACATGAATTAAACGATTTACCACGAGATTTGGGACTATCCAAAAAAGCATCGGAATTATTAGCATCAAGCCTGCACGAAAAAAGATTGCTTGACAAAGGAGATAAAGTCACTTACTATCGATCCAGAGAAAGTGAATTTAGGCAGTACTTCAGAAATAATGACGGATTTGTATATTGCCAGGACGTAGAAGGTTTAATGAAAGAATTAGCCATTTCTAACTATAACGCAACTGAATGGCGATTGTTTATATATACCTCAAAGCGTAGCTTGAAGTGTGTTCTCCTACATAATGGAAATTTATACGGTTCAGTCCCAATAGGTCATTCAGTTTCTTTGCCTGAATAATATGGCGACATAAAGAAAGTCATTGACTTGTTGCAATATAACATGAACCAATGGATCATCTGTGTTGACCTTAAAATGGTCTGTTTCCTTCTTGGCTAGCAACGCGGGTATACCAAGTATCCCTGTTTTTGTGCATGTGGGACAGCACAGCTCATGAGAAGCACTGGGTGTAATTGAACTGGCCGCCAAGATCTGACCTAAGACCTGGTGATCCAAACATTGTAAATCAGCCACTTGTCGACAGAAAAAACATTGTATTTCCGCCTTTGCATATAAAACTAGGTCTCATGAAGCAATTTGTTAAGGCTTTGTCAATTGAAGGAGACTGCTTTAAGTATATCATTTCGGCATTCCCTAGCCTGTCATATGAAAAGATAAAGGCTGGTGAGTTTGATGGTCCACAGATTCGGCAACTCGTTAAGGATGAAAATTTCACTGAAACAATGACCGAACTTGAAAGGAATGCTTGGTTGGCTTTCTTGGAAATACACGACCCCCAACATTACATCGAAATAACTCTTGGAGACCTTTAAAAAGCTTCGTTGCAACATGAGCATCAAACTGCATTTCTTACATAGTCATTTTGCTAAGTTCCCAGAAAATCTTGGTGCTATTAGTGATGAACAGGGCGAGCGATTCCACCAAGATCTAAAGGTTATGGAAGGGTGGTATCAAAGTAGATGGGATGTCAGTATGATGGCTGACTACTGTTGGAGCATCAAGCGAGAATGTCCACAAACTGAACACTCCAGGAAAAGCTATAAGAAGAAATTTTTACCATAATATCTTTTATTTAGTTTGTGTATAAACACAATTTAACTTTTAATAATATGTTAACCTCTGTATGAATAAAATATTTTAATCTATTTGGTCACATCTCACCTTATTTCCTTTCGTATGTACACTTTTAAGGTAAAATGAGGGGTATGCTGTAGCTTAAGAACTTGACGTGACAGAGAAAACTGTGAATATTTTTGAATTCAGAGATGAAAAATTAGTCAAAAACAAGTCACAGATCCAAGTCAACAGCATTGCTGTTCGCCAGTGTAATTCCTTAATAATGCGTGTTTAATTTTTGGATACTTTCTGAGTGACATAATATTAATTTACGGGAAGTGTCAACAAAATCCAGCTGTAGCATGTAAATATGTACTCGGAAAGGTTTCCCTTAAGAAAATTATTCGGCTCCGCGGATGTTTGTATATTTAGTTACAAGATTTCGCGACACAGGGAACTTAAGGGCACAACGAAGAGGTCACTGGAAGCCTTATCCACGCGAATTGATACAGATTGAGGAAAAAATTTTAGAAATTGTCAAAAATGAGCGAACAACGAGCACTAGGTCTATAGCAGGTCAAGTTGAAGTTGACCACAGTAAAGTGTGGAAAACTATACGACAAGAACACTTTTATCCATATAATAATCAACGGATACAAGCGTTACAACCCGAAGAATATCCTAGAAGAGTTGAATTTTGAATTTAGAAAGAGTTGAACAGTTTACATCAGTACAACAGTAAAAAAAATTACCAAATTTATTTTGTTACAAGAAATGGAGTAAATGATTTTTGCTAAATTGAGTTCACTTTATCAGTTCTACAACGCAGTGTCCGAGAATGTCAGTCAGTCAGGTAAATTTTGTAACTTTTATGTAAACGATTTTTGGTAAAATTACTTCTTTTTACGAGTTCTAGAACTTGGTAAAGTAAATGACTCAACTTCGAAAACACCCTGCATATATACGTGATTGATGTTTAAACGATTTTAAGTTAGAGTCATATTTTTTTCGTGTGGTAAGCATGTCGAGTTTTGACCCAAATAAAGAGGCACAATTTGTGGCACGAACTGCTTTTCTTGTTTAATCAAAAGAAGAACGTGAGTGAAAGCTGTCGTATACTAGTAAAAACTTACGGTGACGATGTCCCAACGCAAAATGTTTGTGGGTGTTGGTTTAGACAATTCAAAAGTGGCGATTTCGACTTGAAAGATTAAGATCAACCAAAAAAAATTGAAGATGCCGAATTGCAAGCATTGTTGGAAGAAGAGATTATGCTAAACTCAACAATAAATGGCAGAGAGGTTAAATGTTGCTCGCCGAACCATTTCTGATTCGTCTGCCTGCTATGGAAAAAATTTAGAAGGCAGCAAAATGGGTATCACATCAGCTGAACGACAGACAAATGGAAATGCGACAAACGGTATGCAAAGTTCTGTTTTCCTGGTACGAAAAAAATACTTTTTGCATTGCATCGTGACTGGCGACGAAAATTTTTTATTTCGAGACCCCAAAATGTAGAAAATCATGGGTTGATGTTGACCCAAGACAATATGGTGCATTTGGTGGCATCCGAAGGGTGTCGTGTACCATGAGCTTCTAAAACCAGGTGAAACAGTTAATACAGAATTATTAACCGCCACATCTGTTTCATATAAATATATCTATAAAGGGTGATTTTTTTAGTGTGTGCGAACCTCCTACAAGTGTCGTTGTCAAATCATCATGCCAATCATCATGGTACTTACTATATCTCATCATGGAATCTTTTTATATAAGATCAAGGGTTGCAAATTGTCGAAGTTAATTAATAAAATCAGTGTTCTGTGCACTAAACTTATAGAGTTTTTTATGGTGCATATACCAAGTCTATAAATATGAAACCGGAATTTGCCCAAAGAAGGCCCTAGTTGTCAATCTAGGTACCGTCAAACTGCCTTATTGGAGCCATTTCCTTGTTGACATCAAGATTTTCAACTCACAATTTCAACAATACAATTACAAGTTTTATACAACAGCATAGTTTGTAATTGTGTCGAACATGTCGAATTTTATGTTTGGAAAGTACGATTTGCGGACAGTATTTATTTTTTGTTACCATTTAAAGAAAACTACTGCAGAATCGCATCTAATGCTTGTCAAAGCTTACGGTGAGCATGCTCTTTTTTTTGCTTTTTTGCAAGCATTGTTGTTTTGATTTGAGAGTGTTGTTTTGATTTGCAAGCATTGTTGGATGAGGATGATGCTCAAACGCAACAACAACTCGCAGATTAACTAAATGTGACACGAGAAACCGTCTCTACACGTTTGAAAGATACATAATATGGGAAAATGGGTTGAACATTAAGGTGAATGAAAGACACCAGAAAAACCGAAAAACTACTTGCGAACTGCTGCTCGCCAGGCACAAAAGAAAGTAATTCCTCCATCGAATTGTAACTGGCGATGAAAAGTGGATATGTTTTGAGAATTCTCGGCGTAAAAGATCATGGGTAACTCCAAGCGAACCATCGACATCGACTGCAAGGCCAAATAGCTATGGACGAAGATAATTCTCTGTGTTTGGTGGGCTATGGGGGTGGGGTTTGATCAGCTAAAACCTGGCGAAACCGTGAATAGTGAACGCTACCGACAACAAATAATCGATTTGAATTAAGCTTTGCGTGAAAACGACCAGAATATCAAAAAAGGCAGATGATCAATTTAATTCCGAATTTGATTGATATTGATCTGGAGGAAATGTGGTTCCAATAGGTTTCATATGTCATACAGCCAACGCAACAATCGATTTATTAAAGGAACAATTCGGCGAGAGAATTAATATGTTTCGAGGAACGGACCTGTTAATTAGCCTCCAAGGTCATGTGATTTAACGTCTTTAAATTGTTTTTCTTGGGGTTATGTTAATAAACTTTTTAGTCTATGCCGATAAACCAGCAACTAGTGTCGCCTTGGAAGCCAACATAACTCGGACAATTGCGGACGTAACACCCCAATTGCTTGAAAAAGTGGTCGGAAATTGGATTGACAGAATGCGCTTTCTCAGACGTAGCCGGGGCGGACACTTGTCCGAAATTATTTTCAAGTATTAATACCATTGAATGTTATGTTACATAAACTTAATAGTTTCAATGCATCTGATTTGGTTGTTGCATAACTTCGGATGTACTTAAAAATCACCCTAATATCAGAAAAAAGCTCTAATTAAAAAATAAAAAACGGAAAAATCACCAATAACAAAGATGAAATAATTATAGGAGGGTAAACCGAGAGGTCAAACTTTTTAAAATAAATATATTATGTATATATAAATATATATATATATATATATATATATATATATATATATATATATATATATATATATATATATATATATATATAAATATATATATATATATATAAATATATATATATATATATATATATATATATATATATATATATATATATATATATATATATATATATATATATATAGTGAAATTAACTTTTTAGTTTCAAAACTATACCTACGCGATGTGGCTATATTGAGATTTATTATTTTTTGAGTAGCTGATTATAGTCAAAGTACGTTCCAGCATATTATAATGTTGAAGAATCGTGTTGTATTTATAATAATGAAAGATTTAATACAGAAAAAAGAAAAAATCGCAAGAAAAGATGTCACTGGATGAAGGATTTATACCAAAATAGAAAAGTATAAATTATAGAAAATAAGTATAAACACTGAAAAATATAAACAAGTTTATTTTTGACACTTGTTGGAATAATCTAACCAAACATAATCTACCAATATCTCATTGCACACACACGTAGGTGGAGCGTGCCATACAGCGCACACAACACAAATATTTATTGACTGTGTGTGGTAATTTTGCGTCCTAAATATTTTCACCACACAGCAAATTCAACACACACGCAAATTTTAATTGATGTGGACCTAGCTTTACAGTGTTAGTGTACAAAATACTGTCAGTTCGGCGTTCTGAAATTTGTTGTACTTGGTTCGTTATTATCTTCTATATATATACCTTACAACGATCCTCTTCTTGGACTTCTTCCTCCCAACCTAATTTTCCCTCAAATAATTGCGCCTACAAATATCATATATACGAATCGGTCAAAATCTTGTGTTGGTGTCCGCTGTGGTTATGCATCTCGTCTTCATCCTTGATTGAACTCACAGCAATAAGAAACTCGCTTTCCTACATCCTTAATAGTCCCCCTTTGGACTGGTTCTCCTGCACAGACTCATTTAACGCCCTCAAATCCATAAAAGGGACCTTTTTCTCGGCTTTGGTATCTGAATGTCTCCTCAATCTAAAGAAAGCCCAATCTAAGGGTTCAATAATTCGGTTTCTATGGGTTCCAAGTCATTCTAAAATTGAGGGTAGTGAGCGTGCTACAGAACTGGACTTGCGTCAGAAGAAGACCTACCGATTAACCCAATTTTTTGGCTTCTCTCAACAGAGAACAAGTCCAATTTAATTGGGAACTTTCACATCACTCCTTTAAACTTATATATGTATATATATGTGTATATATATATATATATATATATATATATATATATATATATATATATATATATATATATATATATATATATATATATATATATATATATATATATATATATATGATAGTTCGTAGTGTTTCGCGGATGGAAGTATACATTAGTGGCGACGAAGAAGTATACACTTGGCGACCCTTTTACACTGCAATCACAAACTTTATGTGAACAATTTTGATTCTGATTTATAATCCCTCAAGGTACGGTCGCTAAATAGCCTATGTTGCTGATGAGGCTATATCAATTCTTAAATTATCTCTCTCTCTTCCCTAATGAGTTCATTGCTTTCCTATCACTGAACGCATACTCCACATGTCTTTTTTTGCTCATCATAAGCTTCAGATATTATTTAATGTGCTTCAATGCAGGGTTCTTTACAGTGGCGGCTCGTGGGTTTTTAAAGTGGAAGGGCGTAGAAGAAAATAGTGCTCCTGAAGATTTTTTTTGCTTTCTCTTTCCTCCTTTTTACTTTTTGTGCTATTGAAACCCTATAAGGAGGTGAATCAGGAAACATATGGTGTTTTGCTCTGAAAAATTGTTTACTGAAATAAATGCTGGAGAGCATAAATGCTGGAGAGAATAAAGAGAGAAGAGAATAAAGAGAGAAGAAAAAAATGCTGGAGAGAATAAATGCTGGAGCTGCAACGCACTCCCTCACGAGCCCTCCCTCTTTATGTCAAAATCCTAAAGTACATATCGACCAAAACTAAAAATGATTTGTCACATTCCAATTAATATCGATTAGTTTCAAATACTTTTGTTAATATAAAATATCTCTGTTATCTAAACTATGTGTGACTGTATAAGATATTAAATACTAACTATAATTAGCTCTAAACCTTTTTATATACCGTTTTTAGAAATTATAAAATATAGACATTTCCAATAAGGGTATCAGAGCGTTGAAAAGTACAAGGCAACACTGTTTGAAATGTAAATGTCACTATTAGATTGCTGTGTTCACTATAGAAAGATTCGTATTTCAATAATGATCCTCACTTAAAAATAATCTTTTCTGACCAAGCACACTTCTGGCTTAATGGGTTTGAGAACAAACATAATTGCATAATTTGAGCCGATGAAAACCCTTAAGTGATTCAGGGGTTACCTCTTCATCTCCAGAACGCCACTCTTTAGTGAGGTTTTTGCGCTGAAGGAGTGATAGGACTTTATTTTTTTAGAGACGATAATGGAAATCATGTTACTGTTAATGGTGAGTGCTATATGAATATGTTAATAAAATATTTTTGGCTTGAACTGATAAATACGGATATTAACAATGTTTCTTTTTAATAAGATGGTGTGACGGTCTCACATCTCCCCTGACAATCGACTTATAGCAAAGAAAATTTCTATGAGCGTTATTTTTCGACATGGTAAAGTCAACTGGCCACTGGAAATCATGCTATTTCACGCCCTTATAATATATTTTTTGTTGGGTTATCTTGAATCTCTGGTTTACAGAAATAAACCCCGCACAATTCTTGGCCTTAATGGCTCAACGGCATTAAGAATGTGTATCACATGTTTTATTTGATAATATCATAGCTAACTGCGTCAACTTTTATGGCTCCCATTTTCGAGAAGTACTATTAGAATTTTTTTAGAGAAAAACTAACAGTGGATTTTTGACCAGCATCACCTTAAACTAAAATGTACCGATTTTTATAGTTTTAAATTACTGGGTGTCTTTGATAGTATATTATTATATTTTTACAATAATAATTAATAATTTTTCTAATAATTACAGACTATTATTTAACAGAGACTTCCTTATTTACAGGTCGATTTAAATTGGCATTATAAAACTTAAATACTAGAAATTTTCATCATTTCGCCATTTTTTATCAAGCACTTTTCAATACGTCGTCGGTTATTCTTCACTACTTTTTTCAATTGTTGTTTGGTAATGCTACGGCACGTCTGCCTAATACGATCACAAAGATCGTCTCGAAAAAATCAAAAAGTGTGAGGTTCGGGGATTTCAGCGGCCAATTTATTACAGGACTGTTTCATCCAATCCAACGATTTGGAAAATTATTATTTAACCAGTTTTTTAGGTTAATTGATCAAACTAATTTTGTAAAAATCTAATAGCTGCATTCAAATTTCCATCAAAAAAATATGGTTCAATAATAATGTCATATAAAATACTGCACCAAACGTTCATCTTAGTAGAATATTGTCTCTTATATTGTATCATCCAATGTGAGTTATCTTGAGCCCATAATTTAATATTTTGCGATGATACTTTACCATTTGTCGTAAATGTGGCTTCATCTGTGTTTAAAATATTTTTTAGAAATGTAGGATCTTGTAAGTACATGCCTTGTAACCATAAACAATATTCCATTGTTCTTTCAGTGTCACCAACTTCAAATGTTTAAAGAAATTTTGGTTTAAAAGGTTCTCTGTTATTGTTCTTCAAGCATAACCAGATAGTGCTTTTCGCGATATTTCTCATTAAAACAATCAAGAACTAATTGAGTTGCTCAAAATTCATGAGAACGATGCTGATTAGGAAGTTTATTAACAGTTCCATTTTGGAAACATTGGTTTATGCAAAAAACTGTAATATGATTGATGTTACGTTCTGGATGTCTTCTATTAAATTTGCTGCTTCACGAAAAGTTTGTGTGCCATCACCAACTAATCTTATAATTTATACTTTTTCTTCTTTCAATAAGAATAAATCATTATTGCTGTTTGAAATCACTATAACACAAATCAATCAGTCAAAGTGACGTTGGTTAATTAGATTGCAATTTTTCATTTTCCATGGCATACATAGTTTTAATAACAGAAAGTAGAAGTAATTATTAGAAAAATTATAATATAAATATCATAAATATCTGCGACACCCAGTAATTTAGAACCATGAAAATTGTACAGTTTAGTTTAAGGTAGTGCTGGGCAAGAATTCGTTGTTGGTTTTTCTCTAACAAAATTCCTAATAGTACTTCTCGAAAAAGTTGAACGCAGTTGGCCATGATATTAGCAAAAAAACAAGTGATACACTTTCTTAATGTCGTTTTCCGAGATCTATTGAACAAAAGAAAGTTTATGAAAATCGGCCCAGAAATAAACATTTTAAGGGGATTTAAGTCTGGACACACATTTGTAAAATCTCGACATTTCGCCTTCCACTTTGAAACCATTATTAAGAAGATCTAGTTGCTTTACTCTGGGGTCTCAATCTGCCTCCTCCCTCCCCAGGGCTCACAACTAGAAAATAACTTGATTGGCGGAACCTTTCTTCTTCTTCTGCTGGAGCTGAGGGGAGATCCGATTTTCGGACGTCTTCTCTGGCCAAATGAACCTGAATATATATCTTTCGTTTATATTATATCTTCGTTTCTATCGTTTCGATATTACGGGATCTGAATACGTGGTAAATTTTATCGGTGAGTCTGTTGATGTATGGCAGAAGAATTTCGGGGTTTTGGAACCATTCTCTAGTGGATTGATGGATATAATTTGTTGCCTGACAATTAAAAAATTCGATGAATTTTCATCATTAATTTTGGTTTTTGTCTTACTAATTTTGGACGACTTTTAATGCTGCCTGTGTCAATGAATCTTTTTACCATTTTTGAAACTGTTGATTTAGTGATGTATTTATTCGGATGTACTTCATTAAATGCTTGACAAAATTCCCTTATAAGTGCGTTTTCTCTCACATTATCTTTCAATTCTTTCATTTTCAGTTAAATACGTAATAATTCCATATAAAAATTGAAATAAATTTGAAATTCACAAATTGATGTTAACAGTTGTCAAGTGTCAATCAAATAATTCATCATTCATTCATTGTTTCATAGCCTACTAAATGAAAAATATATTTACTCTAAAATAGATCGAAATACCTTTTAAGCATTTTTTTAAAATCTGTTATGAAAAAAAACCCACACAATATTTACCTTGTTGAATTTAGAAAAAAATGCTTTTTCCAACAATGCCAAATACAAGTACTATTGTTATTAAAAAAAAAAATCAAGTTAGTCTTGGATTTCAAATATGCGATAAGAAAAAAATGAAGATATATCAAAAAGGTAGCAAACATTTCCTGATCTTTGTGTAGAAAATTTTATTAAGAAATTTCAAAGTGTTGACGAGATATTTGACCGTTTTGATACATAATAGCGACCTTTTATATATATATATATATATATATATATATATATATATATATATATATATATATATATATATATATATATATATATATATATACATAATTAATATTGGGTAATTAATATTCAGTTTTGCATATGGAGTTGCGAAACGTTATCAAACAATAATTTTCTCCTTAATATATTGTTTTATGACTAGCTATTTTTATCGATTTTTAATTAGTCAATAATTAATTTTTATTTTTATATATGACTGGCGTTATCAAATCGATTACAATCAAATTAATAATACTTAATAACAGAGCAAGTTATTCTTCATACTTAATAAAAAATAATGTCTTTTAATTCTTAAACAATAAGAAATTTCGATACGCAATTTATTGAAATCCTTTTTTACAATACACTCCGAGATTAGTGAAAAGGAGATCGATAAATATCCAATTGAGATAAGGCTTATTTTTCAACATAGTCTTGACTTTGGGTTCAAATTATTAATTTTGGATAATGGGAGAATGTTGGATAACTTCGCTTGGGAGAATGTTGAACATCGTCGGTAGAATCATCGGAAAGAAGAAGACAGATGAAGAATGAGACTGACATGATGTTGAAATTACATCTTCTTCTTTTCATATATTTTTTTTACAGAAGAATCGTGAGGTATATTTTGTTTACGGTCTTTTCAGACTCTTCTCGCCAGCGTTTTTTATTTCTCGCTTCCTTGGTTGCATATTAGAGATATAAACCTTTTAGGTCTTTTTTTTGGTTTGTCTGTCTACACATATGTTCAAAAGTTTGGAATATTTACAAATAGGATACCTACGCATGTGATACTCTAAAAATTGATTGTGATGGATATTGATTTTAGATCGGGTTTAAATGAAAATAACAAAAGCATTGTTTTGCTGATAACACAGGTTTTTCGATTTTTGTCTATTCCGTTGATACTGGTATTTATACATTATTTCAGTTCTTTTTCAATTTTCAGTGAATCCGTTTAAAAATGCCTAGAAACATGATATCTCATTTCAACAGATTAAGAGTAATTGCTTTGTTACAACAGGGCTTTAATCAAAATGATATCGGGGAAATTGTAGGTGTTTCTCAAAGTGCTATTTCGCATAATTCATTATATGCAAATTCATAAAAAATTCCAAGAGATAAATTATGTAAAGCATCGCCTCAGAAGTGATAAAAAACGATATACAGAAGCTGCCTAAAACTGGCAGATATCAATGATAGCTCGAAGAAATCGTCTGGAATCTACAAGTGGTATATCTCTTGGAACCTATTGGACTTGAAGGGGTAAATGTTTCACGACAAACGATAACACGCAGACTGAAAATTTGGACCTTTACGTGTTCCTAAACTAACCCTTCAACAAAAAAATGAAAGATTGAAATGGGCTCGAGAAATGGTGGATCATAGACCTAACTGGAATGACGTGATGTTCTCCGATGAGACGATAATTGGCTTGGTTTCTGATTCAAGAATATATACATTAGTTTGGAGAGCTCCAGGGACGACAAACCCGACTAGAAACATCTCAACCATGTATCCCATTTGAAGGTGGGAGCATGTTGTTTTGGGTTGGTATTTTATATATACACGGATACCTCTACTGGTCATGGAGAGAAGAGTCACTGGTGCTGTGTACATGGACGAAGTTTTAAATCCTGTAGTGCGTCTATTTCGAGGCACAGTGGGCGACATATTTATTTTCATGGATGACAACGCATCTCCTCATCAAACAGCAGCAGTACAAATGTTATATCATTGTGGGTTTATTAATTTCTTGAATAATGGATGCGTTTGGTTTATCTGGCAGCACCAAAGTTTAAAAGAATCAGTGCGCCTGAGGTCTTGTTTTTTAATGGTCCAAGTTTCAACGGGATATAGAAATACTGAAAAAAATTAAGGTTTTAACTATCTTTCTTTATGTTCTATGTTATGGCCCTAACCCATCCAGATCATCTGCAAATTTTGCGTGGTATTTATTGCCATTTTGTATCTTCTTCAGATCTCATGAGTGTTACCGCTTTCGTTCGCCAGTAAAGCCCCAGGATAGGCGAATTGGTTTACTACCTTAAATTGTCCCATTTGAATGGTATTAGGCATGTTGTTATTTCGACGTTTGATAATCACTATTGTGGTTTTCTCCTCGCTTATTTTTAGTCCGTAAAGATGGCTTTCATCCTTTCTTTGCATGAAAATTGCATGTCGATCATAATTCTGCGGTCACTGGGAATAACTTTGGTAAGTCCAAAAATTACAAATATATATATATATATATATATATATATATATATATATATATATATATATATATATATATATATATATATATATTGTGTGGTTCACATAATCGATCAGTTTTACTTGATATTTGTTGGCTTGTTTATTCCGCATGATCTTAAGCCTCTGAGTCTTCGGTTGGCTGGTACTGGTTGACGGCTCACCCGTATTAATGCACGATTTTTACCTCTCTGGATTATCGTAAAGCATCCACTTTTCTTCAGAGGCCAGAATCTTATCCAGAAAGTTCATTTTCTCTAATCTGGAGAGCAATGATAAAACAATATCAAACCGTCTACTCATATTCTCAGCTGTGAATTTTTAAAGGACTCATCGACTCCTCTTTTCAATTCTTCTTAGTTTGTGTAAACGTTTAGAAACGACTTGCGATATTACTCCGAATTCCTCTACGAGCTCTAGCGATGCACGACAAGGATTTTCTTCCCGTTGTGCTTCTTCATCCTCACATTTTTTTACTACGTCGGACGTTCTGCAATACTTAAGACAAAGTTCCATTTCGGAGTTACTGGAACCACTTCTTATAAGTACTACATGAAGCAGCATGATCATCGAAAGCAGCATAAACCATGGTCTGCGCTTTCGGAGTATTTTGTCTTCAGTTGAAAGGCGAAAAGAAAATTGCTTTCTTTTTTCTGCCTCAAATGATTTTCAGGATTATTCCGATTTTTTAAGTTATATTCACTGTCAGGTCATATATAGAAGAACGAAAAGAAGTAAAGATAGAAGCGAAATAATAGTCATGGATAAGATTTGACCAAAAGATTACTGAAAACTACCAAGAAAACCAAAAGTTATTCTACCGAACTCTAAAGCACCTAAGTCAAAAAAAAAGTACAGTATGATGAATATAAAAGAAAATAATGGAAATGTAATTACGGAGGAAGATGAAATAATGGAAAGATGGAGAGAACTGACTGAGATGGGAACTAGAATACCAGAAGAACAAGAAAATCAGATGGTCGATATTCAAAAAATAGATATGATACAAGAAGAGGTATATGAAGCCAAGTATAACACTAGAAATTATAAAATATATTAGAGGAAGGAGTAAGAAGGCTGACAGGATTATTATAAGAAGGTAGAAAGGTAAAAGTCACAAAGGAACGGAACCCTGGAACCATATTGCCAATACATAAAGGGGGCGACAAGAGAGATTGCAATAATTATAAGGAAATAACATTGAACAGTATACCAGGAAATGTTATAACCAGAATATTGCAGAAAAGGATAAAGAGCAAATTCGAAATGACAATAGAGGAAACACTAATGGATTTAGGAGTGGAAGGGGCATGAAATATTTACTGTTCATGATATGACAAACAAGCGAAAAACTAATAAAAAAAGAACAGAGATATACTTATCTGTTCTAGAGACCTAGAAAAAGCTTTTGATCGAATTTAAAGAGAGGACATACGGAAAGCGCTAGAGAAATTATAAAAGGACAGTATAGAAGGACAGTAGAAGTACTAAGGGTTATGTATAGGGACAGTAAGAACTTCGTGAGGACAAACAATGAGGAATCGAATGAATTTACGACAACTATCGGAGTAAAACAAGGATGTGCGCTGAGATAAAAGAATCAAAGAAAAGGATGAAAATATTGAAATTCGGACATTAGAAATTGCAATAGATTAAATTGACCGAATTGATGTTTGCAGATGATATGGCCATAGTAACGGATACAGAAAAGAATCTTCAAAATAACTTAGAAATTTTGAAGAGAGCTGTCAAAAATAGACATGAAAATTAATATACACAAGACAAAGAGTATGATCATATCCAAAGAAAACAAGAAACATAATGTACAATAAAATGGAAAGCTAATAGAACAAGTGAAAAGCTAGAAATATCTATAACAATCGAGAGCAAACGAAGAATCGAAGGAGAAATAAACGATAGGCTGGGAAACACCGGAAAGATTTTTAATGATGAAGACAACTTTTCTTGGAAGGAAAAAAAAATACCGAAGGAGATAAAAACAACAGTAATTAAAATGACAATCCGATCAAGAATAATGTACAGTGGCGGGAGATGAACTCTAACAAAAAATACATAAGTCTTGTATAAATGTAATGGAAATGAGATTCCTGAGGAAAATAGAAAACAAAACAAAAAAAGACAATCAGAAATCAAATAATTAGAGAAAACCTACGGATTGAGCCCATAAATGATAAAATATTAGAAGGACCACTAAAGTGGTTCGACACCTAACGGTATAAAGGCATATGATTAAGTAAGTAAATACATTGAATAAAGATGACGCTTTAAAATAACTATATGGTCGGCAGAACATTCTGATTCAAACAGGTTCTGGATTCGATGAAACGTAGAGGCCGAGAATTAAGTTGATGACCTAATACAAGTTATAAGGGACAAAGAAAACAGTTTTGAATGTGAAACGTGGGTTTTCTTTGATAGCTTCGCGATTTTTCGATTAGATTTCCTAATAGCTAATTTTACACTTTCAAGTGCTTAAGAACTTCGCACTAAAAGCAGAGTTGTTGCTTCTTGCTGTTTTTAAGCGTTCCAAAGGCTAAGCATTCGTGTAATTAAATATGGTTTGACATTATCGACCATCTGTTATATTTTCGATATCTTTTTTTCTCGAGGAATTAAAGGTACAAAGCTGAAAAGTGTTTAAGATTAGTTTTTTTTTAATTAGTAATCAATATCACTTGTATTTTAGTTTTACTGCAAATTTTATTAAATATTTTACTTTTTTTTTCAGTTGGTTGGCATCCTGCTTATTTCTATTGGCTACACGATCAAGAACATCTACACAAACTTTGAACAATTTATGGAAACCTACTATTACAACCCTGCCAGTCTGGCCATTGTAATTGGTTTCTTCATTTTTATCATAGCCTTGTTTGGTTGTATAGGAGCATTCCGAGAAAGTACCTTCCTGGTCAATGCTGTAAGTACATTTTTGTTAGATTATTGGTTTGATACAAAATTTTGTTTTGTTTTTGGAGTTAGTTAACATCCCATTACAAAACCAAGGCATTATTTACTTCACACGTGTTAAGTCTTGAAATTGTTTGACAGAACGAATTTCAGCGTGGAAAAACTTGTGTTATTTGGTTTTGGTTTCTTAAATTAGGTTAAGCATTAAAAATGGTAGAACACAAGGAATATTATCGACATATTATACTTTTTTATTTTCGAAAAGGTAAATATGCTTCGAAGACACAAGAGAACATATGTGCTGTGTACGCTGAGGGTGTCGTTGATGATTCCACGTGCCGAAGTTGTTCCGAAAGTTTCGCGAAAACAATTTTACTCTTAGCGATGTATCACGTTCTGGACAACCGGTCGAGGCTGATAGCAACGAAATGTCGGCGCTAAATGAAAGTGGTCAGTATAGAACAACTCGAGAGATCGGATAAATTCTTGGAATCAACTAGTGAACAGTTTAACTTTGAAGCGCTAGGAAATTGATTCATTTTTAAAGCGGATAATTACATATTATGACAATCAGACGTGTTTTTGATCACCCGACGCAAACATTTTGTAACTTGACTAGAATATTTTGGTCCATCCACCGTACTCTCCAGATCTTGCACTCTCCGACTATCATTTATTTAGATCGCTTCAAAAGGGTAAAAACTTTACCTTCTTGGACGATTTGAAAAGTTACCTGTAACATGAGCATTGTATTGTGGAGCTACCGGAAAAATGGAGACAGGTCGTTGAACAGAACGGCATGTATTATATCGATTATATGTAATTTTTAGCAAATAAAGTGTTTCTTCAATTTTTCTTAAAAAAAAATGACGCGAACTTTTGTATCAATCCAATATATCATTTCGGGTAAACAAATATAAAATATTTTGTTATAACGGCTCTTTCAAATTGGGTGGTTTTTTAATTCTTGTGAATTATTGTGCGTTGTGAATTTGTCTAGGTCTAGGCTCATTTCAGAAGTGTAATGTACAACATTTATAAAAATGGAGTCGTACACAATATAACAACGCGTTAAAATTGTTGGATTAGTTTATAAAAAACGGCGTTCATTTAGAATACTTACGTGATATTTAGGGTTTACATAATCGTTTATCTGAAAGAATTATCATGCGAATTGTTCAAAAATTTCAAGAAATTGATTCGGTGGAAGATAAAAGAAGATCAATATATAGTCGTAGTGGCCGTATGCAAAAGCATATCGATTTGGTACATGAAAGTGTTGTTGAAGACCCAGAAATTTCCAATAGTCATGGCGAATTTTTCGAAAGGATTTAACACTGAGCGCATATAAAGTTCAAATAACTCAGGAACTAATAAAGCCTCTGGATCATTCAAAACGTCGTGAATTTGTCAATTGTTGGATCAACGAACAAATAGATGATTTTTTCAAAAAAATTATCTTTTAGCTGAAGCACATTTTGAAATTAGTAGCTATGTTAGGGGGGCGGGGGTAATTCGGGAGGAAAATTAGGTAAAAAAACAGCATATTTTTATGATAATTTTTTTAAATACGGTTAATATAAATTTATTTTTTTAAATATGATATATTAAATCAGGACATTTTAGGAATATTGTGTGCAATTTTCATTAAAATATATGTAGAAATGAGCCGGTCACAGCAACTATTAGTGGGCGCCTCATAAAAAAAAGATTTCGAAAGGCAGTGTCCACCGATTTGATGTCTGGAGCATATTGTTGCTCTTGTCTACGGCTAATTCGGCCTTGTCTGTTTTGATTCGCAGCTTGATGCTCCGCTCGGCTTATTCGATTTTTGTCTGCTTCCTTGGCCCATCCATGAGAACTTGGCCCTGTACTGATACCCACATCATTCATAAAGGCCAGCAGAGCAAAACAGTTTTTATTGAATGTACATGCTGCTACGTGAGCAGCAATTTCAACGAGGTTTGAGGTACCACTCAATATTTTTGGAGTATTTTTCCAAATAAGTTGGTTCAAACTTCCATTGCTGTTTTGAATAAAACCTCCAAGACATCGCTCCAAAAGTCCGTCTTTACTCAAGTCCTCATATATAGGTTTTATTGCTTCTAAAACAACACTTGAAATTGCGGTGTAACTGTGTGTGAATGACTGGAGATTATTTGTGACTGGTATGAATGGCAGAGAGCTACTATTCATCTCTGCCATTCATACCACGAGTCTTGGCCGCTGTCACATTTCTGATGCTGCGTATTCTTGTCTGTTGAGCTATAGCGGTAATAAGTTGCCCAAATGGCATTTTTTATTTTATCCACAGAATTATAATTATGTCGAATGGCCAGGCCATAATATACCGTTAATATGTCTCTTATTTTTTAATGCTGTTTTCCTTTGCTAGATAGACTTTTTCTCATTACTTTTTTTCCGGTCATAGTTGTCAATTTTACTGCAGTTTTATTCGCTATATTAGACAATATGGTACCCATTCACTTTTGTGCATCTCCTATACATTATTTTTTGTTTATCAGAAAATAATCATCATAAGGTTTAGATTTTACGACTCCAGAGTATGTTTTTGAATGACCATCACCGATATAGTTGCGATATTTTACTTGATTATTATTTGAACATCAATTTAACGGCATCAACTTCCATGTTTCCAGATGGACCAATATGATTAACATGACATTTGCCTCCTTCCACATGAGTAGCATGCCAGTCTTGGTACTCTGCAGAATCTAGTTTATTTTCCCAAGTTTTCCAATCGTGACAATAGGAGCTTTTTATATAAATATCTAGGACTTTTCCGGTATAATAACCGAGGAAGACACCATATAAAGAAGCGAATCCTCGTTTTTTCTTGATGTATCTTCCATATTATTCTCTCTATATGTTCCTTCTTTTTCTTCTTTTACAGAAGATGAAAAAATGCCCTCGCAATATTTTTTGTTACTAAACACATTTTCTGTATATATGAACTGTACGTTGGTTTCGTGACATGAGTTGATAAATCCCTCAGGCCGCACAACTAAGCTAATCCTAAGCCTAAGACTCACATGACAAAGGTAAATCGATAATTGATTTCATATACACCAGATTGAATTCTCTCGCTAGAAGGACTATAGTGACGCTTTTTACATTTTTCAGTAGTAACTTGGATGTTGAATCCAAGACCTTCACTTTTGCACGATTTAAAAGAAATTTTTCCATCACATTCTATACAGTAAAGTCGCGATGGTTGAAAAAACTAGCAAAAAATCAACCATTCTATAATATTTTCAAGATCCTCCGGCACGTTTCGAGCAGTGTTTACTTTAATTTTTTTTTGCCGACACACTAATTGTTTTGACATTGTCTGTTTTACGTTTATATGAGGGTATATTGATCTGAAGGATACGAGTTTCCAACAGAATGGCACTCCACATCACTCTGCTGATGAAACAATTGATTTATTGAGAGATACATTTTCTAGTTGAATTATTGCAGGATACAAAGATCATGCTATTTGATTCTGTTGGACTATTTTCTTTGGGGTTACGTGAACAGCTAGGTCAATAAGAACAATCCATAATTGATTCTTGAACTAAAGGATGTAATTATTAGCGTCATTGGTGAGATAGAGTCACGGTTATGGCAAAATGTCATCCAAATGTCAATTGCCAAAGAGTGAATGTCTGTAGAGCTGAAAGAGGTGGTCATTTGGCAAATATTGCCTTTCGTTCGTTAAATGTCATATATTATGCTTCAATTACGAATAAAAAGTTTTTTTAAATCAACGCAAATCCTGTGTTTTATTCAAGAATTAATAAAACCCGCTCAATTATGCAAGACCTGTTATATAAAAACATAAAAGTGTTGAATGTAACTTGTGAATCATTTTCTAGTACGCCTTTTTGTTGTCATTGGTTCTTATTTTGGAAATATCCGTGAGCATTGCAGCCTACAGCATGAGATCAAATCTTGAAAGTACCATTGCGGCAAACATGCGAGTGGCAATGCAAAATTACGACATGGACTTTAATGCCTTTACTTGGAATGCCACGCAATATAACGTAAGTATAACGTAAAATATTAATAAGGCCTGTTTCCGCTGTTTTCACGTTTGCAAGTAGTAAGTGTTTAATCAACTCATTCTAGTTATGTTTTGAAAATTACAGAAAATCATTAACCTTGTGTATTTGTGCAAGAATTTTAAATTAGTTGATTGAAATTGATCATCAAATCATCAAGCAAAAAAAACAAGACAAAATATAACATAACAATAACATAAATATAACAAGACAAAATATATATTTTTTCTCCTTTATTTGGGTTTTTCGCCACTGTCTAAAACTCAAAAAATATCAAAAATACCTGTTCTTATTTAAAGAAAGAATCACTGGGTAAAAACAAAAAACCAAACGGAGACAAATTTCTCATTGATTCTTTTTTGTAATAATTTTGCCTAACGAACAAAATTTTAAAGATATAAAAATGTTATAAAAAATGTACAAACTTTTAACGTTAACGTTTCGGAGGGTAATCTCCCCCCGAAATAAATAAATAAACGGCTATAATTAATTTAAATAAAAATTATATATATATATATATATATATATATATATATATATATATATATATATATATATATATATATATATATATATATATATATAATTTTTTTGGTAGTATGTCACTGCATTAAAAATGATTATTGTCAATGTATGTATTATTGACATATACACAACATATATTTACTTTCTATCTTCTTCAGTATCTTTTTCTCTTATCTATCTTTTTTAGTATATATAGAAATTAATGTAATTTATTTTTAGATTCGTTTTGAAAACGGGAGGAGAAGACCTCCCGAAACGTTAACGTTCAAAATTTTTTATTGTAGAAAATTTTTGTATTTTTTAAAATTTTGTTCGTTGAGCAAATTTATTACAGAAAAAGAATCACTAAGAAAGTTGTCTCCGTTTGCTTTTTTGTTTTTTACCCAGTGATTCTTTATTTATATAGGAACAGATATTTTTGATATTTTTTTGGGTTTAAGATCGTGGCGAAAAAGCCAAAAAAAAAGAAAAAAAATACTGACATATTGTTAAATGAAAGTGCGCACACTAATATGAATAAAAAGTAAGGTGACTTTTTATTTAAAAATTCGTGAACTTTACGTATTAATACAACAATTTGTTTTTTAAGTTGATATTACTGTCCCTGGAATCGGACGAAAGTTTCACATCATTTCGTTTGTTCAGTTAAAAATTGTATCGTCTTTTGTAATTGTTATAAGTTTTTTTTTGCATATAATATTTTTTACTATTTTGCCTTTACATGACTCTCTCATGAAAGCTTTGGAGGATTTCGGTGTGTGTTTAATACCAGTTCCAATACCGGCTACCCTATCCTTCAAAGCACTAGGGGATTTACTCCGGTAAGAGTTTAATACCAGTTTCAATACCAGCTACCATATCCTCCAAAGCACTACGGGATGCCAGCAAAGCAAAATTGAGGCCCGTATTTAAGATATCTAGTTCTGGATTGTCGAACGTCTGTGTTGAAAGATTTTCTACTATGTTGATGTTCTTTTCTGGAATATGTTCTTTCGACTGCTCAATTTTGAATTTTTAAGTTTTTTCATTTAAAGATGACATTTTTTAAATCAATTTACTATTTACTGCTGTGAACATATTCCTTTGGAAAGTACACTAACATTAGTTAATTTAAAAGTTAATTTCTTGTAAAGGTTGTACGCCTGAATTTCAAGCATGCTCCTATTACGGTAAAAATGTTTGATTTCTAAGTCAAGCCATTTCTGTTTTTCAAAATTAGTTATTTTGTCATATATTTTGGAAGATTTTGAATTATTAACTTTAATAAAATATTTAATTATATTAACTTTAAAAAAATATTTTATTAGTTTGGCATGACTTAAACGTGCGTTGAGAGCTTTAAAAAAAGTGATTTCGTGTTTTGTGGTAAAACTCTTTGAGTTTAAAAAATACTGGATATTCCATTTTTTGTCACATAGTATATATCAGTGTAAATCTCGAAGTTTAATCTCAATGATACTTTGACACATAACAACGCGAATAAAAAAAAACACTTACGGTAAAGGAATTTGAAGCTGATAATTCAAAGATTTACTCCGTCATTGTCTACGTTTAAATTTTTTCAATTTAACTAATGTTGCTATATTTTTACTTAGTTGCAATGCTGTGGAATTCATAATGCTATCGACTGGAACACATACGGCATCGAGTTCAACTTAATACCAGTAAATGTTTCCACTAATCGCATTTTTTATGTACCTGAAACCTGCTGCATGAACCAAAACTGTACCAGTGTGAGCTCTATCTATCCTCGAGGATGTCTTAGTCGACTCTCCTCAATCATATCTCAATGTGCTTTATTATTGGCCATTGGTGCACTTTGCGTTTCTCTGATTCAAGTAAGGAATTCAAAATCAAACGAATATGTATATTTCTAAGTATAAATCTTCCATTTCTAGGTTCTTGGAATTGTTTTCGCTCACATGCTCGCCAAATCTATTCGAAAACTGAAAACTCAAATGCTGGTGGCTAAAGAGGAACGCAGAAGGGAATTTTACGAACAAATGTTGAGAAATCAATTGGAGAAGCCGAAGCAACATATTGCTTGCACTGTACAGGAATCTGAAGCCTAACATTTGAAATGTTCTTGTTTAACAATAATCCTGTGTAATTCCATCTCATGTTCCTTTTCATTTTGGCTTTAACATACTAAATAAAATATAAAAAAAAAATATATATTGTTAATTTTGTATATTATGTTGTACTATAATATTTCCTTTACAATTATTTCAATAATAATTAATATATTTCCAATGTTTAATAAATGTTTAAATTAATACGACTGATTTATTTTTTAAACAAAAATTAGTTTTTGGTGAGTGAAATAAAACGCGGTGTATCTTTTCTAGCAAAAACAAAATATTTCAATGGAAATGGACCGTGTAAAGAACGACAAAAATTAAGTGACATAAAATGAAAGGATTATTATTTTACATATTTTTTACATTTTTTTTACAGTGGTAACAATAAAAAATGAATTTATTTACATTTAATTTTATCTTCAGTCGATTATGTAATCTCCGTCGCTGTCTAAGATCTCTTGGCTTCTTGCTGGTAGAGTTTCAATTGCCTGTTCATAACATTTTGTTTCCTTTGAAGAAAAATATGTTTATAGGTGAGCTCGCACATCATCGATATTTTTGAAATTTTTATTCCTTAGGGAATGTTCCATGGATCGGAATAAATGAAAATCGGATGATGCTATGTTTGGAGACTATGGGGATGTCGTAAAACCCCAGTTTAGCTGCCTTATTATTTCTTGGGTTAATTTTGCTGCACGCGGCCGGGCATTACTGTGTTGCAATATTATCTTATTGTCTCTTTTCTGTTGATCAGAGCTGGCCGTTTTACCAATAATTCGTTACGTAATCTATCTATATAATAATCTAATATAATCTATATAAGTTTCTCCCGATTTCAATAGTTCAAAATGAATTATGCCACCACAGTCCCACCAAACGCACAGTAAGACTTTATTTAAACTGAATGATGGTTTAGGAGTGGGTACGGCTTGATGATTTGGAGAAAGCCATTGTTTCGTGCGCTTGTCGTTGTTGTACAAGACCCATTTCTCGTCACAATCCTTCGTAAAACTGCATCACTTAGTGGTCTGCACAATAAAGATATGAAAATTGTACGCCGTTGTTCTTTATTCAATAGATGTGGAACTCATATACCCTGCCTGTAAACCTTCCTGATTTTTGGATGTCTTTGGACTGTTGACCAAGTAGCCTAAAGGGCGTTTGCTTTTTCCTGAATACTCAGTTTGGGATCAGTCATTCTCAGATATACATATCTCCCTAATAATTGCTAAGATGGCCTAACGGTAATTGCTTTAACTGGGCGGCTAGTTAGGTAAATGAGTTTGACGTGCATGATGACGGCTTCCAACTATTGCAGTTTTAACTACCTTGAAATATAAATAAGCCTGTAAGCCTGTTGCTTATTATAACTTACATCTGAAACATCTGTAAATTTACAATTTACAATCTGTTACTTTAAATTTATCAGATCGAAACAAATTATACTTTATCACTAGGCTGTTCACATACTCAACGAAAGATGCTCGTTAAATAATCAGTTATAATAACCTTGATAGCGATCAACATAAATTCAAAGAGAGATAGTTTACATAACTTAAACCAAGATACTATTATCGCCCAGTAATAAAATATCAAACTGGGTACTGTTCCTGACACTGAGGAGAGAACGCGCAATAGTGCCAGCTTCGGATATGAACGGAGTATCAAGGGAAAACCGCACGAGATACAGAACAAAAGAGCTAACAAGACATAATGATTATCCGACCTTACCCTACTGAGTAACTTCTGGTACTGAGTTGTGCAATGCTCCAGATTCATAGTATTTAAAGAAAAACCGCACGACAATACCATGAAGATCTCTCAATATTTATTAAATTACAGATCATATTTTTACAAGAATAATCTCTAAATATTTATTAAATTACAGATCATACATTTTCAACAATAATAATTTTACCAATCAATAATACAATTATTATTATGGGTACTGTTCCTGGCACTGAGGGGAAAATGTACAACAATGCCAACTTCAGGTATGAATGGGGTATCAAGGGAAAACTGAACGAGATACCCATTCATAGGGCTAACAAAACATAATGGATTGAGTTGTATCCCGCTCCAGATACTAGAAAAGCAAAACAGCATTTACCCACTTCATGGTATTAAAGAGAAAACCGAGCGATAATCTCTGTCAATTAAATTATAAATCATATGATGCAGCTGATGCCACTATTCAAACAATGTTTGGATATTCACTTAAATAGAAATAATTTAATGTTGATCAAAACTTTATTCAATAAACATAGTTTTAAATATTATTTGAAATGAACAGTAACAGTTTTAATTCAATAATAAATTTAACTGAGGTAGCTTATATTTGATGGAAATTCATTTAAATAATTCAACAAAGATTAATTTAAAAAAATTCCACTATATTTAAAATTGTATGTATGGCAATACATACAATTATCTTGAAAAATGGAAAAGTCAACCGAAACACTGTTGAATATAGACATCCTCTTTATATTTTCGTACACATATGTAAAACCTGATACAAATCAGCTGATAATTTTAATAAACCGGCCAAAAGCCTTCTCAGCAGATCAACAGATCTTTCAGCAGAACGATCAAGATATCTATTTTAAGGATCATCCAAATATCGTCCATGACCGATACCGCTTATCTTCAGTTATCTAGAACAAAAGTCAGATTATGTTCGACAAATTTACTAAAAACAAAAACATATCTATTTTAGGAAGCGAGTTAGAAGTGGGGCATCACTATATATATATATATATATATATATATATATATATATATATATATATATATATATATATATATATATATATATATATATATCTTGGGTAAAGGATTTCAATGGAGGGTGATACTGCCCTGGAAGTGGGATAGCTGGCAGATATTTGGCAGGCTCAACATAGTGTTTATAAACAAACTCCCATTTTGTCGAACGACAAAAGTTTTTAATCAGTGCGTGCCGCTTGTTCTGATATACGGAAGTGAAACATGGAGACTCACATCACAATCAGTTCAAAACTTCGGATAACATAGACGGAAATGGAAAGGTGTATGCTTGGCATTATAAAGCGGAACAGAAAGACTTGCACATGCATTAGAAAACAGACGAATGTATGTGACATTATTGTAATGTGAAGGAATTGAAATGGAAGTGGGCAGGCCATATAGCGAGGCGACGGACCAAAGCAATCCTGGAATGGATACCGCTTGATTATAAGTGTCCACAAACAAGACCTAAATATGATGGATTGATGACATTATCAATTATATTGGACTCTAACGGCAGAGGAAATCTTAGGACCGGGCGAGTTGGAAGCATGCGGGGGAGGCCTTCATCCTGCAGTGGATCGAAAATGGCCATTTAATATATATTTAGCCATTGTCGATAACATTATATAACAATATTTTTACATTCATAAGTTGCTAGGAAGACGGGAGAAGGTCATGCATAAAAGTGGTGAATACATAATGTATTAATATAATTTCGTTATTTAATGAGAGCAAAATAAATGATGAGCATAATGAATGACTGACATTGTTTTCTGGGATTCGCAAGACATTATCGTCATCGATTATTTATGAGATGACCACAGGAATCACAGGAGAATATTATATTACATTCTTGGTTAATTTTCACGAAGAATTGATAAAAAACGCCCTCATCAGGTTCCGAAAAAAGTGCTGAAAACGACAACGCTCCTTCCTATTCGTTCGTCATTGCAACAGCGAAAGCGCGTCATTGTAACAGCGAAGAAAAGGATGTTTGGAAAGAAATTTATATCAAATGAAGATATCATCACCGAGACAGATGAATATGATATGAGTTTTACAAGTCATACATCTGGGAAGACATAAAAAACTTAGAAAATCGTTAAAATCGTCGAAATCTTAGAAAATCGTCGAAAATAATTACGTTGAAAAATAAATCGAATTTCGATCAGAAAAAAAAACAGTATTTTATTTAAAAATATAATTCCTTTTTGCTCTACCCTCGTATACAGTACACATCTTCAACCCTAAGGCCTCCTACACACGATACGGTTTCGATTTTATAACCGTTTCGGTTTTGTCGTTTCCTTTCCAGTAAAGTATAGCTCATTCAGGGAAATAATGATAAACAATTAATAAACAATTTAAATCCATAAGAAAGAAAAAATCATTTAAAGTTCGATGCACTCTCTTTCCTTCTTCCTCTAATCCTATTAGAATAGGATAAAAATACGGTGAGCCGGTGGATAACATTCTGTGAATTCGTTGTCAAGATAACATTTAGGTTTATAGTTCTGGACAGAGTTGCCGGCCTAACACAATTTTCTTCGTCGAATCTGTAATTTTCATATTCTGATCGTTTTTGAGTATTTTTACCGTATTCTTTGCTATTTTAGCTATTTTCTGATTTTGTTTTTGTTTTTGTGAGTTCTGTAGCAAAAAATCTGCGATTACAATTGTAAAAAAAATGCCAAAACCGTTAAGGAGTCGGTGTAGGTAACTTGTCTCGTCACATAAGTTATTTTGAACAGGAACGAGATAATGGGCCTTCTGTTTTGCCATTGAACGCTGTGAGAGAAGTATATATTAATAACTTAGTAGGTCTCATAGTTGATTGGAGTTTTTTAGTAGGTTTCAGCTGCACTAAATATTAGTATTCGTACAGATAGTGCAATTTCGAAAAAGTTGAAGAATAACGAAATCTTAAAATTACCGAAGAAAAAGCGTCTACATCCAAAACGAGTAATTAATTTATATCATCTTGATGTGGGCTCAATTCGCAATAAAATCTATGAAATGTATAAAAAAAGTCAGTAGATTTACATGGTAATAATATATTTTTATGAAATTCTATTGAACTATTTCAAAACAAACCGTTAATCTTGAAAGTATTCATGAAATGTTAAAGAACATGCAGCTCTTTGATGAATGTAAAACTTCGGTTCTTACACTTATAAAACAAATTGGTTTCAAATGGAGTAAGGATAATCCACGTAAGGGCCTGATGGAATCAGATATTGCCTTTAAAGGAATCCAATTTTTGAAGATGTATCAAAATATCACGAACAGAGGTATGTTCGATTTTGTTTATTTGGATGAAACAGGGATATTTCAAAATGGGAGCTTGAGTCAGTCATGGCAAGATAATAACAAGAGTAGTGTAAAGACTACAAAAGTTGAAGAAACAAGGTAAGTGCTACACCTATAGCCTATTTATTGAAGAAAGAAACTAAACCCAAACCTTTTCACGCATATTGTACGTGATCGTTACAGGACCGCACTAAGAACTCTCCTCTTTTTGGGCGGGGTATAGCTAATATCGACAACTTCATCAGCTGTGTCCATATCAGACATTTTACGAAAACAAAATACAATTAGTAATAAATAGAATGCAATTCAATAAATGAAAAAAACTGCCCAGGCAGTGTATGAGTTACTGCCGCCAACCCTGTGTTTCTGATGATAGGCAACCTGCCTATCATCTGGGTTTTCATTGGTGGTTTAAATTGGCTCGACCACCAATAGCAGGGGCGCTCAGCGTTTCTAGCTAAAATATCACGTGCTGCTCACGTGTTGGTCATTGTTTATGTCGACTGTCTTTCTTCGGTGAATAGACTTTAATACTTAGATTAATGTCATGTTGTCATGAATAGTTATTTTCATTAAAGTTATTTATATTAAAATAAAAAGATTATATAATTATCAGTGACATTTATTGATATATAATATACAAGTACTAAACAAAAAAAAAAAACAATGAAATGTCTGCATTCACATTTATTTTCATTAATCAGTGAGTCTGAAAAGTACTGGCTGGAATCACTGCTATTATCTGTAGTATTTATAATTAAGGGAAGAACTTTCTTGCCACTATCTAAATAATAATTTTCAATCAATAAATAAAAATTTTCAATCAAAACTTTTCATATTTTTTGCGTATTTATGTAACTTACCTCTTACCGTCAACTTTGGTTGTTTTTACACTCCTCTTATTATTATCTTACCATGAATGACTTACAGTACCATTTTGAAAAATCCAGGTTTCATCTAAGAAGACAAATTTGTAGAAGGCGTTTTTTCTTTCCTTTATATAACCCCTCAAAAAATCTATACGTTTTAGGGCAACGTTGGAAAGTTCCATAAGGCCTCGTCTTAGATCATCCTTTTTTCCATTTAAAACCTACTTCTTTCAATACGTTACAGAATGACATACGGCATCCGTCAAACAGTTATTAATTTTTTAATTCTTCATGTAAGGAATTCCAAGTTACATGCTGCCCTGAAAATTAAAATTAAACTCTGAGTGGTTACGGTGGGTTTAAGAACAGTCTTTTCTACAACTCTTAGGTTACAAATACTTACTGTGTTCATACATGATGTAAATGGTGTCACGATTCTTGTACTAATAGTGGAAATAGTACTAATAGTGGACATATTCAACCTTAAAGCTGCTGCAACACGCTAAAAAAATATGACTTAAACTTAACATACCTTTAACAGCCGCAAAGGGTAACAATGGACCATTATTGTCTCGTTCTTGTTCAAAATAGTGTATCAGAGATGCTCCAAACTCTCGACAACGACGATTTAAAAGATTTGACGTTTTACAGGCGCGACCTAAGTTCTTAAAAAACTGTTTTCGAACGCAAGGTAACAATGAAAGTAAACGTTTAGATACAAATGATTAGAGATGTCCGGATCGGACCTGATCCGACTCCCAGATACGGATCTTTTAAATGAACCGGTTCCTAAAATTACGATACACGAATTTCGGATCCCAGACGGCTTTCGGATCCCAGACGGCTCTCAGATCCCAGACGGCTGTCGGATCCCAGACAGCTCTCGGATCCCAGACAGGTCTCGGTTCTGTTGGATCTTAGATAAGAACAAGGACAGATAGGTTATGTTCTATAACGCAAGGAATATGGCTTGTATCTTGTGGTGTGTGCTGCCTGCGTCCGTCCGCACCTACCGCATAGAAGAATATAGTAGTAGTCGGGTCGGACGGATCTCGGGTCGCGGTTCTTTTTTAGATCCGTTGATCTGTGAACCGCGAGAGAAAAGATCCGAGGGGAAAGGATCCGTGGATCCGTAATGCAAAATAAACTGTTCGAAGTCGCCGTACTGCGGCTTAAAATTTGCAATCTATTAGTGTTTTATGTACCTAAATATTTAAATATATAGAAGGTCCAAGTCTATCAGGAAACCTACCGACTGGCGAGTGACCAACGTAGAACACTTCTCAGAAGGCATCCGGTCTTACCCAGCCTTTAACTGGCGTGACTGAGGGGTAATTCGTAGTCGGATTTTACATTCTTGCCTAGAAACAATCACAAACATTTAGGAAAGATAAACGGACAGAAGAAAGAAAAATAACCATCCGAGCGCTGGAATCGAACCAGCTACCGCTCCAGCGCGGATTCGGTATAGCAGCGGCGGGCCGCTGCTCTTACCGCCGCACCAACGCGACCGGCTTAAAATTTTTAAACAATTACATATTTACATGTAAAAATATGATTTCAATTATCTTTTTAGTTTTCATTCGACTTCGTTTCGTTTTCTGTCACAATTTGACCAGTTTTACTGAAAATTCTTTCACATGGCACTGAAGTAGATATAAGACAGAGCCATTTTTGGACAAATTCGTATAGTCTTGGATAAATATTTTTTCTTTGAAACCACCATATTAAGGGGTCCTCGTGTCGATCGATTAAGGGCTCAATTAAATATTTTTCTATTTCATTAATAACTGCTGACGTAGGGTTTCTGAAACTTTTTACATCTATTACTTTGTTTTCAAAAGTTTTCCACATGAGAGAGTGAATTATTGCTTTTTGATGTCAATGATATACCGAAGCCTTAATATAATTATTCATACGAAAAATAATTCATATATGGGCATGTTGATATTCTCAGAAATTCAAATGTTATGCTATATACTACTGCCAATCGTAACTTATTAGTTTATCTGACTATGCAACAAGTTATGCAACCAATTATACGAGAAAAGATTCAGTGGGATCCGAGAACCGGTTCAGGAATCTGGATCTATGAATTGATTCGGAACCGGTGATCCGACTCTCCAAAAAGATCCGTATTTCCCATCATTACAAATGGTATAATCTCCAAACGTGTCAATAAATATCAACAAGACAAATTTTAAACCTGACAACGTCGCATATGCTGCCAACCGAACACAGCCGCTAAAGTTGAAATGTATTGAATACATTCCATTTGATTATTTTATTATTTAATTTTTGTAGTGGTATTTCTGCTGTTCTTTTATAGCGTCATCGATGACGTGCAACGGTTTTTTTGTTTTGTACGTTGTGGTCGAAAACCGAATCGAGTGTGGAACACTGTTTTCGGTTGACCTCGAAACTATTATAAAACCGAAACTGTATGGTGTGTATGAGGCCTTACGATAAACTAAAGGTTGGGAATGTATGGGTCGGTATCTAATAGTTTCAATTGAGAACAGAAAGTAGAGATTATACAAATAAAACCATTCTTAAAACTGATATATTTTATTTTTCAAATTAATACTTGTGTCTTTGAGGTGATGAGTCGTTACATATATTTGGGGGAGATATCTATAGAAGTTGTTTACGATCATTTTACAATATCATTCATGTTACATAAAAGTGAAAGAAGGAAAATAAATATATAACAAAGGTAGATTAATGAACAACTAAAACACAACAATAACTTACACCCTACGAGTTAGCCATTATTTTAATTAATTAGTATGTACAGTTAATTTATATTGAGAGATGCTTATTTTATAAATATTTTATACTAAAAGTGTTTCATTTCTTTTTAAATATACATATTAAATCAATTTGAAGGAAAGAACGGAGTAAAATATTATTTTTTAATGGATTCAGGCAGATCTTGATTTTCATCCTATGCACAGAATAATATCACTGAGATAATTTGTCCGCACAGCCATTTTATACAGCAAAATCCTCTTTTAACAGATTCTTAACCTAATTAAAGCAAACATTGTACGAATTATAGTTTGATAATTAATTTTTTTGGACATCATATTTACAAAAAATAATTATGAACATTTTTGAGATATTCCGTTAAGTTACTGTTTTTTCATATTAAACATGAAACTGTAATTATGTCTGATTGAACATACCAAGATACTTACGAAACAATCGTTCTTATTTTTTTTTCTTCTTTTTCATCTTTACTCTATATTCTTTTTTTGTCTCCTTTACGTTCTCCTTTTCGATATTTTCATCGACATTTATTTCAGATTGCTTCATTTCTACTTTTTTAAAAATTGGTATACTTCTTCTTTGCCCCATCTGCTTTTTTGCTATTTGCCAATTTATTTTTTCTCATTATTCTATTTTTTTTGAAGTTTATCAATATCTTTTTTTCTTGCTTTTCTTCCTTCCACTTATCATTAGTATTATATCCTTGTTTTCCTTTTATATAGTTAACTTTGTTTTTATATTTGTTTTCTGTTGATGTTTATGGGATTACCATATATATATATATATACGTGTGTAGCCGATAATCTCATTATTTATTCATAAATATGGTATTTAAGATGATTTAGTGGAAACAGAATCGAATAAATTAAAGAAATACAATTAAAAAATTAAAAAATATATATATATATATATATAAAAACAAAATATATTTAGAGATAATTAATTATATATAAAAAATATTGAGTTGTAAGAGAAAAATTGGCAGGATAAAAAATATAAATGACTCAAAGGTAAGCGAATAAGGAAGTAATAAAGAGGTACTATTAAGTAAATTAAGAATTAAATAATGAATAATAAAAAAAACTGAATAATCAACCGAAAAAGAAAACAAGATAAAATCATCTAACTCCACCAGATAAAGATCAGATAAAATTCATCTAACTCCACGCAAGTAACTTGGTATAAGAACACCGACATTATATAATTGCTAAAATATTGCTCCTTTTATAATAATATAATCCCTATATACTTTATATATTATACGTAATTTCACGCAAATATTTTTGGCAAGATATGCCTGAATGAAAAGGAATTTTCAATACAGTCTCAGATAAATGTTTAAAAGGAAATCGTATAAAAATCCTATATTTGGTTTAAATATATATGACCGTCTAACAAAAGTGGATTAAACGTGTGCCTCGAAAGACTTAAAGAGATTACGATGAATGCCTCAAATAAACTCAAATTTTTCAAATTCAATTCTGATGTCGTTATTAGTTTTGTTGCAATCTTTGATCATGTAGTTTAGTAATTACTTTAAAACATTATAAAACTACCTTCTTTATGATGCGTGTTGATTTTTATACCTACCAAAATATTCTTTTTTTACTTGGAATTCTTTCATAAGCTTTATAGATTTCAATTTACTTTATTGATAATAACAATAGTTACTATTTTTAATAGTTAATAATCAATAATTAGTTTTAAGTCCATGTGCTCCTTTGATCAATCTTCTGAATCGTCGAGAGTAGCTCAGATATTTTTTTTAAGAGGAAACCGAGAGTAGGGCATCAGGATTTCTGGGGTGGAGCTGACCGTGATTAGGATTTATCACTGAATTAGTTCGACAAGTGGAGCTCTTCGACACTATTCGTTGCAGTAATTTATATATATATATATATATATATATATATATATATATATATATATATATATATATATATATATATATATATAATATATATGTATATATAACTTAGATAGTTAGGACTTCCAACTTGCGATAGTTGGGGCATGTGTTTAAAATGCCAGATAGCGATGGACAAAACAAGCATTTTCAAGAACAGAAGGACGAAGAAAGAAGTTGGTTGGAGGTACGCAGGGAAGAAAACGTAGGGAGTAGGAAGATGCAGCCATGAACAACAGAAAATGGAAGCAAAGAAAAAAAAGAAAGTCGAAGCCATGGGTCTTTATGGTTTGTCGAGTTCAAACAAAAGTCTGTGACATCATTGGAAGAGTAAAACAGTTGAAATGGAGATGGGCAGGCCATATAGCGAGGCGATGGGACGACAGATGGACCAAGGCAATCCTGGAGTGGATACCGCTTGATCGCAAACGTCCGCGAAGAAGACCGAAAGCACGATGGATTGATGACATCGTTAAGTATATTGGACCCGAGTGGCAGAGGAAAGCCCAGGACCGTGAAGGTTGGAAGCATGCTGAAGAGGCCTTCATCCTGCAGTGGATCGATACGGGCTGATGATGATGATGATGATGATGATGATATATATATATATATATATATATATATATATATATATATATATATATATATATACTAGATATAAACTATATATATATATATATATATATACTAGATATAAACTATATATATATATATATATATATATATATATATATATATATATATACTAGATATAAACTATATGTATCTAGATATACTAGATACATACTAGAAATAAATAATAAATTAAAAAAAGTTCTTAAACTACATAATATAAACATAGCAGAAATACCCAATAATAACAACAAACAAATATAAGAAGGAAACAGGCATGAAGAAATAATGATATATTAAATTAAGTGATCTCTCTATCGGCCAGGCTCCCTCTATCGGCCACTTTGTCGAAAAATTACTTTAACTACGTCTCGAGTACGAACGCGTCAGTAAAAAATTTGTTAAAATACAGTTTAATTTATAATGTACAGTATAAATATACTTCAATTATTTTAAATATTTAAATAAAAAAAAAAAAATTTCTGTGGCAGCTTTCATGTTTGCTGATTTGTTGTCAGGTAGGTTAAGATTTCCTTATTTTTCAAGAAGTTATTATGTTTTGAAAATAACAACAATACTTAAATTTTCACTTTTTAACTCATGACGCCTCATGACTCATGCCATCATGACGGACATACCATCCATTCAGGTTGCTACTCCAAAAGAAGTCAAAAGAGAAATTAGTTTACTGAATACAAAAAAAGCTCCAGGTATCGATAAAATTACCCCTAAAATGTTAAAGGAACTTCCAAGAAAAGGGATAGTATTAATCATTTACATACTCAATGCTATGTTGAAATGCAATTACTGGCCTAAACAACTGAAAATTGCTCTAATAATCCCAATACTCAAAGCCGGAAAAGATCTGACAGAAGCTTCATCATACCGACCTATAAGTCTACTGATCGTTATGTCAAAACTTTTTGAAAGACTTATACTCAACAGAATAAATATTGACCCCGATACAGAAAACTGGATTCCGGCTGGAAAACTCCATTCAACTACGCAACAGACTCACCGCATAACCCATGAAATAAATAGAGCAATAGAAAACAAACAATACTGTACATAAGTGTTCCTAGATGTCAGTAAGGCTTTCGACAAGGTTTGGCATGATGGCCTACTATTCAAAATCAAACTTAACTTATCTTTAGATAACAAAATTCTATTATACAAGGCTATCATTAGGCCAATTTGGACTTATGGGATAGAACTTTGGGGATGTACCAGTAAATCAAATTTAGCCATTATCCAAAGATGTCAGTCCAAAATATTACGAATGATTGCCGACGCACCTTGGTACATATCAAACCACACTCTTCACGAAGATCTTCAGATACCCTATGTTAAGGACGTGATCAAGAGCAGCAGCATAAAATATCACCACAAACTGGAAAGCCATCCTAACACCCTACTACAGCCTGTTTTGAATCCAACAAATAATAGAAGACTAAAAAGAAACTGGCCAACAGACCTGATAGAAGGATAATGGGGACTCGTCGTTGGGGGAATCAGCTCATCACGCCAATATAAGGAAGTCTAGCCCTCAAGTCATCACATTAGCTTATAGAATATTGTAATTCTGATTGCTAATATACGAAATAATAAAAAAAACTTTTTAACTCAATTAGCACAACTCAAAATAATTTTAGCGATTAATAAATTGATGATATTCAATTAATTTATATTAAAAAATAGGCTGGCCAAGCATGGGGACAATAAAATCATCTCTGTATTTATTATTCTATATCGGTAAGTATTTGTTCACAAAATATCTGCTTTATTTTTTTAATATCTATCAATTAAATTTCATATAAAATTTTGAACTGCTGTATTACTCAATTTAGAAAAAATAAATATATTTTTTTTGAGAAAAAAGAAGGAGCCTTAAAGATTTAAATACACAGTTCAGCAGCTAAAGTTAGCAGTGGTTTAAATAAAACGTGGACAATCAGTGAGAGCTATTAGTAAGAAATACAACATACCAAGATCTACGTTGAACTCAAAGTCACAGAATTATCTCCTAAAATTAGGAAAGGTGGTCCAGTGACAATATTGATGAGAAAGGAAGAGCAGCATTTAGTTTCTTGGATGATGTTGATGGGTGAAAATGGATTTCCATTTTCTAAAACACAGTTACTTGATAGTGTTAAGATGCTTTTAAAAACACTGAATAGAGAACATCCTTTTAAGGATGGAGTTTCTGGTCGTAGCTGGCTCACAATACTCAAAATCTATCTATATCAAGAGCCTCTATTTCGGAATCTAGTATCCGAAACTGGTTTTCTGAAGCTGAAAAAGAGCTAATCAAAAAGTTATTATTGAACATTGAAGCCAGTCGAGTATTCAACTGTGATAAGCTCTCAACAGTCAAAAAGTGTTTGTGAAGAAAGGTAAAAAATCTGTTTATAACATTATTCAAAATGATGACAAATAATGTTTGACTACTCTGTTTGTGGCTAGTGCATCTGGTAATCTAGCTGCTCCATTAGTCATATTTTCCTACAAACGAGTTCCAAATAGTATTCGAGGAAATATGCCAGAAGGCTGGGCTGCTGGTAAATCTGATAACGGCTGGGTGAATGGAGAAAATTTCTACCAGTACATTGCAAACATATTTTATCCGCGGCTTGTAGAAAATAAAGTTTAA
This sequence comes from Cosmopolites sordidus, assembly GCA_031761425.1. Lineage (NCBI taxonomy): Eukaryota > Metazoa > Arthropoda > Insecta > Coleoptera > Curculionidae > Cosmopolites > Cosmopolites sordidus. The sequence goes on from JARFXV010000810.1 coordinate 470,152, forward strand.
AGTTTAATACTTTATATTAATCGACATTCATCTCATCTGACGATGGCTGTGAGTGATTTTTGTCGTCAGAAACAGATTGTTTTAATTGCATTGTATCCTAACGCGAAACATGTCCTGCAACCATTGGATGTTTCATTTTTCCACCCTTTAAAAGTAGCTTGGTGGAAAGTTGTGACTGATTGCTATATGAACAATAATGGGAATAAAATAACAAACGAAAATTTTGCTAAACTGCTAAAAAGTTCTGTTGATACTCTTGACATTCAAACTATAATGACAAATTGATTCAAAACAACGGGTTTATACTAATTTTCAGCAGATTCTGTGAATTATAATAAATTGAGAAATAAAACTACAGGAAATGAATAATAGATGATACGGAACCACAAAATGATGATCACAATGCACTATCAGCTATGGAAAAACATATTGATCCAATTACATTGAGAAAATTTGAAGCAGTCGGTGTTGATGGAGAGTGGGACGGTGATTTAGAGGATTTAAGTCTTTTTTTGGTTTGGAAGTCCACGAAAAGTAATTTCCTTTAACTTATTCTTTTCTAATTCAACAATTTGGCTTACATATTTGAATTTTTGAATTTTTGAATGAAGGTTTCATTCTTGAGTATACTTTTATTTTTTCTTTTTTTCCTTGTTATCTTTTTTTTTTTTGGTGAAATTCCACTTTGATTTCTACCATTTTGATGAAATTCCACGTCTGCGTTAAAAAAATAACTTAAATGAGATTATTGAAAGTACTTCGACTTATGACCCTGACACGGTTAATGTTTCTCAACTTAATGTCAACGATGATAGTTATTCGGAATAACTTTATTTTCAGTCTTTGGAGCAAACTATTGAATTTCCGGTTCAACAGCTTTCAGAAACTCAATAGCATTAGCCCTAGAGAATGAGATGCTAATTATTGAAACTGGAAATCAACGTGATGAACATGGTAAATTATTTTATACCAGAAATTATACTATATTTTCTTTTTTTAATCAATCGTTATTGTTGCAATTAAATTTTTTTGTTTATTTGTCGATGAGCAGGTCAGGATTCAAATTAGCGAAAACTATGCAGAAGACACGGTTGTTAAAAACCCAAATATTCACAACAGTTAATTAGTTGACCAGGAATTCAGGATTCAAAATGGTGAAGATCATGCAGACGAGACAGTTGCTGAAAAACAAAATATTGAGAATAGTTTATTAGAAGATCAGCGGCTCAGGATTCAAAATAAAGAAAATCATGCTAAAAACACAATAAATAAAAATTCAAATAATAACCATAACTTTCCACCGTCATTTCAAGAAGCGTTAGTTTGGCTTGGAAAAGCGACTGATCAACAAATAACAAGAAAACAAAGGGATAAAGTGCCTTCCGTAATTTCCTCCTTACAATGGAAGCACTTTAATGAACATAAAGAGCAGGAAAAAATTAAAAAAATGCAGATACAGAGGAAAGAAAAAATAGAAGAAAAGAAGCTGTAAATGCCAAAAAATTAGCCGCAGAAGAAAGAAAAAACAAAAAAGATTATTAGCTACTGAAGAGTAGGAACAAAAAAGATGAAAGAAAAAATCTATTGCAAAAAAAAATTTTATTTAAATGTTTATTTTTTCATTTTGTATTATCCTTTCCAATAATAATAATTTATGGATTTTCTAAATAAGGTGGCCGATAGATGGGACATAGCTAGGCCAATAGAGGGGACATTAGGAATTGGAGCTATTTTCCTTTATTATTTAATTTCTAATGAATAAGTTTGGATTTTTTTAATTTGAAGCTAAATGTATAAGCTTCAAGACTGTATCACAGTGTTATACATATATTGGATTTTTATATTTAAAATATTAATTTGAAAAAAGTTCGTTTAACTAGCCGATAGAGGGGTCAATTAGCTTACTATTAATAAATCATAAATTATTAACTTGATAAAAAAATATTTTTAGTCAAATATGTTAAATATATAAATGTATTAGAAATATAGAACTCATTTCAATTTTAATGTTAAGAAATTACCATCGTTAAAGCTTTTCTTTAATGACCGTGCTAGAAAATAAATAAAGCACTATATGGTATTGCATAGCGAATTCTTCGATATCTTTAACTGTATTTAAGAAAAACGCTTGATTCACGTTTGTTCGGCAGCCATATATACAGTGTGCTTACAAGTCTTAGTACTGACATTAAATTTAGTATTTGTGATAACGAAATGGTGCTTTTCACAACTTTTCAACAAATATCATTATCAGGCTGTCTCCCATTTTGTCAGTACTTGTCAATCTATTTTTAGAGATCTAAAAATTGTTGAAAGACCCTCTTCAAGTACAGCTAAAAATAAACAGTATTTTGCGGTAGCTATGCAGAGTTATAAAAATGTCATTTATTTTATATGAATGTTTTTTTTTATAATGTCAGGGCTAAAAATGAATAAACCCACTGTACACATAATAAAATAAATTTAAACATTCTAACAACGCAATATTTATACAGATTGCATAGCTCATAAAAAACTAAACACATATATAAATTTTCATTCTCTTAAATATATTCATGTATTTTATAACACTTACGCTAAATTTCCATTATTTAAATATTTTTGTATATACAGTTGTAGTGAGCATTAACACACACATCTACAATATTTTTTCTTCTTTTATTTATTTTTTTTTCATTAAGTCGGTTAATTAATTAGATAATTCGTTAAGTATTAAGAGATGAGGATCTAGACTGTCGGGGGGCAGGAAAACAGAAGTTTTATTCAATGCGTTTGTTCTTTGGGGAGAAAGGGTTTATTTTACACAGCGTTGTTTTAATACCTCAGTATGTTGAGTACTTTTTAATGACAGGGCAAGAAAGTTTATCTCTTCCCATTCCAAAATACTAAGGAGCCTTGAAAAAAAAATAGTTTTTTACGAATATTTTCATCTCCTGTTTTTCATTGTTATTAATTATTTATTATTTATTTTTTAATTTTTGGTGGTAATGCGAAGTCAATTATTAAAATTCCAACATTAGTAGCTAAATTTCTTAAAATTCCCTTAATATTGTGAATTGAAGCACACTTCAAGATTAAATAGCTTAAATAACTTTCTGCTTTTAGCTAATCTCATCGTTTCTCACATCACATAAACCTTAAAACCTTATATATATATATACATATATATATATATATATATATATATATATATATATATATATATATATATATATATATATATATATATATATATATATATATATATATATATCGATCAGTGCGTTCTACCCGTTATGACATAGGGAAGTGAAATCTGGACACTCACATCGCAATCAATTCAAAAAATTCGGATAGCACAGAAGGGAATGGAAAGATGTATGCTTGGGATTACAAGACCAGCCAGAAAGTTCTGCGCATGAATCAGGAAACAAACGAAAGTCTGTGACATTACTGGAAGAGTAAAGCAATTGAAATGGAGATGGGTAGGCCATATAGCGAGGCGATGGGATGACAGATGGACCAAGGGAATCCTGGAGTGAATATCACTTGATCGCAAATGTCCGCGAAGACGATTGATGACATCGTTAAGTATATTGGACTAGAGTGGCATAGGAAAGCCCAGGACCGTGAAAGTTGGAAACATTCTGAAGAAAAAAAACTAAAAAGCACGGGATCGGACCAGCTTGCAAATATATGTAAAAGCAATATATCTTAAAACTGAAGACAACAACAACATAATCCAGCAAGAGTCGTGAGCAAGAAGAGGAAAAAAGTTAAAATTTGAAAGGAAAAACAAATGAAAAGCCATCCAACATTAAAGAGAAAAAAGATGGTGAAAAAATTATAAAAGAAATATGGAAAATAAAGCAGAATAAAGCAAATAAAATAATTGGACAAACGGAGATTCATTTCTAAAATGGTAAATAAGAAGTAAGTGAAAGAAAGAGAGCAAATAGAAGATAGGGCGAGAGAAGGCGAAAAAACTAACTATAAGGAATAGCAGAATATCTCAAAATCTTATCATTTTAAAAATTATTTCTTTTAAATGCAACAAGTTAGAGATATACAGGATGGAGCAAAATATAATTACTGGTGTTATTATCGATCACAAGGCGATTTATTACAAATTCGATATCAAAACCTCATAAAAAGATTTCAGTGGTTCATTTCTCAGGATTTTTATCAAAATAAATATCGCTTTTCTGGTTTCTCTTCTCTTTCCAACCCTGACGTCTCTCTTTCTTATATGTCTGTATGCTGTCCCAAATCCGACACCACACCCCTCGCTAACTCCTTTTCCTTTTCTTATATTCACAATTTTAGAACTGGTGTTCATTGTGCGAACCTCAGCCATTCTCTCAATATGGCTTAACCCCCGTAATTGCTATTCAATCTCTTCTCGGCTTTTTATATATTTAATACTCTTCTCCATTTCACCCCTTCTCATATTGCTCTTCGGTCTTTTATCCTCCCAGTATTTTTCAGAATCTTCTAGTAATCCCTTTTTTGTCCTTTTATTCAGAACTCAAATTTCGCATTCATAAGGTACTGTTGATCTTAATTATTTTGGTAGTGCTAGGAAACTTTCAGAGGAATTAGGAGCATTTTACACTATTGTTAACCGATGTATAGAAGTGATGCCAAAGTGAATAACTAAGTACTTCAAAAACGTATATCCCCTGGTGCATTTCTTTGGAAGTATTGGGTTTAATAAGAGAAGAATAAAATAAGAGTGGAAACTCACCATTATTATAATATTTTTTGTTCCAAAACTAGTATTAAAATTACTGTTATTAATTTCTGATAATTATTAAGTTGCAAATTATTTTTTCAGTTTCTAGTGCTACATAATTATAAGATAAAAAAAAATTCGTCATACACATTTGTGTTTTAATTGAAAAAGCGTACTCTAATTATACTAGTTATTCAGAAAATATAAAAAATACAATTACATTGGAGAATCAATATGTTTTTCAAAAAAAAACAATAAATTGAATATATTCATTTCCGAGCGGTTTTAGTTGAAGCTAAAGATACAACAATACAACCAGTAATCAGAATATCGTCGTTTACAGCTCTCGCAGCGAACTTCAACTAAAACCGATCTAAAAGGAATATATTCCATTTATTGTTCTTTTTACAAGTATATCGATTCTTTAGACTTTTTTATATTTTCTGAATATATTATATAATTGGAAGTATTGCAGGCTATTTCAATTAAAAAACAAATGTATATGATGAATAACGTACATTTTTTATTTTACTAATTATTTAATACTAGAGACTAAAAAAAATATATAAAAAGTTATAATTAACTTGCAACTTAATAATTATCAGAAATTAATAATGGAATAATTTTAATACTATTTTTGAATAAAACAAAATTATAACAATGGTGAGGATTTAAACCCCAAACTGATAAGTCGGCATGCCATAAAAAGTTTAAGTTGATGCCGTGGATAAACCTGAGATGGCGCCACCATATATATGTATATATGTATATATATATATATATATATATATATATATATATATATATATATATATATATATATATATACACATATATATGTATATATATATATATATATATATATATATATATATATATATATATATATATATATATATATATATATATATATATATATATATATCGACAAACTTGAAGCTGCAATTTATATTGTTTAACGCAAATTATTTTCTACCATTTACGCCACACAAGCTTAACTCATTACCTAACCGAAATTAAAGACAAACCACCCGAAAGACATTTTACTTATATATGCACAAGAAATTATTTAAGAGGTTGCAAATAGACGCGGATGCCTGAAACTTAGTGGAAACTCGAAATTTGCTAAAGGTATAAGACAAGGAAATTGACCTTTAATGTTTGCCTCCGCTTTCCCATCAGACACCACGGTTGTAGCGGTGATATACTTTGGTGTGTTAATGGAAAAGTTCAAGATTAGTTTGAGTGATGTTAGTGTTCTTGTTGCTTGACGGCGAATAAACTTGCAATCAGATTTTACAGAGGATATGATGCAGTTTTATATATATATATATGTATATATATATATATATATATATATATATATATATATATATATATATATATATATATATATATATATATATATATGTATATTCATTTATTTATTTATTTTTTCTTGGAAACGAACTTTGTTCGCTCAATAGATTTTACTTTTGCCAATGAAAGTAGCGATGTTTATAAATAAGTAATTTATAAGCAATACCTGAAATACGAGGAATATCATTTCTGGTCTAAAAACAATACCAGAAATGAAAAATCAAAAATGTAAAAACAATGCTAAAGACTAAATGCAAATAATTTAAGATTTATTAACAATTTTCTATGAGGGATATTTTTAAAACAGAGTCCGTTTGTGAATGAGCGTGAGAATGCAGCGAATGCAGCACTGCAGCGATTGCGCGTCTGTTCCCAGCATGCTTTGCGCGGGTTTAGGCTCCATTTGCAACCGTATCGTCTGTCGTAGAAGTTTATAAGTAGAAGTGCCTGTAGAAGTTTATAATGTTTAAGAAAATTCAGTCGCCCGCCGACTGTGAGATACGATCTGTAATTTAATTCTTGAGTGCAAGAAACTTGGCAGCAGCGAAAATTCACCGTCAGATTTGTGAAGTTTACGGTGATAATGCTATGAGAGACAGTAAAGTTCGAAAGTGGGTTAGAAAGTTATCAAGTGAGTTTCCATAGATTTCAAGGACAGTTTTGTACAACATTGTTTCCGAGAAACTAAATTATCGAAAACTGTGTTTCCGGTAGATTTCCGCACTGCTTTCTACCGATCACAAAACAAAGAGATTGTGTTTTATCGTTTCTGACTCGATACAATCGGGAAGGAAATAAATTGTTAGACCACATCGTTATAGGAGATTAGACTTGAATGGCGACACACATTGTCGCCAACCAGAGTGAAAGCCAATCAGATAATTTCAGCATGAAAGATCATGGCAACTCTCTTTTGGGACAGGAAAGGAATTTTGTTAGTGCATATAACAGCCAATTCTGGTGCGTATTGTGTCACCTTGAGAAAACTCCGGCGTGCCATACAAAACAAGCGGCGTTGCCTGCTGTCTTCCGGTGTGATATTGCTTCATGACAATGCAAGGCCAGATGTTTCTGCACAAACATAAGGTCTAATCAGGTCTTTTGGATGAGAAGAACTGGATCATCCACCTTACAGTCCAGACTTTGCATCCAGTGATTTTTATCTGTTTCGGTAATTAAAGGAGTTTCTTGGTGGTCAATGGTTCAACGACGATGAATAAGTTAAAACTGCTGTCATGGATTAAGATTCTTCACAGGCGACAGATTTCTTTAACGTCGGAATTCAAAAGCTTGTTTAGGGATATGACCAATGTTTGAACAAAAATGGAAATTATGTAGAAAAGTAGCTAAAAGTATGTAGAATATGGAAAAAGTATATTTTAATGACATTTAAAAAATACCTTATTTAAATCTTATTTAAAAAATTCATTCTTGAAGACATTCATATCTCAAAATTTAGGTTAGCTTGGTATAAATTAATAAGATACTTTAAATTATTATTGTTCATATTAGTGTTATTTTACTATTATGTATTTTAAGTTCTTGTTTTTTTGCATCCGCTTCCCATTTCAGAACATTGTGGTTCTCACTTTTCATTATTTTTCTTCTTATTATGCGTTAATAATAATTAAGAACAATAATAATAATTAAGAAAACATTGTAATAAATTTAGGATCAGTTAAAAATTATCACCCTCATAGCGTTCTTTTGGAAATGGGAGAAATTCGATATTGTAATTATAAGAAATGATGTAAGAAATATTTTGGTATAATTGTTGATTGAAATAATATCTGGAAAGTACTCATCATACTGTGCATGATGTAGATAAGGGTTGTTTATTTTTGAAGTATGATGAAATATTGGACACAGGTCTGAAGTTCTAGGCGGCACCGAAATGATCTTTTTAATGAAGGAAACAAAGTTCGACAGTGTGAAAGATCACGATATTTTATTCCCAGTTCGTGTTCTTCTTTTGGTTGGGTGTTGTCGTTCGTGAACGTTTAACTGTATGCCAAGAGAACATACGCAATGAAGGCCAATACTCCTAATGATGGACCCATTCTCTGGTTTCCACCGTGTTGCATTGCTTCGGGATGTTCACCTATAAGAACAAAAAAAATATATTAATTGATGTTATGTTACATATGAGATGCTGCAAAGAGAATGACATATTTTTATTGTAATTCTCATATATCATTATATATATATATATATATATATATATATATATATATATATATATATATATATATATATATATATATATATATATATATAGGGTGATATATATAGGGTGATTAAAACAATACTGTTTAACCTAATAACTAAAACTGATATGAAATTTCTATTAGATGTCAAGGACAGTTATACCAACTTTAAAATCAAATGGTCTTATGGATACGCAAAGCACGTCAGTTTCTAAAACACCTCGACTTTTTGACCATACTAGTTTAATGCAAAATCAAATTTGTATAAAACCTCATAAAAAGAAAAAAAACTTATTAATTATTAGTTCTTAGAACAAAAAAGAAAATGATGACAACGAAAAAGAGATATAGGAAACAAAACTAGAATAAAGCAAGTAAAATAACAGAACAAATGGAGAATCATCTCTAAAACGATACTCATCTCTAAAACGATATACAGAACTAAACAAAAGGAAAAAAGCGAAGATGACAAAAAAGAAGGCGAAAAAAACAATATAAATAACACTAAGAAACAAATAAATATCTCAAAATCTTATTATTTTAAAATTACTTTTTTGTAAATGGTGATATGAAATACAAGAACAGATACAAGAAGTACAATGAATGAGAGACATACAAGAATAAAATGAAAACTAATCGTGTGACATTATAATCCATAAGGGATGGTAAGTAGCAAATTTAATACTAAAAGCATACGACCAGATATCTGAAACTGTCACTCTTATTTAAATTTAAGAATAATATTTTTAACAAAAAAAAAAAAAGCCAAACATGAAGTGAGTCAAAATTTATTTCAGAATAACTTGGTTAAACAAACCAAAAAAACCAAATAGCAAAACTATCTTCCTAAATTAATTCAATCTTAAGAGAATGGTTCATTTCCCAGGATTTTTACAAAAACAAATCCTGCTTTTCTGTTTTTATTGCGTCATGAATTTAATGCTCTTTCGTTTTTCTCGCGAACAAAACGAGACGAAACCAAATGAGAATAAACTTGCCCACACTAAGCTTTTTAACTTTATATTTATCCATCACATTTACTTTGTGGAAAATTAATGTATTTAAAGCTCGAGTATAGTATACCGACCGAAAGTAAACTTACCTCGTTATATTTCTAATTATGAGTTATATTCAGTGGTTTACGGACTAAAATGTATGCGGATTAATTCTATTTTAGTTTTTCCATTTTCTAAGTTCCTGGCATATACATTTGATTTTGCATTAAACTAGTATGGTCAAAAAGTCGAGGTGTTTTAGAAACTGACGTGCTTTGCGTATCCATATGATCATTTGATTTTAAAGTTGGTATAACTGTCCTTGACATATAATAGAAATTTTATATCAGTTTTACTTATTATGCGCAGGACTTTCTGTTTCGTCTTGTAATGCCAATCATACATCTTTCCATTCCCCTCTGTCCCACCCGAAGTTTTTGAATTGATTGCGATGTGAGTGTCCAAGTTTCACTTCCGTATGTTATAATATATATATATATATATATATATATATATATATATATATATATATATATATATATATATATATATATATATATATATATATATATATATATATAATTGAAGTTTTTTACAGTTTTTCTTAAAAAAATTGTAAATTTCATAAAACTTGACATCTAAATTTAATTTTGTATTTTTTTCTGAACAGTACACTCAAAAACAAAAAATTTTAAAAAAGTTTCGTTTAGTCATTTTTTGAACTTTGAATATTCGTTACTTTTTTTGGTCGGGTAAAAAAATTTGAAAAAATTATTTATCATTATACATTTTTTTGTTTTTCTACACCACTAAAAAAATGTCTCAATTTCACAATATGTATACATATATATATATATATATATATATATATATATATATATATATATATATATATATATATATATATATATATATATATATATATATGTATATATATATATATATATATATATATATATATATATATATATATATATATATATATATATATATATATATATACAGGGTGTCCCAATAGTCCGATATCGGTTGATATCTTGATAATGGCTGGATATAGAGAAAAAAATGTTTAAATACAAGAGTTCTACAACTAAATAGGCTGCATAATTAAAATTTTATTTTATTTATACAGGGTGTCTGACAAAACCGTGCCCGGGTATAGTTTTGTTTTTCCTATTGAACACCTTATATATTCATCCATTTTTGTATTTTTGCTGTTAATTCTAAACATACTTTGAGAAACACGTCTTATACATAAATACAATAGTTTCACCGATATCCGCCATTTTGTAAAAAAGTATCAGAATTGCAGACTATTTTGCCGTAACATATATCTTTAATTTTTGATGTAGGATTATCATTTTTGGTAGGAATATTAATGAAACTATGACTTAATTTTTAATACAAACATTTTTGTTTGCACAAAATTTGTCTACGTTATACTGGGTGTCCAAGATCACTGAGGAAAATAGAAAAAAATTCAAAACTGAGATATAATCAGTTTTTTTAAAGGGAATGTCTAATATTTTTTCATTTTACAATATTTCTAAGACAAAATACATTTCATCTTCTTAAACATGTCCCGTACCTATTTGTCATAATTTCCGAGATTTTTGTTTGCGCAAAAATTCTATTTGCTAAAAAAGAGTTTTAATCCCTTGCGCCCAAAATGAAGATCATGTTTATCAATTCCTCTCTAGAAGAATTAATGTTTGTTCTACTTTCTGTTGTAATAAACACCATACTACACAATTTGACAGTTCACGAAGTCAAAATAATTCACCTTTTAGGCCATCTGCGTGCGTGTGCGTGTGTAATTGTGTAATTGTGTAATGTGTGTAATTCACATTTCTTTAGTCAAAATAATAGATCATGAAAATATTTTATCCTATTTAATAATGAAAGAAGTATACTCCTTTTTTTCCTGTATCATATAAATACTGTTTAAAAGCTAAATTAGAGCACGTTTAGAACACAATTAGAACTTGAACAATATTTGCCAATTGAATTGAATTTTATTACATTATTACTAAATTATGGCAGATAGGTATAGGATATATTTAAGAAGAATAGAGGTATTTTGTCTCAGGAATATTGTAAAATGAAAAAATATTAGACATTCCATTTTAAAAAACTAATATATGATGTTTTGAATTTTTTTCATTTATCTCAGTTATTCTGGACAGCCTGTACAACATTTGACAAATTTTGTTTGCACTAAGAATTAAGTCAGTCTCGTTAATAATTCTGTCAAAAATGATAATCCTACATCAAAAAATTAATGATATATGTATATTATCCTAGTGTTACAATAGTTACTACAACTATCAAACAATATGTCCTTTTTTCTGGTAAAAAAAATAACAGTGTATCACTTATAGCCTTAAATTGTGAAAACTAATGCTTATTAACAAACTTAATAAATATAAAATATTAGTATTTAGTAGAATATCCTTTTGGTTTAACCACAGCTGAGCATCTCCTTGGAATAAAGTCTATTAACTTCTGACAAGCTTCAACCGGTATAGAATACCGATAGAGAATTAAATGTTGCCAAATATTTCCTATTGGATTTAAATCCGGAGATTGCGACGGCCCGGGTAACACTGCAATCTTATTTGTGAGAAACCATCGTTTCACTACTTTCGCGGTATGTTTCGGGTCGTTATCCTGCTGGTAGATCCAATTTAGCGACATTTCGGCAGAAGGAAGTATAATGTTTTCTAATATTTCCATGTAGGTTTCTTTGGTCATAGTATCTTTGATCCAATATAGTGGACCTTCACCATTATAGGAAAAGCAACCTCACAGTTTAATATTTCCTCCTCCTCCGCTTTACTGTTCCTAACGTATTTCGCGGATTTAGTTCTTTATTGTTATATCGCCTAACGTACCGTTTCCCATCTGATTTATTTTTGTTTCATCACTAAATAAAATATTTTTCCCATTACGGCTGTAGTTTTCATTGAAGTTAAAATGTTTAATGTTAAACAAAGTGGAAAATGGGTGTTTCTGCGCCTCTTGTACAATGCATTTATCCAATATTTTGCTTGTTTTTCTTGGGCGACCTCGGGTTTCTGGTGATATCCTTAATAATTTTTGCTCCTTTAAAACTTTAGCAATAACGCATTAAGATCGCTTTAGTAGATTAGAAATAAATGTATAAGTTTTGTTTTGTCTTCATAACTGCAATATTAGACGCCTCTCTTCGCGAGTACAATGTTTTTACGCTACCCATAGTAACATTTAAAACTGTATGGATGTATGGACAATATAAACCAAAGATATTAAAATATTTTCGATAACAATGAACGAACAGCAAAAAATGTAAAAGCCACTCTTATTTTTTTGTCACCTAAAGTTTTTATTATCGTCAAGAAATATTAACCTGATGAAATAAAATAAACAAATAAGTCTCTAATATTATATTCATCTAGCAAATGACAAGGTATTGTACTAATAAAATATAAGAAATTTGGATTCGTATAGTAATGATACATTAAATAATGGTATTTTTTTGGTGATACTTTACACTCTTATTATTTTGACAACTGTATTTTTGTTCCTTAATAAACACTAGTCGAGTTACACGAGCCTAATAACTTATTTACACTAAACTAATTAACGCACAACCGAACTATTCTCTGCTTTGCACTAGCACAATCACTTAGCTAACTCGAAAGGCTTCTCTCTTGAGGCTCTCTTGAGTCTTCTTGTTAGATTGGTGTTGTCGAGGAACTGGATTGCCTCAACGTTCACGTGTTGATGGAGCCGTTGTTCGTGACTCTGTGGGAATTTGTTAACGTCTGGCCAACAGTGTTCATCTAAAGATCTCGATTGAGATCACTATTTCTGATAAACCATGGCGCATTGACGATGTTCCTCAATACTTTGTTCTGGAATCTCTGAATGATTAGACTACCAGTGTTGGTGGCACAGCCACAAAGCTGTATGCTATAGGTCCACACCGGTTTGAGGATTTGTTTCTACAATAGTATTTTGTTACAGGTAGATTATACTGGCGTGTCTACCAAGTAGCTAATACACTTCCTTATACCTTATATCAAGCTCTCTTTGACACGAGGTTTCCAGCGAAGTGTTGCGCCTAATGAAAATTTTTTTTATTTGGTTAACTGATATTTTGAGTATATTTTCAGCCTCTTCATGATCTTTGACTACCGCTAGGATAACAGTATCGTCTGTAAATGTGTCTATTGTATCTTGTTCTAGTTGTGGAATGTCACTTGGGTAGATCAGGTACAGTATAGGCCCTAGGATACTTCCTTGTGCTACTCCTGCTAAAATTTCTTTTAACTCTGTGTATGCTTCTTCTTGTTTTACTCTGAGAAATCTGTCTGATATGTAAGACTCTAGTAACTCAGAATAATTTTGTGGAAGATAGAGCAAAATAGAGCCAGCAACTGCGATATTTTTTACAAAATGGCGGATACTGGTAATTAGGTTTAGGTATAGGATATATTTCATAAAATATGTTTAAAATCAATAGCAGAATATAAAAATGGATGAACATATTAGGTGTTCAATAAGAAAATAACAAAACTATACCCCGCCATGGTTTTTCGAAACATCCTGTATAAATAAAATTAATTTTAAATTATGCAGCATAATAGTTGTACAACTCTTATACTTAAACTTTTTCTCAGTCTCCAGCCATTATCAAGATATCAACCGATATCTCGTTATTGGGTCACCCTGTATATATTATCATAAGGAATAAGCTTTTATTTTCGCGGTTCATGATTTTCCTTCAGTTGGAATCATTTTTGTTGTATGTCTTTCTTGTGAAACAGTTCATGAAAACCTTTCTAGATCTTTGGAAAGCAGTCTAACGCAAAAAAATACGTTTCTTTACAGTTTTCTTTTTGATTGCTGTATATTCTAAGACAGTTTACTGGGTCGTTTCATTAATATGCGTTATATTGAACGAATTATTTAGATATCGAGAATCTTTTAAAATTTATAGTCACAAATGATAATAGACGATCAGTGTGTCATGCGACAGGCTGGAGATGTGTATACAGCCTATCACTCAAGTCTCAATTGTTTTCTGTTTCGTTGATACTATAGAGAAAGGAGTTTGTTTAATGAGTTTGCATTTTTTACATTATTAACGCGTTTGTTCATTTTTCACTAAACTGTTTTAATTTAATTCTCAATAAGCCTATTTTTAGTTTCCTAATTTTTTGAAAAAATGTGTTATAATTTGTGCGTGTGTTTTTTTACTGCATTGACTGTTATTTTTGTGACCCATAATATCGGGTTAATTTTATTCGGTATTTTCGAAACAATGTATAGTTTTTATTAACCCATTCAATTTATTTGTGTTGTGTATTTGTGTTTTATGTAGCTTGTAAATTGTTTTTCCATATCGGCTATTAAATTGTTAAATAGTGCAAAATTTATGCTTTATAACTTTAGAAAAATTATGGTTAAATAGAAAATTTGTGTGCTCCTGCACAGTTATTGGACGCAATATTTTTAAAAAATGTAGGATTCCAGGTAGTATTAAAAAATCGTGTAATGTAAAGATAATCAAAAAAAGAAAAGTAGGTTGTCGAAGGAACATTACGATAAAATATTTTATAGGATATATTTTGTACATTTTTTTTGAAGGTAAGAAGTTTGAAGGTTTGAAGTTTTTGTATACAATTTACATGAAAAAAGTAGCTGTGTAGTGCTGCGAACTATCAACCGAATTAGGCAATTTATGTCTTCTTATGATGAAATATTCTAGATATTTTGTACACCTGCTTTAAGTTCGTTTAAAGTTGTTGGTGGTAAAGTGAATCTTTCAAGAGCTCGACCAATTATGTCCTGTACGTGCACGAAGGTAGCCTGTAGAGTTTCCAGCCTATCACAGAAACAAGTATTTTTTTATCAAATTCAGTTTTATTTCTCAACATAGTCAACACAACAGTCAATACAACAAAATCTCTGTTATCCGAGCAAAACTTGAGCATAGGAAAGAAAAAAAAGTCGCTGGGAGCCAGATCTGGAAAATACGGTGTATGGTCAATCAATTCGAATCTCAAGTTGTGAATTTTTGCCGTTGCGACCACTGAAGTATGTTGCCTTTGTGCAACAAAACTTTTTCTTCAAATGCGGCCATTTTTCTATCACTCCATGACTAACAACACCTGAGCATCTAATATGAATGAAATTTTCAAGGTTATCTTTTAACGCATGCGCAGTTATATTATACGTACAGCTCTACAGGTCTACAATCTGCCGACAAACCACTCTATTCCTTGTCCTTCTTTCCCACTGTGTTTCACACATTCTGGCCAAATCCTTCTCCACCTCCTGTAGCCATTTTCTCCTCGGCCTTTCCGTATTCATTCTTCCCTCACCTCTCCTTCTGCTCACAACCTGTTTCGTTAGTTTGCTTTCGGTAGCCTTTCTATATATTCTAGCCATTCTATTCGCCGTTCTCTCATGATCTACGTTATTGTCGGTTCTCCAAATACCATTATTATTTCTTCATTGGCCCTTCTGCTCTACTGATTCTCCTCCCTGATATCACCGTATATTCTCCTCAGTACTCTAGGCTCCCACACTTCCAACATTCTTTCACTGCTATTGGTTATGTTCTAGGTCTCTGCAGCATCTATTACAGCTGGCCCCATTATGGTTTAATAAACTCTTACTTTGACTTTTCTTGATATATTCTCGTTTCTCATGAGTCTCTTCAGCATCGCTGCATATTTATTTCCTTTTGCTATTCGGGCCTTAACTTCGGTTTGCATTTCATGTTTGGTGACCAACCATCCCAAGGTAATAAAAAATGAGACCCTTTCGAAGTCTTTCTGCTGCTTTAATTTTCAGCCCTTCGTTCCATTTTTCGTCTTTTTGAATCCTCATTTTCATGTATTTTGTTTTGTTTGTATTTACCCGGAGCCTGAACTTTCCTGCTTCTCTTATTAATCTTTGAGTAACATTTTTTATTTCCCAGTTCTCGTGTTATAATTGTTACATCGTCGGCGAAAGCTAAAATATAAAAGAAGACTAAAAGATAAAAGAGGAGTAATATATAGTTGTAGTGGTCGTTCACAAGAGAAAATTGATTTGGTACGTGAAAGTGTTCATACAATTTGGACTTCGTGAATCCACAACATGGCGTATTTTACGAAAGGATTTAGCTCTGAAAGCATATAAAATGCAAATAATACAGGAACTAAAGCCACTGGATCATTCAAAACCTCGTGCTTTTGTAGGTTGGACCAAATATAAAACACCTTTTCAGTTAAACCACGTTTTGAAATTGGTGGCTATGTTAATAAACAAAATTGCCGCATTCATAGAGCCACGGTTATGCCATCCAAAGGCTGCGGAGCTGCAAGAGGTGGTCATTTGGCAGATATTTTCGTTCTTGTTTAAATATCATACACCATGCTTCAATCATCAATAAAAAGTTTTTGGAAACTAACACCAATTCTGTGTTTTATTCAAGAATTATAAAAAGCATTCTGAAACTACTTTAAAAGGGATATTTAACTAGAAGATAGGTCATATTAGTTAAATTATTGTCAGTAGATGGTTTCAAAATTAAAAAAAAAACTTATGGTACACCTAATAGGTAACATAACTTATCAGTACACCTAATTAAAACAAAATCAACGGCCAATTTCGGACAAATCACGATATTTTTAAAATTTAGTGCTAGAGATAAATATTAAAATTTTAAAAAGTATAACATTTTACAAATATTATAAGTTTCTTTTGTGTTTGGTGAATGCCATTGAAAACATTGTTTAAGTTACTTCAAAATTTATTATAATTGTACTAACATACAATTAATAAGAACGTGTGTAGTAGGCAGACATCAATAGTTGGGCAAATTTACCGAAACTACCTACGCAATATGCTCGTGATGTGATGGTTTACGATATTTAACGTTCCGTTCCTACCGGAAACCCAGATTAACTAAAATGGAGTTTATCTCGTAGCGGCATTTCAATTAAACACTTTACGAACTAAATTCGGTAGTTCAACTGACGGCAGTCGAGAACTTTCAACGGGACCGGTTTGAAAATATGTCGTACATCAATGGCAACGTGAATTTTGCTGAATGATCTGGAGGTAAAAACCTGCCGCTATTGTTTTTTTTCTGGGAGAATTTGTGGATGAGGAGATGAATGATGAGGACTTATCATTCTAGAAATATCGGCCAATGTTTTCTCGACATAATTAATTATTGCTTTGTGTACTGTTGCCAAATCTGAAAATATTCACGTCATTTTGCACAGAAATTGCTGCTTTCAGAAAATAATATAGAAGGGAAAAGAAAAACATGAAAAATAGGAGACGACATATTTTTATAATCCAATATTTATTTAATATAAACATGTAAAACGTCTTTAATCTATGCAAAGACATTACCGAGGATTATGTGAATAAAAAATATATTACATGGCATGTTATACAGCGACAAAAACTGGCACTTTTTTCTTTTGGGTTCTATAGCATCATCTCTTTTTACCAGTAGTAGTGGCCCTACACAGATGGGTTCCAGCGTCCCTGGTATCTTGCTTCCATCGTCCTGATGCCCTAGTGAAACCTCTCTCCTTGTGCGTCGCTTACAGCACTGAAATTTGCAAATTTGCGTCGCTTACATCACCCATCAGACACCCAACTGCTGGGCTCCACAATCTCATGTGGAACACACAACAATCCCAGTCCCAGTCCCAGTCTCAGTCAAACAATCAACAAAATGCCCATTTAGGCGGAGACGCAGGTTGTTGTGTGTTCCACATGATATTGTGGAGCCCAGCAGTTGGGTGTCTAATGACACCCAGCACTGTTGTCTCATTGGACGCAGTCCAAAGAATTCTAACATCGCATATATACGCCATTCGGCGGGAAGTTGGCGAAAAGAATAGGTTGTTGACTTTGGATCGGTTCTTCCTGCTCTTGATGAGGGAGCACATGTCGGTGCCCTGAAAGGTCTCAACATCAAGAGACGAATCATGTGCCCTCCAATGGAAGGGATGGGTGGGACCCGTTCCTAGTCAAACAATCAACAAAAATCTCATTTAGGCGGAGACGTAGGTTGTTGTGTGTTCCATATGAGATTGTGGAGCCCAGCAGTTGGGTGTCTAATGACACCCAGCACTATTGTCTCAGTGGACGCAGTCCAAAGAATTCTAACACTATATATATACGCCATTCGACGAGAAGTCAGCGAAAAGTATGGGTTGTTGACTGTGGGTCGGTTCTTCCTGTTCTTGACGAGAGAGCACATGTCGGTGTCCTGAAGGGTCTAAACATCAAGAGACGAAACATGTGCCCTCCAATGGAAGGGATGGGTGGGACACGTTTCTCAGTCAAACAATACACACACACACATATATATATATATATATATATATATATATATATATATATATATATATATATATATATATATATATATCATCATCATCATCATCAGCAGCCCGTATCGATCCACTGCAGGATGAAGGCCTCTTCAGCATGCTTCCAACCTCCACGGTCCTGGGCTTTCCTCTGCCACTCGGGTCCAATATACTTAACGATGTCATCAGTCCATCGTGCTTTCGGTCTTCTTCGCGGACGTTTGCGATCAAGCGGTATCCACTCCAGGATTGCCTTGGTCCATCTGTCATCCCATCGCCTCGCTATATGGCCTGCCCATCTCCATTTCAACTGTTTTACTCTTCCAATGATGTCACAGACTTTTGTTTGTTCCCTGATCCATGCGCAGGACTTTCTGTCTCGTCTTGTAATGCCAAGCATACATCTTTCCATTCCCCTCTGCGCCACCCGAAGTTTTTGAATTGATTGCGATGTGAGTGTCCAGGTTTCACTTCCGTATGTCATAACGGGTAGAACGCACTGATCGAATACTTTTCTTTTCAGGCAAAGTGGGAGTCTGCTCTTAAACACTATGTTGAGCCTACCAAATGCCTGCCAGCCACATTTAACACGCCGTTCCACCTCCCGGGCGGTATTTCCCTCCATGGAAATCCTCTGCCCAAGATATACAAAGCTGTCCACAATCTCTAAATCCCTTCCTAAAACTGAAATTCTTCTGTCCTGAGCGAAGTTATTGAACATAACCTGACTCTTTTTCAGGTTTATTTTCAAGCCAAATGGTTCGCCAGCCCTTTGCAGTTCTTGTATGCGTCTTTGCAGCTCCTCTGGGTCTTGTGAAATGAGAATAATATCATCTGCAAATCTAAGATGGTTTAAGTTTGCACCATTGATCTTTACCCCATCATGTTCCCAATCCAGTTTACGGAATACTTCTTCAAGGCCAGCCGAGAAAAGAATAGGCGATATTGCGTCACCCTGCCGTACACCTCGTTCTATATTAATTCCCACTTCAAGATCATCAAGGTGAATTGTGGCTGTAGCTCCATCATATATCGATTCTAATAGGTTTACATAGGCTCTCTCTACACCTTGGCTAAGCAGTGCATCCATTATCGCATGCTTTGAGATGGAATCAAATGCTTTTTCGTAGTCGATAAAAGCCAAGCACAGTGGCATGGTGTATTCGTTGTGCCTTTCTATGACCTGCTGTGCAACCTGGATGTGATCCATTGTACTGAATCCACTTCTGAATCCTGCTTGTTCTCTTGGTTGTGCGTCATTCAGTTTTTTTAATATTCTTTTAGAAATTATCTTAGTGAAAACTTTGTACATCACTGATAGGAGGCTTATTGGACGGTAGTTCTTTAAATCTTCCTGTGCTCCTTTTTTATGTAAAAGGATCACTTCTGCATTTTTCCATAAGTCAGGTACTTTTTGTTCTTTGAGGCATTTTGAGTATAATTTTGCCAGTGTTTTATGTAACGTCCGACCACCAGCTTTTAGCATTTCGACAGTTACACTATCCTTTCCTGGAGCCTTGCCGTTCTTCATCAATTCTATAGCATTTGTTACTTCCTCCACTAGGATATCTGGTATTATATATTGTTCTTCCGTGGGTATTGCTGTCCCTGACTGGCTCTGATCTTCATATAACTGGGAATAAAACCTTCTGACAATCTCTAACATTTGGGTACGCGTCCTGCACACTGTGCCATCCTATATATATATATATATATATATATATATATATATATATATATATATATATATATATATATATATATATATATATATATATATATATATATATATATATTATCTATAATATTCCTATACATAGTATAAATTTATATTATATTTTAAAACTATATTATCATTATAAAAATTTTATTATAGGAATATATCTTAATATATGTACTATATATACGTTATAGTATTAATTATAAATTATTACTAGATATTTTTTTTAAATATTATATTTTTTGTTTAGTTTTTAGTTGACATATTTTTTGACTTTGATATATTTTATAAATAACTTTATAAAATAATATAAATATAAATTTTTACCTTTAGGTTTTCTTAAGCTAATAATTTTGGGTTTTTCACTTTTAATGGTATTAGATCCAAAAAAAAAAACGTTAATTTATTATTTAATTATGTCATTTTATATGCTACTTAAATTATCAGTATCAGTTCTGAAATTAACGGCATTCTCGGTTTTTTTATGCAATTCTTTGTAAGAACTGTATTTATTTTATTGTTTATTTCTGGTATATTTATTTATGGTAATGGTATGTAATTTTTATTATAAGGTTTATTGCTATATATTCTCTATATTCGGTTTTTAATAAATGGCTCCTAGAGTTTTTTTGATTGTTATTATGTTCTAGTGTTAGTTTGATTTAATTTATATGTTGTGATTTTTTCTTCGAATCAGTTATGATAACTGCTCTATCAATTAAATAATTAGAACTTTCCTTGCATTTATTTGGAGTATAAGAATAAAAATTGAGATATCTTCCAGGTAACAGATTTTGCGTACCAATTTGTTTTGATATTGTCGTTCTTATATGTTATATTTATATCTAAAATATTAATTGTTTTATTTTTTCTTTTTCGTGAGTAAATTTTAATTTTTTGTGGAATTGAATTGAATTTATGTAATATGTATCGTATTTAATTTTTAGGAATATGTAGTATACAGTCATTTAGAAATATTTTAAAAAATTAAGAATTATATTCGAGGGTATTAATAACTTGTATCAATATATTCCATAACTAGAGTAGCTATAGAGGCTGATATAGGTGAGCCCACAGCTACACCGAAAATTTGGGAGTAAAATTGTTCATCATATATATATAGGATGATTCAATAAAAAACCCGAAACGTTAACAAATTAAAAAAGTGAAAATTGATAGGTGTGAAATATCAGATGAAGAAACTATTAAATAAAAATAAAAAAATAAAGCCTAGAAAACTGTCTTTAATACTTTTAGAACGCTGATTGTTCTAAACCTGAAAATACTATGAAAGCTGCAACTTCTCGTGAGAGAAATAATACCGACATGTTTTAACTTCAGGATCAATTAGCGAATTTCACGTCGCCAATGACGTAGGTCGTATTTTCAATCCGGTCCCGTTGAAAGTTCCTGACTACCGCCAGTCGAACTACTTAATATAGTTCGTAAAATGTTTAATTGAAATGCCGCTTCGAGAGAAATTCCCTTTTAGTTGATCTGGGTTATCGTAAACCATTGCATCACGAGCTTATTGCGTTGTTGGTTTCGGTTGAAAGAAGCAGCAGTCATCGATGTTTTAGTTACAGTTAGATGTGTATTTATTTTATTTTCATTAACATCAATAAAACAATACTTAAAGATAATGCAATTATTATTATTAATGATTAATATTAATAACTCTCATTTCTGAAAACAATACACCAAATATGACTATATTATAAATAATTTAGTGCATTAATTTTACATAATTATTAAAGATTTACCCACCGTTCTTTATTCATATTTTCATATTTATTGCACACAACTCTCCAAAGTCAGACCTAATATATATATCATCATCAGCCTATATCAATCCACTGCAGGATGAAGGCCTCTTCAGCATGCTTCCAATTCTCACGGTCCTGAGCTTTCCTCTGCCATTCGGGTCCTATATACTTAATTATGTCATCAGTCCATCGTGTTTTCGGTCTTCTCCGTGGACGTTTGCGATCAAGCGGTATCCAATCCTGGACCGTCTTGGTCCATCTTTCGTCCCATCGCCTCGCTACATGGCCTGCCTACTTCCATTTCAACTCCTTTATTCTGCCAACGATGTCACTCATCTTCGTTTGTTCTCTGATCCATGTACAGGTATTTCTATCCCCAAGCATACATCATTTCATTCCCCTCTGTGCTACCGGCAGTTTTTAAAAGGCCCAAGATATATACATATATATATATATATATATATATATATATATATATATATATATATATATATATATATATATATATGTTACATCAAATATTTTAACGGATGGTAGATAATGTTTCTAAATCATTCCGGGTGTCGATCCGTTGACCCTGTGAAGTGTCACGACGGTTCGCCAAAATCGCATTTGGCATTTTCAAGTGTTGTCCGCTTCGACTGAAGAGTCCAACTAGTTGGCTGGTAGAATCGGGTAGAATCGCGAGAAAAAAAAACAACTTTTTTAGTTGTGAACTCTGGGGAGTAGGCAGATTGAGGCCTCGAAGTAAATCAACTAGATTCTCTTGAAAATGGCTTCAAAGTGAAGTCGAAACGTCGAGATTTTATAAATCTAAAACGCGGTTCTACCCGAGAACCTAGTAATTCTAATATTACCGACCGCGGAAGCCTTTCCGAACATATATATATATATATATATATATATATATATATATATATATATATATATATATATATATATATATATATATATATAGTGATCCACTTCAACTTCCAAATCTATTCCTAAAATTTATTTGTTATTAGCAAATTTATTGAACATGACCTGACTGTTCTTCTGGTTAATTTTCAAGCCAAATGGTTCTCCAGCCTTGTGCAGCTCTGGAACGCGTCTCTGCAGCTCCTCTGGGTTTTGTGAAAGAAGAACTATATCATCTGCGAATCTAAGATGGTTTAAGTACGTACCATTAATCCTTATTCTATCCTACTCCCAATCCAGATTACGGAACACTTCTTCCAGGAAGGCTGAGAAAAAAAGAGGCGATATTGCGTCACCTTCAAGATCGTCAAGGTGGATTGTCGCTATCGCTGTAGCTTCATCATATATCGATTCTAGAAGGTTCACATAGGTTTTCTCTACACCTTGTTTAATCAATGTATCCATTATGGACTGCTTTGATATTGAATCAAAGGCTTTTTCATAATCGATAAAAGCCAAGCATAGTGTATTCGTAGTGTCTTTATATGACCTGCTGTAGAACCTGGATGTGATCCATTGTACTGACTTCACTTCTGAAGCCTGCTTGCTGCCTTGGTTGTGCGTCCTTAAGTTTTCTTAGTATGCTTTTGTATATTATCTTGGTGAAAACTTTGTACACCACTGATAGGAGGCTTATTGGACGGTAGTTGTTTAAATCTTCCTGTGCTTCTTTTTATGTAAAAGAGTCACTTCTGCATTTTTCCATAAGCTGGGTACTTCTTGTTCTTTGAGGTATGTCGAGTATAATTTTGCTAGTGTTTTATGTAAAGTTCCACCACCAGCTTTAAACATCTCCAAAGTTATTCTATCCTTTCCTGGAGCCTTGCCATTTTTCATCGAGTCTATAACCCTTGTTACTTCCTCCTCCAGGATATCCGGCAATTGTTCTTCAGTGGGCATTGTTGTCCTTGCCGGGTTTTGATCCTCATATAACTTTGAATAAAATCTTCGGACAGTCTCTAACATTTCCGTCCGTTCCCTGCATACTGTACCATCCTCACGCATTAAGTGTACATTTGTGTCATTTTCTTTCTCAGCTTCTATTTAGCTTTGCTAATTTTCCTGTTTTCTTCCAGAGTTTTTTGCACTAGCTGCATGGTGAATCGGCGCGTCTCCTTTTGAATACGCTTTCTTATAGTTTTGCAAAGCTCAACGTACTTAATTTTGCCAAAAGGACTGTCTACATCCTTTATTGTCCGGTGTTTTATCACTAAATCAATTGTCTCATTTGAGATTTTTGATTCTTTGAAACATTTATCTTCTGGTGCTATTGAAGTAGCCGTTTCAAGCACATTGTTGGCGATTTCTTCATATTGATCTGTAATTTCCATCTCCTCCAGGTCTTGTAACATAGCAAAGCGGTTTGACAAAGTAACCTCAAAATTGCTGTTCCTCTCCAGCAGCTTCCCAGAATCCACTTTTCCCCCTTTTGATCTTATCATTCTTTCGCGCTCTTTTCGGTAGTTTATCCTAATGTTTGCTCATACCATTCGGTGATCACATTGTTCATTATCCTACTCAAATTCCTTTACCAGGTCTGATCCACAAGAAATTAATGAACTGAAAAGGCTATCCCAAACTGTTCATGAAGGAACTAAGATTCTTCGGCCACATTGGAGGCTGGGATGGCAGTAACCTCGAAACCTGTGCTGCAGGGACGGAAGGAAGGTTCTATATCACGCGACAGACCTCCAAAAAGATAGTCAAACCAAATTTAAAAACCTAGCTGATTCATTTCTCCAATATGCAATCAATATGTTTCAATATGAACTTGGACAAAACCAAGGTGATGAGAGAAGAAAAAGCAATGTAAATAGATGGCTCAGAGAACGAGAAAGTTGACGAATATATATTCTTAGGCCACTCGATCAATTTAGAGAAGTTGGGTGGGATATGTGGCCAGCGAAAACAGCAAAAGGTAGAAGAAACCTACAGTGCAGCGGAAATAAAGAAAAAACAAGAGAAGTGTTGAAAACCATATAAATGATGGGTACATCGCATTAAGGAAACACTGGGCAAAGTTTGTTTCTATATCTCTTATACGGCCAAGAGGTTTCTTGGGTTGCCTATAGTAGAATCGACGTTGCTTAATATATATATATATATATATATTCTTCAAGGTCTCAATCCGTTCATTTGATGAATTTTCACATTCTTGAACACGTTTCGTAAAAATCTTACTTGGCATTTTCAAGTCTCTGTTTTCTTGACAATTAGCTTCGAACTTCAAAGACCTGAAAATGACAAGTGAGACTTCGAAGAAATGTCTTTAAGAATATGAACATTAATCAACCGAAAGGACTGACATCTGGAAAAATATTTTTAACATCAGGGTTTCAGTACAGCAATTGCTCCACCCTTGGAAATACTTTAAAAGCCGCAACTTTCCACATGAGAAACAATACCGAACGAAATTCACGTCTTCACTGACGTATCACGTATTATCAATCCGGTCCCGTTGGAAGTTCCCGACGACCATCAGCCGAACTATTTAATTTAGTTTGTAAATTGTTTAATTGAAATGTCGCTTCGAGATAATTTCTCTTTTATTTGATCCAGGTGCGGGACGGAATGTTAGATACCGTAAATTATTGCACCACGAAAATATTGCGTAGATAGTTTGGGTAAATTTGCTCAAGTTATTCATGCTTGTCTAGTTCCTATATTTCCTTAAATACATAAAGCTACACATCTAACATATAAATTACCCTTTGGAAAATGAAGACTGTTTCAAAAAAATCGACTATTTTTTTTAAAGGTATCGAAAATATTGTTAGAAATGACGAAAAAAAATACTGAGCTCTTAATATTAAATTGCAAATTTTAATTTCCCATTTAAATAACAGGATTTTTTTTTTAATTTTGGATTTTTCTAGCTCTTCAGCGGAACATTACTGTGGACAGACTATTACATATCTTTGTAGGAAATTGAACGTTCTTCAAAAACTGTCTTGTACATTTTCGATAAATTTACTTTTTCAAAAGTGATTCGAGACTAAAGTTGAATGCATAAATATTTTTTCGTCAGTTTTAACAATATTTTCGATACCTTTAAGAAAAAAAATAGTCAATTTTTTTGAAACAGTTTAGTAAACTATTTTTCGTTTATATATAAATATATATATATATATATATATATATATATATATATATATATATATATATATATATATATATATATATATATATATGTTTATATATGTTATATATATATATATATATATATATATATATATATATATATATATATATATATATATATATATATATATATATATATATATATATATAACGAAAAATAGTTTAGAGGGCTCATTGAGAAACGTATTAAAAAGCACTAAACTTTATAAGCTTTTTAATACTTTTCTTCACGAGCCCACTACAATAATTTTCGTACACACCTGGTACGTACCTAAGAATAAACGGGCCATGAACGGGTCACGAGAAACAAACTGCGTGGAATAATACAACCATACTGAAGCCAAAAATACCAACATTGAACTACATCAAAGAAATTCGAGATCTGGTACACGAAAAAAAAAGTGTCGGAAACATGAACTGGCAAACTCTATCTTCGGACGAAAAAAGACTGTTAAATAAACTATGTAAACAGCTCAAAGATGAAATTACAATCATCAAGAATGAAAGCTTTGAGGATTACCGAAGTAAGTTAATAGATCACGAAAGCGCTGACTACTTGCTATGTATTGAGTATAGGTAAGCAACCATCAATTAGGATGAGGAAACGGAAAATGACACAAAGGGTGGGGAGTCGTGAGGGCAAGGAGAAGAGAGTCGAAGACCACGTGAGAAGAGAATGGAAGGCCAGCAGAGGAAAGAGTCGTTCTCTGCTGGCCACCACCAAGACCACCAGCGAAGATAGCCGAAGATCACCAAAGAAGCAGTACTGAGGAGTCGAGTCGAAGATCACCAGCAAAGCAGTACAGGGGAAAAGTTGAGAGCTGACAAATGAAACTATAGAGCCCTGTGTCCATCCGTGAGAGGTCGAGAGTCCAATTAACATCTTTTATTTAAATTTGAGGACCCATTTTGTAGTATTTATCCCGATTAAACCTGTTGAATGTACGTGAAATTGTTTAGAATTTCAAAATTGGGACAGTAATGAAAAAGTAAGTTCATGTACATCTCGTCAGATAACGCAGTTTTTAGAATGATCTTCGACGATTCATTCACTCCTGTGTTATTATCCTGATCAGCAAGTTAAAAAAAACGTACAACGCGTTTGAAATAACTTGTCTCAATAAGTCATAGTTCATATAATTTGGTTGATGCCGTCCGGAATTTTAAAATGATTTAATAACCGAAATGAAAAGAAAATAATGAAATAATAATTAACCTTATTAAATATTTGTGTCAAATGTAAGTATCACTTTTTTTGGCTTATTATTATATAATACAGTCAGGTTATACACAACCTTTTGTTCGCGTAATTCGAGTTGGCTACATACTATTACCCCTTTCCTGTGATCAATATAAGCGCTTCTACAATCATTAGAAATAAAAGACGTTGAGGAAATGTATGGAGGTAAGGTAAATTAATTCCTGTACTTAGGTACCCATCACATCAAGCGGATTTAACTCCTAGCCATGTTTATCTCTTCTCGTTTTAGGTAATCGTCTTGGGATTTTAGAATCAATGACGGATAAAGCGACAATTGTTTTCATCAATCTCACACCTGAGCTTTTATTGCAATAATGTATCTTCTTAACACGCGTGCAGTGTCGTACAGATGTGAAGGAATGAAAATATTTTACGGATAAACATAATCAGCTAGTATTATTCTTAAACCAAAAAGGTGTGTTTCAAATCAATGTTATAATTTAGATATTAGAACTGATTATCTGAATTCAGTTGTAAGGACCGTTTGTAAAAAGTTTTATAAAGTCCATTGTATTTGTCCGTTGGTGTTTAATTGAATCTTCATGTAACTAGTAACCAGTGGCGGCTCGTGGGTTTTTAAACAATTTTTTGACTTTTCCGTTTCTCCTTTTTACTTTTCGTGCTATTGAAACCCTATACAAGAGATATAATATGGCGTTTTGCTCTGAAAAAATGCTCCCTCAAGGGCTGCCACTGCTAGTAACCCTATATTTGAATAAATAACCGTTATATAGGGACATTTTAAAACTTCTTCGACAAAAATGCCGTGCGCTAATGAAACAATGCAATACAAATTTGTGGTTTATGTTAGATAAAAACTGAAATGCAAGAATAATCGTTACCTATTATTGCTTTGCACAACTTTGCTTGCCTTTCCCAGCCACTCATCTATTAGGCCTTCTTCATTTTTACTCACAGATGGAAGCTGCATTGGATTGGAGAGGTTTAATGGTGTAAGTAGTGTAAGTTTTTTTCAGCATGTATTAGGGCAGAGTATCCAGGAAAGTTAATAGTCCTATTGAAATAAGATATTAGATTTCCTTTTTGTTTCATGTGACTGTTTTCAAGAGACATCAGTCTCTGATCGTCATTTTTTTCTGCTGATATATAATCTAGCTGTGGAAGAATTTTGATGGTGTGCTCTATATGAAGTTAGAAGCACTTTCAGCATTCTATCCATTGGAGGTTAGTTGCTGAATTTTTGAGGATTCTAAATGTATATATTACTGCGGGTATGGCCCAAGTGTTGATAGCCCATATTGTTATTTTGGCACATAAATGACTCTTTAACATTTTTGTTATTCGGCATTCAGATTTTTTTTCACGCAGTTGTGGTAAGAACTCCAAGTACCCGGATGTAACCAAGAATACTTGGGTGTCTACTGATGGTCAAGGGCGTGTCTGACTATTCCGACTGTTCCCAATATTACTGCTTTTTACGTCTATACTACTGCCCTTTTTGTGATATCTAGTTGTTCGAGGTTCTGTATTAGGGATTTGTGGACTAGATCATTAGCACTCACCACAAATGGAAGGATATTAACTCTATCTAGGTGCCATATATCCTTGATTTCAAAAGCCAGATCTCTATATTTGTCAATTTTTTCCCTGTATGCTCGGTGTATATTTTCATCTAAATGTTCAGAGAAGTCAACTATTGTGGCTTAATTAGCTTTTTTCTGGTACAGCACTAAATCTGGTCTATTTGCTTGCACCGTTCTGTCAGTTCGAATCTGCAAGTCCCAATATAATTTAATGTCTTGATTTTATAGAACAGATTTGGGAGCGTATTGATGATATGGTGTGAATGTTGTTAATAATCCATGTTTCAGACATAGAAGTTGGTGACTAACTTTACCCATGGAATCATGTCTTGATAGGTAGCTGGTGGGAGCCAGATAGGTGCAACCCGATATTAAATGTTGCATCGATTCCTCGTCTTTATCACAGTATCTGCATTTGGAGGTTGGTATGTTTTGTTTCATGATGACTATAACATAATTTCTCGTGGGTACAATCTGATCCTGTATTGCCATTATAAATCCTTCTGTTTCTCCAAAGAGATATCCTGAGGTTAGATAGGTATTTGTAGCCTTGGAGTCAACTTGTTCTTGATTGTTTAGAGTTGCATAGTGCCGTCCATGTAAGGCTTTGTTGCGCCACTTAGTTTTCATTATTTATTATTACCTTTATTATTACAATAACCACTATTATTACCGTCATAGAGTTTGCCACCCATTTTTAATTTCTATCGTAGAAAGCTATATAAGAACCCCTACTATTATTCTGATACCTATGTTTGTATAGTGTTAAATATTCTACCTATTGTATGTTCGTTGAAATAATCATACACCTAGTTGTACGGTTAGTTAAGTAGTATGCTTAATTTTTTTGAGATAATTTTTTTCATTGTCTCTGAATTAGTATTTATTTAATTATTAAATTTGTATAGTGTTAAACTGAGTTGTTTGGATTAAGTAAGACTCTCTTCCCAGTATAGTTTTTTTCTGATCTCCGAGAACTGGGTGGCGCATGACTCCTGATCTAACTGCCTCCGTCGAATGATTGCTGTTGCGGTTACCAACAAAAAATAGGTTACAGAATTTCTCGCATATAAGCATTCAAAGTTAATGTTTATGTTAATAAATATTTTTTTTAAACACATATTGTCATGTTTCTTTAAAACCCACTCATTTCCGGTGGATCACCTTGTATAACAAATCAAGATAAAAAGTTTTATAAACATTACAGGTAACCAAATAAAGTCTATGAAACAAAAAACGATTTGAATAAAATTTGAAAGAAAACCCTTATATAGCAAAATAATAAATCTGCTATATTGGCACGTTTCCGGATAATTGTAGTATAGTTCAGGCTGACCGCCTACAAACCACTTTATTGGAGATTATCGCTGTCACGTGTAAGAGAAAGGATCCGGAGGGTTAAAGCAAATATTCTCAAGTTTGATTAATTCTCAATAGTTTGATAGAAAATTTTGATAATATTTTATTTACTATTAAGACGTTTCAAAAATATATTATGAGTAATCATATAAAGGGTTGTCCAATAAGAGAGTCAGAACTTTAAAATGACACACTATGACAATTATATTTTAATTTATGTTGAGGAATAAATAATGGAATTATGTTTTGAAAATAATGTCGTTTGAATCTCCTTCGGCTTCGTCAGGTGGAATGCATTCTGGAAATCCATTCTTTGATTTCTCTTTGACACATATCACGAGATATATTTTCAATGGTGGTCTGAATGTTTCGTTTTAAAGTCAATAATTGTTCAGGGTTTATATAATACGATTTCCACCACTGTCCACTAAAAATAAAGTCCTAGCACTCCTTTGGTCCAAAAACTGTATCAAATAGTAACTTTTGAGGATGAAGATGTAATTTCTGAATCACTTGAGGAAAAATCACTCAAATCACTCATCTGCCCAATCCTGCAGTTATGTTTGTAAACGAACCGAGAAGTTAAAGGGAACCAGACCAGACGAAATTTAGGGGGACATCCGAACAACATTCTTTTCAAAACATAATGGTTTGTTTGTTGTTGTTCTTCAAGATAAACTATAAATTATCTGATTATTACTTGTAGCTGTTATTGTGGTCCATTTTAAAGTTCTGAAACTATTATTGGACAAACCTATACATTACATTTTACACGAACATTCATCAGCCCGATTGTTGATGATTTAAGGCCAGAAACCGGTCTTGAAGACATAAGCAGGGTATCCCGAAACTGAGCGTCAAGTGAATGCCGGATGAAAGGCCAGGTTATACCAGTTCTGGTAAAAATAAGAAAAAAAAATCCGTGTCACCGTGTTAAGTGATAATAGGCATATTTTTAAAAATCTTGAAATTCGGCTATTTTTTAGGCTATATTTTTACGTACTGTGATCATAAATTTTTCCATTTTTCATTGTTATTTTTATAATATAATCCTAAATTGCTATTGCCATTAATCGCAGTCACAAAGCAGACAATGAATGTTGTTAATTTAGTAAAAAAAAGTGCGTTAGGGTTTAAAGAAATATGTCAGCTAACTTTGACACTTAATATTTAGAAAAAGTTATTTTAAACGATGTCTTATTTAGTCAATATTTCAAAATGGTAGAACAATTGTTACTTTTCTTTCCACAACAAATATTATTGCTTAATTTCTTTGCAAAAGGACAACATTTTAAAAAACTCCTACAATGATAAAAAATAGTTTTGTGTGCTCAAAAATGGACCTCACCAGTGTAAGTAAGATGAATAGATGTGAAGATGTGACAGAGTGAGATAGATAGATAGATAGATAGAGAGACAGATTGATATTCATTTAACTTTAAGATGGCTCATTTAGTGAAGATTTCAAAATGATACAATTTGCATTTTTCTTTCAATAAAAAATGTTACTTTTTTCTGCAAAAGAACCTCATTTAAAAAAAAAATTTAATCCAAAGGCAATGTGTGTCAGTCAAATTAATAATTGGTCTATTATTCCGCAAAAATCGATTCTGGGAGTGTAGTCACGAGGTAGCAAACTTTGTACACGTTACACATGATACGGGTGATTTAAAGAAATACGATCCAATAATGTCACCGGTAAAGTTTAATGATGTCACACCGGTAAAAAATACGATTATTTCATATTTTTTACCTTTTGTGACATCATTGAACATAGAGAAAGCTTTTTTTCGTAATTTGTTCCTTCCAGACACTCACGCATGACACTCCAGCAGTAATCAGCCATCATATGGTCATCCCATCGACCCTGGTACCTTTCTTCCATATTTTTTAGGTCCTGATGAAATCGCTCTCCTGTTTCTCACTGCAAGCCAAGCCAAGGTTGTCCCGAAATTTGTCTAAAAGATTGTGAAAGAAGTGAACTTTGATGCTCATGTTACATCCAAACTTTCTGACATTTTCCAGCATGTTTTGCATCAATTCTCGATAATTTTCGGACTTAATATATAATAATATCCTAGAAAATGTTTTTTTTCCTTTCGAACGGAATCATTCATTGAATGCACGAAATTGTTATCTTTTATCAGAAGCCTAATTTGCGGCCCATTGAAAATATCAGCCTTAAGTTTCTTCTTATTCTAACCACGAAATTTCCTCGAAATATAATTAAAACAGGAAATATTTTTATCCAATGTTTCGACATACTGTTTCATTATTCCCAATTTTATGTGCAATAGAGGTAAAATTATTTTCTCTCTAGTAACTAACGCTATATTTATGACGTTTTGTTCCCCAATTGTTCTTTCAGGCAAGTTTGTTTTGATTCCAGTGCTATCCCACAAACAGAGAAAACATGGAAATTTCGTGTAGCCGCTTTGTTGACCCAATAACAAGTTTACCAGTTTTAAATCAATGCACATAAATATATATATGAACATTCGTTAGTTGTTGTTAAACAACCCACACATTCGCCGACTTCTCGTCACATAGCTTATAATAAATATAATTTATAAATAAAGCTTATAATAGTTTATAATATAAATTTTCTATATATAGAATATTATAGAAATAAATAATTATTTCTTCTGAATTTCTTTGATTGTAGAGAGGGACTCCCTATTCTTGATGAGAGAGCATATATCGGTACCCTGATGAGTCTAACCACCAACAGACGAAACCTGTGTCCTCCAATGCGAGGAATGGTTGGGGCTTCCTCCCAGTCAAGCAACTAACAAATGTTCATTAATTAACAGCAACCTCCAAATGTATTGGGTTTTTTCCGGGAGTACATCCAGTTGTCGAGTTGGTCCCTGTCGGGAGCTTGCAGACGTTTCCCCAAAACCTCATTTGTCATCTTCGGTGTTTACTGTCGCGAGGTTCGTGACTTGCTGGGAGAGATCGGTTTGCCGAATGATATTTATCTCTTCTAGCTTCGGTCTATATATCACACGGTAAATCGATCTCCCTCAGAAAGTAACGAATCCCACGACAGTAAGCACCGAAGATGCCAAATGAGATTTTGGCGAACGTCTGCAAGCTCCCGACAGGGACCAACTCGACAGCGGATGTACTCCCGGAAAAAACCCAATACATGTTTTTCCATCCGTGAAACAGTACGCACAAACATATATATATATATATATATATATATATATATATATATATATATATATATATATATATAATAATATATAAAATGAAAATAAACCTGAAAAAGAGTCAGGTTATGTATATAACATTATGTTAATAACTTCGCTCAGGACAGAAGAATTTCAGTTTTAGGAAAGGATTTAGAGATTGTAGACAGCTTTATATATCTTGGGCAGAGGATTTCAATGGAGGGGAATACGTGTTAAAGTAGGGGGTGGAACGGTGTGTTAAATGTGGCTGGCAGGCATTTAGTAGGCTCAACATAGTGCTTAAGAGCAGACTCCCACTTTGCCTGAAAAGACAAGTCTTCGATCAGTGCGTTCTACCCGTTATGATATAGGGAAGTAAAACCTGGACACTCACATCGCAATCAATTCAAAAACTTCGGGTGGCACAGAGGGGAATGGAAAGATGTATGCTTGGCATTACAAGACGAGACAGAAGGTTCTGCGCATGGATCAAGGAACAAACAAAAGTCTGTGACATCATTGGAATAGTAAAGCAATTGAAATGGAGATGGGCAGGCCATATAGCGAGGCGATAGGACGACAGATGAACCAAGCCAATCCTGGAGTGGATACCGCTTGATCGCAAACGTCCGCGAAGAAGACCGAAAGCACGATGGATTGATGACATCGTTAAGTATATTGGACCCGAGTGGCAGAGAAAAACCCAGGACCGCAAAAGTTCTAGGTCCCGTTCTATCGCCCGTTCTAGGAAGGTCTTTTATGCTACAATCTAACGGTCTAGATGTCTCACCTATATAACATTTGCCACATTTGCAAGGAATTTTATAAACCACATTTTTGGTATTCTATTGTGTGTTGTTTGGTTTAGTTTTGTTAATATAGATCTAAGAATATTTTTTGTTTTGTACGTTGTTCTTATGTTGTATTTATTTCTTACTCTTTTAATTATGTTAGAAACACCGCGGATGTAAGGAATTGTGAAGTTAATTGTTTTGTCTGGTATCAAAAGTTTTAAACGATTTATCTATGAAATTATTTTTTATTAAAATGTCTTTGATGTGGTTTGTTTCTTTTTGTATTATATCACTGTCGGTATAAACAAGTTTTGGTTTGTCATATAAACATTAAATGACTCCTATTTTGACTGATTTTGAGTGATTGGAAAATACATTGAGATACCTATCTGTGTTTGTCGATTTTCTGTAAACTGTAGTTTTTATATTTTTTATTTATATATTTATATTATATAGATATTTTTGATATTTTTTGAGTTTTAGATCGTGGCGAAAAACCCGAAAAAAAAAGAAAAACTTAAATGGCTACTAAAAAGAAAATATTGTCAGTGTAGATTAAAAACTGTACTTTTGACAATGTAATGTTACTAAGAGACATTATACTTTCAAATTACGTTTAAGTCTCGGTGACACCAATTATTTTTTTAGTTTGTACAGCTGTGTAATAGGTTGTTCAAAAAATAATAATAATATCAAAAATAGATCGGGAATCAAACATTCCTTAATTAAAATTCAACATTTTGAATTTAGTATAACAACAAAAAATATAATAAATAATATTATATATTTCCACAACAATACCACGATATAATATTTTTATTTATATTTATACGTTTCATATCAAAGCTTTCGATCGGTGCTTACGTCTGCAAAATATTGAATGATTTGAAAATTTTATTTCCCGGTTCATTATAGCATGCAATTTCATTTGCAATACAAATACTCCAAAACCCAATAACTTTTTGACACGATTTTGATTAATTACTGTAAAACCAAGCGGCGAAAAACTGGGTCAACGGTTTGGGTTTTCCGTAGGCCGTTTTGGGGTCCTGATAACTTTAGTTCATTGTCAATTAATCGACCATAATGATTTTTCAAGATTAAAATGAGGAATAAAGTCATTGTCTTATTAATCTGTTAAATTTCATTGCCTACTAAGCTGGGATTACGAGCAATTATTATTAAATAACACTTTTCTACAAAAAAAATGTTTCCATCAGTTCTTGAGTCAAATCTCAAATTTTGGGTTGAGAAAAACAAATGCGATAAAGAAAAAAAATTATTAGCTCTAGTTTTTGTTATAGTATATAATAGGTGGAAGTATTTTATTTTAATGGATTAAGAGAAAACGATATATTTTTCCTACATATGTCAACAACATTGAAAGTGTATTTGAAATTAACAGTTACATTCAAGAGTTCAAAATTGATGGGAGAATACCTGGAAGGTTAGTGATATAATCAGTGAGTGCTCTTATCAGTGAGTTTCGGAGCATCCTTAGATACACACCAGCAGTAATCCACAAGCATTGCGGATTCACAACTAGGAGATAAAAATGAGGGTCATGGGATGTGTAAGGCTTGTTGGGCTCTTCTTCTTCCACACTGTCTTCATTTTCTACTTCAAGCTCATAATTTTGGGATGGAGTGGAAACTAGTAAACTTTCTGTATGCGAAATAGGTCGAATAGCCGCTGAAAGATTCAGATATTAAACTGTTCCTCTTTTCCTCATTGACAATCCTGCCTTTATAGGTGGAGTCAAGCAGAAATAGCAGCCATCTGTATGGTTTGTAGACTAACACAAACCACATGCACAGCAAAAGTCATAGATCGTTTTTTATTTTTCTGTCATTCTTGTAGTATAACGAAACAAGGGTTTGTAATATATACGTGGAGTCCATGACTTATCCTGGTCCCGTACCTTCATATCAAAAAAATGGTGATAGGCAGCCTTCACAATAGGCATCAGATAGCGTTTCTGCGACGAAAATGTTATTTTAGCACAAATATAACTAACAATATTTACTAAATTTATACATTTTCAAGGCATTTTGATTTAACAAATTTTACACTTCAAATCCAGAAGTTCTGCACTAATTACAACATAAACAATATGAAACTAACAGTCACAGTAACAGTAATTATGTTTACAACCTATAAACAGCTGGAAAACGTTGTGTTTTGTCAGTTAATAGGTGTGATAACTCCCGAAAAACATTTTCCCCAACTGAAAATGTAGACTATAAAAAATGACGTCGCTGTATCTCTAAAGCAAGAACCAACCTGTCATTGTTATGGTGATTTCTAAAGTCATCAGGTAGAAATACACAAGAATGAGCTATTTTTCAGTGTAATAGAGCTACCCATAAGTAATGTCATTTTTTTTATAATTATATTCTATACTCGAAGAGATTTATCACTAAACATCCAATCACTTTATTAACCTCTTTGACGCGTGTTTCGCTAACTATGTTAGCTTCATCAGCAGATGTTTCACTTATTGTCTCTGAAAGACTTGTTCTATTTGATAAGGACCTGTTATTGGCTGAAATTGGGGCTGATTCTAAACAATTCCATTTACCATAAACTTTAAAACTTTATGGTCCATAATACCAAACGGTGTTTAAAATACTTGAACAATGTACACAGAGAATGAATGTGGATGCTATATCAACTTTCAGTAAAAAAAAACGATGTGAACCATTTGCAGTGCACTTTTGTCCAGGTAAGACAGATATCATTTTCTTCAACAAATTGTAACTGGAAATGAAAAGTAGATTTTTTGCAGGGATACTAAAATCCTAGGTCTTCAACCTAAAGAAGTGCTACTGTCAGTGTGGTGTAATTTTACAGGAATTACTCACTGCAATGTTGGGAATCCTAATTAAATTATAAGTACTAAATCTTATCGTGCTCAACTTCGTAGATCAATCGTAGATTTCACAGTGTCAGAATCAATCAAAAAATAATCAAAGAGTTAAGGTGCGAATCCCCCATCGTATTTTTTTGATGTTGCACTGTTAGATGACCATCACTTCAGATTTATCGAACATTTTCTTCGTGGAGAAAATATTTCTACAACGACAGCTATAAAAACTGTATTCGAAGAATATTTGACTTCAAAATCATCCTCATTTTACAATATAGGAATAATACATTTGTCAGATAGGTGAGCGAATATTGTCAAATACGATGGAGATTACATTGTAAATTATGATTGAATTAACACTTTAATAAATTAAAATTTTGTACAATATCAAAACAAATCCTTGAATATTCTTAAGCAGTATAGTTGTTGAAAAAGTTAAAAAAAGTTCAGGAAAACTGACGACATACAAAATTAGAATGGCTTATACGAGGGTTGCTATTTATGTATCCGGAATAATAAATAAAAATAAATATTTATCATTGAAAATTATTTTATTGTTTTTTAAAATATTCTCCACGATGATCGATACACTTTTGCGTACGTTTGAACCAAGTTTCCTGACACTTTTTCTCTTCCGATTCAGGAGGTATTTCCAAAACATGCATTTTCAATACCTCAACCGCTTCTTCTGGCGTCAAAAATCGTTGACCACGTAGTTTATTCTCCACGGGCGGGAATAAAAAGAAATGATTGGGTCTCAAATCAGGACCGTACGGTGGATGACCCATCGATTCCATGTTTTGACTGGTCAAGCATTGAGTTGTTCAGTCCAATGTGTGAGAGCTCGTGTTGTCATGGTGAAGAATGATCGTACGTCGCCGGTTGATTTTTCTTATTTCTTCAAAGACTTATCGTAAACAAATGGTTGTGTACCATTCAGAATTGTCCGTTCTACGATTCTCTAGTAGTACTGTAGCCACATGCCCATTTATCCCAAAAGAACAGGCGACCAATTGCTTCGAAATGCTTCTTGTAACAACTTTTGTTGGGTTTGGCTCATTTTGAAAAACCTAGACAGTCGACTGCTGTTTATTTTCAGTCTCATACGCATAGATCCAAAATTTCTCGCCGGTGTAGATGTTATACACGGCTTTTGATGCACCACAATTATATTTTTTGAGCATTTCTTTGTACCAATCGAAACGAATCGTTTTCGAAACGAATCGGCTAAAATCTTGTGTACGCTTGTCATACAAATGTTCAGAGATGCTTTATCAGTTTGTGCTCAGTATCGATGTTTTCTGAAGCAACAACGGATTTTGGACGACCTTGTTTAAATTCGTCCCTCAGCAAACGACGACCATGACTGAATCCACTAAACTAGTGATATACAGTGGTTTTAGATGGCGCTTCATCGCTAAAAGTCGAAGTGAGTTAATTGATGCGCTGTTGTTGAGATAATCTTCGTGGAAAGTTGTAGTAAATCGTTGCACGAAAATTTTCACGAGTTAATTCCATTTTTTTTTGACTGAGATGAAATTTAACTAAGGCACTAAACAACACAAATAGCATCTGTATGACAAAACGTTCTGAGTGCATATACAGTCAATAATGTCAAACTTTACATTGCATATATCAGATGACGCCGAGCAACAACATTGTTGCCCGTTCCTAACGCATAAATAGCAACACTATTACAACGCTTTGAGATCAATAATTAGGTAGTCGAAAAAAAGACAGCTTTATATCGTTATTGAAACATACATACACTTTTTTTCATAAAGCCAGAAAAAGTAACATTAAATTTTTTAAATTTATTGAACTATTAGTCACATATCTAATTGGAAATTAAATGTCAAGAAGCGATAAGAAATCGAAACAAACTGAATTTAATTTCTTGGAGAGCATACTTTCCACAGAATGAAAAAAGCGACCAACAAGGACCTGCCGTATTTGCACCATCCGAAACAAATATCCAGAAATACGATATTTTTGCCCAGTAAGTGAAGAGTAACCTCCATTATGCGTAAATTACTGGTTTAAAGCATATCACAATTAAAATTTGCTCCTTTGCCTTTTTGTTAGTAATGAACTTTTAACAGGCGTCCATTCCATAGTAGTCCCGTGAATTTATAACGTTTTAACTAGTTAAGTGTAAATAAAAAGTGAAAAGTTATAGTGTAATAACGAGGTAACTCGTATTGGGCGTGAGGAGATATAACTCGTGGTTGGCAGTCAACTCAGTCAACTTTTTCCACGCAATTTCAAACTGGAAATAAAATACCATTCGTCTCTAAAAATAAAGCACGAATTTTCTATTGTATTCCCAGAGATATATTGTTAGTTAGACCAACCACTTAATTAAAAAGGCTTATTGTCAAGCGATCGTTAATAAAGGATAGGGTGTGAATAATAGCGGCACCTACCGTTTAAGACGTGTACTGTGACGTTGGCCGGCCGGGCGTTGGAAGGGTTACACTGATAGTTGCCGGAATCGGAGGGTCGGGCTTTCTGAATGAGCAGGACGCTTCTGCTTGTCTCGCCTCGTTCCGTGGCAACGCTGACACCTCCTCTTGAACTCGAATAACTGATTATCTGAAATGAACATCAAAAAGATACTCTGAATTATATTTCTCATTTGATTAGGGAGTTTAAAATAGTTTTTGAAGTTACTAATATTTTACATTCGTAGATTATGTTATATCTGATAAAATTCTCTATTTTAATCAAAATTTCGTAAAAAAAACTATTTATTTAAATTTATTCTATCCCCTGTTTCTGCAATACACTTATTGCAACATTTTTTCCAGTCTTCGAAACAGTTTTTATATTCGACTTTTGGTATTTCAGACGAACGAACTTTCTTGAACGGCTTATACAAATGCCAAACGACACCCACGAGGTATTTTTTTTCAATTGAGGGAACAGGAAAAATTCATACGCTGCAATATCTGGTGAATATGGTGGTTGAGGAACAGTGTTTGTTTGATTTTTAAAGAAAATACAAAGCTTCATCGCCGTAATGATTTCTTTATATTTTTAATGTATCAGTAGAAGAAATTTTGTTATCTAGATAGAATTTAATGCTAGTTATTTGTTCCATAAATTTAATCATTTTAAAGAATCACAGAAATTTTTGTTTCAACATATTATAAATGACGCAATAATTTCTAAAACTATTGTCAATTATCAAAAAATTGTGAACCAACATACCAACTTCAAAACTAAATGGTTGTATCGTAAACAAAGAGTGCGAATATTTAAATAACAATTAATCATTTGGCAACCTTAAGTGTCCAACTATGGCCAACTATGGCCTCATATATCATAGAAATAAATATATTAGACCATATATAAATTGTAGTTGTTCAGAAGATGGTTAAAATAATAAATAAAATAATAAAATAATATATATATATATATATATATATATATATATATATATATATATATATATATATATATATATATATATATATATATATAAACAATAAAACATTTTCGTCTATATTCCAACAGATATTTTATTTGCAAAAATGTTTTCTTAAATTTCAATTTATAACTTGAGTGAACTTTACAATTATAAAACACTATTCACCTCGACGAAAATCCCATTTCCTATCTGAACGGAAACGGTTATTTACCCACCTCGGTTAATACGTCATTGTGTGGTTATTTAACTTTTATGATATCACGTTTATTCAGAAAGCGCTCTCATTTCCCCTCGGCCTCCGTGACGGCCTAGTTACGTCAAAGGGCAGCTTTTTCAACGAATTCCTTCATTTACTTCGTATTTGTACGTCAACAGAAAGGAACGCACGACTCCGCGCCTCTCTCTTGAGGTAACCTCGATTTTAAAATGCAAATAATTCTTCAGTCTCTTCGGGTATGTATACAAACAGACCCAATGATGTCGTTTTCGAATGTGTTAGCCGACTACTTCAAACTGTCTTATCAATAGGTACATCTGATTCTTTTTTTTATGAATTGGAGAGAAATACTGCTATGATCAAAAAATGTTTATTTTAAAAATTCTTTCGTTTTACGAATCGATATAATAAATTACACCGGTCGACACGATTTTTGTAACATTGATGAGAATGCGTCTCGTCTGACTTTGGACTGGACAATGTAGGAATTATCACAAGACCGTAAAGGGAGTATTTCCACAGTATTCTACGAAGCTTTAAGGGGCAGTTTAATTGTTCTCTATAGATTAGTTTGCTTTTTTTCTCGTTCACAGTACAGCCAAGTGAAGCCGATCTTATATAAAATGGCAAGTTCTAGTCTACATTCGAAGAAGTCAAAAAAGCCTATCTGTTATGTTTTAAGAGCCGAATTGGAGATCAAGATAAAAGTTGGGCTCCTCTTGTTTGCTGTGTGAGTTGTCACGTAAAATTAGTGCAGAGGATGCATCGCAAGACAAATGCTATGGTATGGAGAGAACCTATCTAAAAGAAACATTTCTTCAATTAAGTGAGGCAAAACTAAAAGAGAGCATATTTATTGGACCTCAAATAAGGCTCTTCAAGCTTCTAGGTGATTTCCGTTTTGAAGAAAAATTAAATAAAAAGGAATCGACCGCTTGAAAGTGTTTTGTAAGCGTAGTGAAAGGATGTCTCGGCAACAAGAAAAATGAAAACTATAAAAATCTCATAGATGAACTCTTCCTTCCTGAATCTCATATATGAACTCAGCCTATGGAATCCTAGGGTGTTTTATGTCCTTAAAATGCATTTTTTACACTCCCATATGGATTTTTTTTTAAATATTTGGGTGCACTAAGCGACGAACAAACACAGATGTTTCATCAGAATATCAGGACGATGAAATCAAGATACCAGGGACGCTGGAATCCATCTATGTTGGGCGATTACTGATTATTTTTAAAAAGAGATGCAGCTACAGAACACAAGAGGAAAAAGTGAAAGTTTTTGTCGGTGTATGACATCTCATGTAATATATTTTTGTCACATAATCCCCAGTAATGTCTTTGTATAGATTTAACACGTTTTACATGTTTATATTAAATAGATATTAGATTGTAAAAATATTGTCTCTTTTTTTCCTCACCACCGACTCCCTGTAAAAAAAACTGTATGTGTTACAGTAATAGACCTTTTCAAGACTACTCTGTCATGTTAACGAGGAGTTAATATGAACGTTTCGGGCACTTTTTATAAATATGGCCGGATAACAAGTATGATTACCCTTATTATCAGTGCAACTAAATAGGCCTTTTCAAGACTAGTTGCTCTATTATGCGTCTGTCATATTAACGAGGCGTTAATATGAAAGTTTCGGGCACTTTTTATAAATATAGCTGGATAACAAGGATCATTACCCTTATTATTAGTTCAACTAAATGAACAATTAATTGATGATGGTTTATTAGAGCATCCCACAATAGAAGCACATAATTGTATTAGATTACAATGATGGTTAAAATGCCATGGCCGTCCCCAACATGGAAATCAAGCAGAACTTGTTGAAATGTTAGGATGACAATTATATTCATATTAGTTTTATATTTATTATATTTACAACAATATATTTATTATATTTATAACATTATAGCTATATTTTTAACATTATTACATTTATTTTTATATTAAGTTTGGAGCAAATTTTAATTTTAATTTCTTTTAATACTTTTATACTCTACATAGGAGCAATTAGCAGCAGTTAAAATAATGAACTTGCGCCATGAGTTTGTTTATATTTTTTAGCCAAATAGGCACTTGCT
Organism: Cosmopolites sordidus; assembly: GCA_031761425.1. NCBI lineage: Eukaryota > Metazoa > Arthropoda > Insecta > Coleoptera > Curculionidae > Cosmopolites > Cosmopolites sordidus. Next base: position 513,140 of record JARFXV010000810.1, read on the forward strand.
ACTTTGCTTGCTTGCTTGCTTGAGGGCATCTGAGGTGGACCTTTTGGCTTTGCTGCGGGGCAATTGCCAGATCAGTTTGTTAGCAGCCCAGAGGTTGTTTGTCTCTAAGGCCATATCCAGGCCACCGACTATATATTTAAATAAACTAAGAATCTAACGACGGGACACCGAAATACTACTTCACTGACTGGCTTCACTACTTTCTCGCGGTAAAATCCGTCCAAACAAAGTAAAATTATTAAGCTATTTCAAGATGCACGTGAATTTACAACGGCGGATGACTCTCGCCTCCTTTCACACGATGCGAACACCATGAGAAACGAAGCGGAAGTGAACAAGTTGAACACTTGCTACTTTTACCTACAAAACCATGCATCAATTGAGGTTATGGATTAAAAAATGGATTAAAATTACCGGATTACATGATTTTTTAATCCAACTGATGGAGTCAGGATGTTCTGTTGTTAGACCACTTTCTTCTTTGAAATGAAGTGAACAAATATACGTATCTATGTTAATATGATCAATCAGTTGGGATCGACCATCACCTCGTTCACATTTTTTTAAGTCATAAATCACATTTAGCACACTTTGAACACATTTTTATATATTTTTGTTTCGTTGATTTAATAAGTTTTTGACGATATTCAAGACAAGGCTTTGGAACACTAATAAAGCAATATAAATCCTCCGAAAATAATTTACTACACGTATAGCTGCGACATATCCCATAACAACAACGTTTTTTTGCTTCTTTTTTACTGATAACATTATATATTTTTATTAAAATGCTTGTACTAATATTTTACTTCAAGTATTCAACAAATAAAACTGTACTATTGATAATGAATTAATAATTAAATAGTTTTTTTTTGTTAATTACATTAAAAACATAATATTCACATAATATTCAAATTTTCAACTATGAAAAGGCTTATTTGCTTATCATTTTCGGACATTTTTTATAAATATGGCCGGATAACAAGGATCATTACCCTTATTATCAGTGCAACTAAATAGGCCTTCTCAAGACTAGTTACGCGCAAGCATGTCCGTCATGTTAACGAGGCGTTAATATGAAAGTTTCGGCCAGTTTTTATAAATATGGCTGGATAACAAGGATCATTACTCTTATTATCCGTTCAACTAAATGAAAAATTAATTGATGATGCTTTATTAGTGCATCCCACAATAGAAGCATATAATTGTATTCGATTACAACGATGGTTAAAATGTCATGGCCGTCCCCAATATGGATATAAAGCAGAACATGTTGAAAGGTTAGGATGACAATTATATTCATATTAGTTTTATATTTATTATATTTACAAGATTATATATATAATATTTATAACATTATATCTATATTTTTAACTTCATATTTTTACCATTACATTTATTTTTATATTAAGTTTGCAGCAAATTTTAATTTTCATTTCGTTTAATACTTTTATACTCTACATAGGAGAAATTACTAGCAGTTAAAGTAATTAACTTCCGCCATTAGTTTGTTTATATTTTTCAGCCAAACAGGCATTTGCAACTTTGCTTGCTTGAGGCCACCTGAAGTGGACCTTTTGGCTTTGCTGCGGTGCAATTGCCAGCTCAGTTTGTTAGCAGCCCAGAGGTTGTCTAGCTCTTAAGCCATATCCAGACCACCGACTATATACTTAAATATACTAAGAATCTAAAGACGGTACACCGAAATACTACTTCACTGACTCGCGTCGCTACTTTCTCTCGATGAAATCCGTCCAAACAAAATAAAATTATTAAGTTATGTCAAGATGCACGTGGATTGACAACGGCGGATGACTTTCGCCTCGTTCCACACGATGCGAACACCATGAGAAACGAAGCGGAAGTGAACAAGTTGAACACTTGCGACTTTTACCTACAAAACCATGCATCAATTGAGGTTATGGATTAAAAAATGGATTAAAATTACCGGATTACATGATTTTTTAATCCAACTGATGGAGTCAGGATGTTCTGTTGTTAGACCACTTTCTTCTTTGAAATGAAGTGAACAAATATACGTATCTATGTTAATATGATCAATCAGTTGGGATCGACCATCACCTCGTTCACATTTTTTTAAGTCATAAATCACATTTAGCATACTTTGAACACATTTTTATATATTTTTGTTTCGTTGATTTAATAAGTTTTTGACGATATTCAAGACAAGGCTTTGGAACACTAATAAAGCAATATAAATCCTCCGAAAATAATTTACTACACGTATAGCTGCGACATATCCCATAACAACAACGTTTTTTTTGCTTCTTTTTTACTGATAACATTATATATTTTTATTAAAATGCTTGTATTAATATTTTACTTCAAGTATTCAATAAATAAAACTGTACTATTGATAATGAATTAATAATTAAATAGTTTTTTTTTGTTAATTACATTAAAAACATAATATTCATATAATATTCAAATTTTCAACTATGAAAAGGCTTATTTGCTTATCATTTTCGGACATTTTTTATAAATATGGCCGGATAAGAAGGATCATTACCCTTATTATCAGTGCAACTAAATAGGCCTTCTCAAGACTAGTTACGCGCAAGCATGTCCGTCATGTTAACGAGGTGTTAATATGAAAGTTTCGGTCACTTTTTATAAATATGGCTGGATAACAAGGATCATTACTCTTATTATCCGTTCAACTAAATGAAAAATTAATTGATGATGCTTTATTAGTGCATCCCACAATAGAAGCATATAATTGTATTCGATTACGATGGTTAAAATGTCATGGCCGTCCCCAATATGGATATAAAGCAGAACATGTTGAAAGGTTAGGATGACAATTATATTCATATTAGTTTTATATTTATTATATTTACAAGATTATATATATAATATTTATAACATTATATCTATATTTTTAACTTCATATTTTTACCATTACATTTATTTTTATATTAAGTTTGCAGCAAATTTTAATTTTCATTTCGTTTAATACTTTTATACTCTACATAGGAGAAATTACCAGCAGTTAAAGTAATTAACTTCCGCCATTAGTTTGTTTATATTTTTCAGCCAAACAGGCACTTGCAACTTTGTTTGCTTGAGGCCACCTGAAGTGGACCTTTTGGCTTTGCTGCGGTGCAATTGCCAGCTCAGTTTGTTAGCAGCCCAGAGGTTGTCTAGCTCTTAAGCCATATCCAGACCACCGACTATATACTTAAATATACTAAGAATCTAAAGACGGTACACCGAAATACTACTTCACTGACTCGCGTCGCTACTTTGTCTCGATGAAATCCGTCCAAACAAAATAAAATTATTAAGTTATGTCAAGATGCACGTGGATTGACAACGGCGGATGACTTTCGCCTCGTTCCACACGATGCGAACACCATGAGAAACGAAGCGGAAGTGAACAAGTTGAACACTTGCTACTTTTACCTACAAAAACATTCATCAATTGAGGTTATAGCATGAGCTATTAGATTAACAATTAAATGGATTAAATTTACCGGATTAAATGATTTTTTTCTTATCCAACCGATGGAATCCGGATGTTCTGTTGTTAGATCACTTTTTTCTTTGAAATGAGGTGAACAAATATACGTAGCTATGTTAATATGATCAATCAGTTGGAATTGACCATCACCTCGTTCACATTTAGCACATTTTGAACACATTTTTATATATTTTTGTTTCGTTGATTTAATACATTTTTGACGATATTCAAGACAATGCTTTGGAACACTAATAAAGCAATATAAATCCTCCGAAAATAATTTACCACACGTATAGCTGCGATATATCCCATAACAATAACGTTTTTTTGCTTCTTTTTTACTGATAACATTATATATTTTTATTAAAATGCTTGTATTAATATTTTACTTCAAGTATACAACGAATAAAACTGTACTATTGATAATGAATTAATAATTAAATAGGTTTTTTTGTTAATTACATTGAAAACATAATATTCATTATAAACATTAATATTTAGGATTACAAAATAGTTCATATACACTTATTTTTATCAATGTTATTAATAAACATACTAAACTAGTCCCTGTTTACCTGACAGAAGATTAATATGATTTTCCTTGTTAACTTAGAAGTTATTGCGTCGTTTGTATTGCGTTAAAAAGTTTTATCAATGGTTGTTTGGAATGGAAACACTTAAACACTAAAGAATTTGCATTAAAATTTGCTATAAAAAAGCTTTTGCTAATGCATTGAAAATGTTAAGAAACTGTTACAAAAATCACAAATGATACAGAGACTTCAGTGACGGTAGAAAAGCAATTGATAGTGAACCTCATTCAGGAAGTCCTTCTATATCAACCAGTGAAGAAAACATTATCAAAATAAGGATTTTGTACTAAGAAATCGCAATCAATTATAAGCGACATTGTAGATTTTTCTGTGTCAAAACAATTCACGGTTACACTATCGCACAGCGAAATAATTATTCCTCAATTTTTAGTTAAAAATAAAAATAAAAATAAAAAAGCACAATATTCACCAGATATGATCTTGTATGACTCTTTCTGTTTCGAGATTGAAGAAACCATTTCGAGATTGCTATTTTTGTCCGTAGAAGTCATTTAAGAGAGTTCCCTGAGAACATCTGAAGTGGATACCAAAAGTTGATTATACCAACTGCTTTGAAGACTGGAGATCCATTGAAATAAGTGTATTGCAGTGAGAAGGGATTACTTTTACGGAAGAAAAATAAATTTAAATTAATAAATAAATATTTTCTATTTTATTTTAACAGAACACGGTTCAATGATGGATCATTAATGCATTAATAGGTTAGAAGTATGTTGGTAGTTGTAGGAATCCTTTCAATCAATATACTACTTTTCAATCTCTATATATATCACAATATACTAATTGAAAAGCTAGCGGAGCGAAATGATAAAACAAGTTTATCACGAATTTTTGGATCCAACTGACCCAAAAGGTTTGAGAAATACTGTCCTGTTATTGTTTTACCAGTTTGAAGGTAATCAATTAACAAAATGTTTGAAGGTAACCAATTAACAATAACAAGAAAAAAAGTCAATTAATGAGACATGTGTATGGTGAGGAATGTTTGCGCCATGGTACGAGTCCATGAGTAGTTCAAAGCAGGTCGTAACATCCTGATCCAAAAAATTTCGTGGTTACTCAAAGTAGTTTTGCGTCTCAAAAAATTGATGCTATAACCTTCTTGGGTGATTTTGACCACTTTGGCTACTTCGGAGGTGCACAACCGGGTTCAGTCCACTCGCCAGTTTGTTGCCGCAGTTCAGGTCTCATCCACAGTAACAAGACGAGGTTTAAAATCTAGTTTATTCTTTCGAAAAAGATCCAATTGGTTAGAAAGTTTTACTCGAAGCTGTTTTTGATCAGAATTTAACAAATGCGGCACCCATCTTGCACATAGCTTTCTCAATCCCAATTCCTTTTTATATAAGTTGCACTTATTGGACGTCCAGAACGAGGATCATCATCCAGGCTTGTACGACCAGGTTGAAACTCGCCTGCCCACTTACAAACCATTGTTTTTGGAGAATCAGGCTCTCCTAATACCCTCACCATTTCACTATTAATTTTCGTTGCCTTTAAACCTTTTTTTAAAAGAATTTAATCACTGTACAATTTTCAATATTTTCCATTTTAAAAATAACATTGATACGTTTACTTTAAGCTGCTGTTTTTGTGCGAATAAATTGACAGATCGACTTGAAACTTCACATATGTTCGTACGAAGGATCAAACTTCAAAATGTAGTAGATTATGTAGTTCTTTTACTGCTCTATAGGTGTCGCTCCGCGAACTTGTCAATTATCCTAGGATACGGACCCATACATGTATTGGAGGCCGGTAGCCCATTAATGAACGCAATCTGTTTTGGAAGTATATTCAAATATAAATTTGCCTGTTGCAGAACGTTTATGGCCGATAGAAAATAATAAGTTTACAGATTTGTTTTTATCGACTCAAATTAGACCATAAACACTCAAAAATTGCAATGTCACCAATGGTGAGCTTATCAGCGTTACCTGTGACTTAGAAACCTAATGAGAATTTCTGGGTGACGTTAAAATAATAATATATTATGTATTAATACATAATGTTGAGTTTTGAAGTTAATTTAAAAATAAATATTGCATCACTGAGTGAAAAATAAGAAAATTTTGCCGAAATGTATTTTTCAAAATGTCTTCCTGGAGAAAATATATTTTATATAATTTGATAATCGATTCTGAGTCTCTCCTACGTCACGAACGGAAGTTTCCCGAATAGAAACCAAATTTCTGCGTTCTGCATTTAATATCTGTGTTCAAGTGGCCGCTGGGTCGTGGTCGAACTCAAGCCAAGGGCCAGAAAGGGCTACATCTGACCAGAACTACTTCGAACTTTAAATGGGTCTATTTTAAGTGCCTCCGAGATTCGAATATTCCCATTAAAATCGCCCGATAGAGATTAGTTTGGGTATCTTTTCAATTCCCCCTTTTTGGGCGGATACACTTCAAAATATCCCCTCGGGAAAATCATTTCAAAGTTGACATTGTGAGTACTCACGGCAAAATGTGGAAATACGCCATTATGTTACAATATTTTAGTTTTATAATGCGATCTCATTATCGTATTTTAGAGAATATTCAGTTAATTTATGAGATATGCCATCTAATGAACTAGGAGTAGTAATTTAAAGATCTACTGGTCAGTTATACAGAGTGTAAAACAGATAACGTTCATAAATGTATGCAACGATTCTTTATGAAAAAAGGTTTCCTTATACGGAAAACAGGACTTTTTCAAAATAACTATTTCTAGCGGCGCCATCTTTTGACGGGGGAAAGCGTTGGAAAGGTGCATTTTACACTGACGTTTTGACAAAATTTCATGACTTTCGGATCATTAGAAGCCAATATCGCGCAAGTGTTAAAAGTGGCGATTGGTCCATAATGGCACGTGCCCTAGTTAAAACATTAAAAAATGAAGTGAAAAAAATAATCTCAGATTTTATATTAATTTATTCTCTGTTTTGTCTATGATCAAGCTTCTAGCGACTTCTATAGTCTAACTCTATAATGTCATTCGCGGTAACGAAATAGGTTGTGGGTTGCCGAAGCGCACCGATTAAGGAACACGTGCTTTGGGCACAGACAAGTTTGTGCCGCTACTGTTTTCTTTACTATCGCGTGCGAAAAACAAACACAGCAATGCATCGCTTTGCTAGTAACCCGGAGTTATATCTTGGGCGCTGCCCCATTCTCAATAGTCACTTGTTTTTCGCCATCGCGCTTTTCTACTTTTTGGGTGGTTACAAAATGAATGTTTTGAACGATTACAATAGTGAAGATGAATTTAGTGAATAGAAATAATGTCTATACTATATGAATAGAAATAATGTCACATCTACATTTGAGGATCGAATTGTCATCAAAAATCGCCAATTAAATCTAATAATTGAAAGGTGTACAATAGAAAAAGGTGTAAAGGTGTTTTTTGCAAATCGGTATGCATTTCCCACTTTCTTTCCACAGTTTGTCGCGAGCGTTCACTACAGGATGGCAGTGCTACATGTGATTGCAGCCACCATTCAAAATGGCCGATTTATATGGTCATGGCTTTAGTCGTTCCCTTCATCCGCCCTCCGGGTGTTTAGCTTGAGCCAAACTGATGACGACTTAAGGCTAGAAACCGGTCCTGGAAAACGCGTTTCGCGTTTTGCGCCCGCCATCCACCCGAGATTATTTTCTAAAATAATCCCGAAATTTCACTGCTGCTAAAATGGGATAAGGTTTCCGTAGTCGTAACGCTACTCACTAAACCGTTATCTGCTCTTTCCTTGGTGTTTCCGCTGCTTGGCCGTCGGACGGGGTGGGCCAAGCCCTTCGCACCACTCCCCTCTAGGGGACAAGTACCAGAGGGGTTATAGTCTTAAGATACTATTTTATTTGCCGATGACACTGAAGGTATTTCGGCGTAAATTATCTTTATCTTTCTTACTTTCACTTCACATTTCACCAATTTCTTTTCTTTCCAAACCGGGACATGGTGTCCCTTTCCACGATGTTGAGCCCTCGTTGGGCAACAGTCAACTTAGTCCTCCAAAAATTGGATTTTCGGTCTTCTGTGCCGTCTGCCACCCAAAGCTGCGAAGTCTTCCGGACGATAGTCCGTTAACCTACGTAGTTTTTGATTTGGGTGGTCACATATCTTCAGGAAGGCTTTCTCTGCCTTTTCTTGCATGCACTCCCTAAAGGGAGTCCACATCACTTCTCTGTGTATCTGCACATTGGAGATGTATCAGAGGGCATCGAGAGCTATTCTCACTAGCTTGTTCTCGTAGCTTTTCAGTTTCTTGATGTAGGATTTTGCCGCGTAGCCCCACGCGATCGATCCGTACATCATGACGCTTCTCACTAATGATCTAATCATTAGGATCTTCAGCTTCACGTCTAATTTGCTAGTTCTGCAAATTAGCGGGTAAACTATCTTCGCAACAGTCACGGCAGGTTTTACACCCTGCGTTCTTTGCATGTTGTCTCCATGACATCGTCTTGTCGAAAGTGACACCTAGATACTTTACAGTATCTTTCCATGCCACTCTTTCGTCTTCAATTTCCAGCTGGTGACCGTGTTTGCTCATTCTCTGCGTGACGTAGATAGCCTGTGTCTTGGCGATATTCGCCTTGAACTTTCAGGCGAATATGTATCTGACGGCCTGGTCGGGTCTCTTATGCCTGGCCATGAGGGCCGTATCATCGGCATTCAGAGCTACCATAGTGTTATTTCTCCTCGGAATATCACTAGTGTATATGTTGTAGAGATGGGGCGCTAGCACAGCTCCTTGCGGCACTCCTGCCTCCATCCATCTTCTGGTCGATTTTACTTCACCCATTTTTACAGAGAAACTTCGTTCTCTTAGGTATGAGTCAATCAGCTCAACGATCCACTCCGGGAATCCCATTTCGATCATCTTGTGGATCAGGCCATCGTGCCATACCCTGTCGAAAGATCCTGGGAGAGGCTTGCTGGCGCTTTGGATGATGACGGATGGGAGAACGACAAAGCACCAACGTGGAGTGCGGGTGTATTTTCATATATATATATATATATATATATATATATATATATATATATATATATATATATATATATATATAAGCTGCTCTATAATAAATGGTAATTAAATTTTGATCTTGCGGAAACGTCCAATGTCTCAACTAAACACAAAATTTCTATTAATTTTCAGGCTGTAAATATTTTTTCTTGTTAATATAATTTTCCCCCAGTGAAATTTTCGATTAGTTGGTGTCGCAGCTGTCACGAAACTGAAGCCGAACAAGAAAATCCTTGAATTTATGAATAAATTGATTCCTTTATGAATGTATTCATGAAGAAAATAATGAAATTGATAAATTCGTTCATCGATTGCTCGAAAACATTAAATATATTGTCTCGTGTTCGAATTATACGGTCGCAATCGAAACAGTACGTTGAAAATTCATGTTAATTTTTTCAAAAGATCTCATTATTTTTGATTCTTGATTAAACCGGCTGCATAAGAGAATATTTTTGTTATATTTGTGGTTTGTTAGGATGCAATGCATCTGAGGATGAAGATAAGTATTTAAAAAAATGCAGGCAAATAATTGGGTATAAACAGGTTGTTTCCCCCAACTTTCGTATATTTAACAAACGATTTTTTATATTATTTTGAAGAAAAAGTTTCTTTAAAACATGTATCGAAAATGCAATCAATTCTGCGAAAAACAGGTCAGAATTTTTTGAAATTTTCATAAAAATGGACGTCACATCGTCGTGTTTTTGGATACCCAGTTTTGGGTCGAACGAAATTCAGTTTTTTTGTTGCATTTGGTATTTTTGAATATAAAATACCTGATTGAACAGTTGACGCCATAATGTGATTGATAACAGCATTATTGCGTGAAACACCCTTTGGTAAACCGTCCTGGACTCCATCCAGGTAAAGTGCGTTTCAAGATATATCGTTGACCGATTGGCTGTAGTAAATTCTTAACAACCCCTGCCGCAACGAAACCCGGTAAAGTTGCAAGAAACGTAAATAGGGCCGGGCCTAATACAATAACAGGTTAAAAGATAAAATTAATTTTATATCTGGTTTAGTAGTATCGAAATAGTTTAGTTCGCATTCTTTTCTTAAACAGTGCAGTTCTATTATTTCGACCGTATTTTTTGTTATTCCAAACGTGCAAAAATGTGTATGTTTCTTTATTGAATAGGCGGTTTAATGGTGTCTTCATTAACGAAAACTCCGTTGTCTATAGTTAAAGATATTGTGACGAAGCCAATTAAAGTCCGTAGTGGTTCTGGTAAAAGCAAATGCGTTGACGAAATTGACAAAGATTCAATTCGAAGCAAAATTTATGCCATGTATGAAGAGCAAACTGTGGCTACATTGCATTCATTCCAACAGCGACTAAGAGTATATGAAACCAACACTCTTTGTGGCAGAGCTAACCTCCGGAGAATATTATCTGAAATGAGTTTTGCATATCGGACAATTAATAAAAGACAAATATTAATGGAATCACAATGATTACGACGATGGCACTTTGACTACTTAAACTCTATAAAAAAAATAGATATTAAAAAAGCGTCCCATTATCTACCTTAATGAAACATGGTTCAATACACATAAGATGCCAGCAAAAGGATGGGTAGATACATCAAGAAAATGCTAAACCAAAGCCCCAGCGAACAAGGCAAAAATAATAACAATTTTACATGCTGGTTCCGAGGATGGATGGGTTCCAAATTGTTTACGGTTGTCCTACAAAAATATTAAACATTCATCTTTGGACTACCATGACCACACTACAGCAGAACTTTTTGAAGATTTCTTTATAACTAGCCTTTTGCCCAATGTGTCTAAGGAAAGCGTAATTTTAATGGACCATGCTAGTTATCATAGCAGCCAAAAAAATAAAGTTCCTAATGTAAATAATACTAAATTGGAAATTCAAAACTATATGTTAAAAAATGATATATACTTGGAAAATACATAAAAATGCGATGTTTTAGAAATACTACACATTTAATATTAAAAAGGAATATATATATATATATATATATATATATATATATATATATATATATATATATATATATATATATATATATATATATATATATATATATATATATATATATATATATATATATCATCATCATCATCATCATCATCAGCCCGTATCGATCCACTGCAGGATGAAGGCCTCTTCAGCATGCTTCCAACCTTCACGGTCCTGGGCTTTCCTCTGCCACTCGGGTCCAATATACTTAACGATGTCATCAGTCCATCGTGCTTTCGGTCTTCTTCGCGGACGTTTGCGATCAAGCGGTATCCACTCCAGGATTGCCTTGGTCCATCTGTCATCCCATCGCCTCGCTATATGGCCTGCCCATCTCCATTTCAACTGTTTTACTCTTCCAATGATGTCACAGAGTTTTGTTTGTTCCCTGATCCATGCGCAGGACTTTCTGTCTCGTCTTGTAATGCCAAGCATACATCTTTCCATTCCCCTCTGTGCCACCCGAAGTTTTTGAATTGATTGCGATGTGAGTGTCCAGGTTTCACTTCCGTATGTCATAACGGGTAGAACGCACTGATCGAATATTTTTCTTTTCAGGCAAAGTGGGAGTCTGCTTTTGAACACTATGTTGAGCCTACCAAATGCCTGCCAGCCACATTTAACACGCCGTTCCACCTCCCGGGCGGTATTCCCCTCCATGGAAATCCTCTGCCCAAGATATACAAAGCTGTCCACAATCTCTAAACCCCTTCCTAAAACTGAAATTCTTCTGTCCTGAGCGAAGTTATTGAACATAACCTGACTCTTTTTCAGGCTTATTTTCAAGCCAAATGGTTCGCCAGCCCTTTGCAGTTCTTGTATGCGTCTTTGCAGCTCCTCTGGGTCTTGTGAAATGAGAATAATATCATCTGCAAATCTAAGATGGTTTAAGTTTGCACCATTGATTTTACCCCATCCTGTTCCCAATCCAGTTTACGTAATACTTCTTCAAGGCCAGCCGAGAAAAGAATAGGCGATATTGCGTCACCCTGCCGTACACCTCGTTCTATATTAATTCCCACTTCAAGATCATCAAGGTGAATTGTGGCTGTAGCTCCATCATATATCAATTCTAATAGGTTTTCATAGGCTCTCTCTACACCTTGGCTAAGCAGTGCATCCATTATCGCATGCTTTGAGATGGAATCAAATGCTTTTTCGTAGTCGATAAAAGCCAAGCACAGTGGCATGTTGTATTCGTTGTGCCTTTCTATGACCTGCTGTACAACCTGGATGTGATCCATTGTACTGAATCCACTTCTGAATCCTGCTTGTTCTCTTGGTTGTGCGTCATTCAGTGTTTTTAATATTCTTTTAGAAATTATCTTAGTGAAAACTTTGTACATCACTGATAGGAGGCTTATTGGACGGTAGTTCTTTAAATCTTCCTGTGCTCCTTTTTTATGTAAAAGGATCACTTCTGCATTTTTCCATAAGTTAGGTACTTTTTGTTCTTTGAGGCATTTTGAGTATAATTTTGCCAGTGTTTTATGTAACGTCCGACCACCAGCTTTTAGCATTTCGACAGTTACACTATCCTTTCCTGGAGCCTTGCCGTTCTTCATCAATTCTATAGCATTTGTTACTTAGTCCACTAGGATATCTGGTATTATATATTGTTCTTCCGTGGGTATTGCTGTCCCTGACTGGCTCTGATCTTCATATAACTGGGAATAAAACCTTCTGACAATCTCTAACATTTGGGTACGCGTCCTGCACACTGTGCCATCCTCACGCTTTAAAGCATATATTTGCGTTCTTTTGTTTCTCAGCTTCTGTTTAGCTTTGTTAATTCCTTTGTTTTCTTCCAGGGGTTTTTGCACTAGCTGCATATTGAATCGGCGCGTGTCCTCTCTGATACGTTTTCTTATAGTTTTGCAGAGCTCAGTGTACTCGACCCTGCCAAAAGGACTACCTGCATTTCTCATTGCTCGCCGTTTCTTCATTAAATCAATGGTCTCACTGGAGATTTTTGTTTGTTTGAGACATTTTTCCTCTGGTGCTATTGAAGCAGCCGTTTGAAGTACATTGTTGGCGATTTCTTCATATTGAACTGATATTTCCACCTCCTCTGGATCTTGTAACGCAGCAAACCGGTTTGACAAAGCAATCTCAAAATCGCTTCCTCTCTCCAGCAGTTTTCCAGAATCCACCTTGCCCTTCTTTGATCTTACCATTTTTTCGCGCTCTTTTCGACAGTCAATCCGAACCCCTGCTCGTACAATTCGGTGGTCACTTCCAACATTAAAATTGTTAAGGACAGTACAATTGGTAAATATTGTTTTATCGTTGGTCATGATGTAGTCAATTTCGCTTGTGAGCCCAGATGGACTTTTCCATGTCCATTTTCTGCTGATATTTTTCTTATATTTTTCTTATATATATATATATATATATATATATATATATATATATATATATATATATATATATATATATATATATATATATATATATATGTGTGTGAGATACCATTGCTGTCGATATGGGACATAAGGTTTTACGCCTTCCCCCGTGTTACTGCATTTTTAATCCAATTGAGCATATGTGGCATTAGGTAAAATCCAATGTTAGAGCAGAAAATATTTCTCTGACTCTAAGTGCAAGTGCTGCAACATTAATTAGGAAAGTTGTAGATAGTAACACATGGGCTGAAAAGTCCCGGGCCTAACACATAGATGGCGCTAGTTTTATTGCAGTCACCTTTTTTTCAGTTAATACTAACCTTCAAAAGACAGCTGTTAAAATTTCATGATATTCTGTTCATTAGTTTGTGAGTTATTGTGCTAAGAGTGACGCTACTTTTGTTATTTTCAAAACAATGGATCAAAAACAATTTCGTGTTTTAATTTTACACTGCTTCTTGATGGGAAAAAATACCGCTCAAGCGAAGCAATGGCTTGAAAAGTGTTATGGGGACTCCGCTCCATCAGAAACATTAATAAAACGTTGGTTTGCTGACTTCAAACGTGGTCGTAAAGACACCGATGATACAGAACGCAGTGGACGTCCAAATGAGGCGGTAACACCAGAAAACATAAAAAAAATCGTTTTGAATAATCGAAAACTGAAGTTGCGTGAGTTAGCTGACATCGCAAAGATATCAAAAGAACGTGTTGGCTTTATATTGCATAAGCATTTGACTATGAGAAAGCTCTGTTCAAAGTGGGTGCCGCGTTTGCTCACTGTTGACCAAAAACGAGAACGTGTTGATGATTCTGAGCAGTGTTTGGCCATGTTTAAACGTAACAAACCCGAATTTTTGCGTCGATATGTGACAATGAATGAAACATGGATCCATCACTTCACTCCGGAATCAAAACGATCGTCATCTGAGTGGACAGCAACTGGTGAATCTCGTCCAAAGCGCCCGAAAGCCCAACAATCGGATGGAAAGGTTATGGCCTCGGTATTTTGGGATGTGCGTGGTGTAATATTCATCGACTATCTTGAGAAAGGAAATACCATTAACAGTGAATATTATATAGCGTTATTGGAGCGTTTGAAGGCCGAAATTGCAAAGAAACGACCGCATATGGCAAAGAAAAAATTTTGTTTCATCAAGAAAACGCACCGTGTCACAAGTCAATCAAAACAATGGCAAAACTACATGAATTGAACTTCGAATTGCTCCCACATCCACCGTATTCGCCAGATTTGGCTCCCAGCGACTACTGGCTGTTCGCAGAGCTGAAAAAAATGCTCGCCGGTAAGAAATTTCGCACGTATGAAGAGGTTATCGCTGAAACTGAGGCCTATTTTGAGGCAAAAGATAAATCATTCTACAAAAGTGGTATTGAAATGTTAGAACGGCGCTGGAATGATTGCGTTGCTCTTGATGGAGATTATGTTGATGAATAAAGCTAATTTTGAACCAAAAAAACTGTGTTTTCTTTGTTAGGCCCGGGACTTTTCAGCCCATGTGTTATTCCCCAATAAAATTGGGTTGATACGTTCGATTAACCATGTTATTAAAATAGAAGATTCCTATGTATCATTTACTAACAATATAGAACCACTTATTATTAATGTTGATCAAAGTAACAGTGAGAGTGAAACCGAATTAAATATATAATTAAATTTAAGTTATAATTTTTATTGTACTGATAGATAAAGTTATTTATTTTTATTGTATTAATAAATTCAAAATACATAAACCAATAAACAATGTTTTAGTCATACAGAATAATAATAATAATAATAATAATAAAGGCATATACTGTACTTGGATGTAGTCGATAATTGCAGGAATTGCGGTACTCCGGAGGAAACAATTGAGCACTTTATTGGCGGTTGCCCGGCCCTTGCTCCTAGTGCTTATTTATAGCGGCATAACTAGCTGGCAAAAGTCAGCAATGGCACTAAAATACTCGCTATTAGAAAGCGCACCTCCTCCATATTATAAGTACTCGCCTTCTCCTGTACTTCAATCATCATCCATCATCCATCATCAGTGAATCATCCGATAACATTCTTTACTGGGACAGACCAATCACTATTGACCGGACGGTTGATTATAACAGGCCAGATATTGTTCTGATCAACAAAATGGAGAAAAGAACATTTATAATTGACTCGCAGTGCCGCTCTCTCGCAACCTTAGAAAAACCAAGATGAAAAATCCACAAAGTATGAAAATTTGGCATGCGTACTAGTGGAAACTGAGTAAGGTAGACGTAGTGCCCTTCGTTATATCCGCGGAAGGTCTGACAAGTAAGAGATTTTCTGATTTTTTAAGATAGTATTTAAAATACTATCTTAGGGTGAGAGGAGCTGAATTGCTTTTTCATCTTGGCATTGGAATATCGACCAACATGAATTGAGATTCTACATTAACGATAAGCAGAATAATAATAATGATTTCATATGAAATTATATTATTATATAATATTATATTATTATATAATATTATATTATTATATAATAATCCAACAATATTTTATTTTTTCCAAAATTATTCAGAAGTTAAACCACTCAGGCTCTGGCGCCTTTTAAGAAATTAGGAATATTTTTATTGAGATTTATTGGGGCAATTAACATTTTGCTGAAGGGCAACGAAATATCTTGAAACGGACTATAACCTGTGTGACTGTGCAGTAAAATTAGGGCTGCAAGGTTGCTCACACCACCCCACTCACCGGATCTTAATCCCATAGAAAATTTACGGAACATTCCAGATAGAAAAATTCGTGAAACTACAATTAAGAGCAAGCAGAATCTAAAAAATCTAATTTTTGGCGCATGTGTGATGTTATAGTGGATATATGATATTATACTGGAACAGATATTACAAAAAAAAATAGTGAAATTAATGCCTAAACATTTGGAGGCTGTAATTCATGCTAATCGGATAATCACAAAATATTAAATACATTAGTATATCGGTCAATAAGTCCCCGATGTGGCATATACATTAGTCATACCTCACTTACCAAAACTTACTTACCGTCACTTACCATATACATACGTCACTTACCAAAAATCCTTATCAATGGTCGATTGTGTTAACCTTCAGACGTCATTTGTCAAAATTTCATGACAATCTGTCTACTGGTTTCTGAATTGTGCTTTAAGTGACATTATTTTTGTTATTTTCAAAACAATACAAAAAAAAATTCGTGTTAATTAATCGTAGACACAAAATATTGATAATCGATAACCACAAAATATTAAATAAATTAATACATCGGTCAATAGGTACCCGGTCTGACATTTAGATGGCGTCACTTACGAAAAATCCTTACCAGTGGTCGATTGTGTCAACCATCAAACGTCATGTGTCAAAATTTCATGACAATCTGTCTACTGGTGTCTGAATTGTGTTTTTCTAAACAATAAAAAAACAAAAATAATTTCGTGTGTTAATTAAGTATTGCTTAATTAACAATATCAGAAAAATTCAGAAAATTATTTCGCAAAACCGAAAAGTAAAGCTGCAGGATACAGCTGATATCATGAATGTATCGAAAAAAAGTGTTTACACCATTTTGTATGAATATTCGGGAATGGGCAAATTGCTGTCGAAATGTCGACCGCATTTGCTCACAGTGGACTAAAAACAACAACGTGTTGATGATTCTGAGCAATGTTTGGAGCCATTTAAGCGAAATAAAAAATGTTTTTTCGTGCGGTATATGATAATGGATGAGAGATGAATTCATCACTACACTCCGGAGTCAAGTCGGCAGTCAGCTGTGTGGACAGCAGTTGGTGAAAGTGAAAAATACAATTATCGGCAGGCAAGGTTATAGTCTCTGTATTTTGGAATGCACATGATATTACATAAAATTATAAAGGACGAGATCGCAAAAAAGCACTAAAAGAATAAAAAAGTGCTGTTTCACCAAGATAATGAACCGTGTCACAAATTGTTAGCGACAATGGCTAAATTGCATGAATTGCACTTCGAATCGCTTTCTCGTTCACCATATTCTCCAGATTTGGCCCTCAGCGAATATTTTCTGTTCTCAGACGTCTGAAAAATGCTCGCTTGAAAGACATTTCGCTCCAATGAAGAGGTAATTGCCGAAATTGAAGGATATTTTGCAAGCTAAGAGATCGTTCTATAAAAAAGGTATAGAAATATTAGAAAAGCATTGGAATGATTGTGTTGTTCTTCAAAGAGAATATATTGATGAATAAAGTCGAAGTTTGCAAAAAAGAAGTGTGTTTTATTTGCCAGACCGGGGACTTATTGACCGATGTGTTGGGGGGTAAGAGAAAATGTTTTTTTTATGAACATTACCACTTGTACTCGGCAGGGTGCAAATATTTTTTTGCTGTTTCAAACGTTAGTGTGAGTAATATATATTTATATAATAATAAATTATTATCCTATATTATGTAATTTTTTCAAACAACTATAAAAAAATTGCCTTGATTTTTGACAAACCCCTAAAACTTACGGTAGGTAAATAGTTTTTTGTCGACTGTAGTTTGCGATGAATTAACGTTAGAACAGGTCCATCGGTAATACAGATAACTCTATTTCCGGCAATGGTGAATCCTTTTAGTCCGGGCTTATAAATAGATTCATTACCAAACCAAAGGACGTTAAACGGCTGGATCAATTGTCTGCCGGTTTCTGGGTACTTACCGCATCGTTGTGGTTCCAGAAAATGTAAGCTGGAGGCTCGGGACTATGCCGAACGACGCAGGTAAGATTTATGGTGCTGCCTCGATCGATGAACAGTTCAGGGCCGCCTACAATCTCCGTGTCCGGTTCTGAAAGAATGAAAACCTCAGGTTAATACAGGTTCGGATGCAGATTAGGTTTTTTTTTAGGGCGAGAATGTGGAAGTAAATGGTAAATTTTTGATGTACGTTGGTGTACCGTGCTGAAATTGACCTGGGAATTTTATGAGCGGAAGTGGATTTGAAAAAGAGTCGGGTTGTTTTACTTTATTTTGTTTCCAGTAGTAATTTTGTTAGCTGGGGTGTGGATACTTTTTTAAAAGGTTGCGAGAAAAAGATTTGGAAACTATCCTATAATTTAAAATATGAGTTTACAATTTTGTTTAATTTTCAATTTCTCCTTTTTTTCGGGTAGTTTACTGCCTTTTTTGTTTCGTAAAATGAAACAGCTTTAATATCAATGATTTTTTTATTTTTAAATAATAATAATAATTTATTCAAATGGTACCTCAATAAAAAACATGTCAGGATCAAATAAAAATCAAAATTTAGAGAACGTTCATTGGCATAACATCAAAAATAATACCTGATGTGATAATCTGTACACTTACATACACATTTAATGGGTTATTTATTAATTTCCCGCCGTTTTTATAATTCATTTGTTTTTTTTTTAAATTTTTATTTTGGTTTTTCAAGTAGATATGTGTATTCAAAAACCCTTTTTTTTTTACTCTACAAAATCACGGGCATCATTTAAAAAAAAAAATTTAATTAATATTCAGGCTTTTGAAGTGGAAACTCCAAGCGGCCAAAACTTCATTTTCGACACTTGGTATATTTCGCCTTTCGTCGAGGTCAAAAAGTTATAGAACGAGTTCGTATATGGAGAGGACTTATAGTCGATCGAACTGATTGACATTGGTCAATCGCCAGCACTGCTTGTTGATGTAATTGAATCAGCCCCGATAAATAATGCACCAACGACTTCCAAACTCGAGCAACGGACTGACGTTTATAACACTTCCATTCCTTCAACTTCAGGAGTTCATAAAACTATCACTGCTAAGGATCTTCTGCCGTTGCCAAATAAGTCAAGAGACAAAAAAAAATATGTACTATCTCGCAAACAGCATGCAACCGTCCTAACAGGAACTCCTAACAAAGAAGTTCTGGTCGAGAAAGAAAATAGAAATATGACAAAAGAGGTGAAAAAAGCAACACTCAAAACCAAAACTGAAAAAAAACAAGGAAAAGAAAAGGAAAATCGATTGATGTGAAACTGGCTAAAAAGAGAGTGCTTCAAGACAAAACCAAGAAAGATGAAATAACAGACCTGCATAAAGATGAAGATAATGACGCTGATGAGGACTTGGCAAATAAATGTAATCTGCGATGATTATGGGCAACACAACGAGATGTGGTACTGCTCGCATGACTACCCTGAGGGTTATATCTGTGACTTATGCCTCAACAAAGCCTGACTGGTATTACCTACCATGGTGCTTAATACTGGTCAAAGTCGTTTATTTTTTAAATATTGATTATGCCAAATTTGTTTTACTTATTGATCTCAATTATTGTGATTTTGTTAGAAGAATAGTTAAAGTTTAATTTGCAAAAATATTGATTATCATCTGATTTGTGATTATTTATCTTTAAGTGACCATTAATACCCATTCATACACTAATAACGATACATTCTAAAGTTTTAGGAAGCAATTTCATAAACATGTACATGTTTCCCACTTAATTCAAAATTAGGCCAATAAAATTATGTCGTAGTTCATTTAGGTTTTCCCGTAAGGCAATTTTAATAACTACAACTAAACCGTCCTTAAAGCTTACAGCGTAATAATTTTTGGACCTCTCCAGAAGTTTCTCTTTATAAACTAAACTATTATCTGCGCTAAAAGGGTATGTTTTAGTTGTTACTTAGCCATATTAAAACGACACATTGAGTACTGGCGGGACTATGTGGCATCATGCCTGGATAATAGCGATCCAAATTGTTTTGTTTACGGTTTTGCAAAGTTTGGTAACGAGACATTTGGTGTGGATAGTTTCAGTATCAATTTATCTGTGGTCGCCTGGTTTTGTTTTAAAATATAAATGAAGGTCCGTACCGACCTATAAAAGGGAATTATCACTAAATTAGGCAAGGGTGGGCTATTTGAAAACAAAATGTCCAAATGAGAAAAAGATTATTAGACTTTTTATTGCAAAAAAAAAAACAGTTTATATTTTAAAATATTTCCAAAATATAGTCTTTCACCTATTGGGTCTGGTGAAAGACTATTATATCCTAATAAGAAATATTAAAAAATGCTATGCTATAAAAGATTAAAAAAATCACCAGAATAGGGAGACCCTATCCACAGCCAACAACCAATGTTTTCGCCGACTTCCCGACGGATGGCGTATATATGCAATATCAGATTTCTTTAGACTGCGTCCAATAAGATAGACGTCAAGGATAGGGTCTCCCTATTCTTGATGGGGAAGCATGTGTAGGTACCTTGAAGAGTCTAAACATCAAGAGACGAAACATATGCCCTCCAGTTGAAGGGATGGATGGGTCTCGTCTCCAGTCATCAACCAACAAAAATGCTCATTAAGGCGGAGACGCAGGTTGTTGTGTGTTCCACATGAGATTGTGGAACCCAACGGTTGGGTGTATGATGACACTCAATTACTGTTGTCTTATTGGACGCAGTCCAAAGAAATCTGACATTGAATATATACGCCATCCGACGGGAAGTCGGCGAAAACATTGGTTGTTGACTGTGGATAGGGTCTCCCTATTCTTGATGGGGAAGCATGTGTAGGTACCCTCAAAAGTATAAACATCAAGAGACGAAACATATGCCCTCCAGTTGAAGGGATGGATGGGGCTCGTCTCCAGTCATCACCCAACAAAAAAAATGCTCATATATATATATATATATATATATATATATATATATATATATATATATATATATATATATATATATATATATATATATATATATACTAAGGGTCTGTTAGCGAAGTCCAGGAAAAGGGAAAGGAAAGGATTTACGGTTAGAG
Source organism: Cosmopolites sordidus (assembly GCA_031761425.1). Lineage (NCBI taxonomy): Eukaryota > Metazoa > Arthropoda > Insecta > Coleoptera > Curculionidae > Cosmopolites > Cosmopolites sordidus. The sequence goes on from JARFXV010000810.1 coordinate 534,451, forward strand.
GCGCATCAGCATCTAAGGCTATTTAGCGACTGGACCTACACCTTAACGTGGGTTCCGAACCACGGTCATCAGCTACCGACAAACCCAGGCCAGCACCCCCCTCAGGCTATCAACCCTTGGTTATGTGCCTACCCATAAGTCTATCAGGAAGCCTACCGACTGGCGACTGACCAACGTAGAACATTTCTCAGAAGACATCCGGCCTTACCCAGCCTTTAATTGGCGTGACTGAGGGGCAATTCGTTGTCAGATTTTACACTCTTGCCTAGACACAATCACAGACTTTTAAGTGTGGATATGTGTGGACGTGTGTGTGTGTATGTGAGAGTAGGAAGTAAGACGGACAGAAAAACTAAAGAAAAACACCCATTCGAGCGCTGGAATCGAACCAGTTACCTTTGGATTGCCGGGCAAGCGACTAACCGACCAGACCACCGCGGCCGGCTGAAGTCCAGGAAAACTGACGACATACAAAATTAGAATGGCTTATACGAGGGTTGCTATTTATGTATCCAGAATAATAAATAAAAACAAATATTTGAATATTATTGAAAATGGTTTTATTGTTTTTTGAAATATTCCCCTCTATGGTCGATATACGATATACGTAGTTTATTCTTCATGGACGCTAACAAAAAGAGATCATTGGGTGGCAAATCAGGACTGTACGGTGGATGACCCATCACTTCGATGTTTTGACCTGTCAAATATTGAATTGTTCGGTCCGGTGTGTGAGAGCTCGCGTTGTCATGGTGAAGAATGATCCTGCGTCGCTGGTTGTTTTTTCTTATTTTTTCAAAGACTCCTATCAAACAAAGGATTGTGTACTATTCAAAATTGACCATTCTACGATTTTCTATTGTAGTCTCTCTTTTATCCCCGCAGTCAAGTGGGTAAAAATTTACGCTTCTTCTGGCTGATTCACAAGGTGAGTTTCTGGATTTTAAGCCATGGATGACACTATCGATATTTTTATTTACTGGAAGGTCTGGTTTTTATGTATCTTTCGGATGATGTTGTTTCGTGTTCGAAGATTTCCTGCTGCTACTGTAAGGTGTTCTCTAAATGTTAGTGATATGTCCAGTATTACATAAAAATTTTTCGATGAAGGCCTGTTTAACTAGGCCTGTTTCTAGTGTTTAAAAATTATAGGCCGCCATAGATAGTATTATTTTGCGCGAGTCTTATGTCAAAGCACACCTGTATACTCTGGGATGAGTGTCGGGGCAGTTGAACATCCCGCCTAGTACTAAACACATGTCTCCATGCCGACAGGACAGACAGCGATCTAGAAGTTGACGCCGCTAATAGTTTTGCTTGGGTAATCCCTCTATTTGAGCTATAGCCAAGCCCTACACAGGTTTATTCTATTTATATTTTTGTAAGATGTTTTAGGACCAGGTCATTTTAGAGCTCGGCTGTTTTAGACCCCGGTCGTTTTAGTGCCCGGTCCTTTTAGACCTCGGTCATTTTAGATCTCGCTCGTTTTAGAGCCCGGTCATCTTGAGACACGACCATTTTGGCACCCGGTCATCTTGAACTATAGTCATCTTAGTCCATGGACATTCCGGACTATGGTCTTCTTAGGCTCTAAGCGTTTAGAACACTGAACTGTTCAGTAATCGACCATCTTGGTCTGGATAATCCAGAGGCTGGATAGCCGAACAGCACCACAAAAGGACAAGACCAAATATTTCTTTATTAATATTTTATTATAATCTTCATTAATATTCATTACTGATTTGATTACTCAATTCACAATTTGTCTACTGTCATTTCATAATGCTATATAATTTGGTTTCATTTAATTTAATTTAGGTTGATTTGAGATAATTTATTTTAATTTTGTTTGCACGCTAGACAAGAGCGCTAATACTACGAGAATGTTTGTTTACGGTTCAATATTTCACTTTATATGCCTAGTTAAGTAGGGTAGTTATGGACACCACAGTTAGATTCTTTTCTTTTGTGTTATAATTGTTCAATTTTTCATTTTGGATGAATATTTGTCATTTTGTTAGTTTGTTTGTATGTATTAAATAGATATTACTGTTACTAAGTCTTTAGAGTGAAAATTAACCTTTTCCCAGTTTTAAGGTTTGTTTTTATATTTTATGATTCTGAAGAACTGGTTGGCGCCCTATTGCCGTGCCTGAGCAATCCAGCCATGAATTTTAATAACTTTTAAGATAAAAAACTTTACGTTACAAACTTTGTTATATTTTTTTACGTTGAAAGATCCTACATGACTATAAAAAAACTAGTTAGTACACCACATGTCTCTTTTTCTTCGAAAGCACCACCACAGAGGTGCTTTTGAGTATCTTCAAGAACGTGTGTTCTTAGACTCTACTTGATATAAGTCTCAAACAAAAAAATATATATAAATTTCATTTCATTACTTACATTTCTTTTTGTCCCCTATTTAATATTTCAAACAGGCTCAGTATTCTCTTATTCATACGGTTTTTATTGCGAATTTTTCTTTTCCATTTCATAACACGTACATATCAAATATTTAAAATAAAAGAGGCACAAGTCCAACATAATCTCGAATTCGGCGTAAACTTTTCCAGTAAATTTACTTAGAAATAAACCTCTATAAAGTAAAATTAAAATACATTAGCGGAATGACTTTCGAACTTTTTTTTACGTTCTGTTTTTTTTTCTGTCACGAAACGTATATTTTATAATGGTTGTTCTCTCGTCGAACAGTTTTATAACTTAAACATTTATCAACCGGAAAATAAATATAATTTTTGAAAACAGTTAAATTTGTATACGTAGGTTATTTAAAAACTAGCATTCTTTACATTGTGATATTTGAACGGCAAATAAAAAATTAACATAATCATTTGACATTACTGTACACAGTTTCTAGTTTTTGCCATGTTTCATAGAAAATTTCATTTTGAGTTGAGTGTTGTTTGCATTTATTTAAAAATTATTAATATTAAAATGCGGGCTACCATGAAGTATCTGCAGCAACATACTTTGCCATTACAAAAAACTGATAATGACCCCAAGAGGGTAGTCTGAAAAGTTTCCAGCCTTAATATGAAGATGGCGTTACTCGTTAAAAATATTCTGGCAATATAATTGCGCATACGTTGAAAGATCACCTTGAACATTTCAGCCATATTACGTGCTCAGTTGTGTCGATGTTAGTGTTTCTGTAAAGATGGAACTCTCACGTTCGAAAGGCAATACGCGTACTTAAATTAAAGCCCAGACGGATGGTGTTTACGGGAACTCTGGACTATCATTTGCCACTGGTAAAATTTTAGGCAACTGAATTGAGACGTGGTCGAACGAAAAACTGCAACCACTACAATAACACACCGTTTAACGCTTCAGAAGTCGTCATGGCAAAAACTCACGAATTTTGATTCTAATTAATTGACAACGATCGATTCATCAAACGAGGAGGCCATTATATAGTATTTGGATGGATTAAATAGATGGGAGCATCGCTGGGAAAAGTGTGTAGAATTACAAATAGAGTATGTTGGGAAATAAAATTGAATTTGACAAAAAAATACTTGTTTCTGTGAGACTTTTTAGACAACCCTCCTATTAGGTGATTCAGTTCTATATCATCAATTATTGGGTTGATGCAAAAGTTTGTCTCATTTTTTGCAGCATGTGCCGTTCTGTTCGATGACCTTTCTACGTTACTCTGGTAGCTACATTAGCTCGTGTTAACAAAAGTTTTGAGGTTTGTTGTTAAATAAATGATCCAGATGAATTTCTTCCAGACGAAGTCTTCCAACGAAGTACATTTTTTACTATCTACTTACAATTTTAAAGCAATCTAAATTAGTCGGAAGGAGTACAAAGGAGGTCGAAAAAGTACAGTGGATGGACGAAACCATTCCAGTCAAGCGATTGCTTGTGGTCGATTGCTCGCTTTAATTTACTCAGTTGTGAATAGTACCCTTAACTGGGGTGACATTGACACCGAGCCTTGGGAGCGAATCGCGAGCGAAAGTACTAACCTGTCTGTGCGTGATTGAGTTTTGTTACGAGAGGTTGTGTCTTGCGTTGCGTTAGTGCATTAGGCCCGCGCAATTATGTGACACACACAATAAAAAAGTTGGCGGTCCTTTTGCATTAAATCCCGAAGAAGAAACTTTGATTGCAGACACTTTACTTCAAGTTGCAATATGGGGCTTCTCAATTGAACCTCGAGATTTAGGTATAATAATACAAAAATATCTGGATAAACATGGTAGGACTATTAAAGAATTAAAAAAAAATTATCAGGACCCGATTATATCGTGAATTTTATTTGTCGGAATAATCTCTTTATCAGAAATGGACTAACTAATACAGTAAGCATTTCCTAGTCTCACGCACGTGTTTTGAATTCATCTCTCATTGATCTCTTAAGAGAAAGTCGGGATGTGACGAATAAACAAAGTCGTAAGCATGGTAAAAAAATTTGGCCAGGTCAAGTGATGCAACTGACTGACAAAGAACCGACGCAGTCGTTGAGTCTCAGCCTAAATCTTCTCAATCAAAGAAGAAGATGACGATATATGCACTATTTGTAAAACAAAATGAAGCACATATAATGGAGTAGACTGGTTACAGTGTATCACATGCAAGAAATGGGGTTGTGGTATCTGTCGTAAACAGAGTAAACATCCATATCTTTTATGTGCATTTTGTGAAGATGATGATTAATTTTTGATTTTTTTTCACTAAACGTTACTTTTAAGACTTGTTATAATAAAGATATGTTTACTTTTACACCCATTGTTTTAAGATATCTAGTCATAGTTAATTATAAGTGTGCAACCTGGGGTAACTTTGGCATGGTTGTTTTAGAGATTTTATAATTTTAATATCAATAGCACATATTTTTTGTTAGAATGACTAAATCAAAAGAGTCGCAAGTGGCATGTGAACACTAAATAAAAAGTATATTTATTAATAAAAGTTTGATAAACATTATAAATCTGCCAATGTAACTCAAGTTTACGGTATTTCTCAGAATTATTGGCTTGATTTTTAACCATTTTTAGGGTGTAAACTGATTTCTGGCTGGCTGAATAGGTATTTCCGCGCTTACATCTATTAAGTTTAACATTATTACATACAATCCATTTTTATCATCTGTAACCATCCACTTTAAATATGGATCGATTTCGATGCGCTTCAATAGAGAATTGTTGGGAAAAATTTGGTCAATTAAAATTTTCTCCGTTAATTATGCGGCACCCATAGATTGGCCTTATTAACCATTCATGGTCCTTGTTAACCAAGTTGGACCTTGTTAACCAGGTTGATATATTTCACCTTGACTAAGAAGTTATTCAATTTCTCGAGTGGTTCCATGCCAGCCTTTTTCAATGAGCGCCAATATTTCGTTGCCACCAGCCTCAGCCGGTCGTCCAAAACATGTGCATCGATAGGATCAAAATTGTTTTCGTGAAACTTTCTGAACCATTTACGGAATGTGGCATCGTCAACGGTACTATCACCGTACACAGCACGTATCTTCTTTTGCATTTGCGAAACATTCTTGCCTTTACGGAAATAATAATAAATGCGGTTCTAACTATCTGGCATTTTTAATTCTTAGCAAAATTTTTACTTTCTGAAATTGCATCTGCCAAACAAAACAGAAACTTTACACGTATGATGTAAATATGTATGTAGGTAGATGACATTTAGGCTTTCCGATGTGAATGAAATTACATATACCGCCCAAAAATGGATAAACTCATGCATCAACCCAATACGTATATTTTTACCAAATAATAAACTTTTCCATTCCCAAATAGTAATTCTCTTGCTACAGTATTTATTCTTTATCATTAACAAGAAGGAAGAGAGGGTCTTGTCAATATAAACTAGATACAGGAACACCTAAAACAATCTTGACAAAGCAGTTCAAATAAGATGTTGAATTATGAATTGGATCTTATATTAGTTTATGCTCTAAGATGGCTTGGAATAATAACCACTCATTAGAAACCTGAAAACGCAAAAGTAAATCACCATTCTGGCGAATTTGATGAAAAATATCATATATTTGAATTGAAATATTTCTTATCATGAAGGGCTTTTTTTAAGGGTTTTTTGTTATTGATTATTTACAATCATAAGTCCACAACAGATATCAGGCAAGTAAAGAATAAAAAATATCGCGATTTTTCAAAAATATTTGTATATATATATGTGTGTGTGTGTTTGTGCGTACTGTTTCACGGATGGAAAACATGTATTGGGCAAGCTCCCGACAGGGATCAACTCGACAACTGGATGTATTCCGGAAAAAACCCAATACAATATATATATATATATATATATATATATATATATATATATATATATATATATATATATATATATATATATATATATATATTTTTTTTTTTTGTGGGTCAGACTTTGGCGTGGGTAAAGGGTCTTCAGTAAGTCAATGCAGCTTTGAGCTATGCCGTCTGGAGTATATGCTCCTGGAAGGGTAACCCATGGCGGACAGGTCAAGGCAGAGACCACAGACTAACATGATACAAAATCTGTCAACCCGCATTGGAACAGCGTGGTAGATTACGGTTCAACCCCCCAACATGGCTTTGCAATTTCAAATACGCCCCTCATTCCCCGGAGGTCAAGGGGCAACTACCTAGGGCAGCGATTTTGAGATTGCTTTGTCGAACCGTGTTGATGTGTTGCAAGACTCAGAAGAGATGGAAATATCAGAGCAGTATGAAAAAATAATCGATAATGTGCTTGAAACGGCTGCTGCAATAGCACCAGCAGAAAGAACTTTCAAACAGTCAAAAATCTCCAATGAGACAATTAATTTAATGAAAAATCGGCGTACAATGAGGAATGCAGGGAGTCCTTTTGGCAGAGTTGAGTATGTTGAACTTTGTAAAACTATAAGAAAGCGTATTCAAGAAGAAACGCGTCGGTACAACATTTAGCTAGTGCAAAACACACTAGAGGAAAACAAGAGAATAAACAAAGCAAAACACAAGCTGAGAAATATAAAGACACAAATGTATGCATTATTGCTGGAGGATTAAGGGCACAGTTTGCATGGAAGGTACAAAAATGTTAGAGGTTATCAGAAGATTTTACTTCAAGTTATATGAAGATCAGAACCAGTTAAAGAGAGCAAAACCCATGGAAAAGGAAATGCCAGATATCCTGTTGGATGAAGTGTCAGATGCTATAGATGCGATGAAGAATGCAAAGGTTCCAGGACAGGGCAGTATAACAGTTGAGATATTGAAAGCTGGCGGTCGAACTTTACATAATATACTGGCAAAATTGTACTCAAAATGCCTCAGGGAACAGAAAATACCCAACCTATGAAAAAGTGATGAAGTGGTTCTTCTTCATAAAAAAGAAACACAGGAGAATTTGAAAAACTACCGCCCAATAAGCCTCCTGTCATTATTGTACAAGGTTTTCGCCAAGATAATATCTAAAAGAATACTAAGAATACTGAATGATGCACAACCAAAATATCAGGCAGGATTCAGGAAGTGGATTCAGTATAATACATCATATCCAGGTTGTCCAACAGGGTATAGAAAGGCACAGTGAATACACCATGCCACTGTGCTTGGCTTTTATTTTCTATGAAAAGGCATTTGACTCAATATCAAATCAAGCCATAATGGATGCATTGCTTAACCAAGGGATAGATAGAGCTTATGTGAATATACTAAGATCAACAAGGCAGCTCAACTGGATGATCTTAAAGTTAAAATCAATATAGAACGGGGTGTACGGCAGGGTGACTCAATATCACCTGTTATTTTCTCAGCCTGCCTTGAAGAGGTATTCCGTAATCTGGATTGGGAACAGGATGGAATAAAAATAAATGGTGCACCTTAGATTTGTAGATGATATGTTCTCTTGTCACAAAACCCAGATGAACTACAAAATCACATACAAGGATTGTAGTAGGAGTAAGAATCATTTGGCTTGAAAATAAACCTGAAAAAGAGTCAGGTTATGTTCAACAAATTTACTGAAAACAGAAGAATATCTATTTCAGGAAGCGACTTAGAGGTGGTGGACCACTACATATATCTTGGGCAAAGAATTTCAATGGAGGGTGATAGCCCCAGCAGGTGGAACGCCGCGTTAAGTGTGGCTGGCAGATATTTGGCAAGCTCGACATGGTGTTTAAGAACAAACTCCCACTTTGTTTGAAGAGAAAAGTTGTTGATCAGTGTGTGCTGCCTGCTCTGACATACTGAAGTGAAACATGGACACTCACGTCACAATCAATTCAAATACTTCGGGTAGCACAGAAAGGAATGGAAAGGTATATGCTTGGCATTACAAAGCGGGACAGAAAGACCTGCACATGGATCAGAGAACAGACGAAAGTATGTGACATCATTGCAAAGGTAAAGGAATTGAAATGGAGGTGGGCACGTCATATAGCGAGGCGATGTGACGACAGATGGACCAAAGTAATCTTGGGATGGATACCGCTTGATCATAAGCCTACCGTTTGATCATAAGCGTACCGCTTGATCATAAGCGTACCGCTTGATCATAAGCACGAAGAAGACCTAAAACACGATGGATCAATAACATCATCAAGTATATCGGACCCGAACGGCAGAGGAAGACTCAGGGCCGCGCGAGTTGGAAGCTTGCTGGGAGGCTTTCATCCTGCAGTGGATCGACAATGGCTGAATGATGATGATGATGATGATATATATATATATATATATATATATATATATATATATATATATATATATATATATATATATATATATATATATATATATATATATACAAGGATACACACTCCATTCTTGAAAGATCACAGAGAGAATGTCCAACGTAGCGGCGGACATAAGAAAAAGAAGGTTGAAATTCTATGGACATATCAGTAGACTCCCACCGACAAGACTCACCAACCGAATTCTTACATACATACAAGGAGTCAAGTCAGTACCATGGATCACACAAGTCAGAGCTGATCTGGAAAAGGCACAAATGGGTCCGACAGAGATTGAGGCTAGAAGAACGTACAGAAACAAAATACTTATGTCGAACGTTGCATCAGAGAGCGAAGTTTCGAGGAGATCGGGAACAAAGTGGACGGAGGAAAGAAAGAGAATGGATGACGGATGAGAGAGGTATGGAGGATCAGAAAGAACACTCGAAAATGAGTCAGAATGCTTTGCGTGATCCAACCGGGTTTATAGAGACCTAATAATAATATATATTTATTTATATGAACATTCTGTTAGTTGTTTGACTGGAACAGAGCTCCACCCATCCCCTACATTGGAGGGCACATGTTTCGTCTGTTGGTGATTAAACTCACCAGGGTACAGAGATATGCTCTCTCATCAAGAATAGGGAGACCCTATCCACAATCAAACAACCCACACTTTCGCCGACTTCTCGTCGGATGGCTTATATATGCAGTTTTTGATGTGTTTGGAATGCGTCCAATGAGACAACTCTCTATTCTTGACGAGAGAGCATATCTCGGCACCCTGATATCTGGGTGATCAATGAATGTTCATTTTGGCGGAGGCGCAAGTTGGTGTGTGTTCCATATGAGAGTGTGGATCCCTATTGTGGAACCCAGAATCCCAGATTGGGGTGCGTAACTTCCGACTATTGTTATCTCAGTAGACGCATTCCAAAGACATATATATATATATATATATATATATATATATATATATATATATATATATATATATATATATATATATGTATAATTATATTTATATATATCCGAAGGTAAAAATGTATAAATTCATGTATTTTTATACGAGGGTTGCTATTTATGTATCCGGAATGTGCAAATGTGTCTTACCATTTGACATTTACATCATAAAGTTTGACGTTATCACTGTACACGTACACAGAACGTTTTGCCATAGTGACATGAAAATTTCGTTAGTTAAAAAATGGAATTAACTCGTGAGAATTAATTCGATCAACTCATTTCGATAGATTTTTTTTGGCAATGAAGAACTATATAAAACCACTGCATATCACCGGTTTAGTCAATTCAATGGTTGCTGTCGATCCTTCACGGGCGAATTTAAAGAACGTGGTCTAAAATCAGTTGTTATGGCAGAAATCACGATATTGTGCGCGAACTAATAAAGCAAAATCGTCATGTAACATACCGTGAGATTGAGGCGGCATCCCTGGGCATTAGTATGACAAGTATACATAAGATTTTACATGAACATTTAGCCGTGAAAAAGATTTATGCGCGTTGGATTTCGCATAATTTGACACACAATTGATGTGACGAATCTTCGATCTATGCATATATGCTCGAAAATGAATAGCAGTCGACTGTATGGGTCTTTCAAAATGTACAGTACAGTCCTGGAATTAACTCGTGAGAATTAATTCGATCAACTCATTTCGATCGTTTTTTTGGCGATGAAAAATAAACTACTTGGTTAACGATTTTCAACGCCAAAAGAAGTGGTTGATGCATTCAAAATGCATGTTTTGGAGATACCTCAATTGGGATAGAAAAAGTGCTATAAAAATTGTTTCAAACGTATACACATGTGTATCGATTATTTTATCCATATTTTGAAAAAAAAATAAAACAATAAAAATTTAAATAATGAATATTTGTTTTTATTTATTTTTCCGGATACATAAATAGCCACCCTCGAATTGTCTCTGTAAAACACCCAATGTTTTCTATTCACTAGTCTTGATTCTATTCTCTGAAGCCTTAAGGGCCCTATAGAATACAATAAATAATTTAATATATGCTTCCTTAATAAAAATCTGTTTTAGTTAAGTTGGGTTTTTTAATACGAAATAAAAACTTATAAGCATTAAAATCTGTTCTTTGTCTTTTGTTTTTCGTGTATCAATCGATACAAGTGGGGGTTGTGTTGGTGAACAGGTCGTGATAAGTTCATAGTTTGCGCGGAAAGATCAAAGCGAGCGCCATGAACGTATTGCCTTTGGTCTATACGTGCTTTTGTTATACCAGAAAACAATGACAGTGCTTGCTGAGGTATTTGCAAAGGAAATGTTCTGTAACATTTGTTACTGGAGTTTGAGTTGTTCCTATATCGCTTCTAGGTACCTCGAGATATATTTAAAATAGTTAACAATGTGAAAAACAAAAATACATTATTTGAAATATATGCAAAGTGCAGTTTTTAAATCAAAAAGTGTCAGAATTGGTTCACTGGCATAGGTCGCTGGCTGTAAAAAATTTTTATGAAGGACCTTTTATATCGGCAGATGAAGAATGTGTGTGTTGTCTGACATTTAGCTTTAAGTTAGGTGGTAGGCTATGTGAATCTGAGATAGAAAATTTGATTAGTGGTATATTATTAGGAGAGATGGCTAGCCTCGACAAAAGTATGCATACGATGTATGATAAAAAAAGTAACGAGATTTTAAAAATAAATCACAAAGTATTTATTTTTTCACTCATGCACTAAAAATTTCATTCACAAAGTGGTTTTTTGAATCGAAGGAACATAAAAAACATGATTTAATTAATGATGAATTTTGTTAATTATGTTTTTTCTTTTTAGGAGTTGAATATCGCGAATGAAAAACAAATTTTTGAAATTAATAATGGTAAATGTTGAGAAGCAAAATAACAACATATGAAATCAGTTTATTTATCTACATAAAGTCCAGTATCTTGCACGTTTCCTTCTAAAAATTGGTCTGTTTTTCCATCCCGAGCTATTTCGCTTACTTTTAATAAAATGAAATAATGCATAATTCTATAACTGGCCCTGTTGATATAAGTACAATTGTTAATGATTCTCAATATGATGATGAACTACGTCCTATCGGATTTTCTAGGAGTTAAATTAATTATTAGCTGGGTAATTTTTTTTATTTAAAACTAATTTTTAATCAGAACTTAAATCACATTTGTCATATTTAATAGCTAACAAAGTATCTCATATGGAATTATTTTTATTTTTAAATTGAATTTTTTAAATGAACCTAGAAGTAAATTGGTTTCTGCCATAAACATTATTTACTTTGGATTTTTTTGGGATTAAAATTTATAATTGACTTCTTCGGATGTATGCGTTTCGTAAGATAGTTAGCTGTTGAAATATTAGGATTATAGTCTGATTTTTTAACCTTCTTATATTTTCTTAATTTTGAGGTACATCTAAGAACATCATAACCGTTACGTACTGTATAATCCTTAAATTTGTATAATAAAGAAACAATATGGGAAGAGTTTTTTGAAGCAGATGCTGGACAATGGCATTGGGCATCCAAAATTTTGCTACTACTGTAATCGAGAGCTATATTAATTTTATAGATAACACTTGCTCGGGATGAAGATTTGTTGTCTGCTCTTAAATACTATAACAAATAATTAGTATACTATTGTCTTTTATTTGTTTCCCAAGGCAAAACTGCTCAAACAATATTACCTTCCTCTTGTGAGTGGTTGTGAATTTCCACAGTTAGGAAGAGTTCATCATCAGATTGAGAATCATTAACAATCGCATTTGTATTAACAGGATCAGTCGTTATATAATTATACATTTTTCCATAGCTGAAGTAAACAGAATAGCTCGGAATGGAAAAACAGACCAATTTTGAGAAGGAAACGTGCAAGATATTGGTTTTTGTATAGGTAGATAGAGTAATTTTATGTGTTGTTGTTTCTCTTCTAAATATTTACTATTATTAATTCCAACAAAACGTTTTTTATCATTACCATTCGCGATACATTCTTCAACTCTTAAAAAGAAAAAATAAACATAAATAACAAAATTCATGGAACATATTGAAATAATCCCGACAGTATAACGTCCTGTCAACAATATTGTAGATAGCAGAATGAAAATGTTTGTATCCCATACCCGTGCTAGCAATATTTTTTCATACCTTCTGAGGAAAAAGGTTACTGGTTGTTACTGTACTGGCCAGTCCAATTCTAAAGTTTCTACAGTGTAATCGCAATGTCCGTATCACTAGTCTGTTGCACCAGTTCATAAGTGAAAATCGGTAGGAAACTATATATATAACTATAAGGCATGTAATTCCGTTGTTCTACAGGAACTAGCAGACGTAAACTACAGATTTTTATCCATAGGGTAGGTGCTTCTGGGAAACAGTCCGATGGTGGAATATTTTCAAAAAGTAAAGTAAAGTTTTCGGGTTTGAGGCGCATCAGCAACTGAGAAGGCTATTTAGCGACTGGACCTACAGCTTAACGTGGGTTCCGAACCACGGTCATCAGTTACCGAAAACCTCAGTCAGCACCCCTCTCGGGCTATCAACCCTTGGTTTTGTGCTTAACCGCAAGTATCTCGAGAAGCCTACCGACTGGCGAGTGACCAACGTAGAAAACCTCTCAGAAGGCATCCGCCATTACCCAGCCTCGAACTGGCGTGACTGAGGGGTGATTCCTTGTCAGATTTTACACACTTACCTAGAAACATTCACAAGAATTTTAGACAAACTTTTTTTGCCTAGTACGGGATTCGAACCCGGTCCACATTAACTGCCTTAACATAAGGCTCATGCCTTGGACACCACAGCTAACGTGGCTCCCTTTTCAAAAAGTGTTTTTTAACAATGTTTAAAGAACAAAAATTTCAAAATGCCACATGTACATGTACAACTTTCTTTCGTAATACCAGGATATGAAGCCTATCTTCTGACCCTTTGATTAATAAGATCATATCCAATCGAGCCACAAACTGGGTTTAATTTTTACGTGTTAAGAGTCAGAAGAGTTGAGAAAAGCTCATTCGGAATTCTGACCACTAAATGGAAAATTTTACATAAGCCGATTGTTACAAAACCTGAAAATCTTGATAAGACTCACCGAGATGATGATGACGAATCAGTTATTTTAAAATCAGAGCATAGTCGGAGCCAAAGAACTTCAAATGTTAGCGAACAGTAGATATAACCATATACCAACCATATACCAACCATATAACCAACATGCCTCCACTGAATATGTTTATAATATCAGAAAATGACGAGTAAACTTACGAGAAACTTTAGCATTATTGGAGTATCCTTTAGTTGGATTAATGATGAACCTGGTTTTATTATTCTGCTTATTCCACTATTAAAAAAGACCAACTGTAAAAAATAATATTTACTCACTAACAAATGGTGTTTTGCCTGAAATGCTTTTGGAGGGTGGCATTGCTCCGTTAGAAGAACTAGAAGAACAGAAAACAGAAGGACTGGTCAAGAGTCTTGACCATGTATATCGGCCAAATCGGATGTAGGTTGCAATTAAATGCAGCACGTAACAGTGCTAGTGTCTGAAACCGTTCGTGATTCAATTACGGTGTTCATTCAAAATTGAATTTCGAACGTTCCGCTTGAGCCTGACTCCATGACGTTTCAAGGTCAGAAAGTCCGGTTTCAGAAGAAGCTTGCAGACATTTGATGGCGATTGAATGATTGGGTCATTTTTGTCTGCCGCTGCGCAATTTTTCACTATAAAAGCTGTCTGACCAACTAAAAAATGATCTAACAACTCCAAACTTATATGAAATTATGTTAAATAGTATTGAAACATGTTATCCCTTGTACAGAATTCAAAATTTCGTTGTCAATTTAAACGAAATCGATTATAAGGCTGCTCGTATATTAAAGTGAAAACCATCAGCAATACAAACTGATAAGGATTAGAGGCAGGACAATTTAAATTAAATTGGGATCGAAATTGAAATGAGCTCATCGAAAAACAATGGGGTTTGTCACAAACACGTAAATGACAATTCGTGCTTTTAATTAAGGCCAAAATATTACATCGTAGGAATATTATAGTTAAACGTATATCTGATTCTATTCGATTATTTGCCCGTGCATAGCCTGGTTGATGATGGTTAATTTTACATTATTATTCTCACTGACATTGATGAATGAGTATATAAAAGCACATTTTTTAATTATATATATATATACCTATAATTATAATGTAATCCATCTTAACTTCTTATTCTATATTAATATATTAGACAGTTTTCTTAGTTTAATCGGTAGGCAGCCTGCTGTATATGAGGTTTGAAGAATAATTGCAGAGCGTTAAATGGCATCTTAATTTTTCTAGAAGGGCTGTTTTTATATTTAGATAATGCTTCAATCCATCTAGGATGATCTAGGTCATCATTTCTCATCATTTTTAGTGTCGTGATCCACTAAATAGCCAAAAAGTTAAGTAAAAAACGTTGCGACCCCCTCACTACAATATGTTAATTTGACGTTTATCAAAGTTTAACCGGTTAACATGCGTACGATTCGTCCATTATTCAGTGTTGTGATTTATGAAGAATCGTTTTTATTTTTAAATGGCTTATAAATGCCTACAAGCGTGTCCACACGCTTACGAATCGTGAAAAAACGAATCATCTATTTGTCTTTGTATTAAATGATGAATCATCAATGACGGATGCATGTGTGAATGGGCTGTTATACTTATACCGAAATACCACATACAGCCACAAATATAGTCCTTATACTACTTTTATCAGTTTGAACATGTGCTCTGCACTGAGTGCCAGTGCAGAGCACATGTTGTGACTTATAAAATGTTAGACTGATCATTCGTTCCGAGCGCACTCAGGCAAGTTCGTACAAGCTATGGATTTTGGTAATAAAAATAAAGGAACGAAACCAAGCTTTTCATTATTAATTACGTTTTTATACAACAAATACTACAATTTCTTCTCTTTCGTAGTGTTAAATACTACTTTTTTTTCTAACTCAGTGTTAGATAAATTAATAACAGTGTGGTAATAAAATAAATTAATAGCATTAAATAAAATGGACAAATTTGTGACAAGAAACAAAATGCACCGTTTAGATCTGGCGAAACAGTAAAGAAGAAGATCAGATTGTAAAATGAAATATATTTAAAATATGGATTTATTGCCTTGGATGACAAGCCGCAATGTGTTGTTTGTTATCAATTCTGTCCGCGAATAGCATGAACACGGGCGTAGCCGGGGGGGGGGGGGGTTCAGAAAATATGCTATTTTGGAAATCAATCCCTGGTCGTGCAACTGGTGAAGGACTCTTTAAAGTTTTTATTGCAACAAAAAATAAAAACTTGGGCTTTAATAAATGCAGTGATCAGTTTAGGATGTAAATGAATCATGAAAAATCATGGATGTTTTTCACCCCAAAGGCGGTAATTTTGTTTATTAACATAGCTACCAATTTTATAATATGCTTCATCTGAAAGGATTATTTTTTGAGAAAAATCTTCTGTTTTTTCTTTGATCCAATTGATAAATGCACGATGTTTTGAATAATCCAGTGGCTTTAGTTCCTGTGTTATTTGAACCTTTGAATATAAAACTAATAGGAAGAAGCTTTTCCTATCATTATGAATGTATAAATAGGGACGGAAACGGCCATATTGACCACAGATGACACATTGTTTTGGAATTTTGGTAGTTGGTGTCAACAACTTAGAAATTTAATAGTAGATTTGAGTAATTTTAGTGTGTTTTAATCAATCAGTGCCGAATAAGTGTCCTGGAATATTCTTTTTGTGTGTTTTAGGGTAAATATATATTAATGCTTGTCATATTGATAATAAAAGCAATAATATCGGAAGTAAGGCAAACACACAAAATATGGTTAGCTGTGCGTCTTGTAGTTGTATTCTGACACAAAAAAATCAAAATTCAGGAGTGACATTACATATGTAAGTGCTTTAATTCAAAATTTGTCAATTATTTAGTAATAAAAACCTATTCTGTTTGTATGTTCTGTAATGTAATTTTAAGGTTATGAAGCCAACAAATCGCCTGGTATGCATAGGCGTAGTCAAATTGATTTAGGTAAAATAATATAATTATAATGTTATTATTGATTATTAATGTTAGGGACAGTTAGAACCTCACATTGGTGAATATCAAGCAGGTTTTCGACCGGGCAGATCCTGCCCTGAACAGATCCTGAATCTGAAGTTGATTCTAAGACATCAAAAACTGTACAATAAAAATCTCGTCTGTACATTTGTGGATTTCAAAAAAGGATATGATTCTATTGACCGCGAATCTTTATTCCGAATCTTGAAAGAACAAGGACTAGATCTGAAAACGCTGGCAATTATTAAAGCAACATTAACTAACACAAGGTCAAAAGTTAAATTCATGGGTGACATCTCAGAGCCCTTCGAAATTAAAACTGGAGTGAGGCAAGGGGATGGACTCTCGCCACTCTTATTTAACTGTATTCTAGAAAAAGTAATACAGGAGTGGCGTGAAAAAAAGTCGCCCCTGAATATTGACCAGCCCATTAAACTGGGGAGAACCAACATCAAAATTGATTGTCTGGCATTTGCTGATAATCTAGCAATTTTAGCTCAAGATGTATTAACGGCACAGAAACAGATTGAAATCCTAAAAGAAACAGCAGAAAATGTAGGACTCCAAATTTCCTTTGAAAAGACACAATACATGACCTGCAACAGACTAAGAACGCCATTTCTAAAAACAAAATATGGTAACATCAGACGAGTCTCTCAATTCAAATATTTGGGTGAAATAATCATGGAAAATGGGTTGGAAAAAGCGACCAATAAGGGTAGATGTCAAAAAATGGAAACGGCATTGAGACTTACACAAAACATTTACAACAAAAAATGACTATCTAAAAACACAAAACTGAGACATTACAACACAGTTATTAAGCCAGAATGTCTATATGCTGCGGAAACGCTCATTTTGAATAGAAAGAGGGACATCGAGGACATTGAAAAGAAGGAAAGAAAAATCATAAGAAAAATCCTAGGGCCCAAACAAATAAATAGCACAATATATCGATTTCGAGAAAACCAAGAAATCAAACAATACACAGATATACATAGCGATATGAGAAAAAGAAGACTTAAGTTTTATGGACACATAAAACGGATGAATCCGAGTAGGTTAACTAGACAAATAGTCGAATTTTATGAAAATAGGAGTAAAGCTAAAGTAGAAATAATTAAATGGATTGCTGCAATTAAAGAGGACCTAAGATCAGCAAATATTATACAAAGTGAAATTCAGGATAGAGGCTGTTTCAGACACAAGGTTAACGTTTGGAAGGTTGGCCAGAGAGAAAAATGTAGGAAGACTGGAACAACTTGGTCTGACGAAAGGAAACAAGCTCATAGCGAAAGAATGAAATCAGTATGGGCACAAAGGAAGGCTAACAAAAACAAACGCCTCTAATTGTACTTCGC
Source organism: Cosmopolites sordidus (assembly GCA_031761425.1). Lineage (NCBI taxonomy): Eukaryota > Metazoa > Arthropoda > Insecta > Coleoptera > Curculionidae > Cosmopolites > Cosmopolites sordidus. The sequence goes on from JARFXV010000810.1 coordinate 552,650, forward strand.
GTGGTCCACCAGGGCCCATACGTGAATAATAATAATAAATATAATGTTATTCAAGATAGTGATTATCTTTTTTTAGAACTTAATGTTTTAACGTTTCTTCTAAAATGTTTAGTTTTCTGAGATACTGGGTCTTAAAAATTCAGATTATATTTTAGTTTTCGTTTGATACATATGAAACATGTTATTTTACTCATATAAAGAACCTATAAAATATAACTGGTAATACAGACTGATAACTTTTTTTAAAATTCTTTTTTTTAGAAATTATTGTATTAGTAAATTTTTATGTTTCCATCATTTTGCTGATGATTGTTTTGATCGAACAGCTAAGGTACACGTGAGACTACTACCAAGTGCTATTCCAACAATAGAACTGGACCGTTTGAAATATGTCATTTTTTATTTTATCATTTTGATAAACATCTTTCATAACATTTACTCTTGAAAGTTAGCATTTTTTTGGTTGTTGTGAAAAATGAGTTTATTTATTGACTATTTACACTACAAGAATTAATTATATTTGTAAAAACGCTGCAGTAGATAAACAAATCCGTGTACAATGTTTAAGTGGTAGTAAACACTGAACTACTAAATACAGAAAGGGTATATGTATTTTAATAATAAATAATTTACTGAATATTACAGCTTTTTATTTAATTTACGAATATATATATATATATATATATATATATATATATATATATATATATATATATATATATATATATATATAGCTAATTTAAATATGAACATGAACTCGGTGCAAGATGTAACTGATTACCTAACTAATTGTTGGAAACGATATGATTTTATGACAGGAGATTCCAATTTCTTAATAACTTTTTATCGTATTGGCCACATAAAAGACACTTTACTCTGTGAAAAATAGATTTTTGAAATTAATGTAAATTTTTACATTTCTCTGCCGTATCTAGCTTAAGTCTTCATTAATTTGTTATAGTAACGATAATTAAAATTTATTGTTTTAAACAACTGTATACTTTTATCAGTTTCTTGTTTTTATTCATACTGCCATACACCACCGTCAACTCGGAAACAGTAGTCGGCCATATGCAGCTACCATTTTGGTTCCACTCTGGTACCATTCTGGTCCCACAATCATATGCTCCTTCCTGTAGTTTTATATTCAAAGATTTGAACGTAATATGCCTTCAAAGGTAAATCCTTTCCTAAGATACGTCATGTGTGGATTAAATTGTTGTGCACGTCGACTAATGGAAATTTCTGGATCTTCAGTACACTTTCACGTACCAAATCAATATGATTTTGTGAAGGATAACTACGACTATATATTGCTCTTCTTTTATTTCCTACCGAACCAGTTTCTTGAAATTTTAGAACAATTCGATTAATAGTGCTTTCAGATGGACGATGGTACAAACCGTAAATATCACGTAATTTTTTTAAAAACATTTTTCATTGAACGTCCATTTTTCATAAAATAAGTTAATAATTTTAACGCGTTGTTATATTGTGTATGAGTAAATTTTTTATAAATGTCCTACTTTACACTTCTGGAATGAGACTAGACCTAGGAAAATTTACAACATTATCTATATTTTATTCACGAATTAAAAATATTCGCTCAATTTGAAAGACTCTTTATGTGTGGGTGTTACACATTTTTCGTTCCTAAATATATAATAAATTATTTTTATTCTTTAAATTTCATTTGCCTTTCAGAAAACAGAATATTCTTCTTCCTGTAAAAAAAAAAACAAATTACTAATAAATTTTCCAGAATATATTACCTTCAAAAAAACAGTTACCAATTTTTTTCGTCTTGTTGATATAGTACAATTTTCCTAAAGCGCCGGAGGGAAGAGGAAAAAATATTTTCAGTTTGAACTTTTCTAAAATTATAGCCTGGAAACACGACGAAAAATTTAATGAAGCAATTCAAACAGTTATACTATTTCTACTTTTTCTATTTTAACTAAAAATAACGTACAGCTCTATAAAATGTTTGAATTCGGTTCTCATTCTTTCTAATGTAAATCACGGCCTTTCAACGAGACAAATATTTATAACATCAAAAATGTGTTAGTTCAAAAGAAATGAAAACTGAAAACAAAATGAAATAGAAGACGTTATTTATTCATAATTTTCATTAATTTAATTAATCATTAATTAAAATAAAGTGATTGTTCTTTTGCAATGTGGGCATGGGGTTTCAATTTATCCAAAGCGTCACACAAACTATCTACGAAATCATCAGATGGAAGTAGTTTAGTAGATATCGTGAAGCGGTCTGTGCCAACCCTTTTTTAAATTGCATGTTTGTCACTTGATTGTCATCAAATATCATTTTCAAATGATCACGAATCGCATTCAAGCCACGATACGTTTACATTTACAACATTCTGTTGGCGACGTATTTGAGTCGTTAAATTACGTGTCGATGTTGGATTAGGACACATCATATTACGAAAGCAATCTTTATACGATGAACAGTTCCAGCGGTAAGATTGGCAATGTTTCGTCATTCAACATCAGCTTGACATTTTGATGACAAACACCAACACACACCATATGTGTTCCAGAATCGCCGGCGAGAATATATTGTTTGGGTCTTAGGGTAAAAAAAAAAATATTAGGCCTATCTGAACATTATGATATTCACCTTTAAATTTCTGATAAAGTTCTCGGAGATAAAAGGATTTCACCAAGTTCTCTGTATTGACGAATAATTTACTAAGTCGGACTAAATTTTTCTTTCATTTAAATAATTGTAAGATTGTTAATGTTACTATTGTTGTACAATATGTATATTTCTGTTTTTTCCCCATTAATCACTAAGTCAAGATTGTTTTCCGGTACGTTATGATCTCATTAAACATTTCTTTAGAAAAAATGGCACGTAGATTGATAAAGGTTCGCCATCCCTGCCTTATAGAATAATTGTTATTGTTCCATTAACAAGATTTAAGTTAGCTCTTTTAAAGCATCGATTCTCTTTTTTGTATTGCCTTCGTTCACTTGGTCTTTATTAAAATTGTAGTCAGAAATCTTCCGTTCCCATGTTCTCTGTTATTTTTAAGAAAATATATTGCAAATAGTTTATTCTTAGTAATATTTGCTTGGAATGTAGTGTTTAATATTAAAATCAAAGAGAACCAAATTTAATCATTTCAGAAAGCTTTCTGTTATATCTAGTTAATATAAAAAAAAGGAAAGTAGGTCTTTCCGAATTGTTTCATTAAACTTTTCGTTGTGTTTCCATGCCATAATTTTAGAAAACTGCTAACTGAAAGTGCTATTTTCCTTTTTCCTTCTTGCCATTTTAGGAAAATTTACTGCTGTAATGAAATAGAAAAATATAGCATCTACTTTTTCTAATTTAATATAATGTACCTTTTTTTTCTGTAAAAAATATATTTCTTGAAGCTCGAGACGAAAAATTGATATGTAACTTAAATTTTAAGATGTAACTGGGCTGATTATATAAGGTGATCTACGAGAAATTGTTGTCTACTTTGGAATGAGTAGTACTCGAGTAGTGAGGGGGTGGGGGCTTGCGCTGTAGGTAACTATCCATTCATGGCTGGTATGAGTCTAGCTAACTTATATACGTATTATAGGAGACCTATAGGTCCGTAGTTTTCGATATTCGTTATGTCTCCTCTCTTATGGTGTAATATTATTACTGCATTATTCTATTGGGAAGGTTCTCTTTGAAAGGCATTCAATAAAGGAGAATTTTCAATGCTTGAAGTAGTTTGTTTCCTTCAATTTTGATAGATACATTTTGATTTTGTTGTTTTTTATCTTAGATAGTGCTTGTTTGTCTCTCAGATGTCCTCTTTCCTTGATGTAAAAATTTGGTAATTAGGTTGTCTAAGGTTCCTTCTGTTTGTCTTTTATATAACTCGGCATAAAACATTTCTACCATTTTAAGAATTTCTTCTGTTGGTTTTGACATTGCCCTGTGTTCTAAATGGTTGTCGCGAGTTCATATATTTCTTCTTTTTTTTTGTTTTGAATTTAATTTATATTTTTGTTTGTTTGGCAAATTTATTGCAGAAAAGGAATCACTGAGAAATTAATCTCCGTTTTGTTTTTTACCCAGTGATTCTTTTATTTACATAAGAACAAATATTCTTGATAATATTTGAGTTTTAGATCGTGGCAAAAAACACAAAAAAAAAATATTGCCGTATTTGTCCACCAGTTTACAAACGTTTTTCTTGTCTTGAGAAAGTTTCCCTTCGGGCACATTTTAGGCTCTTATTATGATCCATGATATTACTTACGCTATGAGTTAAATTTTCTTACATCTTTTCTCACATCTTTCGAAATTTCTTTATGTCTGCCGTAGTCGTGTATGGTTTATTCCATATTTCTTCTTAAATCGCTTCTCACCTTCATAAGCTCTTTGGTGTATTTTCGCTTATCTTTCCGTCTTTCTTCTTCCTGCTGGAGCAGCGAATTTTTCAGCCTCTTTGATACTGTTTGTTATAGATTCATTCAGTTCTTCGATTGTTAAACTTTCATTTTCCACGTGTTTTATTCCTTCCAAGTTTTCCCCTATTTTATTTTGGTAAAACTTTAGGATCTCAGGTGATGCCTACTTTTTCCTTGCTTGCCTACTACTTCCTGTTGTTGGTCTTGGCAATAAGTTTAGTTCATTTTTTCTTTACGTTTACGTTGAGCATATCTCTCACCATTCGGTGATTGGTGCTAGTTGTAAATTTATTAAGTACTGAAACGTCATGAACAATTTTTTTCATATTTGTAGTCATAAAGTCAATTTCATTCTTGTGTTTGCCATCAGGAGTTATCCACGTCCATTTATTTTGTGGCTTCTTGCTAAATAATGAATGCATCGCGAAAAGATTGTGTTGTTGTAGATAGTTCAACAATCTACCACCTCTATTATTTCTCTCCATAACCATAATAACCGAGTGAACTTTCCGCTTCATCTTGCTTCTTCCCGATCTTTGATGTTCTTCTTCTTTTTCTCGAACACTGATGTTGAAGTGTGAGCCTGGATAATCTTTAAAGTGTATCTTGTGTTTAGTTTAAATATTAAGTAGATGATTGTTGGGCTGATGCTCTGTATCTCTTTTATATTTTCAAGGTGCCTCTTGTGAACGATGAAACCCACACCGCCTTTCGTGTCCTTTGTAGTGGAATAGGTTCTCAGATGTAAAGCTATTTGGTCTTCTCCTCTTGTTCTAACCTCGCTGAAACTTATGATATCCCATTTTATTTTTTCTTTATATATATATATATATATATATATATATATATATATATATATATATATATATATATATATATATATATATATATATGTATATATATGTGAAGACTGCGTATAAGAACGGTCGAAAGTATAATTTTTCTAGAAAACTAGACGGTGAATAATGTTCAAATTTTGATCGTAGTTCAACTGCATTTCCTTTGTTACAACTGCCGAATTTCAAGTCTTCGATAATAGGGGTCTTAAATAGGGTAGTCAATAATAAAAAATTGCCGATTTCGAGTCTCAGAAAATCTCCTTGAATTGCTCCAGGGGCAATCCACGTAGTCCAAAAAGAAAGTGCTGTGATATTGGCAAACACGGAACTTTTGGGTCATTTTTATTTGTAAAATAATGTAAAATTATTTAACTAAATTATAGCACACCTTTCTGAACAATGAAAATAGTATCCACATTCCAGGAAATTCAGTGCTAAAGTTGACACTGAATAAAATTTTATTATTAAAGTAGAAAGAAGTGTACCATAAACCTAACAGCACTAAATATTAGATTAGAAATTGTGAGACCACGATCAAAAATAAGTCGTTTTTACAGTTATGTTAAGCAAAAAAAAATTATTAAGAAGGAAATTATGCCTATAATAATTTAACAAAAGGGTACCGAATCGGTACCTTGATCTTCCCTTTTAGGTAGTGTTCGGGGTTTGCTGACCTCATTCCTGTCTTCGTTTTGTATTTTACAATTAAGATGTCCTTCCTTTTATCTTAACTCCATTCTTTATTATTTTTTTCTCTTTATTATTTTATAAACTTTTTGAGCTTTTTTTATATTTCCCTGTGTTTATATTTTTTTTGTCTGTTTTACATTTGTTTGTTTTTCTGGTTTGTCTGTTTTACTTTATTACATTTAATCTTGGTGTTCATTATCCATTATTTACTTTTATTATTTCTCAATTTGCTACGCCATGGTTTTCACTGAGTTTCTTTACATCTCTCTAAGCTACACCTCTTATGTTAACATGATTTATGCTAACTTGGATTATATTAACTTGGCTTATGTTAACCTTGTACATCTAATGCTTTTTTTATTACTTTTTAAACATCTTGTTTTTATGGTGTATAACATCTTGTATTTATGGTTGTCAAACTCTTCCCAATATTTCCATTACTCTTCCTTTAGCTCTTTTAAATGCAATTTTTAAGTTCACTTTGAGATCTTAGATTAAATCCGCCATATCTATTAATTTATTGTCTTATTTTCCCTTTGTCCTGCGTTACTTCTGTTACTATTATTTCTCCCAAAAATGTCTTTCAGATTCGCTACAGGATTTGTCCTTGGTCCTTCATCAGTGGGGCAGCCACGTCTTCTATTATAATACTTAGCTCCACCGAGTGCCAAAAGGCTCGAACGCCGTCTTTTTTTTCCGATAATTTTTATTTTATTTATGCCGTTAAAACTTTTGTGATGAAATGTTCTTTATATCTTTTACATTATACCGATTTCTTCTTATTTGGGAGCGTTTAATTAATTTTATATATATATATATATATATATATATATATATATATATATATATATATATATATATATATATATATATATATATATATATATATATATATATATGTATATATATGATCGAAAAATTGTGAACTGGGCCCGTGGAGAAAAGTATTAAAAAGCTAAGGAAGTTCATCCATGCTCCACGTCGTGCTTTGCCACTCCTTCATCCGCCATCCAAAGCGCCAGTAAGTGTCTCCCAAGACCGGTTTCTGGCCTCATCAGTTGGGTCAAGCCGGACACCTGAAAAGCGGATGAAGGAACGACTAAAGCCAGGGCCATTTAAATTGGCCATGTCGAATAGAGGCTGCAATCACATGCAGCCCCGCCATCCTGCGGGGCTGCGTGTGATTGCAGCAGTCAGACTGTGCGAAACCGTTCGTAACTCGTCTAACCTCGGGTAAGTATCAGGTATGATCGAAAAATTGTGAACTGGGCCCGTGGAGAAAAGTATTAAAAAGGTGTCCGGTTTGAGCCCAACCGATGAAGGCTTAAGGCCAGAAACCGGTCTTGGGAAACGCTTGCTGGCACTTTGGATGGTGGATGAAGGAATGGCAAAGCACGACGTGCAAAGCACAAGTCAGACTGTGCGAAACCGCTACAGAACTGCTGCGATCAGTTACTGCAGGATGGCGTGGCTGCATGTGATTGCAGCCTCCATTCGACATGGTCAATTTATATATGGTGACCCTTCATCCGCTCTTCAGTTGCCCAACTTGAGTCCAACTGATGACGGCTTAAGACCAGAAACCGGTCTTGGGAGACGCTTGCTGGGGCTTTGGATGACGGATGAAGGAATGGCAAAGCACGACGTGGAGGACGGGTGGAACTTCCTTAGCTTTTTAATATGTATGTTAATTGATTATGTATATTTATATATATATATATATATATATATATATATATATATATATATATATATATATATATATATATATATATATATATATATTTGACGCACCTACCATACAAAAGGAAACGTCTAAAAAATAAATAAACATTTTCGAAACCATTCAAAATCATATACGAGAATATTCACAAAATAATAAAGTGTAATTAATGATCATCAGAAAGTTTATACAAGAGCAAATAATTTGATAACATCAACAATTCGTTATGACTATGAGTACGTAACTATTATGCAATATTTTGGTTTTAATTAAACAGGCATATTGTCATTTACGTGCTTCTGACAAAATTCATTGTTTTTCGATGACCCCATTTCTATTACGGTCCCAATTTAATTTAAATTGTTCTGTCTCTAATTCTTATCAGTTTACATTGCCTGTGGTTTTCACTTTAATATACTTAGTGGCTTTGTAATCGATTTTGTTTGAATTCAGGACGATGGAACTAGACAATTGATGATATTCTAGGTTTGTTATTGTGCTAGAGTGGTTTCAATACACGATATTTGTGAGATTTTTTCCCTAGTAGAGACATAATTGAGTGAGGTTTTCCTCGCGAAAGATTTTGAAAATTAATAGTGCTGTGTGAGATATTTAGCTGTATAACGATAAGATTTTGTTTTCAGGACTCGAAATATTTACTATTATAAAAAGTAAGGGACTTAAAAAAAACACAAAGCATTTATTTATTTAGTCATTTGTCTTCTTCAAGGTAATCCACACTCACATAAATACACTTTTACGGTATTTTCTTCAAAGCAGTCATCGAATTCTCTTAAATGGCTTCTATGGGATCAGAAGTCGTAAACGAAGTGGCTTTTTCAATCCGGGGACTAGGAAAACCTCACCCGTTGCCATATCTGGTGAATATGTTACTTGTGGAATGGTATTTGTTTGGATTTTAGCGAAATATTGGACGAATGATTATTGCGATAGTGTGATATGATAATTTTGCCACAAATTTGGATGTTTTTTTTTTTTAAATTGAAGACAAGACCTTGCTTTTGGTAATGTTTTCTTTATTGGTTAATGTGGAAGATCTTCCTAAAGGAGTGTCATCTTTAGTTGCTTCTCTATATATGTACAGCTCTACAGGCCTTTGGCTTGGTTTACAATCTCCCGCCAAAACACTCTATTCCTTGCCCTTCTTTCCCACTGTCATACCCATTCTGGCCAAATCCTCCTCCACCTCCTGTAGCCACTTTCTCCTTGGTCTTTCCCTCTTCATTCTTCTCTCGCCCTGCTCATAACTTGTTTTGCTAGTCTGCTTTCTGGCACACACACATATATATATATATATATATATATATATATATATATATATATATATATATATATATATATATATATATATATATATATATATATATATATATTCCCACTGTCTGACTATACGTCCCACTGGCGAAAATGTCCACTGATGGACGGTTTCGCTGACGTTTCGATGGAATCTCATCCATAATTTTCAAAGCGTTTACTCGACGGTGTTTCGACGACAAATGCTGCTGGTCGGTCTATCCCGTCGGGTTTTGTCTGCTGGCGGCGCGACGTCATTGGTCGGTTGATGCCGGCCAATGGGAGCCCGTGTTTGGCTATGTGTTTGCGGACCCGTTGTCAGTAGCACGGCTTGTATGGATGGAGAACGATCTCGTTGTCTGGGGCTCTCTGTTGATTTTACTCGGAAGTCCGATAAAATGTGTTTCCAAGCATGTGGTAATCTTCGGGAATTATCTCGGCTGTTTAGGTTGTTCAGTCTTTTTTCTATTTCTATCGCTTCTTTAATAATTCTGGCGGAGAAATTTTCATTTCTCGCTAAGGTTTTTGTTTTCCCAAAATTTATTTTGTGTCCGGTGTTGAGCAGAGAGAGGAAGTGGTGGTTTTCTGCTTGACGGCGTTAATATGCTCGTCCCTTCTGGCTCTTATTTTTCCATTTGTTTGGCCTTTGTATGACAGATTACAGTCCTGACACGGAATTTCATACACGCCTTTGTCTTCTAAGGGAATTTTGTCTTTGGCGGTTGGAAGAATGTCTTTGATTTTCCGGATAGACCGACCAGCAGCATTTGTCGTCGAAACACCGTCGAGTAAACGCTTTGAAAATGATGGATGAGATTCCATCGAAACGTCAGCGAAACCGTCCATCAATGGACATTCAGCCACCACGGGATACCCGAGAAACTGTCATTACATTTCACACCTGTGAAAACATTCGTCAAAACATATATATATATATATATATATATATATATATATATATATATATATATATATATATATATATATATATATATATATATATATATATATAAATATATATATATATATATATATATATATAAATATATATATATATATATATATATATATATATATATATATATATATATATATATATATATATATATATATATAAATATATATATATATATATATATATATATATATATATATATATATATATATATATATTTATATATATATATATATATATATATATATATATATATATATATATATATATATATATATATATCCGTGAAAATATTCGATGTAATATTGTTAAACTTGCGATGAGTTGTAAAAAAATCTCATCATTTACTAAGAACTCGTTTAAGATCCTTGTTCATGACCATTCGCGATTACAACATGTAAAAGAAGCAGTGTAACTCAAATTAAAAGTGAAAATAGAACCCAGCCGATTTTCCAGGCTTGACGCCATCGGATTCATATTTTTTTAATCGGAATAACAAATAACATCAAGATAAAGTTACTGTTAAAAATACATCAAATCTAGATCATTTTAAAAGAGTGGATTTGCGAGGATATTGACAGAACAATAAAGTGTAATTATGCATCATTAGGAATTCTATGCGTGAGTAAACGACTGTACAGCATCAGATATACGTTTAACTATAAAATTAGTACGATGCTATATTTTAGCTTTAATTAAACGGACATGTCGCCATTAACGTGCTTGTGACAAACCTCATTGATTTTCGATAAGCTCATTTCTATTTCCAGGCCAATTGCCTGCGGTTTTTACTTATAGCATACCGAGTAATTTTTAAATCAGCTTTATTTGAATAAGCCGATATAATTGCGCGCGATTCAGTTTATAATTGCTGATTTTGAAAAGGTTGTTCTCCCCTGCAGTTCTATTTGATTAAATACAGAGTAGCTCAAAAGAAGATTCTCCATTTTAAATTAAAATATCTAATTTTTGGGGTAAACTTTGTATTCTCGTTTTATTTCAGAACAAGCCAAAAACCTTGGTGTTTTGAAAACGGAGCAGTATTTAATTAGGGAATGAACACAAATTGTTTCAATTTATATGATTTTTTACGTAAGAGATGTTCCTTCCTAGCGCACAACACGACGGGGTTTGTGAAAGATACTTGAAAATAAGGTAAACCACTAATGGCAAAATCAGCCGAAAATAACTGAAGTGTAAGGTAAAACTTAACATCTTTCTAGCTGCGATAAGGATTCTTGAGATAATCATTTTTGTACCACTCTTTATATAATAGGCGTAGACTTTTATATATAAGGCAGGGCAAAAATAGTAAATGGCGAAATGATGCAATGTGTAATGTGGTGTTTTCTGATATTAAATAATATGATAATACAGTGTTAATCGCCCTCGTTAATAAAATTAGGATGATTTTGAAGTAAAATATTCGTCAGGGGCAGTTTTGATAGCAGAAAAATGCTTCATAGATCTAAAATATGGTAATTTGGTAAATATAAACAGTGTGTTCGCTGTGTGTGATGGGGCATTCGCTGTGTGTGATGAGGTTCGCTGTGTGTGATGGGTTTTACTTTTCTATGCCTATTACTTTTCCATGCCTTGTAGCTCATTCTGGCCCCTTTTCGATCAATGTATGAATCATTTGTTGGCGGTAGCGAACGGTATTAATTGTTTCACTTGGTTTCAGAAACTCATAGTATATGACACCCTTCTGATCCTATCAAATGCAAAACATTCTCTTCTTTCCAAAGCGATTCGGTCTTGCGGTCGATGTTGATGGTCGTCGTGGGACAATCCATGATTTTCTGCGTTTCGGGATCTCGAAATATATTAATTTCTCGTCTCTAGTCCTCGATTCTAGTCCTCTCTAGTCTTTGATGTAAAAAAGTCTTTCTTTCATGACAAGAAAGCAAACTTTCGCATAACGTTTTTCGATTGTTTATCTACTTGACGTTCAGTTCATTTAGTAACCATTTTCCTGCTTCTTAGACCTTTCCCATAGCCTGCAGATATTCCCAAATCATTCGGCAACCAACATTTAACCTCTCTGCCATTTGTTGTTGAGTTTACATATCGCCTTCTTCCAACAATGCATACGATTCGGCATCTTTAAATTTTTTCGGTTGATCTGGGCATTCTTTGATTTTCAAGTCGAAATAACCACTTTTAAATCTATTCACTCAATGGTGAAAAATTCTATATATATATATATATATATATATATATATATATATATATATATATATATATATATATATATATATATATCCGCGAAAATATTCGATGTAATATTGTTAAACTTGCGATGAGTTGTAAAAAAATCTCATCATTTACTAGAACTCGTTTAAGATCCTTGTTCATGACTATTCGCGATTACAACATGTAAAAGAAGCAGTGTAACTCAAATTAAAAGTAAAAATAGAACCCAGCCGATTTTCCAGGCTTGACGCCATCGGATTCATATTTTTTTTAATCGGAATAACAAATAACATCAAAATAAAGTTACTGTTAAAAATACATCAAATCTAGATCATTTTAAAAGAGTGGATTTGCGAGGATATTGACAGAACAATAAAGTGTAATTATGCATCATCAAGAATTCTATGCGTGAGTAAACGACTGTACAGCATCAGATATACGTTTAACTATAAAATTAGTACGATGCTATATTTTAGCTTTAATTAAACGGACATGTCGCCATTAACGTGCTTGTGACAAACCTCATTGATTTTCGATAAGCTCATTTCTATTTCCAGGCCAATTGCCTGCGGTTTTTACTTATAGCATACCGAGTAATTTTTAAATCAGCTTTATTTGAATAAGCCGATATAATTGCGCGCGATTCAGTTTATAATTGCTGATTTTGAAAAGGTTGTTCTCCCCTGCAGTTCTATTTGATTAAATACAGAGTAGCTCAAAAGAAGATTCTCCATTTTAAATTAAAATATCTAATTTTTGGGGTAAACTTTGTATTCTCGTTTTATTTCAGAACAAGCCAAAAACCTTGGTGTTTTGAAAACGGAGCAGTATTTAGTTAGGGAATGAACACAAATTGTTTCAATTTATATGATTTTTTACGTAAGAGATGTTCCTTCCTAGCGCACAACTCGACGGGGTTTGTGAAAGATACTTGAAAATAAGGTAAACCACTAATGGCAAAATCAGCCGAAAATAACTGAAGTGTAAGGTAAAACTTAACATCTTTCTAGCTGCGATAAGGATTCTTGGGATAATCATTTTTGTACCACTCTTTATATAATAGGCGTAGACTTTTATATATAAGGTAGGGCAAAAATAGTAAATGGCGAAATGATGCAATGTGTAATGTGGTGTTTTCTGACACTAAATAATATGATAATACAGTGTTAATCGCCATCGTTAATAAAATTAGGATGATTTTGAAGTAAAATATTCGTCAGGGGCAGTTTTGATAGCAGAAAAATGCTTCATAGATCTATAATATAGTAATTTGGTAAATATAAACAGTGTGTTCGCTGTGTGTGATGGGGCATTCGCTTGGTGTGATGAGGTTCGCTATGTGGGATGGGTTTTACTTTTCTATGCCTATTACTTTTCTATGCCTTGTAGCTCATTCTGGCCCCTTTTCGATCAATGTATGGATCATTTGTTGGCGGTAGCGAACGGTATTAATTGTTTCACTTGGTTTCAGAAACTCATAGTATATGACACCCTTCTGATCCTATCAAATGCAAAACATTCTCTTCTTTCCAAAGCGATTCGGTCTTGCGGTCGATGTTGATGGTCGTCGTGGGACAATCCATGATTTTCTGCGTTTTGGGATCTCGAAACATATTAATTTTTCGTCTCTAGTCCTCTCTAGTCCTTGATGTAAAAAAGTCTTTCTTTCATGACAAGAAAGCAAACTTTCGCATAATGTTTTTCGATTGTTTATCTGCCTGACGTTCAGTTCATTTAGTAACCATTTTCCTGCTTCTTAGACTTTTTCCATAGCCTGCAGATATTCCCAAATCATTCGGCAACCAACATTTAACCTCTCTGCCATTTGTTGTTGAGTTTACATATCGCCTTCTTCCAACAATGCATACGATTCGGCATCTTCAAATTTTTTCGGTTGACCTGGGCATTCTTTGATTTTCAAGTCGAAATAAAATGTTGCTTGACCGATGTATAAAATTTTCAGTCATGTTAATGTCATTTCGAATCAACTGCTGAACAGATAAACAGATACCAGTGCCATGAAATATCTGGTAATTATCCAACATTCTAATTAAAAAAAAACTTCTTCGTAAGTAGTAATTTGCGTGGGAAACAAAAAAGTTTCTGTTTGCGTGGGGCCGATGGAGAGTCCAAATATACAGTTTAATAAAAAAATTGAAACAAACTTTTTTTATTAATTTTAGTTTAAATGAAAATAACAGAAACCTTTTTGATATAATTAAACTTGGTTTTCGTTGATTCAAAAGCGAAACTGTGCATTCTAAACAGGCAAATATTAATAAGAAAAAAGAAAACTATATGAATTATATTTTCTTAAACGGCAAAGAACATTGCAGCGCAGTACTTCTGACAACTTCAATTTTAATAAAGAATAGATGAAAAAATCCTTGATCTTTGTTGGGGAAATATAATTTTTTAAACTTGTTTCAAAGCGCAAAGGGAACGAGAACCGGAGCTTTGAAAAGAAGAAACCGGTTAATCGTTTCTCGAAATTATAGCAATTGTTCTGAGAAGGGCGTATTTTCTTTTTTTTATTATTTCCGAAACAATTATTTTGGAGGGGCTTTGAAGACTGGCAACAGGAAATATAATTTAGAACATTAAAAAAAACATTTGCTATTATTTGTGGAATAAATTATTTTTAGTAATTTTTAAAGAATAATTACTAGATTAAGAATTTGAAATAAATCTAAATCAAAAGTAATGGTTGTCTTGCCTGAAACAAATAGAAGCCAAGGTAATATTAAACAACGAAAATATACAGTAAGTAAATAATTCCTAATACCTAGTTCATAATACCTAATTCCTAATACCTAGAAAAAACCGCCAATAAGGGTAGATGTCAAAAAATGGAAACGGCATTACTTACACAAAACTTACACAAAATATTTACAACAAAAAATGCCTATCTAAAAACACAAAACTGAGACATTACAACACAGTTATTAAGCCAGAATGTCTATATGGGGCAGAAATGCTCATTTTGAATAGAAAGAGAGACATCGAGGACATTGAAAAGAAGGAAAGAAAAATCATAAGAAAAACCTTAGGCCCCAAACAAATAAATGACACAACATACCGACTTCGAGAAAACCAAGAAATCAAACAATACACAGATATACATAGCGATATGAGAAAAAGAAGACTTAAGTTTTACGGACACATAAAGTTGTAATGTTAGAAGAGACCGGAAAATCCGTACTTCCACCTATCTGGGTTCATTTCAAATCAGCCGTCGCCATCGCGTCGAGACAACTACCTCCCAGGACCTGTTTCTGGCGTCACAGCCGTCGTTAGCTGGGCTCGAGTCTAACGCAAGGGGTCAGCTGAATCGAAACGGAGCCAGACCAAGTCAACTGGACATATTCATGGTCGCAACTACGCGATGCATTCTTTCCACAATCTTGGATGTAGGTATCAGCTCAAAAGATAGTGTAGTGGGGCCGTGAAGAGAGATATTTGAATAACAGGAATCGTTAATCCCTACTTCCACTTATCTTTGCTCGTTTCAAATCAGCCGTCATCATCGCGTGCAACTGGGTTCGAGTCTAACGCAAGGGAATAGCTGAATCGAAACGAACCGAATCAATATGGCCCAGCTGACGACGGCTGTGAGGACAGAAACTGGTCCTGGGAGGTACTTGTCTCGACACGATGGCCACGATTGATTTGAAACGAGCAGAGGTACGTGGAAGAACGGATAAAAGATTCCTGTTAGTCATATATATATATATATATATATATATATATATATATATATATATATATATATATATATATATATAAATATGTAAATAATATAATAGAGGTTAGTATAAATTTTAATAATTTTATTTCGCAATTTAATTTATATTATTTTAGGTAAAACGCCTGCATATCCTTTTATTGACTTGCTACTTTCGTTGTTGTTATATTTAATTATTATATCTTATAGAAAACAGAAATAATTTACTAGTAGTTCCCAAAGCATACTAGTTTCAAGATAATATATATTTTAGTACATTAAATAGGAATAGCAATTAGTATACGTCCTACACAAAATGCTCAACCAACACTCACTGTAAAATATACACACTCTACCTACCTATCAAGCTTAAAACTAATTAGACTATGTTAGATGTCAAACATATATAATCTAAATGCATTACAAACCAATGTTGCTGATAATACTCCAGCAACCTACATTGTCGTGTGTAAACCTTGAAAATCTGGATATTCCACTGGGAACGAATGGAAATTTAGCTTAGAACCATCGAGAACTATCGACATCGCGCAATGTTAATTTTCGAGATCACAATTTCAAATTGAAACTTTCATCCAAAAATCGTTGAAATAAGCGAAAATAATTAGAATACAATGTTTATATCAATCAATACAAATTTTTTATTAACTTAATTTATTTTCTTGCTAACTTTGAATTTCGTAATAAATGTTACATTATCAAAAACAACTTTAAAAATTTTAGAGTTTTTTAACTTTGAAGAGTTAGAGTTACATTCAGAGTTAGATAGTTTAGAGCTTAAGGGTTACAGTTATATAGTTTTTGTAACATTCTCAAACGACTTTAAAATTCTTTGAATGTTAAAGTTAAAAAACTTTATAAGTTTTAAACTCGTGTTTTATAATGTAATAGTGTTTACGAAACTATCACACAAAGATAAAAATAAAATAAATAACTAACTTATAATAAATAAATAACTAATATATATATATATATATATATATATATATATATATATATATATATATATATATATATATATATATATATATATATATGACATATATGATATGAACATATGTGAAATCGTACATTTGTACGAATAGTAGAGCAGCTTAAAGTAAACGTATCAGTGTTATTTTTTAAAATGAAAAATATTGAAAATCATGCAGTGATTAAATTATTTGTAAAAAAGTTTAAAGGCAATGGAAATTCATAGTGAAATGGTAAATGTATTAGGGGAGTCTTCTCCTTCAAAAACAATGGTTTGAAAGTGGGCAGGTGACTTTCAATGTGGTTGTACAAGCCTGGATGATGATAATCGTTCTAGACATCCAAAAAGTGCAAGTACTGCAAAAATGCAAGTGCAAGTAAAAGTGCAATACAAATAATTAATTTTATACATGATATGGTTATAGTTCGTTCCACGTCCGTGTTGAATTTGACTCAAGTTTAAAAATAATGTAAAAATAGAGCAAGTTTTATGCGAAAATTTGACAATAAGCTATCTAATAGTATTTTGTGGCTATGTGGTTGTGGCTTTTAATGCTTTCCTGGTTCAGCTATTGTATAGGATTCCAATAGCACGAAAAGTAAAAAGGAGGAAGGGGAAAGCAAAAAAAAGTCTTCAGCAGCACTATTTTCTTCTACGCCCTCTTACTTTAAAAACCCACGAGCCACCACTGCACACAATTAACTTTTAGGGAAATTGGCCATCGACATCTCATCTGGACGGGTGTTTCATATTGGATGAAAATGGAATTGGGCTTGAGAAAGTTATGTGTAAGATGAGTAGCGCATTTGTTAAATTCTGATCAAAAAGGCTTCAAGTAAAACTTTCTAACCAACATTTGTATCTTTTTCGAAAGAATAAAGTGAATTTTAAACGTCGTATCGTAACTATGGATGAGAGTTGGGTTTAACACTATGATACCGAACTGCGACAACAAACAGCAGAGTGGACTGAGCTCTTTTGTCCAGCTCCGAATCAGTCAAAGTGGTCAAAATCGACCAAAAAGGTAATGGCATCAATTTTTTGCAAAAAATTCCTACGTATCAAGCGTTTTTAGTTAAATGAAGGAGTTATAGCAGCCGTAGATGAATATACTGAAGGACTATTTAAGGACAGAAAATCTCTTCAGAAATGGAATAAATGAATCGGAAAACCTCTGGAAAAATATATTGAGCTTAAGGGAGAATATGCGGAAAAATAATCATTTTTTCAACTAGAAATTTCTGCTCCGCGAACTTGTAAATTAGTCTTAGTATATATATACATATATATATATATATATATATATATATATATATATATATATATATATATATATATATATATATATATATATATATATATATGGGCAACTATTACAATGGGCTCTCCAATCAGTCCAATATTGGCAACTATTACAATGGATCACGTGTTTCAACAAGCAACTGGAAAGTTATCATTTCATTTTCCATTCATTTACAAATATGTCGACGATGTAATTTGTGCAGTCCCCAATGAACATATAGAAATAACGTTGAACACGTTCAATAAGATACATAAAGACATTCAGTTCACATTAGAAAAAGAGATGGACAATTCGGTACCTTTTCTGGACACCAAGGTAATAAAATTACATAACAACGAGATAATCTTGGATTGGTACCAGAAACCCACTGCGGCAGGTAGATTCATCAACTACCATTCAAATCACTCCAGAAGCCAAAAATATAACACAATTGTCCAAATGAAAAACAGGATCACACGGATCAGTCACAGCACTCTGTTACAAAAAAAATTAAAAATTCTATACGAATTGTTTCCGAACAATGGTTACCCGAAAAATATATTGAAACGATTGATATACAGCACACAATTCTATGATGGCCCTTTAGAAGACAACGGGCCAGAATTAGTTTACAAAAAAATCCCAAAAGTGAATGGCCTATCCCAAGGGGTGACAAAAGTATTCAAGGACTTTCCTCACATAAAAATCAGTCAATACAATCAACTATCGTTAATCTGTTCACCAAAATCAAATATACCATTCCAATCGGTCTACAATCAAATGTAATTTATAAACTGACCTGCAAAGATTGTGAACAGTCCTATATAGGACAGACCAGTCAGTGGCTTAAACAGAGAATGACATTGCACAAGAGTGACTGCCGTAATCACAACAACAGATGTGCTGTGGTTGACCATTTCCTCAGTACTGGACATAATATGGATTTCGACAATGTAAAAGTCATGCAACAGATGAACAACTACAAAAAAAGACTGTTTTTGGAGATGTGTCATATAAGACAAAATAAAACCACGATGAATTTTAAATCAGATACTAGTGGTCTTAGTAGTATTTATTGCCATATTCTCAAATAACACCAAACAATGGATGTTCGTGTTGAAAGTGCTCCAGTCTTTTCAACCTCGATGGTTGCAGGTTGAAATACCTTAGTGTTTAAAAAAGATTGTTAATTCCTGGTTGGGGCCCGTATCGTTCAAGAACGTTATTTAGATACATACGTTTTAAACCATAGTCATTAATTGTAAGTTTATATATTTATTGTTATGTGAATTTATATTTTAACATGTCGGTGTTCTATACTATTTCATTGTTTATTAAATAAAAAAAGAAAAAAATAATTTTAGAGTCTCCTGATGAAGTCATCAAAAAAATGACGAAATATTGAGACGATTAAACACTTGTTTTACTGCTGACCGCTAGCCCGAAACCAACCAATTTCCCCAAGAAAAAAACCATATATATATATATATACAGTGCCTGATATTCCAGTATACCAAAATGCGTCCGGTTTGCGCATGGCGTCATTCGTTGAGTAAAGTTCAAACATCTTTGTTGCTAGACTTTGAAATACAATTTAAATGCATTGTAATTGGAATTAAGGCTTTATATTAAGGACAAATATTTTATCAGTGTGGGCAACATACTACAAAATTGTATATAACAGACACGTACACAATTTTATTTGAATTTAATACACTATTTACAGAACAAAACAACTTCGATAGTTCGAATAGTTTTTATTTATCGACAAAAACATTTCGTTTTATAGATTAATATCATTTATTACGACTATTAGAAATGTATATAAACAAATCATTTTTTTTCTCAGTTTAAAAATGTATGTAAAAAATAATATACAGTGGTTATATAAAATGGCAATATGCAAATTGAAAGTTTTGTAAATATTGGTTTTTAAATATAATATCCAGCTAAATTCGATATATTTTGTCACAAATAAAATATTAATTATTCAACATACATCTAGCCATATTTTATATTGGTATTAAAAATGACAATTTTGTTTCCTAAATTTAAAATTGTACATATTTCTTAAGCTTCTGCCCATTGTGAATTAGCTAAAAGTGTAATTATGTAATAGTTTTAATTATCTTTCTTTTACCTAATTTGACTCTTACATTCGCGATCGAAAAAATAGTTTTTTTTGCTTTTTCTGAGCATTCAATGTGGCTGCTTCTAAGCATCAAATTATTCTAATAATTTTTGGTCAAGGATTCTCCATTAACAGACTTAAAAAATTGTTCAAGCTGTTTCATTTGTGAAAGAAAGTCTTCAGAAGGTTTGTGTAAACCTCCTTCACTTAAATGATCAGTCCAGGTATATTTGGACGTGCTGGGTTTTTCTAAACTGGAATCGTCTAACTTGAAACATATATATCCAGCTAAATGTTCGAGCCCATTATATTCAAGTTCATGAAGATCCTCGTCAATATCTCCTTCATGGGCACTGTTCAACATAAGTGGATCATTTTTGGAGTCGAATTTCTTGATCATTGAACCACACCAGCAAATCTGGGGTATAAACATAGAATATTAGAAATATTACTACCATCACCATCATTACTCTTTCTACCAATATCCCAACATCTAATCAAGCATAAATAAATAAAACACCATACTTTTTAAAGCAACAAATTTATAAACATGATTCAATGTTTTTCGGTTTAATTTCTATTTCAATTATTTTTCTCTTGTGATAATTACGTCAACAACTCGGTGACGACTTGTTTTCTCTCCCTTTTTCAATTCTTGCAGATTGTTCATTCGATACTGGTTTTTTAGAACTAACTGTCAGATTTTGAGTCGGTACAACATCATCCTTCAATCCTCGGTAACTTTTTTTTGTGTAATTTAACAATTTACCTTGAAGAGTTTCCTTGAAATCGCCATTTAAAAAGTGTTTAGAACAAATACAAGCCCTTTTCAGGTTAAATTTATCCTGCGTTTTTATGGCACTTCTTACACGCAACTTTATTCTTGGGAAAATGAAAAAACTTCACATCACAAGAGTTCTTTTTCGACTAATTGTTGAAGTTACACCTAAATAGAGCACAACGCATTGCTATTATTGAATATTAACATCACACAAACGCCGTACATAAACTTCTTGTAAACTTGTTATATGTTAAAACTATGATGTTCGAATTTGACTCAATGGATGACGTATTCCCGTCAACAAAGCTTCGCCCACCATGCGCAATATCTTTCCTTAGTATTTTTTATATCGCGATATATATATATATATATATATATATATATATATATATATATATATATATATATATATATATATATATATATATATATATATATATCTGTGTATATGTATGCATACATACACATCTATGTGTACATATAGATGTTAAGCTAATTCAACTACAAGATTGCTTTTTTAAGTTGGTATGACTATCCTTGATATCTGTCTGGACTTTTAATAACATTTAACTATTAACTTTTTTTTCGAGTTCAAGCTATGTTAAAAAAAACACTTTCCAAGTTGTATAAGGACCAGTGGCGGCTCGTGTGGGAAGCCGTTGGGGCGCCACCTCTCCAGCATTTATCACAGTAAACAATTTTTCAGAGCAAACTACTATATTTTATGCAATAAAAGCAAAAAAAATCTTCAGTAGCACTACAGCATCTTCTACGTCCTCCCACTTTAAAAACCCACGAGCCGCCACTTAAGGACTGACTTTTGTGATAGCAGAAAAGCAACAGAAAGTCGTACAGGAATGCCTTCCAATGAAAATACCTAAACGATTGAAAAAACATTACCCAAATCAAGGATCTTGTACTGAATGACTACCGATTGAGAATTCGAAAGAAAACGTCCAGACTTGTGGCAAAACAATTGGTTTTTGCATTGCGAAAACGCAACATCACACACTGTGATAATTATTCCTCAATTTCGTGCTAAAATCAAGCAACTTCCACTGCACCAGGACCATATTTACCAGATATGACTACATGTGAGTTTTTCCTGTTCGCTCGATTGAAGAAACTAATTTTAGACATCGTCTTATGTCATAAAATCCATTTAAGAGAATTTGCTGCCAGTTTTGAAGGAAATACCAGAAAACGACTTCGGTTATTTTAATTTTCTTCAAAAACTTCAAAGACTGAAAAAAAAGCGTTCGAATAAGAGTATAATAATGAGAGGGGATTACTTTTAAGGATATAAAATTATATACTAGGCTAAATTTAATTCAGTTCCCTATGCAATATCGGGATTTCCAGGGTTTGCACACGACATTATTGTTCCTGGAGTGTTATCAATACCATTGGTATGAAGTGCAGTTATATTAAATGTATTTGACATCTAACGCATTCTAATTAGTTTTGAGCTACATAGGTAGGCCTGCACGTTGTGTTTTGCTGGTAGTTATCGTTGTTTATTCTGGACATCTATTAATTGTTATTGTGGTTTGATGTATTAAAATTTGTAGCATCAAATCATTAATACGTTATGGAAATTACTAGCACTAACAATTCTGTTTACTTAGTTTTTCGTCTGTGGGAATAATTATCGCATTCATTTAAATGACTATAATTTAATATTCTCCGATTTTCTGGGGTTACTAATTGCTAACACTCTCCATGCAATTTTATCGGAGTGATAATACAACATAAATTATTGGTCTAGTTACAATGTTAAACATTGTTTTTTTTCTTCTTCCTCTTTATCAAGTCCCTGTCGATTATCGTTGGACATATATTTTCCTTTTTTCTTTTACTTGACTCTCTGCTAAGTTTCATGGTGTCACTACTGTTTCTAAAACACACACACATACACACACACACACACACACACACACACACACATACCGTGTGTCCCTGCCAAATGGAATATATTCGTTAATAAATAAATGGGGGCGTGTTTTAAAAAACGCTCGAACACGTCGATTGGTATTTTTAGATGCGCATTTTTTTCAACAAAATTTTTTTATACAGGGTGTGTCATGTAACAGTGGCCAATACCAACTTTCTTATTATAAATACAACACCCTGTATATTATTTAATTTTTGGATTTTTATGAAAATTATTTGATTACAGAAATTCGCTACAACACACAATAGAAAGATGGTGTTGCCTCTGCACAAAATTGTGCACATTTCAAGACTATTTAGTTTTTGTATAAATTTTTTATTTAAAAAATTTAATGTAACAAATCCTCGGATTGTGAACCCTGGACGTCCTGGCAACACCCCAACCTCAAGTAAAACTGGTTCCTGACATTATTTAATGTTTGTGGCGTAATTGACCTAATGCTGTCGGTAATGCGTCCTTTTAAATCATTCAGATCTTATGGCTTGGTTTTATATACGACGCTTTTAAGATATCCCCATAAAAAAATCCAACGGAGTGAGGTCCGGGGACCTTGGTAGCCATTCTAGTGACCATCTCCTCCCAATCCATCGATTTGGAAACACATTATCGAGGTACTGCCGCACATTAACTTGATAATGGGGGGGGGGGTGCTCCATCTTGTTGGAACCAAATTGTGTCGGCTAGCAATTTTTCTTCTATTAGGGTACAAATTTATAAGATTTGGAATGAGCTGATTTTGGAGAAAGTCTAAGTAATTTACCCCATTTAAATTTTGATCGAAAAATATTGAACCAATTATTTGATCTCCTATAATACCTGCCCAGACATTAATCTTTTCAGGTCTTTGTGTCTGTGAATTTCCCGCATCCAGTGAGGATTTTCTCTCGACCAATAACGACAGTTCTGGCGATTGACATGCCCATGAAGAGTAAAAGTAGATTCATCAGAAAATAAAACGTTTTCCACTCTCAGAAGGTTGTTGTCTATTCTGTGCATCATTTGTTCGCATTCTCCTGTCGAAGCCGCCTTCACTAAGTTCTTGAATATTCTGGCAACCGAAGAGCGACCAACATTGTTTTCCAAGGCAACTTGTCGAGTGCAAGTAGGAGGAATGCAAGTATTACATCCAATTTTTTGTTATCGGTCAACGACACTGCTTCCTTCTTAATTTGTCTCACATGTCCCAGTTCTCTAAATTGTTTTTCAACTTTACTTACTGTACCTTCGGATATGGGTGGTAAGTCAGGATATTTTCCCTAAAGAGACGAATAACTTCGGCTGGAGTTCGTGTCCTGTCTCCATAACCTATCATCATTAAGATAGTTATTTTATGACTCTCTGATAAATACACCATGTTTAAATCAAATAAATCACACACGTCAAAGAAAACTAATTTAAAAGGCACGTTGATTTTTTTGACGTTTCATACAACAAATACCTACCTTTGAAAACCTGATTTTTTTACCTTTGCCTATTTGCTGATAATGTTCGAAGAATTACTTAATATTTCCGAAACAGTTGAAGATAAGTCTAGGATATTTTACATGAAATATGTCTAGAATTTCCTGAAGAATCCAAAAACTAAATAATATACAGGGTGTTGTATTTAAAATAAGAAAGTTGGTATTGGCCACTGTTACATGACACACTCTGTATAAAAAAAAATTGTTGAAAAAAATGCGCATCTAAAAATACCAATGGACGTATTCGAGCGTTTTTTCGAACACGCCACATTTATTTATTAACGAATTTATTCCATTTGGCTGGGACACACGGTATGTATATATATATATATATATATATATATATATATATATATATATATATATATATATATATATATATATATATATATATATATATATATATATATATATATATATATATATATATATATATATATATATATATATATATATATATATATATATATATACACACCATTTTGGCGTAAGCTGCCTTAGGACATTATTAGACTCGATCCAGCTCTTATAACCTGTGGAGCAGGGTTAGAGCTAGAGCATTTGTTAACTTTCAGATTTTTTAAATCTTCCTCCACTGAATTGAACCACTTACTCTTTAGTGTTCCTCTTCCTTCCTGTCGTGATATTGCATCTTTTAACATTTTTAATTTCTGTGTAACCTTGCTTTGTGGTAATCTGTCAACATTCCCCAGTCACCCTATTCTTTGTGCTCTTATTTCTGCGATATTCGAATAGTTGAATATCTCTCCAGAAAATCGTCTGGAGAAACGATCAAAGCCACAAACCATATATATTAGCCCAGTAGGATAACAGGTATAATATAATATAATAATTAATAACAGGCATAATATAATATAGAATATAATAATATAATAATTATTGCATATAGTAATATTTTTATTTTCTTTTTGTTTTCATAAATTTTTTTTGTATATATAGGCAACTAATGTAATAAATAAGCTATTAATAAAAAATAACAAATTTTGGTCTAATATTTTTATTATTATAGGTTTATTTTATATCAAATGAAAATCAATATAAATAAAGTTCCATTTTAAACAAGACAAATTAAAAATAATATTGTTTTTTTTTAAATAAATTAATAGTCAGTATTGCCTCCATGAGCCTCAATGAAAGTTATAAGATTATGCAGCATGCTATCAATTAAGTTGTTTTAAAGATGGTGAAGAATGGCTTCTCACTCTTCACGCTCAGCGATTCTCAATTCTTTTAAGTTACGGGGTGGATTATTTCTCTTGGACATTCGGCGTTTTAGTATGTCCCAGGCATGCTCGATAATGTTCATGTTTGGATAATTTGTTGGCCACCATAGTCTTGTAATACCCTCTTCTTTACTGAATTGACGAATACCAGCTGTGCGATTGGAAGGTGCATTGTCATCAACGTATGCGAATTCATCACCCATTGTCACTCGCAACGAACGCAAAATAGGCTCTAGGACGACTATAAGATATGATGCTCCCGTCAATGTGCCTTTAATAAGAACAAGAGGAGTTCGATCTCCATGTATTAAAACTCCCCATACTATAAAGCTTCTTTCTTGAAATTGAACGCGGGGTTTACCTGCATTCAAGCGGGTTCGTCACCCAGACGCTAAAAACTAAAGTTCGTCCCGAATTCGACGCTATAGCTCATTCAACGAAACAATAGTTGCACGTCATCAATCTAGATAAATCTATTGCCAATTTAAATCCATAAGAAATTGGTTCCTTCTCTGTTTCCTTCTTCCTCTAATCCTATTAGAATAGGAAAAAAATAGAGCCGGCGGATTACATTACGTGAATTCGCTGTCAAGATAACATTTAAGTTTGTGGTTCTGAACAGTGTTGCCGACCTTACACAAATTTTTCGTAGAATCTGGTATTTTCATGGTTTGATCGTTTTTGAGTTGTGCCTTCAAACGTTTCTGAATTATTTTTACTGTATTCTTTGTTGTTTTAGCTATTTTCTCGTTTAGTTTCTGTTTTTGTGAATTATGTAGTAAAAATCTGTGATTATAATTGCAAAAAAATGCCAAAAACTTTAAGCGATCAGTGTAAGCAGCTTTTCTCGTCACTTATCAATTATTTTGAACAGGAACGAGATAATGGGGCTTTTCTTTTACCATTAAACTCTGTGAGAGGGGTATGTATTAATAACTTAGTAGGCCACATGTTTAATTGGATTTTTTTAGCGAGTTTCAGCTGCACTAAATATTAGTATTGGTACAGTTGGTGCAATTTCGAAAAAGTTGAATAACGAAATGTTAAAATCACTGAAGAAAAAACGTCAACATCCAAAACGAGTAACTAATCTAGATCATCTTGATGTGGACTCAATTCGCAATCAAATCTATGAAATATATGAAAAAAGGGAGTAAATTTACATGGTAATATTGTATTTTTATCAAATTTTATTGAACTATTTCAGAACAAACGGTTAATCTTGAAAGTATTCATGAAAAACTAAAGAACATGCAGCTCTTTGATGGATGTAAAACTTCGCTTCATACACTAAAAGAAATTGGTTTCAAATGGAGTAAAGATAATCCACGTAGGGGCGTGATGGAACTTCCAGATAATGCCTTTAAACGAATTCAATTTTTGAATGTGTATCAAAATATCAAAGACGAATCTCTGTTTGATTTTGTTTATTTGGATGAACCATGGATATTTCAAAATGGTGCCTTGAGTCACTCATGGAAAGATGATAACAAGAGGAGTGTAAAGACTACAAAAGTTGAAGGGAAAAGGTGAGTGCTATACGTAATACTTAGGAGCCATTAAAGTCATGTCATAAATAATTGTTTTAAGACGTGTTAATAATAGCATGTTATTGTAGGTATATTGTTCTTCATGCTGGGAACAAGAATGGCTTTATTCCAGAGGCCGAATTAGTCTTCTATTCTAAAACAAAAGGCAATTATCATGGAGAAATGAATAAAGCTAACTTTCTGTTTTGGTTTGAAAACCAGCTGTTGAAAATCTTGGAGGAGCCATCAGTTATTGTCATGGATAATGCACCATATCACGTACACTGATGGATAAACCTCCAACTAGTGCATGGACAAAATCAAAATTTGCAGAATGGCTGAGGGAACATAATCTTCCTTTTGAAAACACGATGTTGAAAAGTGAATCGTTATTCGATAAGTGGTAATTAAAGGGACAGGTTTGTGTTTCATAATGTTCTTTTCAGGAACAAGCCTAAAAAAGAATATGTGGCAGATCATATGGCTGAAAAGTATGGCCACAAAGTATTACGTCTTCCCCCTTATCATTGCATATTCAATCCTATAAAACTGATATGGGGGGTGGCCAAAAATTATTACAATCATCATATAGGTCGAGATGGAAGAACGATTGATAACTGTTTGGATATGTGGAAGGAAGCTTTGTCAACACTTACTCCACAGATCTGGATGAACAGCATCAGACATACAGAAGAAGAGATTCAAAGATGGTCGAATCGCGACAGAGTATTTGATTGACTAGAAGTTAATCCTTTAATAATTTACTTGAACAGCGATTCAGATGCTGAAAGTTGTTTTAGTGACACATAATAATTAAACTTTGTGTCAACTAAATGAAAAGTCCCTATGTTGACAAGCAGAAGTTTCGAAACAGATTTTTGATTAAAACTTTTAAAGAAAAACCTTTTCGTGTTACTTTTTCATTTACAGTTTTATCGTTCACACAAATGCCAAAGTCTGGGTATTTTGGTGATGTGGCAACACTGTAACGTGAGTGCGTCATAGATTTTGATGACGTGCAATCATTGTTTCTCTGAATGAGCTGTAAACCTGTTCTTGTCTCGTCGCCAAACATGACGATAATCCAATTAGGTCCGTTTGCCCTCATCTTTTCGGTCCATCGGCATCGAAGCGCGTTATGATCATTAAAACATTCATAATTTTTAATTTAAATGTTTAATTTAAAAGTATATTTTCTTCATTTAAAAAAAAACGCGGTAATTTAATAACGTTCCCTGGTGGCAACTCCTTCAATCAGTCTTGTAGTGATAAGCGTGTTAGGTTATGAGAAAACAGGATTGAAAGGTTCTACTAGTATTACAAAAACCACCCAAGTCTTCTGAGAATTTTACAAAAACTACCCAAGTCCCAGAGGATTTTACAAAAACTACCTATTAAAAAATATTATAATAATTTTATTAATAAAAAAGTTTTATGTTCAGTGGTTTTTTTTCTAATGAATGAAGCGCGTTATGATCATTAAAACATTCATAATTTTTAATTTAAATGTTTAATTTAAAAGTATATTTTCTTAATTTAAAAAAAAAACGCGGTAATTTAATAACGTTCCCTGGTGGCAACTCCTTCAATCAGTCTTGTAGTGATAAGCGTGTTAGGTTATGAGAAAACAGGATTGAAAGGTTCTACTAGTATTACAAAAACCACCCAAGTCTTCTGAGAATTTTACAAAAACTACCCAAGTCCCAGAGGATTTTACAAAAACTACCTATTAAAAAATATTATAATAATTTTATTAATAAAAAAGTTTTATGTTCACTGGTTTTTTTTCTAATGATATATTAACTATTTTTTTAGTTGTTGTTAATCAAAATATACTATTTTTTATCTTAATATTTTTTAGTAGTCTAAAGCTAAAGATTTTTAAAAGTTGTTTAACGGTAATAATATCTAATTGCGTTTTAATAAAACTATGTATTTTTAAAAATACTATTTTTCAGATATTAATAAAAACTTTTACAATAAAAATATTGCTTTTAAAATTAACTTTTTCGTTTTTTTGCAAAAAGCACCTTTACGTTTTGTGAACATTTTTAATATACCACTGCCGGTCGCGTTGGTGCGGCGGTAAGAGCGCCTGCTTTGCCGAATCCGCGCTGGAGCGATAGCTGGTTCGATTCCAGCGCTCGGATGGTTATTTTTCTTTCTTCTGTCCGTTTATCTTTCCTAAATGTTTGTGATTGTTTCTAGGCAAGAATGTAAAATCCGACTACGAATTACCCCTCAGTCACGCCAGTTAAAGGCTGGGTAAGGCCGGATGCCTTCTGAGAAGTGTTCTACGTTGGTCACTCGCCAGTCGGTAGGTTTCCTGATAGACTTATGGGTAGGCACATAACCAAGGGTTTATAGCCCGAGGGGGGTGCTGGCCTGGGTTTGTCGGAAGCTGATGACCGTGGTTCGGAACCCACGTTAAGCTGTAGGTCCAGTCGCTAAATAGCCTAGTTGCTGATGCGCCTCTAACCCAAACACTTTACTTTACTTTTAATATACCACTAAATTCAGCATACATCCAAGGCGAAAGTTATGAAGTTAGTATTACCAGGAACGTCGGAAGCGAATTAGCCATAAATATGCTTGCAAACTGCTAGTCAACTTTTTGCAGACTGAATTGGTGAGTAGCACTAGAAGAAAAAGAATTATTTTTTTATCATTTTGAACAAGAAGTTTCTATGAATCAAAAATGTTTGTCCCTCCACACTTCCATATCTTCCACATGTATCCAAAATACAACTATTTCCGCCGAACACAGGTCAGAACTTTCTCAAATTTTCTCAACAACTGACAACGTTGTGTTTATTTCGATTGAAGTGTATTCAGATTTTTGTTTCGTTAGCCTCTTAAGGTATTACTTGACAATTAGATTAAATCATTTCCTGACGAAGCTAAACGCGCGTCGAAAAGTTTAATAAAAGTGATGTTCTGTTTAGTGGTGAATCTCTTCGATTTGAGTGTTTCACACCGCAGGTTCTAATGGAAGGATTGAATAAAATGTAGTATTTTTATAGCTATTCATTCAATATGTTTCAGTAAATTTGGTTTGCTTTGTTAGGAAAAAAAATGAAAGCTTACATATTATTGTCGTTGAATTTCAAAGTTGAAATTACTAGTACTAATTTTTCACACCATAACTCGTTTTAAACGATTTACGTCACATTAAGAAATACACGATTAATTGATTTATTTAAATAAATGTTCAAAATGTCTACCATTTGGATCTAAACTCTTTTAATGTTTTAAACAGTTTCCAGAATATGTTGAATAAGTCATGGTATATTTATAATCTGAACGGCAATCTGATCGACTTTTTTCATTAATATGTTCTCCTTGAACAGCAATACAACCATTCCAACGTTTTTCTAATATTTCTACACCTTTTTTATAGAACGATTTCTCTTTGCCCCCAAAATATCCTTCAGTTTTGGCAATTAACTCTTCATTGGAGCGAAATTTCTTTCCAGCGAACATTATTTTGAGGTCTAAGAACAGAAAATAGTTGCTGGTGGCCAGATCTGAAGAATATGGTGGATGAGGAAGCAATTTGAAGTACAATTCATGCAATTTAACTATTGTTGCTAATGATTTGTGACACGGTACATTTTCTTGGTGAAACAGCGCTTTTTTTTGTTCATTTCGAGCCTTTTTCTGCGATCTTGTCCTTCAAACGTATCAATAACATTATGTAATATTCTCTATTGATGGTTTTACCTTTCTCAAGTTAATCAATGTCCCATGCGTATCCTAAAATTCAGAGACCATAACGTTGACTGCCGATGGTTGTGTTTTTGATCGCTTTGGACGGCTTTCACCCGCTGCTGTCTACTTAACTGACTGCCGATTTGACTTCGGAATATAGTGATGGTTCCATGTTTCGTCCATTGTCCCGTACCGCGAGAAAAAAATCCTTTTTATTTCGCTTAAAACCAGAGCTCCAAACGTTGCTCAGAATCACCAATACGTTGTTGTTTTTCGACTGTGACTGTGAGCAAACGAGGTACCCATTTCGATAGAAATTTGCGCATTCCCAAATGTTGATGCAAAATGGTGATAACACTTTTTTTTTATATTTTCATGATATGAGCTACCTCATGCAGCTTTACTTTTTGTTAAATAATTTTGTGATTTTTTCTGGTGTGGTCTTATGTAACCACCTCATTTGGACATCCAAAGCGTTCAGCATCATCTGTGCTTGTGGTTCCACGTTTGAATTCAGCATACCAATCAATTATGGTTGGTTTTCCTAAGGCAGAGTCCGGATAGTGTTTATCATCCCACTGTTTTGCCTCATCGGTATTTTTCTTCATCAACACACGAAATTCTATTTTTTTTTCATTATTTGGAAAATAACAAAAGTAGCGCTACTTAAAGCACAACAAGTCAAAAACTAGTAGACAGATTGTCATGAAATTTTTACACATGTTTGAAGGTTGGCACAATCGACCACTGGTAAGGATTTTTCGCGAGTGACGCCATCTATATGAGATCGGGGAATTATTGTTACATGATAAAGGTTGATCTTATAGTGTTCTACAATCCAATGGGAAACTTTAACTTCTTGCACAATACTTCGAGTAGTTCTGGTAGAATCCTCTTCAACGAGATTTGTTCTTCGACTTCAGGACCAATTTCTTGCTGCCGCGCATATTCTTGAAATTTTGAAATCACACTACCCATATCCAAAAGTCTTTGAGAAACCAAATTTTTGGAACTAATAATAAATGCTTGTAAATAAACCCCTTCAGAATTTCGGATAACTTCTTCGTAAATAAGAAACATATCGCGATATTCGGGTGCAGAATATAATTTTGCTTTTAAATCGAACTTAAAAGCACTGACAAATATTTTTTTCGCAATTTTGAAATAACTTTCTTTCAATTCTTCTATTGGAACTTTCGGTGTAAAACACTAAAGTCAAAGAGATTTACCTCTCAACATCAAATCACTATTTTTGAAGCTCTCGACGTATGTTTCACTAACCATGTTAACGTCATCAGTAAATTATCTAATTATTAAATCTATTTGAGTTTAATAACATTATTTGTCATGGCGATGTTGCAACTTTGTCAGATCGTTCGAGGCTGATAAGATATAATTCTTAATTACAAAATAATAACCAATTAATATTTTCCAAATATGTTTTTCACATATTTGTTTAAAATGCCAATTCTTATTATAGCTTTTCGATTGGTAATTGGTTTTTTCCGGGGAATCCTGAGGCTTATATGGAAATTTTTCCCTAAGACCCTGTATAAAAGGTGGTCCATGTATAAAGGATGTTTTTGGAATTTGGATTGGAAAGTGGAAGTACTAGCTAAATTTTGGAAATTTAGCTAGTACTTGGCTAATATAAGGCGAGGGGGCCTGCGGCAGGTATTTTTCAATTCTACCTACAGTGCTGTTTAGTATACATCATTCTGCTGATGTCTCCAGAGCATCGCGTGATTGCTTATGCTGCGTTTGTTAAAGGTAGTGAGTTCGTGATTAACCTGTAACGACTCTTCAGGCGACACTTTCACATCGAATCTTATGGTGAGATCCCCAGTTGCAATATCATTCTCACATGAGTAGCTGCACTTCGAACGAAGGGTTTATTAATGAAAACAAACCCACCTGATCCGTTTCGGCCGGCACATAAAGCGCTGACTGTGAATAGGGTGAGGAAAGCGATTTTGTGAAGTGTCGCTAGGATTGCTAAGCTGCACACTTCGGATCAGTGAATAAGTAAGAGCGCTGTAAAACGTATTTTGCTTAAGGATTTGAGCTCTCATCCTTAAAAATTGATGATTGCCCAATAGTTAAATGATGCATAACCTTTGCACTGGCATGTTATGTTAAACTGAATAAATTTATGTTTGTATTACAATAAACATTACAAATTACATATTTGTATTACAATAAACTAAAGGGTGTATATATAATTTTTCAACAAAAAAATTAAATTAAACTAATGTAAAATAAATTCCCTAGCAATTATACTTTTTTAAACTCTTCGAGGAAAACCCTTCAACTTTTCTTTTGGCATTGCAGTAAAACTTGCTGCATCTCGAATCGAAGCGAAACAATTAGGGAAATAAGAAATCTTATATTTTTCTTTCTGGATAATGTGAAGTCGTAAAAAAAACCGTTCAATTTGTTTTGGTATTTCTCTAGTTTACATAAAGAAATAGTTCCAAATGTTAATTTTTAAGTATAACTTAACAAGCGAGACAAGAAGGAACATATATTTTTTATAAAAAAATATATATTTTTCTTTTGGAGTTATATTAAATCGAAAAATAGTCTCCGACTTTTTGTCTTTTCTACTCTATATAAATTAACATTATCAAAATGTTTTCCTTAAAAAAAAATCTGGATCGATGCCCATAAATTTATGATTTATTGTCCCTAGTTTATCTTTTCTTCGCTTTGGTGGTTTGAAAAAAGTTCGTAATTTATTGATTGATATTTCCGAAGTTTACTGAATTAGCTTAATTTTGATATTTGCCATTATCTTATACAATGTTTTTTTTATATTAAATTTTGGTCATAATAGTATATATACCAGGTGTGGCGGTTAATAATTCTTAATTTTTTCTAAAAAAAAACACGTTAAAATTGGGAGAAAGGTAAAAAATGGTTTATTCAAAGTATGCGTCATCGCTAGCTTCACATTTTCCCCATGTCTCTGGCAATTTGTTGATGCCCTCTCAGAAAAAGCGTACATCTTTTGAGGTGGTTCACTCACCAAGTCAGCCAGATAAAATAAGTGGTAATCGGAAGGGACTAATTCTTCACCATTTCTGGCGTGGTCATCTCACTTTGTCGACCACTGCGATGTTCGTCTTTCAGCAGCTCGTACGGACTCGTTTAATCTTTGCCGCCCAATATTTTACTGTTATAAACGAAGGAGCAGAGTCCCCCAGTGCAGAATTTAGCTCCGCTTTGATATCGGTTGGACTAAGTTCTTTCAAATGAAAGTATTATATTACATAACGATCACCAATTTTTTCCATGTTTACAAATTCGCTGTGAGCGTTTACTATTAATGGCTGCCAAACAAATACCAAATAACGTAGCGTCGTCAAACTTCAATCTTAAGCTTTATAAGGTTGCTACTTTCTACCATAGTCATTCTTTTCAAACAACAAGTGTCATCTATACCAGTATTCCGCAAACTTTTTGTGTTCAAGGTACACCTACCAAATCAAGAAATTTTAGAGGTACTCTCTTAAGTTGAGTTGATTCTACTAAAATTTTAGTAAGGTTATAAGAATTACTTTTTAATTGGTTGTTTTCTATTAATTGAAATAGTAATGAGATCTAGAGATTAGATGAGAGTAATGAGATAGTAATGAGATTCAGAATTAGTAGTTCTCAAATGAGTCAGTGGTGCCACCCAGAGAACAGTGTAACTTTCATGCGTGTGTTTACTTGGTTACTTTCTAGAGCATTGTCGAGAGCTACGGTTGAAGTAAATTGATTCTTTAAAGTAAGTAATAGAATGAAAATAAACAAAATTTCATAATTGCAGTGTTGTAATCATATATTAACCGTATCATACATGCAAATTAATTCTAAAGATAATTTTACCTCAGTGTTTTTTTTTTAACTACGATCAACTACTATATTTTACATCACTACCGACATAAAATCAAGATTAGAAAGTTGTAAATAAGTCAAATATTATTATTTTTATTTACTTATTTATAGGGTTTTATATTATTATAATTATCAATAGATATTTATTATTATACTGCAGGCAATTTTCTATCTACATTTCCAACCAATTACACTAAAAAAAAATTGGCATATGCCAAGGAATATCGCCCGACATTATATAATGAATCACGAATTATTAGAAATGGTAAGAATTATTTTCTATGCGCTTCTTTGTACAATATAGTTCATACTTATTTACAGATTATTATTATCACTATTGTTTATTCTAATTTTTAATATTATTACTTTTCAAAAGACCTCATATTTCTTTAATTTTTTAGAAATATTTTACTCCAATAATCTGAATACTTTTTCTTATTCATATTTTATTATATTATCAGATGATTTTCGAGCTCTGCTTCTGCTTGTCGAGTTACTTCCAGTTTCTAATTCCGTCAAAACTCCTAAAGATAAAGGTAAAGGGAAAGGTAAAGGAAAAAGAAAAGAAAATGAGAAAGAAAAGGAAAAATGGAAAGAGAACGAAAAAGAAAAGCGATAAAGAAAAAAAAGACCTGCTAACGAAGAGGATGAAGAAAATGAGCCTTTACAAATAAGTTTCCCTATTAAATATCTACTGAGATTTTCACCTGTATGTATGTCTTCTTTTTATACAAATTGTTGCAAGGGTATGTTAAAATAGAATAATCAAATTACGCGTACTTTTCCATTTTCTTTTTAGGAGGGTACTAATCTTGAACACATTCGTGAAAGACATTCGCGCTAAGAACAAAACAAACGTTCAGCCATATTTAGTTGCTGCTGCGAGTTAATCATCGCGAGAAAATACATTCATTATTGACATTTTTAAATAGTGAATATTCAATACGAATTAGAAGATTTTTACTAATTCTATTTTAGAGAGTATACCAAAGAAAAAACAATGTTTATTTAATATTTATTCATTATTAAGATCAATGTAATATGAAAAGATGTTTAATGGGAAATGTGAGCTTGCTTAACGGAGTATAGGCGATCAAAATTTGAACTCAATGATCCTCAGGCGTTCTCTTTTTTTTTATTTAATCGCAGTGAGTGTTGAAAACCCCAATTATCATAAATAAGTCGTGGCAAATGATAAGAGAATTCCAGTGGCACGCTTTAAAAGCAGTGGATACTCATTTTTTATATGCAGCCAAAAATGCGCTAGCTCTGTTTCGGAAAATTTTAGTTTTAATGTCCGATCAGTTTTTTGCTCCAAGGGAAATGATATCTGAGAATGGATTTCGTACCAAGTCCATAGGTTGCACTTAGGAAAATAAGAGTTATTTTTGCTGCTAATAGTTCCAAGTGATTCACTATCATAACCTGCACTTTTTTTCTGAATCGGTAGCCATGACATTTGGGAACATTTCATTACTACCATTGGTAGCGTGGCTGATCCCTAATACATAGGTCGAAAGCTTTCAATATTGTCCGATGACGTTAAAATATTAGAATTCCTGCCTTGCATTTTTTTGTCGAACTCATTTAAATGGGCGAATATATCTACCAGATATGCAAATTTTGCTACCCATTCTTCTTTTCTGAACCTTGGGCCTCTAAAAACATCTGGGTCTCATTTTTAGCTCGTAAATCCGAGAAAGCACTTTTCTACAAGAAAACCATCGTACTTCTGTATAAAACAGAAATAACTGATGATTTGCTCCGATTTCCTGATACATTACATTAAACAGACGAGAGTTCAGCAGTCTCAACTTGATGTAATTGACAATGTTGAGGACTTCTTGTAGGATAGACAACAATTCATCGAGTAGAGACTTTGTCATCAGTGCTTCCCTGTGTAAAAAGCAATGTAAATTTTTAATAAAAGGTTATAAATCCCATAATTTTTCTCGTCATAGCTGCTGCTTCGCCTGTGTAAATGCTTATACAATTGTGCCATTCCAAAATATGCTCACTGAAGTACTGGTCTGTTACTTTGAATATTTCTTCTTCCGTGGTATGTATAACCAGGTAGTAGCAGAAAAAAATAAAAAGTTTTTTTTTATTTCATATTGGTCAGTGTAACTCACATTTGAGATAAGATGCGGGTGATCACTAATATCAGTAGACTCGTCGACTTGTATCGCAAAAGCTCCATTAAGCCTTAATTTTGCAGTTAACGTTGATTCAATGTCGTTAGAAATATCATTAATGCGGCATGAGATCGTATCTGCCGACGCAGGTATTTTTCGATTTCCTTGGCGGCTTCTTGGCTAATCATAATCTTGACAACTTCCTTGCAGACAGGTAAAATAAAAGTTTCAGCAAGAGAATGAGGCTTCTTGGATTTAACTAGCATATTGGCGATCACCTATCTTTTTGCGCTTTGTCTAATGTTTTGAAAGACGAATCCATGAGAGCTACCTGTTTCTGAGACTGGTTTTTCAAACGTTTGAGAAAGGCTTTGTTTTTTTGTGCCACCGATGTGTGTTTAGTAGTTAAATGTCGTAAATGTTTTCGGGGCATCATCGAATTATTACCCAAAGGTTCTCCGCAAACAAGACATTTTAGGATTGGGTATGATTCGTCTTGGCAATATATAAAACCATAACTTACATATCTCATCATATTTTCGATTAACAAGCTTAAGTTTTTTCTTCGTTGACTCTGCTTGTTTTTGGGAATCATTAGTTTCACTTGACAAACGTGAGGTACGTTTAATGAATTCATCCATTATATTCACTTATTATGATCTTTTTTCTATTACTCTATTTATTTGTAATTACAAAAGTTAATTATGTTCGTGACGACATAATCACAAACTAGTTACTGGCGCGCGACAATGACGACTAAGCGGAGCGCAGGGCGAGGCGCGGCGCGCGATTGATGCTGTCTCGCTCCTCGCGCAACGAAGCGCCTCGCTCGAACTCTCAGCTGTGTGTATAGCTCATTCAAAGAAACAAGAGTTGCACGTCATCAATCTAGACAAATCTATTGCCAATTTAAATCCATAAGAAAGAAAAAATCATTTAAAGTTCAAAGCATTCTGTTTCCTTCTTCTAAACAACATCTTAGAATTCTTAAATATACGGCAAGTGGGTCATACTTTTGTTGCAGCAAGACTGTTTTAAGTTTGTAATTTAGATTTTTAAATGTAAAAGTATCAAAAAGAATAAAGAGAAGTATTATATGATATTGAGCTTTTCGTTTCGTGCTATCGCAACTCTATCCAAGAGAAAGCATAAGAGAAAATTCTGCTGTTTTCTTATTGAGGCGAAACATTTACGAAAACATAAAAAAATCTTCTTGGCTCATATTAAGTCGTAAAAAACTCTGAAATTTTTCGTCTTTTCGTTGCTTTGTACAAACGAATATTATCAAAATGTTTTTCTTAAATAAATCCTCCGGATCGATGCCCATAAATATATGATTTATCCTCTCCACTTTATCTTTTCTTCGCGTTCGTCTCTAGAAAAAAATACAAATAATTTATTTATTCAGTTACCAGAAGGTTATTCGTGATTCAGTGATTCGTGTTAATTTCTATGTTTCCTGTTATCTTACAATAAGTTTTATTTAGTTTGAAGGTCAAATAATAATTTTAGTAATTAACGTTGGATTTTGATTCAGTTTCCAGGTGGAAATTTGTACTAAATTCAAACAATACATTACACAGGTCGACATAATTTTTGTAACATTGATAAGAATGCTCTTTTTGCATTTCATTTAGGTAGTTATTAAAACAATTTTCTACAGAAATGGCCGAGCAGGCCCTCACGTGGGTGCCGCACCTAAAGAAGGTAACCGGGAAAGCAAGAGCCATGGCTCGTCTGCTTTACCCCCTAATGAACGGCAAAAGTAAGCTCTCGCTGAACATCCGAATAACCCTGTATAAAATCATGGTCCGATCCGTCCTCACCTACGGATCTCAGGCCTGGTTCCCGTACCTCCCCCCAA
This sequence comes from Cosmopolites sordidus, assembly GCA_031761425.1. Lineage (NCBI taxonomy): Eukaryota > Metazoa > Arthropoda > Insecta > Coleoptera > Curculionidae > Cosmopolites > Cosmopolites sordidus. The sequence continues at coordinate 591,483 of JARFXV010000810.1, forward strand.
CGTCGATTGCAATTCTGCAATCGTTCCAGTCACGTGCTCTTCGCACAATAGTAGGTGCCCCATGGTTTGTAAGGAATGCGCAAATCCATCGGGAAACTGACACACCAGAGCTTCAGACATTCCTGTCCAGACTTCTGGAAAAATTCCTAGCGACGGCGTCCCTTTCGGACAATCCGCTAATCAGAGCCACGGCAGCTTCATTGCCGGCCGTTGCCCCAGTATGACCATCCTCTTCGGTCATCACCTCCATGCCTAAAAGACGGCAGCTAAAACCCTTCGAATAAGCGACATTGTCGTGACGTTCGAAAAAATCAGTGAATACAAGTCAGGGCCTTCGGGTCAACTTAACCTCCAGGACAAGTAGTAGTAGTAAATGGCCGAGCATGCCCTATTTTGAAGTACCTGCTTCTCATTTATATCATAAGTTCATTGAAATTATTTGTACCCGATTGGATGGACTAGACAATTTGGGAATTACCGCATGACCTCAGAGGGGGTATTTCCACAGTATTTTACGCACCTTTAAGGGAAGTTTTATTATTTTCTATAGTTTAGTTTGTTTCTGTCTCGTTTACAGTACAGAGAAGCGCAAAAAAAATTGCAAAAATCCAGCAGATAAGTTTTGTTATATATGCAGACGATTTAGAACAAAGTCACAATCTAGATCTATATCCGAGGATGTCAAAAAAGCCTGTCTTTTATATTTTAGGTACCAAATTGGAAATCACGATAAAAGTTGGGGTCCTCATGTTTGCTGTGTGAGTTGTCACGCAAATTTAGTGCAGTGGATGCATTGCAAGATAAATTCTTCGCCGTTAGCTGTTCCTATGCTGTAGAGAGAACCTACTGACCAGGTAAGTGATTGCTACTTTTGTATCACTAATACAGAAAAGATTTCAAAAAAGCAAAGGGGCAAAATTCAGTATCCAAATTTGCATTCTGCACTTAGGCCAGTTCCTCATAGCCAGAAACTACCGGCACCGATTGTGCCTTTAAACCTGAACAACATGTTTCCCAATGATTCTAATTTTCCATCAGAATCTGATCCGCAAATTCCTGAGAACACCAATTGTGACCTAACCTTTTTAATAACTACCAGTGAACCTCACTTAATAACGCATAATGAGTTAAATGATTTGGTACGTGACATGGGATTGTCAATACAAAAATCGGGACGTCTTGGTTCCAGACTTCAGCAGTGGAACCTGCTAGATAAAAATGCAAGAGTTTCACTTTACCGAAAAGGGAATGTAACATTTTCAAGTTTTTCTAAAATGGAATGATCGCTATGCGTCTATTCTGATATTGATAGTTCAATGAATTAACTTAATAAGAAATAAGTATCTCCCGAATGGCGTATTTTCATAGAGTCGTTGAAATACAGCCTAAAAGCAGTCTTGATTCATAATGGAAACAAAAACCCCATCTATTCCTTTAGCCCATTCAGTAACAATAAAATAAACCCATGACAACTTAGCAACCATACTAAATCGTGTTAAATATGAACAGTGTTAGTGATATTATATATATATATATATATATATATATATATATATATATATATATGTATATATATATATATATATATATATATATATATATATATATATATATATATATATATATATATATATATATATATATATATATATATATATATATAATTAATAAGTAATATTAAATTCCTAAGAAAAACAAGCAAAAGTCAATTTTAATCTAAAAAGAATATTGCATCATGAAATAATATGAGGTCATCCCTAAGAAAACGAAAAACAAAAAACAGTTGGATAAAAGTAAAGAAAAACAAAAGAAAACCAGTATTAATATTCGGTCGAAGGAGAAAACGCCATGGTTGTCAGAAACAACACGCCTCATATTTTAAAAATTTAGGAAAAACGGAACTAGGGAGAATAGTCGGTCGGGATCTTTCGCCATTGTTTTTTGCATAATCTCGACGAATAAGAAGAATAAATTTGGCGCAGTGATGTGAGTTTTTGCCGATGGAAAGCAGCACTCCCGTTTATATTTACGGCATTATTAGGTCGAATCGGGAAAAACAAGAAAACAAGGAAGAGATGGTTCAATATGGAATTTAACATATTTACTGGAGTAATGCATAAAAAAAAGGAAACACAAAAACAAATAATTATATAATAATAAATACAACATAGACACACTCGATGCGTTTATAAATAAAAGCAAATACCACTTAATAAACTCACTAGGTTAATCCAATTCTGTCTCCATTGTTAGTCAGAGTATTATTAAATCTTCATACATATACAGGAATCGAACGGTGATATCGGATTTACTAAAAAGTCCTGAGCGCTTAGCTTGAAGAACAAATTTTTTAGAAGATCATCTTAATAATAATACAAGAACTGGCAATTTTAAGAATAGATTCCAGCCCTACATTAACAGTTCGTTAAATAACTCAAAGAACTTAAAAAACGTTAGAAGGGTACTTCAGGCTGCTCCACACATTCCAATTAAACCATTTTTAGGATTTCACCCCTCAGTACTGCGCATAAGAAAATACGAGTGGAAAGAGGAATTTATCATGAAATTTCCAGCAGTGATGAGAAAAGTATTATTTAGACCAGAGGTGGTCAACCTTTTTAGAAAAAGTGCCACTGCCTGAAAGAAAAATTATGCTTTCAACTTCTCCAACATACTAAAAAATAAAATAAAGTGAAAAAATGTTATCTATAGGCTGATTATGGGATTTTTACGCAAACAGCACATTTTTTTATATAAATCTGAGTAGTGGATATTTAAAATGTCTTGCAGAGAAATTGATATTTTTTCTTGCAGAAAAATTAAAAACATATTTCCATCATATAAAAAGATCAGCACCTTTTTTATCATCTTGAGAATCATCAAACGTAGCACCGAACGAATCCTGCAAAATAAATATTATATTTTTAAATCTATCATAGTTCGGAGCATTATGGACTTTGGTAGCTTCCTGCAATTTCTGCATTCATGTGAAATGTGTTAATGTTTTTGTCCCCAAAATCGAGAGAAAAAAGAAATCGTGTGTTCACAAAGGAAGATATATAACCAACTATGGTAGGAAAAATACAGTCTTTTTCTTAAATTATTGATTGGTTTGTCCGTTACTTTGTGATAGTTCATTTTTTAAAAAGGAATAAAATAATTTTTTGCGTTGTTATCTATCACTTTTATTTTTAATTTTGTGTGACTATAGTTTCTTAAAACGATTTATAATCGTTATATAAAAAAAATATAGTCATAATACATAATATCTAACGATACTGTATATAATATCGACGAGAAAAGATAAATCAATTCAAATTCCAAAATCTCGCGAGTGAAAAGCTAGTGTACACAACAATTAATGAGTATCTCGTCATCATCTTCCGTTACTTCCGGGAAAAGCTGACGAAATCGTTGTCGATTCAAAGCTCGAGCTCGTATTTTATTGAAACACCGCGCTACAGGGTCAGTAACAGGAGATAGGTTCAAGTTCATACTAATGGACATAGTGAAAATAAAATTTTTAAATCAACTACGCTCGATGCCAAAATCTAAAACCAGTTTAAAAAAAACTTAATGCCTTCCTTGGCAGTATAAAATCTACTGAGCCAGACAACCAGAGTGTTGCACTCGCTTCCCCTTGAGAACGGATAAACATAGTAAGACACAAGCAGAGCCGAAGCAGTGACGCTTTTCGGCGCTATTGCATTCAGTAGCTTATGAGTAGGGTTTTTACGGATTTTAACAAGCTTTCTGAAGACGAGATATATATTTTTTCGATTTTTTTAATTTTTTAATAAGTAAAACTCCTCCGTGTTACACTGTGGCACGCGTGCCGCGGTTTGGTTGCCCCTGATTTATATTATAGGTTATCAAAGGGGGCGGTAACGGTCCTCCAGTGGGTGCTGGAGCCTTCGATGGGGGCGGTAGTGGCATTCAGAGGCAAATGGGGGGTGTTAAGACAATCAAGAGTACCGCCGTGGTGTACTTGCCTATTAAGGAAATTAATATAAAATACTTTGAAAATACCTACAATATTATTGATTGATTTGTCCGTTACTTTGTGATAGTTCATTTTTTTTAAAGGAATAAAACAATTTTATACTTTGTTATCTATCATTTTAATTTTTAAATTTGTGTGATTATAGGTTCTAAAACGACTTACATTGTCAAACACTACTTTAAAACTAAGGTTTCACAGCTGTTTATTTAGCCTATGTACCTAATTTTATACTTTTATTGGGGTTCATTTTTTACAATATTTTCGAATTTCGGAGATTCGTCTGATCATTGAATAGCTGTCTAGACAGGTCTTTATTATATTTATAAATATCAATAGCTTCTAAAATGTTTATTTTTTTGTTTTTTGGCACTGTATGTAAAATGTTCAAATTTGTAATCTCGGGAAATATAGGTCCGGTATCTATGAAATGGTTCGCAAAATTAGAGTGTTGTTTCTTTAATATGTATGCAGATTTATGTTCTTTGACTCTGGTCTGAAAATTTCTGCCGGTTTGTCCCACATAGCAGCTACTCCACTCGTTGCAACTTAACATATAAACTCCAGATTTTGTATTTGTTGATGTTTTATCTTTGACATTAAAAATTAATAATAATAAATTAATAATTAATTTTGAGAATGTAAAATCGTTTGACGAAACTATAGTCACACAAATTTAAAAATAAAAGTGATAGATAACAAAGTATAAAATTGTTTTATTCTTAAAAAAAAAACCTATAATATTTATGAATAAATATTTCATCTAGTAATCTAATATTTTTATCTTATTATTATCGCGTAAATATCCATTACAACATTTTAATTAGGATTAGGTATATGTATATCCAATTCGGTTTAGTATTGTCGTAAGTAAGTCTTTGCAAGCTGATAAGCAAAGACGCGACTCACGCAACCAATATCTATAAATCTGTTAAAAAGTTAATTTATTGAAACCGTAACAAATTTTATATTTTAAAATATCGAAATCTAAGAACAAATGCTGGCAGTATAATACTGAGTATTTAAAATATGGGTTTATGAACTCCTACTAACAATTCATTACCTATGTGTTTAAATTGCCAAAAAGTTTTTTCAAATCAAGCCATTAAGCCATTATTAAGATGTTCCTTTCAAGAACTGGAAAAGACATATTTAAAACAGTCAACTATATCGAACCTTTTTGCGTCGTCTTCTAAACAAGAGGATGATGGCCTGTGAGTTTCATGTAATATTTTATTGTTAATGGAAAAAGTGAAAAAACCACGCACATCTGATGACGAATTAATCTTGCCTGCGGTCAAAGAGGTAATAAAAACGGTTCTTCATCATAAAACATCATCAAATATCAACAGAAAAATTCGTCTGAGTAATAATTCAATGCAAAGAAGAATAGATGAAATGGCTAAAGATGTTGAAATTTTCCATTCAGCTCGATGGATCAAAAAATGAAGCACTATACGTTCGAGTCAAAATAAAAACGTGTCCAAAGTTATTATTTACTAGAAATTTGGAAACCGATACAAAGGGAGACTCGATATGTAATACCATGAGTAAGTTATTTCAAGAGAAATAAATTTCTATTCGTAATATTTTATCAGCTCCTGCTCCAGCAATGAGCAGGGGCGTTATAATAAGCAGTACTAAATGTACTAGCTGTACATTGTGTTATTCATCTTCTGCATTTGATTTTAAAAAATCCGATTTAACGTCTACATATGTTACCATTACTCCATTGTACTATTAGAACAGTCAATAAGATTAGAAGTAATTCATTGAACGACAGATTATTTAACCAACTTAGTAGTGGGCAATAGAACAGATATTTTTAATTGCATTTCCTTCATCGTATTTGGCAGAGTGTAGATTCAGCGCAGTAACTAATTTCCTGCCTAGAAAGAGGAACAGACTGCAACTGATGTTAACGAAATTGGAAGCCGATATTAACAAATTGCTAAAACTCTACCAGCAACCAAACCATCCCATAATTTTATTTCTTATTAATTTTGGGTTTATGTTTTAATTTGCAATAAATAATTCTACATTTTATCATATTTCTAATTAATTTATACTTTGTGATTCTTAATAGATAGATAGACAAATAAAATAAGTATAAATAATGTGTAACAATATTTAAATATTTTGCATAATTAACTATTGTGGACAAAAGAGCGTTGGAATTTTTTTTTCTTGTAAAGGTGGCGATGGTCCGGAAAAAGTTGGAAACCTCTGATTTAGACGGATCTGATGGTTGGGTTTACTATTTTTATGACTTCCGGAAAAAAGAGACGTTATGTACAAAACGACAAGCCAAAATACAAAAAAAAACAAACAAGTTAGTGACGATTGAAGTGAGTGCACTTAGTTCAGTTCTTTCATTTAAAATTAATTTCCATCAAGTATTTTTTGGTTAAATATTAAGTCACAAACGAATGGGCTATAAGTTCGTTAACAGATTTGTGTCTTCAAAATCAGTTTTAGTAACAACTTTATGTCCAATGAAGTACCTAAGGAAGTAAAATAATTAGTTACATTATACGGCATCTACCGAAACGTTTTCGGAGAGCTCTAAGCGTTCGTATTAGGAGAACTTCATTCTATTATCTTTTCCCTATATCTACGGAACGACACTGTTTGCCAAAGTTGGAATGGAGATCGAGTTTCTGAATCACAGTTAAAAGTTGCTACAGTCGACTTAAATCTATCCGGTATGTGTCTCTTGTACTCTATCCTAGAATTTCCTAGAGTTTCGAGATTACGAAAGATTAATTAAATATAAACGTTGGTCTAATTGTACAGCTATTTCGAGCAGTCGATTCGAAATGTGTAGGGGATTAGATTTAATTCTATAAAAAGCAAATTAGTATTTAAGCGATCTGTAAAAAAAATTGTTGAATTTCCCATTTCGACTTGGTTCAGTTCAGAAAATGTTACGCAGTCGAAATATTTTTGCTAAATTTGTGAAATAATTTGAATCTTTGGAAAAATATATGTTCTGTTCTATAACTTCACATCATAGATGATCGTTTTTTTATATTCGAAGATTGAGTGAAAAGTCTAAGGTTAAACACTATTTTTTGGGTTGAAATATCATCGCGCAAACTAAAGAAAAATTGAAAAAGAGGGCGTTCCGTTGTGGTAACATGATAATCATTACCGTACGTCCTTCATGAACATTTGGCTCTGAGGAAGCTTCAGCGCGATGTGTACATAAGCTACCAGAATGAAAGCATTACGGAGAATTGAACGGCGACTAGGGTTATTCGCTATCTCAAACGGTTTCTGAGATATCCGCAAAAAACTATCGGAATAATTCAATTTAGGCAAACTGGTCAATTTGTGAAAAATCATATCTCAAAAACTAAAAGAGATAAATCAAATCTGCTGTAGGATTATTGATGCGCGTGGTTTGGAGTGTTAAATATCCAAAAAATTAGTCGATTCTAATTTTTTAAGTTTTGCATTTTGGAGTGCAAATTTTCCAAACCGGCCAGTTTAGCATAATCAATGTAGTTATGGAAACGGAAATATAGAAAGGGTAGAAGAACTAACATTAACATCACATATTTAATTCGCGTGAGAAAACAATACTTTTTGATGTAAACATATCAGCAAGATCTTAGTATGATTGAAAAGCTTTCCAGAAAGTAACACAAAACATTCTCAAATCAAATTTAAGAAAATGTTAAAAATAATATAGATTACAAAGCATTATAGTAAGACCAAATCCAATAATGAAAGAGATAAGGGTATGATAGAAAATGTAAATATAAAAATATAAAGTATGAAGAGAAGTATAGAGAAAACTAAATATCTTATGAGGTTGAAATACATGGAGCGTTAGTAGAAAGGAATCTGCTTTGCGATAACACCGTCATCTATCGATAAATTTCCTGACTCTTCACTGTCTCCTCGTAAGAAGTTTAATTAGGCAAAATTAAAATTTGGTAAAAAAATGTGCTTTGTATGGTTCTATGTTCTTTTATTCGCTAAATTAAGCTATTAATTAATACTTGGCATGGTTTAAATCAGGTAAGATTGAAGTCATTAATAGAAAAATGTATTCGATCAGAATAAAATTGAAAAAAGGCTGATTCAGAAAAAAAGACACAGTACAATCCAATTTCATTGACGAAAAAATAGCTGTAATTTCGAAAGACTTTTCTTTTTATATCGAAAATCGAATGCGAATGGGATGAAACACGGCAACCTTGTATACGAAATATATTCGCGTCAGAATATTTTAGAGTTAGAGGTTCGTATGGAGATTTGTGGGGTGTTAGGGAATAAAGTTACTTACACGAAAACAAAATCCAAGATTCAGATATATGATGGAACGTTCTCGAGAAGGAAAACTTTTTTATTCAATATTTATCAATTTGTATAACTTTTCATTTGGTAAATTTTTTGTAGTGCTTTTCAAGAATTTTTGCTTCGAGACGAACACTTATATTCTGTCAGGTTTTGTAAACAAGGATTTTAGCTAATTTAGTTTTTCGTTTTGGCATTTCGAAAACTAAAATTTCGATTGTTATGTATGTGTATACTGTACATACTAGAGTGTAATAACATATTTGCTTTTTCCAGGTGCTTATTATAGTCTAAGAGCTAGCAACGTTTTCGAGAGACAATTTTAGGTAAGCTGATTTTTTGATGTGCTCTCTCTTTCGCTCTTTCGGTCAGCGTGAGGACTACCTGGCTGACAGTAGAGGTCTCATTTTCCTATGCGCATAATACCTATACAGGTAAAAATATTAACTTTTGAAATAACTGCCGGTCGCATGGCGCAGACGGTAGAGCGGCGATCTGTCGCTGCTGTACCGAAACGGCATTGGTGCGGTAGTTGGTTAGATTCCAGCGCTGAGATGGTTGTTTTTCTTTAATTCATCTGTTCATCTTATTTCCCATTCCACACACACATATCCGCACCTAAATGCCTGTGATTGTTTTTAGGCAAGAGTGTAAAATCCGATAACGAATTACCCCTCAGTTACGCCAGTTAAAAACTTTTGAGAATTGTTCTACGTTGGTCATTCGCCAGTCAATAAGCTTCCTGATAGACTTATGGGTAAGCACATAACCAAGGGTTTATAGCCCGAGGGGGGTGTTGGCCTGGGTTTGTCGGAAGTTGATGACCGTGGTTCGGAACCCACGTTAAGCTGTAGGTCCAGTCGCTAAAAAGCCTTGTAGTTGCTGATGAGTCTCTAACTCCACTCCTTAACCTTTTTTTTCACATAATTTGAAGAATCTTTTATTGACTTTTATCAACTTTTAGAAATATAAATTTATAATCGCCAGACATTTTTATTATTATTAATAATGTGTTATATGTTATTTAAAAAACAAAGATATTTTAAAAATATTTTAATATGATATTATTTAAACATTAAAAAATTTAAAATTAATTTGCCATACAATAATTCAATTGTTAAACCAAGACCCTGACCGAATTAAAGCTAAAAAGTATTGCGCGGTATTATGCCGGTAGCCAGAGAGATATTTGCAAAACAGATTGCTGGGAAAGAAATAGAAAAACATTAAGTTCATTTTTGTAGCGTTATGGTATGAAATTTGAGCATTTCAATTATTTGACGTATCAAAAATTACGTTTCTTATTTTAAATGCTTTGATCATCAGACGCAAATTACTACTGAATAAAGTTTTTTCATTCTATAGTTATGTCACAAAAAACTGATAATCTTCATATTCAAGAGTATATTAATTTGGTACGTAAAACTGTTGTTGAAGATCCATAAATTTCCATTAATCGACGTTCAGAACAATTTGAACTCAGTAAATCTACAACATAGCGTATTTTACGAAAGTATTTAGACCTAAAGGCATATAAGGTTCAAATAACACAAGAACTAAAGCCACTGGATCACTCAAAACGTCTTGCATTTGTCAATTGGGTCAAAGAACAAACTGATGCCTTTTCTCACAAAATCATCTTTTCAGATGAAGCACAATTTGAAATTGGTGGATATGCTAGTTATCAAAACCGTCGTAATTGGGGTGAGGAAAATCCACGATTGATTCATGAGAAACCTTTTCATGAGAAAACGTTTGGTGTGTATTATGGTCAGGAGGTGTAGGGTAGAACCGGATAATACCGGTCAGGAGAAAATACCGGTCATTACTATTTCCGCCATATTACTGCGTTCCCGCGCAGACACGTATAAAGCGCGTGGAGTGACCTCACCCCGCACTGACACACCAACACCCCGCTCATTACCCAGCCGGCATCTAGGATGAACGCATGTTAATAGTTTTCGTGCTACTTGAAGTAAATTTTCGAGGTCAAACAATGAGAGGTGAGTGTTTGTTATTTCACATTTGTTGCATTGTTACCTATAATTGTTGTAGCATAATTATCAAGGATCCCAAGTGATAATAGATTTTTAATTTGTCTCGATACGTTTTTAACCTAAAAATGTTTTCACGGAAATGTTTCTAGACGGGCAATGCTAGTCACCCTGACTGGTATTACCCGCAAGTAAAATTACTACATGGTCAGTTTTTTTTATTATTTTAACGATTGCATATTATTTCAGGATGCCTAATACAAGAAGCCAACTATGTTTAAAGGCGTCATGGGACCAAGATCAATTATACAGAGGTTTTAAACTAGTGGATGAAGGGAAATGTATTAGAGAAGCAGCTCGATCTACTGGCGTGCTATTTTCAACGCTTCAAGAAAGATTGAGGAACAAGAACCTCGATAGTCCACTGCCGGGAAGATATTCAGCCTTCACAAGGGAACAAAAACATTAAATATAATCCCAAGTTAAGTTCCTCTGTAAAATGTTTTATGGGTGGGCTTCGCTTCAAATTAGAAAGATGGCGTTATGAATATGCTGTAAAAAATAACATTAAGTATAATTTTAACGAAACTCTTGAATAAGCTGCTCAAGGACTGGCTCAAAAGATTCATAAAAATAAATCATTTGTCCATCAGAAAAGCTCAAGGCTTGCGCCTGAATAGATCCACTGCCTTTAACAAGAATGAAGTTGCTATATTTTTCAAACTTCTTACAGAGCTATAAGATAAATATAAGTTTCTGCCAAGAAATATATAGAATGTAGACGAGACCGGAATTTCCTCAGTGGAAGACCCTGGTAAAATTATGACTGAAAAAGGAAAAACGTGTGGGTCTATAACTAGCGGAGAAAGAGGAAACTACCGGAGTCTACGTCCTACCAATACTAATTTATCCTCGACAGAGACGTTCACCTGCTTTAGAAGCAGATGGCCCTCGTGGAACTGTCTATCGGTGCTCAAAAAATGGGTGGATCAATGAAGATTTCTTTGTAGATTGGCTAAAACATTTTGCAGATTTCACTAAACTTTCAGAAAATGAGATTATGTTGCTTGTTCTCGACAATCATTCCAGCCACACATATTTTGCAAAAGCAACAACGTAGTTATGATATCATTGCCATCACATGGCTCGCATAAGATACAGCGTCTGGATGTTTCCATCTATAGTCCGCTTAAAGCAGCTTACAAACAAGAATTCAACCATTTCATTAAGACTCAATTGGGAAAAAAGATCACCCAAAATGATCTCGTTTCACTGTTCAGGAGAGCTTTTCAAAAAGTAGCAACCATTCCAAAGGCTGAAGTAGGTTTTGCTGCTACAGGAACATATTCTTTAAACTCGGGTGTGTTTACAGATGAAGGTTTTGTGGCTGCTGATATTTTAAACAGCAACAAGGTGGTAGTTTCGGTAGAAGAAATATGAGACCGGGGTAATAAGACCCCAGATACCCAAATAATATTAGATGAACTTAGTGATCCACCAATTCATTTATAGACAAACTCATCTCAATCTCCATTACTTTTTGTTGATTTAATTGAACCAGCTTCGTTAAATAACACACCAACGACTTTCAAACTCCAGCAATGAACAAACTTTTATAACAACTTCATTACTCCAACTTGATTATCATCTGATTTGTGATTATTTATCCTTGAGTGACCGGTAATACCTATTTTTACCCTAATTGGGTCGTATTTCTTTCAGAAGGTCGTTGGTGAAACTGTAACTGTGTAGTGTTAGATATCGTGAGGTAATAACAAGTTTTTGAGGGTTGAATTAAATTATATAAATCTGGATATTTGGTTCCAACTGGATGGCGTTACACTTCAATTCTCTACAATTGATTTATTGATTTATCAAACAATTGATTTATCGAGAGAAGATTTTCCTGGACGACCTATTGAAAGAAACGGTTATGTTAATTGGCCACCAAGATCATGTGATTTGACACCGTTGGACTATTTTCTTTAGGGTTGCGTAAAAAGTCAGGTCTATAAGAACAATCCACAATTGATTCCTGAAATAAAGGATGAAATTATTCGAGTCATTGGTGAGATAGAGATAGGGTTATGTTAAAATGTCATTCAAAATTTTGATAAAATGTGTGTGTAATTTTTTATTTTTAAACAAAGAAGAAAATGTATATTCTTTTATTACACCCTAGTATCTTGAAAGCATCAAAATAACTTTGAATGATTGAAGCAATATTTTTCCTTGTATTGTACACTTTGCGGTATTTGGTAAACAGAAATAATAGTTTTGTTCTAGCATCAAATTTCTGATGGTTTGAAACCAGTTTGATGGATTTAATAACTGCGCATGTTCGTCCCTAAACTTGGTTGCAAACGGTTTGGGATTTTTACTTGCCAGAACGCTTATTTTGTGTGACATTTCTCTGCGTCGTTAAGTCACCCTTGTTTATATTTTTATTTGAAAATAGTAAAGCGAACAAAGTAGTTTTTTTTATCATAAATGTAATAAAGTTGATTAAAATGGATAATAGTGATGTTAACGGTGTGTTTTTGTACCACATTTACTATGTTTTTCTTTAAATATACGACTTTAGATTTATAGATATCTCAGAATTTGTTATAATTTCGCCCCCATGTAACACAAGCAGTGCGTCTGTACCCGTACAGCAGTATTCTTGTGTGCCGTTACAGCTGAGGCCTTCTACATCAAAACTTTTGTTTATATATCAAACTGGAAGAAGAATTAATCAAATTAATTAAACAGAAATTAATGCGATTTTTAGCAAAAAAAAACATAAACCCAGAAATTTTACTCAGCTCATCAAGCATTATAACTATATCATCGAATGAAGAAAATTTGGGAACTGCAAGTTAAATTGAAAATGCTGAATCAGACTTGGAAGTCAACGATGCAAATATATTTATTGAAAAAACACCAACAACCCCTGCACCTAGGAAAATAAGAAAACCGATACAGACTACAAAGTATAAAAAGGATGGAACTATTAATTAATTAATTATTAGAAAGAAGAATTTAGTAAAAATACAAAATCTAATATCAATTCACTTACGTAAATTTCATGTTTATATTAGTTTTTGTTTTGTATTATATATTAGATGTATGTAGAAAGGAATTATTAATTTATGTAGAATTTTGTTTATTTTGGGTTTAAGAATTATTAAAAATTACAAACTAGGTTATCAAATGTTTTTTCTTTTATCTGAAAATATTTAATAATGTTACATTACTTAATATAAAATATTTGTTGGCAAGCCTTGGGTACACAATAAGACACACAGCCAACATGAAAATTATATTTAAATTTAGATGAAATAATATAAAAAAGTATACCCTAAGTAAAAAGAAAGTCACACCATTCAAAAGAAGTTCGTGTTTAGAAGTCTTCTAAAGGAGCTTTTAATTTTAATTTCAGTGCTGTTTTTAAAAATCAATTCTGAGCTTAAACTATACAAAATATAACACTATTAATGCCATCTTAAAACTATTGATATTTTGATTGTTCTCGTCCTCCTCCTTATTAATTACAAGTATAAGAGGGTTTTCTATATTTGATAGAATTTCATCTCTTATAGATAAATTGTGCAGTACACTGCAAGCCCAAATGAAATACACTATATCCTATATCCACCAGTAAGCCAAAACAGTGTTCGATAACATCATGGGTTGTAGATAATTCCCGAGTAAATAAAAATCGTGACACCTATCTACCAATTCTGCACATAGAAGTGAATTTCGAAAACCCTGCTGTCATGAACAGAGCCAGGATATCCAATAAAAATGTCTCTTATTCTCAAATTATGTTCACACACAGCTTGCGTCTGAAAATAATTAAAAGCTAAATTGAAAACATTAATATGAAGGGTATCAAAAAAGGAATATGAATATTACTTGAAATAGATTTCATATAAGCTATAAATCTTCCTCACTGAACTTACCTGGAAGGAGTAAAAATATTTTCTATTTAAATATGAGTCTGGATCGATAGTAGGCTTGTCAATGTAAGCCGTCAATAACCCCAATCACACCTAGAAATACCTTTTCCGTGAAATGCCTGAGGAAATGTTTTAAAACACGAAAACTAAATAGCCTCAACATTTGCATTTTGTCGATGTTATCTCAGCGAAACAATAAAAATATAAAAACTTTAAAAAATTAGGTCCTACATAACCAAATAATCCAAAGTCAAAACAAATCAACACACATTTCCAACTATTGCGCATGTCATAAACTAAATTGGACGGTTGGCCAGTAGTTTGCAAACTGGATCTTGTCGTCGCTAGAACTTCTGACTGGTAGTTGGAATCCGGTAATTAATTTGCTAGAACGCGTACATTTGTTTGTGCAAACTCCGGATGATTCCGAATTGTTTGAAATCGTTGCTAGAACAAAGCTAATATTAAGGTATATTGAAAGGAATACAAAAAGGTAAACAGAAATAATATTCAACATAGTGGACTAGAAGTAGACATAATTAAATCTTTAAAAATCGATACGTGGAATTTAATTAGAATAATTTTCACCGTCAACGTGATAAAGAATTGAAATAGTAAGGGAGAAAAAAGAAAAAATCCGCTTACATAGCCGCCGATGTGATAAAACGGATACCGCCATGACACGGTTAAAATGTTGAACGTAATGGACAAATTTGTCCTGCTGGTCGGCGAGCACCGAGCTCAGTTCGAGATCAATCTAAATAAAATCCCAACAGTACGATCGGGAAGCGGAAAACTGTCCGGCTTTTCGATCGGCTCACCATCGTTCCCATCAATAAAAACAAATGATACTGGGACGGCATCAAGAATAGGGTAAATTTTGTTGTAAAATTTAGAATGTTCGAAAATGATGTTCGGTTTAATTAACAAGAATCGCTTGTCGACATAACCTTACTTTAGTTAACTTAAAATAGTTGGGTGGGGAGAAAAGAGTGTGGCTATCGATAATGCCTTCAGGTACGAGAGAAGAGTGAAGACTGAGTGTGAGTAATGACTTTACTCTATAATATATATAGATGTTGATGTTGATGTTGATGCCGATGTTGTTTGCTTGTTCCGTATGCTTACTTTATGTTCCTCTATTCTGGCAGATATTTTTCGGAGAGGGAGGACGCTCTACACTTGCCGCCAACGTGGAAAAGCGTTCTTAGACCAGCAGACTCGGACAGCACAACATCCAGAGCACGACTGGAAACAAAGACGTTGCAAACGCCTCAGTAGGCGGAGCTAGCGCCAGTACCAGCCAATCGCTACCGACTAAGACCGAGGCCAGAAGTCATACATATTACACGGCGAACCGATATCACTCAGACAGTCACGAACCTCGCGACAGTAAGCACCGAAGATGCCAAATGAGATTTTGGCGAAACGTCTGCAAGCTCCCGACAGGGACCAACCCGATAACCGGATGTACTCCCGGAAAAAACCCAATACATGTTTTTCCATCCGTGAAACAGTACGCACAAACATATATATATATATATATATATATATATATATATATATATATATATATATATATATATATATATATATATATATATATTATTATTATTATTCACGTATGGGCCCTGGTGGACCACGCGAAGTACAATTAGAGGCGTTTGTTGTTGTTAGCCTTCCTTTGAGCCCATACTAATTTCATTCTTTCGCTATGAGCTTTTTTCCTTTCGTCAGACCAAGTTGCTCCAGTCTTCCTACATTTTTCTCTCTGGCCAACCTTCCAAACGTTAACCTTGTGTCTGAAACAACCTCTATCCTGAATTTGACTTTGTGTAATATTTGCTGATCTTAGGTCCTCTTTAATTGCCGCAATCCATTTAATTATTTCTACTTTAGCACTACTCCTATTTTCATAAAATTCGACTATTTGTCTAGTTAGCCTACTCGGATTCGTCCGTTTGATGTGTCCGTAAAACTTAAGTCTTCTTTTTCTCATATCGCTATATATATATATATATATATATATATATATATATATATATATATATATATATATATATATATATATATCAGTATTAACATCAGCCCGTGTCGATCCACTACAGGATGAAGGCATGCATGCTTCAGCATGCTTCCAACTTTCACGGTCCTGGGCTTTTCTCTGTCACTATGGTCCAGTATACTTAATGATGTCATCAATCCATTGTGCTTTCGATCTTCTTCGCCGACGTTTGCTATGAAGCGGTATCCACTCTAGGATTGCCTTGGTTCATCTGTCATTCCATCGCCTCGCTGTATGGCCTGCCCATCTCCATTTCAATTGCTTTACTCTTCCAATGATGTCACAGACTTTCGTTTGTTCCCTGATCTCGTCTTGTAATGCCAAGCATACATTTTTCCATTCCCCTCTGTGCTATCCGAAGTTTTTGAATTGATTGCGATGTGAGTGTCCAGGTTTCCCTTCCGTATATCATAATGAAGACTCTTCTTTCCAGACAAAGTGAGAGTCTGCTCTTAAACACAATGTTGAGCCGGCCAAATGCCTGCCAGCCACATTTAATACGCCGTTCCACATCCCGGGCGATATTACCCTCCATTAAAACCCTCTGCCCAAGATATATAAAGCTGTTCACAATCTCTAAATCCCTTCCTAGAACTGACATTCTTCTGCCCTGAGCGAAGTTATTGAACATAACCTGACTCTTTTTCAGGTTTATTTTCAAGCCAAATAGTTCGCCATCCCTTTGCAGTTCTTGTATGCGTCTTTGCAGCTCCTCTGGGTCTTGTGAAAGGAGAATGATATCATCTGCAAATCTAAGATGGTTTAAGTTTGCACTATTGATTTTTACACCATCCTGTTCCTAATCCAGTTTACGGAATACTTCTTCAAGGCCAGCACAGAAAAGACTAGGCCATATCACCTCGTTCTACATTAATTCCCGCTTCAAGATCATCAAGTGAATTGTGGCTGTAGCTCCATCATATATCGATCCTAATACATTTACATATGCTTTATCTAGTTCTTGGCTAAGCAGTGCATCCGTTATTGCATGCTTTGAGATGGAGTCAGATGCTTTTTCGTAGTCGATAAAAGCCAGGCACAGTGGCATGGTAATTCCTCACAAAGTAGGTAGCAAGCGCCCTCTAGGAACTAGGTTAAAACTAGTGCCAAATTCGGATTTGTCACCTTTGGAAACCTAACTACCCCGATTTTTAATCTGATATCTTCAACCGTTTTAAATTATTTCAAGTTTTCGAAAATTTAGTTTCATTTTCAACGCCCTATATCTATTTAACAATTATTTTTAATTATTTGCAGCAAAATATTTATCTGAATCAGTTGACAGTCCAGTAAAAAAAATGGCAGGATTAGAATATTGAAACAACTTGATTGCAACAGTTGAAATGTTAAGATTGATAATCAACAGGTACTCTCAAAGAAAGTTAAAAGTCCCATGATTATAAAGAAATTATTAAAATCGGAAGCAACAAACAGTTCGATAAAATCACAGGAAACTAAAGAAGTTATAGTTGTAGAAAGTGAAAACTTTAAAGGCAAGAATCTAAATGTTGTGGCGCATTCAACTCCAACTTTTATCAAAAAAATCAGATGTTTTGGATATTCCAGATATACAAATAACTGAAACTGATAAGCCAGAAGAATCAAGAAGCAGCAATATAACTTATAGTAATGGTTTAGATGAAGGTATTACAGAAAGACTAGCACTGTTTCCAGAAACTAAAAAAACTAAAAGAAGAAAATTAAGGAGGCATCAGAACTTACTGAAGTTAATATTGAAGTATCTGTCAAACCAAAAAATAATGTCAGGTCCATAAGAAAACCAAAAAAATTATCTAATGTAGTTAATAGTCCAGTAAGAAAAGTAGCAGGAATAGATATGCTTTAGATGAAGATATTACAGAGTTTACCCCTATCCCAAGATACACTAACACCTTCTTTTAATAAATTTTTTTTTATTATTGAAAATAGATTTTTCAATGTCGTCTTCTTTTCGATCGATACTCTTTGTATGCCTTCCAAAAAGTACGACTTGTAAAATAGTCCCTTGTTTCGGCGATGATCTCTTCATTTGATATAAATTTTTTCCAACTGGCACTTTCTTCATGTCGGGAAGGAGAAATAAGTCGAAGGGGGCCAAGCTCGATTTTGACCAATTTTGTTGTTGCAACGGTGCGCGAAATGGCATATGAACTGACCAAACTTTACGAGAGTGTTCTACGACTAAAAGTAAGTTTGCTTTGTCATATAAATCTTAGATGGATAACACTGGGGAACAGCAATTTTGTTGACTTGGATCTGTGACTTGTTTAATTTTTCATCTCTGAATTCGAAAATATTCATAGTTTTTCTCTATCACGTCAATTTCTTAAACTACAGCATACCCCTCATTTTACCTTAAAAGTGTACATAAGAAAGGAAATAAGGTGAGATCTGACCAAATAGAGTAGAATATTTTATTCATACAGAGGTTAGCATATAATTAAAAGTTAAATTCTGTTTATATAAAAAATAAATAAAAGATATTATGGTAAACATTTCTTCTTATAGCTTTTCCTGGAGTGTTCAGTTTGAGGAAATTCTCGCTTGATGCTCCAACAGTAGTCAGCCATCATACTGACATCCCATCTACTTTGATACCGCGCTTCTATAACCTTTAGATCTTGGTGGAATTGCTCGCCCTGTTCATCACTAACAGCATCAATATTTTCTGGGAAGTTAGCAAGATGACTATGTAAGAAATGCAGTTTGATGCTTATGTTGCAACCGAGCTTTTTAAAGCTCTCCAAGAGTTGTTGACCAATTTCGATGTAATTCGGAGCTCGTGTATTTCCAAGAAAGTCTTTAACAATATTTTTAAAAGCCAACCAAGCATTCCTTTCAAGTTTGGTCATTGTTTCAGTGAAATTTTTATCTTTAACGAGTTGCCGAATCTGTGGACCATCAAACACACCAGCCTTTATCTTTTCATATGACAGGCTAGGGAATGCCGAAATGATATACTTATATACTTAAAGCAGTCTCCGTCAATTGACAAAGCCTTAACAAATTGCTTCATGAGACCTAGTTTTATATGCAAAGGCGGAATTTTTTTTCGGTTGACAAGCGGCTGATTTAAAATGTTTGGGTCACCATGTTTGGAGCTCTGCTGTCCCACATGCACAAAAAACAGGGATACTTGGTATACTCGCGTTGCTTGCCAAGAAGGAAGCAGACCATTTTAAGGTCAACACAGATGTTGATCGCAGATACGCAGATCTCATACGTAACTGACTGAACTAGTTTTGGATGACGCAACGTCACTCATGCCCCCACTCCTAGGTCGAAGAAGGTTCGCCGGTAGGAGAGCAGGAGTGACTTCTGTGATTCGCCAAGCTTAGTCGGATGCGCAACAACTGTAGAGACAAAACTTGACGTCATAGAAAAAAACTAAATAAAGTTTTGGAATTAGCATGTCAATTTACGTATAAAACAGCTTAAATATCGAACTCAACAGAAATTATTTTTCAAATTGTTCCCCAGTGTAATGCGTCTAGATGGATAATGCTAAGAAAGCTACGACCCCGCAAATGGGGCATCGTGAAGACTGATTTTTCCAAATACTTCCGAAAATATTTACAATAAAATTAAGAAATTTGGTGAGTGTTTACACTTTGGGCGCGGAAACAAAGGGTGTATTTCAAATTTTAAAAGTTCATTCCGACGCGTGACATAATGAAGGGTCCAAGGTTATAAAAGGTCCCGTTTGGTTTGTTTGTATATATTTTTATTTTAATTAGAGATGATGTCAATTTTTTCGTTTGAGGGTATTTAAAGGATAAAGTCTATGTGACTCCTGTAAATACCAGAGAGGAGTTGATTTAAATAATTCAAGACGCGTGTGCAGATTGGCGGGCTAATCCAAATTTTATTTACAACGCCGCACAATCTGTTGTACCCATGCACCAGAAATATTACTAGTTATTTGTAATTTATCGTAATTAAAAAAAAAGTCTAATATAAATAAATAAGATTTTAAGTTTTAACATTTTTTTGAAATTTCTTCTTTTTTTCATTTGGATGTGCTTTATAGTGCTGCTCACGAAAAATTTAAAAGGTATTTACTCGAAAACGGTGCATCTTATTGAGGAGAACTAACAGTACCCCTTTTACGTAAAAACGTTTGTGGGGGCGTAGCTAGTCATTTTCTTTTTAAATTCTTGCGCTTTACGTGCCTATTTGTCGACATTTGTTTTTAAGTTGGTATGACTATCCTTGTTATTTGATTTGCAGAAGTTCCTTTAAATAAAACCCAAAGTATTAATTCATACATACACACTTCTTTTGTTTTTTCAAAGTTATTTCGTCTCACTGTAATCTTCTCCCAACTTTTTTCCAGTCTCAGAAACAGTTCATATATTCGCCTTCTGGTATTTCCTTCAAAGTGGCCAAGGAGCTCTCTTAAATTGCCTCCTTAAATAGACTCAAGAAGGCGTCCAAGAAGGCATTTCTTCAATTAAGGACACAGGGAAAGGTCACATGGTGCCATATCTGGTGAATATGGTGGAACGATATTTATGTTCTACACAAATTCACAATTCAGTAATATCTATAATGTCTAATCCTTAAATTGCGATTACTCAGTACAGGATGCTCGGTTGACGTGGATGGTCTTTTAGAATGCGATTCAACATTTATTTTTGAGATAGTTTAACGACGTAATGTTTTCTTAACATTTTTAAAATATACGTACGAGAAATTCCTAAATACCTAAGTTTATCATTTTAAAAAACACGCATTAACATTTTTTATAATTACAAAAGACGCCATCATTTCTAACTTAACTTCTTTGTGAAAGTTCCAGGTAACGGTTAATTATTCTTAATTTTTTTAATTCATGGCGCTGGAGACAATTATCGGTTCACAGTCTAATCTCTTATGTAATTTTCTTGCTACGACACTACCTTTCAAAACGATCCTGACTGGAGACGAGAAATGGATATATTTCCAGAATCCAAGATGTAGAAGGTCGTGGATTGACCTGGGACAACCATCAACATCGATCGAAAGACCGAATCGTTTTGGAAAGAAGACAATGCTGTTCATTTGGTCGAATCAGAAGGGTGTTGTAAAATTGCCAGAGAGATGGAAAAAATATGCAGCTAGCGCTGGCATATACTTTGAATAACATACATTTTTTACATATTTTCTTGCCTTTTTCCCAATTTAAAAGTGTTTTTTTAAGAAAAAACCACACTTGGTATAGTAAATGGAATTGTAGTTTTCCTCAAAAATCGATACTTGGAATTCGACGAGAGCATTTTTAATCGCCGACGTGAAAAAGAATTAACACAGAATGAGGAAAAAGAAAAAATCCGCTTACACGGCAGCCGAAGTGATAAAACGGATACCGCTTCACTGATACGGTTAAAATGTTGAACGTAATGGACAAATTTGTCTTGCTGGTCGGCCAACCCAACTCGAGATCAATCTAAATAAAATCCCAGTAGTACGATCGGGAAGCGGAAAACTGTCCGGGTTATCGATTGGCCCACCGTCGTTCACCAATGAAAACAAATGATATAGGGCTGGAATTGAGGATGGGATAACTTTTGTTGTCGGTAAAGTTTGGAATGTCCGAAATTACGTTCGGTTTGATTAACAGGATTTGCTATCGGTGTCGCCGTCGGAAAATTCAAATTGTATGAGGAAAAAGTGTCGCTGCCGTTACCGTTAATGAAGATTTCTAGTTTTTTGATTCTGTGTGATTAGGTAGTATTTTGCAAGTATCTTTAAATTCAAACATGAACGTTCAAAAAGTTATACATTTTCTGTAGAGGCCTCTCTCAGGAATACTGGATATTTACATGGTTTAGTCTTGCGAACTTTAATGCATGATATAATAATATGGCCGCGTTTTCATCAGCATTTGTTCCTTCTCCTGTGAATTTTATATGTTATAATCAAACCACCACTTATATGTATTAAGGGGGATAGCCACTGTGACGGCCGAAAAAGTAAGCGATTTTCGTGAATTTTTTTTCACCGGATAATTAAGGAATATGGTGATCGGGTTTTTTGATTTTACTAAGTCACTATTCAATTTAGTTTATATAAATTTTTTACAAAGTTATAAGCATTGCGGTAGAGTCTTAAAAAAAATCTCCCTCCACGGTTGCATCGATTTTTCGAAAATGGGTTATTTAAAAAAAAAAAATTAAATTGCATTAGGATCTGTATGAATGTAGTTATCCTTGTACGCAGCCGATTTTTTTTATTTTGATTTTTCACAAAATGGCGAACACCCTCGAACGTTGGACGCTTGGTGGTTGGACGTGGCGGTCTAGTCGGAGCGCAGAGCAGGACAGTCGGTCTACTTGCTCTCACTAAAATTACTGTAACTCAGTCAATTTTCGGAATTTGGACCTGAAATTTTATACACATTTTTCCGACGGTATAAACTTTAAGATAAAACACAAAAAAATCATCACAGTGGCTAGCCCCCTTAAATTTTACTTTTCTGGTAGTTATTTCACCAACATCCTTCAATTTTGGTTATAAAAAGTGTTACTTTTGACTGAGTATCGCTGATAAACACAGCATTGTGACATAGTAATTTTTGAAAAGCTACAGTGTAATTTATTACGCTGAAAACATATCAGTAAACACATTGTTTCTATCAACCATATATTTTTCTGTAACATGTAAATGTATATTTTGCAATAAGAAGAAGCAATATATAATATTGTTATCAATAAACGACATGTATCTGCAGTAAGCAGGGATAAACATAACTGATTTTTAATGAAACTAAGATTTCTATGTAAATTTCCACTATATTTAAAACTAGTATATGTGGTATTACAATTGTGTCGACAGACAGTGCCTTTTCTAATACGAATCATATTAAAGTAACAGTAAGGAAAGAAGAAGAAGAAGAAGAAGAAGGGAAGGCCCACTAAACCCTCTCCACCACCAGTTCCCGAAAGGAAAAGATGGTGCCCCTCTTGATGCTATCTTTTTTCTTTAATTTACTTAAAATGTACTTTAAACTAAACTGAGTGAGCATCCGGAACGAGGTAATCCATGTTTCTTATTCTGTGCTACCTTACATTCATTCTTTATTTAACAAGCACACGATACTATATCTATGCGGAAATAACAACTATGCGGATCTAACAACTATGCGGAAATAATCTCTCGCATGCGAATGTGCACAACTCTAACGTGAAGCAGTGAGAGGTGGGTCCCTTAAAGTTCGGACCAAGGTCCAGGATGTACCAATAACCCTCCTGTCTTTGCTTTTGTAACACGCGTACTACTAGAATTAATTTGATCCCAATTTGAGCTTCGCGCAAATGCCATAGCTTATTTTGCAAATGGTCGGACCGCTAATGACATAGACACGAACCGCCCGATCCAAATTATATGACTAAAATATTGACGTCTAAGTCACGGTCCTATATAATCTTAACTAGAAACTTGAAATGAAACATTGATTCGAAAGAATTGTAACTCCTAAATTACAGACTTATATAATCTTAACTAGAGACTTGAAATGAAACGTTAATTCGAGAGAACTGAACTGAAAACTTACTCTATATAACGGCTAGGTTTCTAGCCCCTCGAGCACGAAATCCCCCAGCAGATTAAGTCTGTCGCCGCTCGATAGCCTTAGCAGCAACGATTCTGGGTTCAGTGGCCAACCGGGGCCAACAAGTTTAACTATGTTTTGCCTCCCATCATGAAATCTTACACAGTTGTAAATCCTATGTAGCGAATCATCAATTTCATCAATACAATACATACATCCAGGGTATTCTCTTTTTCCGATTCTTACATAATGAATACCGAACTGATCGTGTCCAGTTAGCGCCTGCACTACCTTCCTGTCAAATACAGGACGGAGCTCTTGCATAATGTTGATATCTGGTACAAATCTGAATGTGGTTCTCCCAGTCAATCCTGTTCTCCATTATTCTTGTCATCTCAGTCAAGTGCTTCTCCTGAGCATATCCTTTAAGGTCTTCTTTGAGAGTCTGGGGTCCGCTGCAATATTCTGTCCATATCTGTCGATGTCAAGTCCTCTTCGGTGGATCTTCGCCTCTAAGTGTTTGTATATCAAATCTTCCATTGGTGGGATGTTGGCTAGCACCAAAGCCGCTGCCGTGAAAGTTGTGGTATATGCCCCAATAATTGTGCGAGAGACACCACCCCTTAAAGACTCCAATCTCCTTACGTTCCTAATCTGAGCAAGCTTGTCCGAAAAGATCTCCGACCCATAGGTCAGAACCGGAACGACTGCGCCGAAAAATATTGTTCTTAGTGATTCGGCCGGAAGAGCATATACTCTGCTGTCTATAAACGGCTCTCTTTAATGCCTGGAATATTGTTTTCCCTTTGTCACACATCATCGTGATGTGCAATGCGAACGATAACTTATCGTCCACCATCACACCCAGGTACCTCGTTTGATTAGATCTTTTGATTATATTTGCACCTATTCTGATCGTGGGATTCCATGTTAGCTTTCTACCAAAGACCAGGTACGTGGATTTATCGGCCGCGGTCTCTAGTTTATGGTTGGTAGCCCAGTTGTTGACTACTTTCAGGGCCTGGTTCATCTTGTTTTCTAGTGCTGGTCTGCTGTTTCCCCCCACTATGATGGCCAAGTCGTCCGCATACGCGATAATCTCGATTTCCTCATGAGTATCTAACTCAATTAATAAAATATCTATGACTAGGTTTCACACAGTTTAGAGCCATGAGGGCATCCTCTTTGGAGGGTCTGGCTAACCGCATCCGGTTCCACGTCCAATCTGACAGTCCTAACAGTAAGGAAAGTAGTTACAACCTAAACTGTCCATCGACTTAATAATATCATACATGATGGGAATGGGGAAATCCATTTTCTCAATATCTAGATGGGCAATATAAATTTACCAAGGGTTATCCATTCAATTCTACTTGGTCACTTAGTAAAATAACCGCTTTTTTCTTATATTAATTTGCAGACTCTCTAAGAAAGTTGGTTTTTAGAATAATTTTCATTATGTAATATTTTAAAATTTTTGTTGAAAGTGATATTTTCTAACCCTAAGGGTACGTTTACATCAGGAGCGCTTCGCTTAGAGCCACACGTCTTACTTAGCGTCAAGCGAACCTCCGTGTGTTCATATCGGACGCCGAAGAATGCTTTGGATTCCAAATAACTTCTCTTTTAAAAACTGCAGCGATAACTTGTTTTTCCATTATAAATACAAAAACAACACGGGGGGAGTTTTCGGGAGTTCTAAAACATGCGAAGCAACACCATCACAATACATTTTCCCGCACTCCGCATGTCATACCGCTAGGCATACAGCACAACGCAATGCGTGTGGTTTGAACACAAACCATTTTAACTAATCCTTTCGTTCTCCTACGTTCTCCTACGCTATTGGCTGTAACTAAGGCGCGTGGACGTAAGCAAAGCGGATCTGATGTGAATGTGAATCCTAAGCGGTTAACATAACGGGAATTATTTTCTTAGGCATTTGGACACGAACTCCACTCAATTAAATATACTCCTATTTAAAAAACTTTTTCGTTTCTTTTTTTTACTTAAAACCTTTATAGTTTTTAAATAAGCTTCGCAGATAATTATTTATATTATTATAGATAATATATATATATATATATATATATATATATATATATATATATATATATATATATATATATATATATATATATATATATATATATATATTAGCCTTTTTATTAATTATTTATATCAACAATATCAAAAATAATGTAACCACAATTTCTTATTACTTTCAAAAATAAATGCAACTTCCTACTATGCAATGTTTTGCGGTCATTAGGAAGCTGAAGAAGAGAGAAAAGTACGTTTTATTACTCCACTGCAAAACGTTGAACTGAAATTAATTATTGTAAGCTGGTAAATAGAAAGAGAGCAGCATGGAATAGAGAATAAGGAAAAAAAAACTACTTGAATGGTATAAAATTTCACCCATAAATGCCTTATATAACCTTAAAATTATATAAAGCCTAAGCTAATAGTTGTTAATTCTTTAATGTGAAATAATAAATATTAAATATATATGTATATATAAATATAAAGAAATTTTCCTAGGGTACATTCATTGGTACATTTGTAAAACTATTTTTTTTAAGAACTGAGGAGTATATGAGGTTTTCCTGAAGTTTTGCTAATCACACTCGCGAATTCTCAAGTCTTCAAGTTGTATATATATATATATATATATATATATATATATATATATATATATATATATATATATATATATATATATATATATATATGTTAATTCTTTAATGTGAAATAATAAATATTAAATATATATGTATATATAAATATAAAGAAATTTTCCTAGGGTACATTCATTGGTACATTTGTAAAACTATTTTTTTTAAGAACTGAGGAGTATATGAGGTTTTCCTGAAGTTTTGCTAATCACACTCGCGAATTCTCAAGTCTTCAAGTTGTATATATATATATATATATATATATATATATATATATATATATATATATATATAGGACAGTGTAACTGTTGAAATGCTAAAAGTTGGTGGTCGGACTTTACATAAAGCATTTAAAATTATTAAAATGTTAATGCATTAAAGCATTAAAGTATTTTTAAAATGCTTCAAAGAATTAAAAATACCCAATATATGGAAAAATGCAGAGGTGGTTCTTTTACATAAAAAAGAAACACAGAAAGGATTAAAGAACTACTGTCCAATAAGCCTCATATCAGTAGCGGCTCGTGAGGGAGGGCGTTGAGGCGCCGACCCTCCAGCATTTCAACTCCCAAAAAATTTTTCAGAGCAACACAAACACTCTGGTTCACCTCCTGTATAGGGTTTCAATAGCACGAAAAGTAAAAACGAGGAAGGGGAAAGCAAAAAAAACTATTTTCTTCTACGCCCTCCCACTTTAAAAACCCATGAGCCGCCACATATCAATAATGTACAAAGTTTTAAGGTACAAAGATAATATCTAAAATAATATGAAAATGAACGACGCACAACCAAGAGAACAAGCAGGATTCAGAAGTGGATTCAGTACAATGAATCCCATCTATGTTGTACAGTAGGCCATACAAAGGCACAACGAATATACCTTGTCACTGTACTTTTTTCCACTACAAAAAAGCATTTGACTCAATCTCAAAGCAGCCATAATAGATGCATTACTTAGTCAGTAGGTAGACAAGGTATATGTAAACCTATTACGATCGATATATGATGAAGCTACAGTGACAGTTCACCTTGATGATCTTGAAGTTAGAATTGCCTGCCTTGAAGAAGTATTACGTAATCGGAATAGGGAACAGGATGGTATAAAGATCAATAGTGCATATTTAAGCCATCTTAGATACGCAAATGATATCGTTCTCCTTTTACAAGACCCAGAGGAGCTGCAATGACGCATGTAAGAACTGCAAATGACTGGCGAACCATTTGTGGTCAACTAAAGAATTTCAGTTTTAGGAAGGGATTTAGAGATCGTGGACCACTTTATATGTCTTGGACGGAGGAGGATACCATCCAGGAGGTGGAACGCCGTGATAAAATGTGGCTGGCAGGCATTTGGCTGGCTCAACATAGTGTTTAAGAGTAGACTCCCACTTTGTTTGAAAATAAAAGTCATACAACCTGCTCGTTATGACATTTGGAGGTGAAACCTCGACACTGACATCGCAATTAATTCAAAAGCTTCGGGTAGCACAGATGGAGATGGAGAGATGTGGCAAGATGAGACAGAAAGCCCTGCACATGGATCAAGGAACAAATGAAAGTATGTGACATCATTGGAAGGGTAAATGGTTTGAAATTGATATAGCGCGGCGATGGGATGAGAGATGGAGTAAGGTAATTCTGGAGTGGATACTGCTTTATCGCAAAAGTCCGCGAATAAGACCGAAAGCACGATGGATTGACGACATCTTTAAGTATATTAGACCCGAGCGGCAGAGAAAAGCCCAGGACAATGAAAGTTGGAAGCATACTAAAGTGCCCTTCATCTTGCAATGGATCGGTACTAAATTTCTTAGGACGAATATATGGAACAAGTACCTAATCATCTATTAAACCAACTCAAATGTTAACGAAATTCATGATGAAAATTTGACCTACATATTCCTTTGGAATTTTCTAGATTCCACTTAAGCAGAAAATTCCAAAGCAATATTTAGATCGAATTTTCAGCATTAATTTGCCATTAACTTTTGAGTTGGCTTAACAGATGAATAGGTACTAGTCTCTTATTGAGGAACTATCACTTTTACAGGACGTTCTCTTGATCAAATGAAAATATTTGTAGTTTCAAATTGGTGATTGATCATCTGGAAGTTCATGAATAACATTTATCCAAGATGGATTGATTGGTGGTTTTGGTTCTCTTGGAGAGCCATCTTGATCGCCTTATCATAATTATCTTGATTTTTATTTCGGGGGGGTACATGAAAGATTTAGTTTACCACAAATTTTAAACATCGGAGACAAAATATTGGATAGTCTTGAGCAGGCTGCTTAACAATTACGAGAAATCAAGCGTGAAATAACAACGGTGGCTTCATCTATCGGTATTCTAACATAAGTTTGTATAGAGCAAGGAACATTGCAGTTTGAAAACATCACAAAATATAAAGTCGTGAAATAAGATAATTTGGTTTACGAATTTACTTTACGAAATTAATTTGGTTACGAATTTTTGTGATTTTAAGATTTAGAATTAAGTCTATTTTACACTCCCAGCATTTGAACAGAATGCACCCTGTACACCTAGATTATTTTAGGGAAGGATATAACAGAAATATCCTAACAAGAGGTCACGATAAAAAATTGGAGTAACAAATGTACCAAATAGCTTTTGAACGTTCCAAAATACAAGTTTGTAATTTCTACATCGTTAAAATCTGTTCAAACAGGACCGTAAATCGCGAAGCAGCACCCACTATATCGGCTGTATCTACTTTCGCGGTCCATATATTCCACTTAAGCCGTGTCCGCGTTTTCAGACTGTTGCCCACATCGGACCCAGTTTAATTAATATAAAGATTTGTCGCCTAATCCTGCTTTATTTCGGCCACAACGAATGGCCGCCGACCTGAAACTCTCATGTGACGTTCATAAATTACGTTAAGGCGTTCTAATACGGCATTTTCCTGCCCGATTCCGATAGATTTCTGGATGACGGTCGCGCAGTTTGTCGATTGGATTCAATTTTTAACAGTCCAAATGGAAAATTAGAGAGGATTTGTCTGAGATTGTTTGTTTCCTAATTGCTATTCGCTAGGATCAATTATTGTTTTACTATGCAAATCGAAACGTTTCCAAATCAAATATTTATTTAAAAATATACCGTGTTAAAAATATATTGCTATGAAGAAAAAGTATGGTGAGCTTTAAATAAAACACAATGTTCAGTTCTTCTATTGGAACCATCGGTGTGATTCACTAAACTCAAAGAAATTTTTCCACTAAACACCGAATCACTTTTTTTTAAGTTCTCGACGCACGTTTCGTTAACCATGTTGCCATCCTCAGGAGATGACTTAATCCAGATAAAACATATTAAATCATCGCCTGATGATGCTAACGTTGTCAGCGGAACGTGCGTCGAGAACTTTAAAAAAAGTGATTTGGTGTTTAGCGGTTAATCTCTTTGAGTTTAGTGAATCACAAAGTATTTATTCATTTATCCAAATTTATTTTATCTCCTTGCAATGCACATATTCCAACGATTTTTGCAGTCTTCCCAACAGTTTCAGATTTCTGGAATTTCGTTCAAAGCAACCAGCGAACTTTCCTGAACTTTCCTTCGACTAAAATTGCCCTTTGACGAAGTTGTTTCCTCAATTGAGGTATTAAGAAAAAGTTACGCGGGGCCATATCTGGTGAATGTGGCTCTTAAAAACGGTTTTTGATTTTTCATAAACAATGAATTGTTTTGCCACAAATCTTGAGGTTTTTTTCGAATGGACTTTCAAATACTCATTCGGCTATTACTCAGTACACGATTTTTGATTCTGGTAATGTATTATTCATTCGTTGGCGTGGGAGGTCTTTGTGAACAAGGTTCGGGAGCAAATCAGAAAAAAATAATTTTAAATTATAAATTAATAAGTCTTTATTCTACAATGGCTAAACTTTGAAAAAATTACATACGAAAATTATCAACGAGAACATAATTCCAATTTGGTTTTAAACAGGGGTATTTTTCGTGTAATAAACTCCACTGTTTATCAGAAACTATAGAAGAGGGGTGTAAGAACAAGGAGTACATTTTAATTCTATTCTTAAATTTGGCTCAAGTGCTTGATAGTGTCTAGTATAGCGGATTAAAACAAAATAACATCAATTAAGATATCATTATAAGCCATTCTATTTTCATATATAAACGACTGATTGCTCCAAACATCCATACACAACTCAATATTATCCATTTGAAAAATTAATATCGGCGTGCCAAAGGGGAGTATATTTGGCCCAATCGTTCTTAATCTATACCCTTAGAACATAGTAGTGCCAGAAGTCTTCCTCCTTCTGCTTGCAGATGACAAAACTATTCCAATCAACTAACACAATTTTGAACTTGCAGCTACTAAACTTAAACGCCAAACAGCAACAAATAGCATTTTACAATGGCCCAATAAATATAATCTAAAAATTAATACAAATAAGAGCGTCGAAAAAATTTACTCCAAGGAGAATCACTAACCCTCTGATAACACTGGGGAACAATTTGAAAAATAATTTCTGTTGAGTTCGAAAATTAAGCTGTTTTATATATAAATGGACATGCTGATTCCAAAACTTTATTTAGTTTTTTTCTATCACGTAAAGTTTTTTCTCTACAGTTGTTGCGTATCCGACTAAGCTTGGCGAATCAAAGACTATCAGAGAATCACTTAGTATCGATCCAGAGAAAGTGAATTTAGGCAGTACTTCAGAAATAATGACGGATTTGTATATTGCCAGAACGTATAAGGTTTAATGAAAGAATTGGCCATTTCTAAGTATAACGCAACTGAATGGCGATTGTTTATAGATAGCTCAAAGCGTGTGTTCTCCTACATAATGGAAATTTATACGGTTCAGTCCCAATAGGTCAGTCAGTTTCTTTGCGTGAAGAATATGGCGACATAAAGAAAGTCATTGACTTGTTGCAATATAACATACACCAATGGATCATCTGTGTTGACCTTAAAATGGTCTGTTTCCTTCTTGGCCAGCAACGCGGGTATACCAAGTATCACTGTTTTTTGTGAATGTGGGACAGCAGAGCTCGTGAGAAGCATTGGGTGTAATCGAACTGGCCGTCAAGATCTGACCTAAGACCTGGTGATCCAAACATTTTAAATTAGCCACTTGTCGACAGAAAAAACATTGTATTTCCACCTTTGCATATAAAACTAGGTCTTATGAAGCAATTTGTTAAGGCTTTGTTAATTGAAGGAGACTGCTTTAAGTATATCATTTCGGCATTCCCTAGCCTGTCATATGAAAAGATAAAGGCTGGTGTGTTTGATGGCCCACAGATTCGGCAATTCGTTAAATATGAAAATTTCACTGACACAATAACCGAACTTGAAAGGAATGCTTGGTTGGCTTTTAAAAATATTGTTAAAGACTTTCTTGGAAATACACGAGCCCCGAATTACATCGAAATTGTTCAACAACTCTTGGAGAGCTTTAAAAAGCTTGGTTGCAACATGAGCATCAAACTGCATTTCTTACATAGTCATCTTGTTAACTTTCCAGAAAATCTTGGTGCTGTTAGTGATGATTAGGGCGAGCGATTCCACCAAGATCTAAAGGTTATGGAAGCGCGGTATCAAGGTAGATGGGATGTCAGTATGATGTCTGACTACTGTTGGAGTATCAAGTGAGAATGTCCACAAACTGAACACTCCAGGAAAAGTTATAAGAAGAAATGTTTACCATAATATCTTTTATTTCTTTTTTGTATAAACACAATTTAACTTTTAATAATATATTAACCTCTGTATGAATAAAATATTCTAATCTATTTGGTCAGATCTCATCTTATTTCCTTTCGTATGTACACTTTTAAGGTAAAATGAGGGGTATGCTGTAGCTTAAGAACTTGACGCGATAGAGAAAAACTGTGAATATTTTTGAATTCAGAGACGAAAAGTTAGTCAAAAACAAGTCACAGATCCAATTCAACAAAATTGCTGTTCCCCAGTGTAATCGGTATAAATCAATACTAAATCTCATGGGAAACAAACGAAGAATTTAATATGAAGATTTCACATAACAAACTAAATCAAGGGTATGTCAAACTCTCTCAACTTTACCCGCTTATCAACAGAAGATCCTCATTAAACACATAATGTACCTTACTACTATATAAATCACAATTTCGGTGTTCAAAAATGTATTCACACACAAAATGTATTCAAGAAACTTTGTTTTTTTTTTAGACAAACTTTAACGCAAATTATTTTTTCGATAAATGTATTCATTTTAAAACACCGTGAAAAAGAAATAATAGCTAACACAAATAAATTAAAATACTGTTAATAATATTAAAAATAATAATACAAATAAAATATAGCTAGAAGCTTAAAGCTATAGGCAACCAAATATACAACAGAGGAGATGGCCAACTTTAACATGGTACGTTATATCTACTGAACTATCTGTTCAATTCCTAGCTTATTGGGATCAGCTGCATTATAAAACTAAATAAGACGAGAAAAGGGCAGAAAGAAAATCGACTTCACAAACATAATCAATTAAGCGGGGAAGACAGGTCGTATTTTAATACGGGGGTTCAATTGACAGAGGAGATTGAATCGGTAAAGATCTGACCCATCAGGCGTAATCAATTTTTTTCTCTTGCTAATGTCGGATCTATGGAACAGGAAGACGAATCTCGTCCTTTAAATTTTCGAAAGCAACGTCATTTATAACGGCGGGACAACGAGAGAGTTTGATTTAACATGTTTTGTCCCGGGACGTATCATTTATTTATAATGTACAGGGTGGTTTTAAAGTAGATAAATAAGATAGATGTATTTATGATCAAAATATATTCAGTTATCTAATCCTATGTGATCCAGGTAGTCTTTATTTGTTTTACTAACCAAATTTTGGAATCAAATCATCAAATTTTTGTTTTTTGAGAAACCTAAACAATATAAGACCAATATAAACAAAAAGTTTTATCATTAATATAAACGTTTGTTAGGTATCACGATGGAGAAGTAAATACCGTGGAAGAACTACAACAGCGCGTCGAAAACGCTTGGGATGTTATTCGTGGACATCGAAATTTTGGCAGGATGGTGTAATGATCAATGGTGCAAACACAAGGCATCTTAAATTTGCAGATGATATCATTTTTCTAGACCTAGAGGAGCTACAAAGACGCATAGAAGAGCTACAAAGGATTAGCAAACCATTTAGCTTAAAAATAAACCTGAAAAAAACCGAGGACAGAATAATATCAGTTTTAGGAAGGGATTTGGAGATTGTGAAAAGTAATGTTGTTTTTACGATGTTTCGTTGAGACTTTCTCTCGAGCCTTCAACTTTAACGCTTTCACAACTTTTTAACACTATTTCCGTCGAATATAACACTAACACTAACAATACTTCAACACTATTTTCGTCGAGTATGCTTGCAGGCATCAAATAGAATACAATGATTTTTGACGTGCTGCTAGAGTTATTGATAATCGATCTATATTTGCATTAAACTATATTTCAGAAAACAATTGCAGTTACAGATAGAGCTATTTTGCTTATTAACTTCTCCATTCACCGTGAAATAAGTTTCATCATTAAAGTGGCTTGAATAAAATGGATATGTTGTTTTACGATTAATTTACTGGTAGTGAATTTACGACATTACTATTGGTTTCTTCCTTTTAAATTTTTAGATTAATTGGATTTTATTCGATATGCTCAATTTTTATGAACGATGTGGAATTGATGCGAAGAACAATTTGCAATGCCAGTTAGCTGTATCAAAAATTGAGGAATTTTGCGCTTGGAGTTTTTCAAAAAATATCCATTTTTATAAGCTTGAATAATATAGAAGTATTATTAAAAAAAATGTAGTTTTAAAAATTGTAGTTTTTTTTTATTTAACAAATTGATTAAACTCGAAGTCCTTTTGGATTAAACATCAAGTCCTCTTCATGATGCTAATATGGTTAGTGAAATTTGTATCGAGAAGTAAAAAAAAAAGTGATTTGGCGTTTAGTGGTAAACTTCTTAGAGTTTAATGGTTCACACCGAAAGTTTCAACACAAAAAATGATATATGATATTTGAAAACATATAACAAATTCTACAGTGCTGACGCCTGGGTCAGTTTCACTAATCTAATAATAAATCAAATATATAGCAAATATCGAATAAAAGAGAAGCAAAGTTCTGTCTACTTGATCGTACTAAGTATTAATATATCATAATTAACTGTATTTTTAAATACAGGTAGTTCGGACTAGTACGAACTGTGTCTCGATACGATTACTAGGAGGAAAATTCATCCACATCTTAAAACCGGTTTCGTCCGTTAAGCTCGGATGTTCTTTTCTCAAAGTAATCAACTTCGACTTCTTCAGCCAGGTTTATTAGTTAGCCCGGAGGCTCCTACTAATTTCTAATGAAATTTCGACCCTGAGGTGGGCACCTTTTGTTTTTTGGGGGTCTCTAGCTGACCCTTGAAAAAGTAATCAAACCAGACCCAGTCGTTTTATAATCCCGAAAATCGGGAAATCATTATACAGTAACGCCACCTAGTGGTCGAAATACTACTAACGTATTCCGACCACTACCTTACGACAGGTAAGATTGCGTGCCTTTGCAAGCTAGATTTAAATAAATGAGCAGCAAACTTTCTGTGTACTTGATCGCACTAATTATCAATACATAATAATTAATTGTATTTTTATATAAGGTAAGTACGACTACGCAAACTGTGCCTCGTTCAATTACTAAGAGGAAAAATTCATCAATATCATAAGACTAGTTTCGTTGTTTAAGAACTCATCAGTTAAGCTCGGATGCTTTTCACTCGAAGTAATCGAACCAGACCCAGTCATCTTTAATTTCGAAATTCGAATAGTATATGTAAACGTTATACAGTAACGCCACCTAATGGTCCTAAGATGTGGATTAATTTTTCCTCTTAGTAATCGAATGAGACGCAGTTCGTCTAGACGTACTACCTGTATTTAAAAAATACAGTTTATTATTATATAAATATCGAATACTTGAAAGCTTCAGTATTTGAAACCAATATAAAAATTACTTAAAGTAGTAAATAACTATTTAAGACATGATATTTATTATACTAGAGTTAATTTTTCCTCTGCAAGAACGATAAAATATGTTTTTACTTACCGATAACAGTTAAATGGATGAAATGGCTGAGATGAGGTGTGGAGGACACCTGGCATTCATACACGCCTGAATCTCTGTGTTGGGGATACTTGATTTGTAGCGTCCAATCTTCGGAATGCGGCTGATGTATGGCCCTAAATCGTTGATCGCTCGTGTACGTGTACCTTCCAACGGTTAGTAAGTGGACGTCTCGATGCCTAACCCACGATACCTGGAAAAACATTCTTCTTTTATTAATCGGTCCCTAAGTGGAACATATATTTTCTTTTTATTTTTGCCATGTCATTGAAAGATTTTTTCGTTGTTTGATTTTTTGATGTTTCTTCTGGTATGTTACCTTTTCTAATGATTAATCGCATCAATAAAAGTACATTTTTTTGAAAAATGATTGTTATAAAAATTCATCGAAAGTTAACTGTTATATGACTAATTAATGATAATTTTATGTGATTCTTCTTATGACACTGAAAAAATTCATTCCTGTTCCACGCAGATACTGCTCATACCTTCAGCCGCCCCCAAAACGAAAGCAAATGTCTCCCGAAATCGGTTTTTGGTCTTAAGCCGTCATCATTGATGACGGTATGACCTGATGGTATGACCATATATGGCTTTTTCGGATGTAGGCTGTAATGCAATGTAACTTACGCCGTCTTGTGGTAAAAGTACACGAGAGTCAGACTGCGCGAAACAGCCCGTGATCCGCCCAGGCCCTGTCTAGGTACCAGGAATGGATGAAAAGTTGCAGAGTAGGCTCGTGGAGAAACCTAAAAAAAATCAATACTCGGAAAATTCATCCGTGCTCCAAAAAGCTATGGGTCCTATTTAAGTTCTTTGGTTACTATCCACAGTCTAATAGTGGAGTGGAGGAACTGACCGACGTTTTTTTTTCTAGACAATATTTAATGAAAATTTTTTTCTTCGATAAATGTATCCATTTAAAAAAATTGCTTCCAATTAAAAAACTACAAAAAATGCAATACATTTTAAGAAGAGAAATTATATGAAATTTCTGTTATATGTCAAGGACAGTCTTATTAACTGAATTTTTATTTTATCTAGAAGACCAAATAATGGCTTGCATTTGGAAAATAATGTCGTTCAAATGTTCCCCCCAGTTTCATCTGGAGGAAAGCATTCTGGAGATCCAATCTTCGATTACTCTTTCGCATATATCGCGTGATATTTTTAATGGTGGCCTAAATATTTTGTTTAGGTCAAGGATTGACCTAGGTTTATTGCTGTAGACTAGAGATTTAACATAACCCCACAAAAATGAGGTGATATATTAAACATATGTTATCCAAAAAATCTGATGAGATTAGAATATATATATATATATATATATATATATATATACATATATATATATATATATATATATATATATATATATATATATATATATATATATATATATATATATATATATATCTATATATATATATATATATATATATATATATATATATATATATATATATATATATATATATATATATCCATCGTGCTTTCGATCTTCTTCGTGGATGTTCGCGAAAAAGCGGTGTCTATTACAGGATTACCTTGATCAATCTGTCATCCCATCGCCTCGCTGTATGGCCTGTCCATTAAGTATATCACACACTTTAGTTTGTTCTTTGATCCGTGTGCAGGGCTTTCAGTTACGTCTTGTATAACAAGCCTTCATCTTTAAATTCCCCTCTGTGCTAGTCGAAGTTTTTCTAATGATTGCAATGTGAGTGTCTAGGTTTCACTTCACTTTCACGGAACGCACTGACCAAAGACAGTTCTTTTCTGCTAAAATGGGAGTTTGTTCTTACAAACAAACACTATGATGAGCCTGCCAAACGCCTCCCGGGCGACATACCCCTCTATTGATATAATACTCTGCTTAAGATGTATATTGTGATCTACATCCTTCAAATTCTAAATAGAAATTCATCTGTCCTCAAATTTATTGTACCTAACCTGACTCTTTTTCAGGCTTATTTTCAAGCCCTTTGCAAATGTATATATATATATATATATATATATATATATATATATATATATATATATATATATATATATATATATCCGTCTCTTGATGTTCTAGACTCTTCAGGATACCGACATATGCTCTCTCGTCAAGAATAGGGAGTCCCTATATAGATAGGGACCATATAGATAGGACCCATTGACTATAGAGTCAACAACCCATACTTTCGTCTACCTCTCGTCGGATGGCGTATATATGCAGTGTTAGAATTCTTCGGACTGCATCCAATGAGACCACAGTGTTGAGTGTAATCATACACTCAACTGCTAGGTTCCACAATCTCATGTGGAATACACAACAACCTGCGTCTCCGCCTAAATGAGCATTTTACTGATTGCTTGACCGGGAATGTGCTCCACCCATCCCTGCAATTGTGGGGCATATGTATCGGTACCCTGAAGAGTCTGGAACATCAAAAGATGAAACATATGCCCTCCAATTACAGGGATGAGTGGGGCCCGTTCCAGATCAAGCCATCAGTAAAATGCTCATTTAGGCGGAGACGCAGGCTGTTGTGTGTTCCACATGAGATTGTGGAACCCAGCAATTTGGTGTATGGTTACATTCAGTACTGTGGTCTCATTGGACACAGTCCAAAGAATTCTAACACTACATATATAGGCCATCCGCCGGGAGGTCGACGAAATATATATATATGTATATATATATATATATATATATATATATATATATATATATATATATATATATATATATATATATATATATATACATATATATATATACATATATATATATATATATATATATATATATATATATATATATATATATATATATATATATATATATATATACGTACTGTAAAGTAAATATTGTCGAGAGAATAACCAAACCATTTTGGAAACGGCTGTAAAAAACTGATTGAAACCGGACAAAAAACGAAAAACAATATAAATATTCATTATAGCGAAATTCGCAGTGGGCCTTTACGGAAAACAAAATACTGCCGCGCTGGAAACAAAGAACAGAGGAGTCTGACGCGAGTGCGAACGATGTTTCGCAATACAGCGCCCCGGGCCAACTATGCCTTCCCGCGGTGAATTATTCGGTCGGACGGTTAAGCCGCTAAAAAGTTTGGGGTGGCGTTTAGCTGACGGCGATGCGTTGCCTTCATATTTTATAAGTTTAATTTGAGGCGCCGGGAGGCGATACCTCGTCGGAAAAATGTCTTAACATATTAACTCGGGGTTTAATGTGAGTTTGTTTCTGTTTTGATGGCGCGTCATTTTCGTTACGGTAGGCCTTGGCAACGTTTTATCTACGGCAACGGACCTGGGGCGGTTATTTTGCGTTTCGGACATGATGTATTCCGTTATGTAAACTTTTCCAGTCAGTGGTTCGGAAATGTTTAATCAATCTTTTCCACGAACAATTTCCACAAGGGGCTTTTTTTCTCACATATATTCTGATAAATGTAAAAGCGTGTAGTTGGAATGGATATTGAATAAAATATTTTGAAATTAAATCATCAGAATTATAGGTCTTACTAGGAAGTTAATGATGCTTAATTTTTTTAAGAGATTACGTTGGAAACAAGGGTCGGTTCACAGTGTAATGTCTTATGTCAGTTTGTTGCTATGACAGTCTGTTTCAAAAGGCCGTTGATGTTTAAACCATTTCGAGTTAGTGTAATATTTTTTTTCGTGTAATAAACGGAGTTTTCGATGGATTTTCGAGCCAAATAAAGAGCATTTGATGCACGTAATATTTTTCTTGTTCAATCAAAAGAAAAAAAATAGCGAAAGTCGTCGTATACACGTGGAAACTTACGGCGACTTGTGGGCGTTGGTTTAGATGATTCATTCGGTGATTTCGACTTGAGAGCAAAGAACACCCAGGTCAATCGAAAAAAAAATTTAATGTCCCGAATTCCAGCATTGTCCCAAGACGATACGTAAACTCCACAACAAATGGCAGAGTGGTTAAATGTTGGTTGTCGAACTATTTGTGATCGTATGAAGTTTTGTTTTCTCGATATAAAAGAAAGACTTTTTTGTATCGGATCGTGACTGGAGACGAAAAATGGAAATATTTCGAGAGCTCAAAATGCAGAAAATCATGGGTTGACCCAGGACCAACCATCAACATCGAGCGTGAGACCGAATCGCTTTGGAAAGAAGAAAGTGCGGTGTATTTGGCGGGATCAGAAGGGTGTCGTGTACCATGAGCTTCTGAAACCAGATGAAACAGTTAATGCCGTCCGTTACCTTCAATAAATGATTAATTTGAACAATGCATTGATCGAAAACCGACTAGAATGGGTCACAAGATACGGAAAAGTGATTTTGTAAGACTGTTGAAAGACTTGGTCCCTTCCGACTACTACTTGTTTTCATTGATGTCTTACACACTTTCCATGAAATACTTCAACAATTACGGAGATGTCGAGAAATGTCTTCATGACTGAACCACATTAAAAAATGTACGGTTTTTCTGGGAGGATGCTACAAATTGACAGAGATGGAAAAAATGTGCAGCTAGCGACAGCTGCTATTTTAAATAAACCATTTCTTACCTTTATCCCAAATTAATGTGTTTTTATTATTATTACTTTCCTTGTGGAGCTGTACAACTCTGAATAGTTCCATACGCCACTTAGGTCCTCGTTTGCCTGGCTTTCTTAGTCATGCTTGACATAGAATTCTTTAGAGACGATTTTATGACGTATCTATTTTTAAGGCCTTCTCTTGTAGATTTCGTTTTTTGTTCTTTAATTCGCCATCTGCTTCGGTATCCTAGCGTCCTGAATCCTAACTCCACCGAGCATTTATAATCTAGGATTCTATAGCCAAGCTGTTGGTTTTTTGAAGTACTCCATTTTTTTAAAAGTAAGCGTAATGTAAGCATCTCCAAAGTCGATGGCCAAACGCTTCAATTGCGATCTAAAACGCGGTTCTACTCGAAATTTATTTATTGATGAATTGTTTATCCTGTACCTATTAACCTTCTAGTGTCAGTCTTCTTATTTTAATTGATTGTTCAGCCATATATTTCTTGCTCTGTCTCTGACGGTCGGGCGTCATCTGTTTAATATTTTCTCATTATTTCCCTACTTCTTGCCCCTTCAATCCCTTCCTCTACAATTTTTCCTGTTGCTTTCGTTCTGTATACTATCTTAGTGAGCTAAAAAACTGGCATTCAGCAAATACGGGGTGTGTCCGGAAACAATGTAATGCAATTTTTTTATGCTGATACTTAAAGTAGCCGCAAAGCGTTTCGACTGATTGGATTAGGTGGGGGGGACTCTCAGTTTCAAAGCGATGCCTTCGCAGCAAGTCTGCTCCGAGCAGTTGGGGCTTCAGGATCGATGTTTCCGTGCACCCCTGTTTAATACCTGGGTCACGAAATGCGATGGAATCGTCACAACGTCAATCGTCGTGCAATGGAATCGTCGCAACGTTATGCTATAAAATTTTGTTCGGAAATCAACAAATCTCTTACGAAATAGGGTCGTCCGAATGAGAAAGGAGATCGCCGCTACGTGGGAGCTGCAACATGACAACGCTCCAAGCCACAGCGCTCTGCGCGTCCGTGAGTACCTGGGGAAGCACAACTTCGCAACGCAGCCGCAACTCCTCTACAGTCCGGACATTGCTCCGGCCGACTTCTTTGTCTTGAGGATCAAGATCACTCTGAAAATAATTCGTTTTGGATCGATTGAAGTCGTCCAAGGCGCCGTGACGATGGTCCTTGCCGAAGTCTTCGTTGAAGTCCTCCAGGACGCGTACTGTACGTGGCAGAGCCTCTGGAAGAGGTGTGTAGATACCCAAGGGAACTACTTCGAAGAAAATTAAACGTTTGTAACGATATCTATAATAAATGTAATGGTTATAAAAAATTGCCTTACTTTCCCGACACGCCTTGTATGTCCTAACCATCTAAGTTGTCCCCCTATGAAATTTTTCATTTTCTGACTTTATTTGTAGGTTCTGTTTGTGAGTTTCATTTCTTATGCTGGCTATTATTGTCTTATTCTCGATCTTACATAAAAATGGCATTTTCATTTCTGATTTTAAATTACTTGGAATTTTTTTGAAGTTATACTTCTTATGGTGCGTTTGGGAAAACAGATCAGAGTGTATTTTTAGCGGGGGACGAAGTTGCGCGCGCCGATGTAACACGTAATTTATTATTTTCTTTTTAAAATTATGACACCTTCGCCATTTGTCAAAACTTGTTTATTTGTAGTACTTACTTTCCTCTGTTGGTCGTTTGCTCAGTTAAAATTTGTCTAAATGCATAAAAAATGTAAAAAAAGTATAACTTTTTACGTGCGTACATGAGTACACATACGCTTTTTTTTTGTTTTAAAATGTACTCTTCATTATATAACGGGTATAATTCTTGAATAAACAAAGATGGCACTCATTTCAGAAGTGTAATGTATGCCATTTATAAAAATGAAGTCGTACACAATAACGTATTAAAATTGTTGAATTATTTTATGAAAATGGGCGTTCAGTGAAAAGAGTTTTAGAAAATGTACGTGATATTTAGAGTCTCAAAGCACTATCAATCGAATTGTTCAACCATTTGAAGAAACTGGTTCGATTAAAGGTAAAATAAGAGCAATATATAGTCGTAGTGGTTGTTTATAAGAGCATATTGATTTAGTAAATAAAAGTGCTGTTGAAGACCTA
The DNA here is from genome assembly GCA_031761425.1 of Cosmopolites sordidus. Classification (NCBI taxonomy): domain Eukaryota; kingdom Metazoa; phylum Arthropoda; class Insecta; order Coleoptera; family Curculionidae; genus Cosmopolites; species Cosmopolites sordidus. The sequence goes on from JARFXV010000810.1 coordinate 633,853, forward strand.
GAAATTTCCATTACTCGACGTTCCCAACAATTTGGATTCAGTGAATCCACACCAGGGCGTATTTTACGAAAGGATTTAGTTCAGAAAACACTAAACATGAACTAAAGCCACTGGATCATTCAAAACGTTGTGCATTTGTCAGTTGGATCATAGAACAAACATATGCTTTTTCTCAAAAAATTATCTTTTCAGATGAAGCCCATTTTGAAATTGGTGGTTATATTAATAAATAAAATTGCCGCGCCTGGGGTGAGGAAAATCTACGATCGATTCATGAGAAACCTTTACATCCTAAACGAGTTATTGTTTGTTGTGCATTATGGTCAGGAGAGGGTGAAGTTAACTATGAATGGTGTTCCATATGTGAGAAGATAAGTGGATTTTTGCAAGCTAAATTGGATAGTATTGATCTGGAGGATATGTGGTTCCAACAGCATAGCGTTACTCCTCACTCTGCTAATGAAACAATTGATTTATTGAGAGAAAAAAAATCCTGAATGAGTTATTACAAGAAACAGCGATGTTAATTGGCTACCAAGATCATGTGAGTTGACGCCTTTGGACTATTTTCTTTATTGACTAAAAAAACTTGACTTAAAATGGATAAAAAATTGAACTAAAGCCACTGAATCATTCAAAACGTTGTGCATTTGTCAGTTGGATCATAGAACAAACATATGCTTTTTCTCAAAAAATCATCTTTTCAGATGAAGCCCATTTTGAAATTGGTTGGTTATATTAATAAACAAAATTTCCACGCTTGGGGTGAAAAAATCTACAATCTATTCATGAGAAACCTTTACATTCTAAACGAGTTACTGTTTGTTGTGCATTATGGTCAGGAGGTGGTGAAGTTAACTATGAATGGTGTTCCATACGTGAGATGATAAGTGGATTTTTCTGAGCTAAATTGAATAATATTGATTTGGAGGATATGTGGTTCCAACAGGATGGCGTTAATCCTCACTCTGCTAATGAAGCAATTGATTTATTTAGAGAAAAAATTCCTGAATGAGTTATTATAAGAAACGGTGATGTTAATTGGCTACCAAGATCATGTGATTTGATGCCTTTGCACTATTTTCCTTGGGGTTACGTGAAAAGTCAGTTCTAGAAGTATAATACATAATCAATTCGCAATGAAGTTGAGCGAAATATTTGAGCGACACAATTTTTAAAACAGTATTTGTTCTTCAAGGTAAAATAAGATTGACAGGATTATCACTTGTTGTTATCATTATACGTCCTTTTAAAGTTCCGGCACTTTTATTGGACAACCCTTTATGTTGTACTATGGATACACTGTATGTGATAAATATAAGCCTGACTTTTATTCATCTAGTTTAGTTAGCACTAAGGTGAATTATTTAGTAGTTTCCTTCGCAATAGCAACCCAAAAACATAAAAGCATGGGATGTAGGGTAAAGATTAATGACAAAATATTGTATTATACGTCTTAGAAATTGATGGATCTTTTTTATTCTTCCACTGGGAGAGGAAATTTGACCAAATTTTACTGCTTGGTCATATTTTCTATTTTCTTTTCAAACGAGATAAGCGTTAATGCAAGTTCGCGGGATTGGTGATTTATGAAAGCTTTTTTTAAATATGATTTCGTGACAAATTGTACACAATTTGTTATCCTTTGTAATGATTCCTTTACTTGGTGTTTTTTCATCTTCAAAAAATATATCAGTTTAATGAGACAGTTCAATGAAGGAGGGAATAATCTTTGAAAATTTTTTCAAAAATAAAAAACCTTTTTATAGGTCATTTATTTTTATCATAATATTATATATGTATATATTACTATATATGTATCTAATATATCATAATATTATATATGTATCTCATAATCATAATATTAAATATGTATCTAATATTTTCACGGATGGTAGATAATGTTTGTAAATTATTCCGGTTGTCGATCCGTTCATTCTGTTAAGAGTCACGACGTTTCGCCAAAATGTCAATTGGCATTTTTAAGTGTTGTTCCCTTCCTGCCTGAGTCCAACTAACGTGCACGGGTCGTTGCGCTCGCTCTTATAGGCGGCTGGCGACTGCGCAGATTATCTAAATCATTCGTCGATCCGTTCATTCTGTGAAATGTCTCGACGTTTCGTAAAAATCTCATTGACTCAACTGACATGCGCGGGTCGTTGCGCTCATTCTTATAGGCAACAGGCGACTGCGCAGATTATCTAAATCATTCGTCGATGCGTTCATTCTGTGAAATGTCACGTCGTTTCGTAAAAATCTCATTTGGTATTTTCAAGTGTTGTCCGCTTCGACTGAATAGTCCAACAGACGTGCACGGGTCATTGCGCTGGCTCTTATAGGCGGCCGGCGACTGCGCAGATTGTAACGGGGTAGTTCGAACAGCCTACAAGCCGCACAAAACTGTCACAAACATCCTAAAAAACCCCAAGAACAAAGTTAGACTGGAAAATCATTGGGTATAAAGTATATATTGTTTCGACTGCAACAGAACATACACAGGACACATAAACCTACGAATCTTAGCCAAAATACAAGAACATAAAAACAACTTAAAACACAAACAAACCACTTCCGCTCTGTTCCAGCACCATCTACAAGCAGGACATAAAATCAATTTTAAAGGAGCCAAAGAATATTGAAAACTACAAGGCCCGAACAATCAGAGAAGCTGTTGAAATACAAGAAAGGGGTGAGCTAAATACGCGAAACAATGCTCGCAACATTCCAAAAGTATGGAAATCACTTCTGAAGAAAATATGAAACGAGGTTACGTGGTGGCGAGGAAGAAAAATCAATAATCGGACGTCTATATATATATATATATATATATATATATATATATATATATATATATATATATATATATATATATATATATATATATATATTATTTTTTTTTTCTTTTATTTGGGTTTTTCGCCACTTTCTAAAACTCAAAAAATATCAAATATACCTGTTCTTATGTAAAGAAAGAATCACTTTGTAAAAACAAAAAACCAAACGGAGACAAATTTCTCAATGATTCTGTTTTTGTAATTAATTTGCCTAACTAATAAAATTTTAAAGATATAAAAATGTTATAAAAATTTTTACAAACTTTTAACGTTAACGTTTCGGAGGGTCCTCTATAAAGTAAGGAGTGAAAGTAAATATATTTTTTGTGTATGTCAACAATACTTACATTGACAACAATAGATTTTCATGACAGTGGCATACTAATAAAAAATATATATAGGTAATGTTTACTGTGTGATTGTTTATTGTACTGATTGTGTATTCAAATATTTAAATGTGTTTAATTGTATTCTTAATAATCGGGAACCATATTGAATTTAAATCTACCGAAGGCATAGTAATACAGTTATTTTTATTTAAATTAATTATAGCGGTTTGTTTTAATTTTCTGTAGGTTGTTACCGATTCTTTTAATTTCGTTTTGAAATTATTCCAATTGATTTTATGACCCAATTCCCATGCGTGTTGACAAATTCTAAATTTATTAAAATCGCCCTTTCTAAGAAGGTTTTTATGCTCTTTTACTCTAACATCTAACGGTCTAGATGTCTCACTTATATAGAATTTGCCACATTCGCAGGGAATTTTATAAACCACATTTTTGGTATTTTGTTGTATATTGTTTGGTTTAGTCTTTGTTAATAGGGATCTAAGAGTATTTTTTGTTTTAAATGTCGTTCTTATGTTATATTTATTTCCTACTCTTAATTGTGTCAGAAGTACCGCGGATATAAGGAATTGTGAGGTTAATTGTTTGAGTGTTATTATTATTGTTATTAATAACTTGTCTGTTTTGTCTAGTATCAAAATTTTTAAACGATTTATCTATAAAATTTTTTGGGTAATTGTTTTTTATTAAAATGTCTTTTATGTGATTTGTTTCTTTTTGTAGTGTATAACTGTCGGTACAAACAAGTTTTGCTCTGTCATATAAACTTTTAATTACTTCTATTTTGACCGATTTTGAGTGATTGGAAAAGAAATTGAGATACCTATCTGTGTTTGTCGGTTTTCCATCTGCTACTTAGGTTAGTTGACCTGTGTTCTGCCCTTTTTAAATGCGAAAAAACTCATTTGTGAATAAACTTTATGATGAGTTAACTTGATCTAAAACACGAACATACGAGTGATACAAGACATTCAAAGAATGCAGATAAGCGGTTTAAGATTTATCTCGTTCCTGTAGGCAGGCCAGAAACCGGGTAAAACTCTGATATTACGATTGTTCCTCACGGATCCACTATGCCAACGTTTTAAACATATTTGGTACTCTAACCAAGGTCTGGCCAAGAGTGTTAGCATCTGACGCTTTCCTTGCATTCAGCATCTGCTGCTTAGGTTAGTTGACTTGTGTTCGGTCCCTTTTAAATGGATACAAATATTGAAGATGATAAATCAAGGATTTCGAATATTTTTATTTCATCGAAATGAAATTTCTTGTGCTCAATTGTGAAGAAACCTTATTATGATCTAACTTTATATAAAACACGTATGCACTAGTTTTACAAAGCATTTAAAGAATGCGGATAAGCAAAGTGGTTGAAGGATTGTCTCATTACTGTAGACGGCTTGTGATTAAATTTTGAGAATTTATCTATGATTATGACATTATTTATCGACTGATATACAATCATAGTTATATTTTCGGGTTAGATGTCTTGTGTCCCATGCTTGCCTTTCGATTAGCCACTAATTTTGTGACATTTTTCATATGACGGGCCTTTACGGCATTCGCCATGTTTAAAAAGTGAAACCGCTCGGGGGGAAGTACAATTCGAAAGGGAAAAAAAGGGACATTGTCCACTCATCCATCAAAATATCGCTTATCGTGTCAAACAAGGGGTGAATGACGGGTTTTCCCCCCTCTGAAACTCGCAGCCAAACCAATTTACTTTGCGCTTGACCCGAATAAATTCGCCAATTAGGCGGATAGGCCACACCTGGGACAAATAACCTTGTTTGCAGCATCAAAGACAATATTTGTTTTGGCGAACACCAGATGCCTTGTAACTGGCCATAACAGTTTAATGAGGACATTATTTAATACAGGGACGATACACTGCGTGTTCTAATTAGATGTAAAACTCAATTACCTAAACTACGGATATTTCTGGCTTGTGCAGAATACATAAAGCGATTATGTTTTTGGGTTTTAACAGACACAAGTAACATTTAAGGGAGAAAATACAAACCCGCTTTGTTATCTCGAAAATAATCTTTTTTCAGTAAACAAATTATAATTATTAACTGACTTATAACGCAAAATATAAAGAAACTTTTCAATTATCGCGTCATCATCATCAACGGCCATGCAATCCTATGGTATCTGGCCCTCCTCCAGCTTCCGTCGTCATTGTGATTGTTCAATTTGGCGAACCTATCTTTCGCGCATGCTCTGTCACGTCATCTCTCCAACATAGTCTGGATATTCTTCAACTTCTTAAACGTATGCGTTCCTCTGTAAAGATCCTTTTTGTTGGGTTGTTATCATCATATCTTATGATATGATCTCCTCACCTTAAATTGTCAAGTATTTTCAGTGTCATTAGAGGAAAGTGACCAAATATTATATCCATTGAGATTGCGGGTCGGCATCAATATGGCCAGTTGACTTGGTCTTGCTCTGTTCGTTTCTATTCAGCCGTCTCCTTGCGTTAGGCTTGAGCCCAGCTAACGACGGCTGTGAGGCGAGAAACCGGTCCTGGGAGGTACTTGTCTCGACTTGATGGCGACGGCTGATTTGAAACGAACAAAGGTACGTGGAAGTACGGATGAAAGCTTTCTGTTATTTATATATAACAGAATAACCGGTATATTATTTAATTCTTGGATTTCTGAGAAAAATTGGTTATGAGTTCCATCAGGTTTTCCTATACCTATTTTGAGAACTGTTTCTTAAATATCTTGATTCTTTTGAAAATTTTGAAAGATTATTTTCAACACTGCGCCTTTTACCTATTTTTGGCTGGTGCTAAGCGCTTCTGGCGTAGACGGAAGCACATGAATGATAATTTCGAAATTCACATTGATAATTAATTTATTGCAAACAGGATGTCCAATATTTGATGACCAATTCCATTATTTCCAAAGTTGAAAAAGTTCGTTCTTTCAAATGTGACACTCTGTATATTATTGGATGGTCGGATGCAGAATTTGATTAAGTATCGATTGGCTATAACTTTTCCTATATCTGTTTTCAACGGTTTTCTTGTTAATCCATTTGTATTTTTTATCAAAAGGTGATGAAACTCCAAAAGTCCTATCTAACAAGCCTTGATTTTGATAGGAATTGAAACAATGTTGATATTATATTAAAGCAGTATCAGCTCACAAATTCGTGAGGAATCTACTTACAGTTTTAGCGATATTGGTAATTTTTTAAGTACAATTTATAATGGAGATAATAAAGAATATTCCAATACTGACTTGTTAAATTTGTTTTATACGCACTGTGAATGAGGACGAATTGTCAGATAAACATGCAGATTATTTGACGAACGATATCTGTACCTACCAACAATAACTCCCGGAAAATTCGCAAGAATCGAAGCTCGGTTTTTGGCAACTGGGAGTGTAGGGGCAACACGAAATCACCTAAAGTCCGTAATAGATATTGAAGCTAACAAGGTGAATGTGTTGACTTATTTTCAAGCTTGTCCACGGACTTCAACTTCAGCAGCAGCGCTGAATTTGGGTATTTCAAGAGCATCAATCCACAGAATATTAAGAGAACATAAAATGCATCCCTTTTCTGAGATATTTGTGCACGGATTACGTCTTGGTGATGAAGCAAGATGAGTTGACTTTCCGAGATTCGAGATTTCTTCATAAGATCATGTAGACTGATGTATCAAAATTCAGCAGGCAAGGAATTATAAATCGTCAAAATAATCACTACTGGGCACAAGACAATCTACATGTCATAAGGCAACATAATCACCAGGACCACTTTAGTTTTAATGTTTTTTGTTTAATTATAGACAATAGAGTGGCATATTAAGTGTACGATAAAAATTTGAATGGGGCTGGATATCTGGGAATATTCAGAGAGTTTGTTAGTGATTTGCTAAATGTTCTACTGTTACGTGACAGAGCAAACAGTTGGTGTCAGTGTTGACCAGCAGTTGACCTAACTAACCAGCAGTTGACCTGACCAATCAGCAGTTGACCTTGATGTTCGAGGATCGGTGGATTGGCCCACAGAGACTCTGGAACTGGCCAACTAGGACACCCGATTTGACACTCTTGGATTTTCACCTCTGGGGCCGTATAATATCACTAGTGTACTCTAGGCCTGTACAAACTAGAGAGGAATTATTTAATTGTGTTCACGATGCGTCCACTAATCTAAGTCCAGACGAAATTCGGAGATCTGTTTCGCGAGGAGTATATGACAGAGTTATCTACCAAAACCAAAATGGCGGTCCAATGTTTGAACCAAAATGGCAGTTATATAGAACAATTATTGTAGTTTTACATTCATTTAATATTTCTTGTATTTATGTTCCAATATTTTTATATTTTTCATTTGTTATTACGTTCTAAATTTTGTTATGTTCTTGTTTTGTTTTCATGTTCTAATTTAAGTGAATTTCGGTCGTTTCAGTCATGTTCATTTTGTTTCGAAAAACAAACGATGGCGATGTATCGGTTTCTGCCAAAAATCATATTAAAATAGAAAATATGGATTAACAAGAAAACCGTTGAAAACAGGTATAGGGAAAGTTATAGCAAATCGATGCAGAATCAAATTCTGCATCCGACCATCCAATAATATACAGAGTATCACATTTGAAAGAATGAACTTTTTCAACTTTGGAAATAATCTAATTGATCATCAAAAAAAATAATGCGATAAATCAATTGTTAATGTGGATTTCGAAAGTATCATTCTTGCGGTTTCGCCTACCCCAGAAGCGCTTAACACAGTCGAAAATGGGTAAAAGGAGCAGTGTTGGAAATAAGGTTATATTCCAATTTTGTCCAAATATAAGTCCAAATTTGTTCCGCTTTCCGAAATTTGCAATGCGGCACCTCTTAATATTAATATTAGGAGCTCTAATTTTCACAGTATTTTTTTTTCGTTATTTCTAACAATATTTTCTATACCTTTAAGAATAAAAAGTAATCGATTTTTTTTTGAAACAAGGAAAGGGTTTACAGTTAGAGGCGCATCAGTATCTTAGGCTATTTAGCGGCTGGACCTACAGCTTAACGTGGGTTTCGAACCACGGTCATCAGCTACCGATAAACCCAGGCTAGCACCCCCTCAGGCTACAATAGGTCTTTGGTTATGTGCCTACCCATAAGTCTAGTAGGACGCCTACTGACTGGCGAGTGACCAACGTAGAAGACTTCTCAGAAGGCATCCGGCCTTATCCAGCCTTTAACTGGCGTGACTGAGGGGTAATTTTACGGATTTTACATTCTTGCCTAGAAACAATCACAGATATTTAGGTGTAGATATGCGTGGTAGTGTGTGTGTAATGTAAGTATATAAGTCTGTGTGTAGGATGGGAAGTAAGATGGATAGAAGAATTAAAGAAAAACATCGTATGTATAAAAATATCCGATATGTATATATATATATATATATATATTAGTATATCTTAGTTTAATAAAACTAGTGATTTCCTGTTAATCATTACCTAAATTATCATTAATAGTTTATCGTGTTGGTTGTTCATATTTATGGGTCACGTGGGTTTCACTATTAAAAGAAGGCTATGTATATATATATATATATATATATATATATATATATATATATATATATATATATATATATATATATATATATATATATATATATATGTATATTAGACTAGACCAAATTTTGGAAAAAGTGGACATTAAGGTTGTGTACAAACCATATAATAAATTAAGAGAAGATCTGGGTAATCCAAAGGATAAAGTAGAGCAACATGAAAAGTCGGGGATTTACGGGGCCAATTTAAGACCAATTAAAAGTGTTAAAAATAATAGAGCTTTAGATGCATATGAAAGCATTCAAATAGAAAAATGTAAGAAAATCATGAACCGAGATAAAGGACCGATTCCTTTCAGTCAACTTTTTCAATTATTAATGTAAGGCTTAGTACACTTCACGGTTTATGTTTTTTACACGCTTCGTTAGGTAAGGTTTTCATATAAATAGAACACAGCTTAGTTTTAGAATTAGATTAAATCATCTCCTGATGATGGTAACATGGTTAGCGAAACGTGCGTCGAGCATTTCAAAAAAGCTTTTTGTTATTTAGTGGTAAATCTCTTCAAGTTTAGTATTTACAATGTCATCAATGTGATTAAAATTATTAGTTATATCCAGGGTTTCAAATATCAAATCATGTAAATTTATCTAGAGGAATCAAAAAAAAACATGATAATTCTAATTTGCTTTCTGATGCATATATATTATTAATTCGAACAAAACTCATCAGAAGGCATTTAAGTTAAATAAATAATGACAATAGATCATCATTAATGAATCAAATTGGTGAAGTCTGACTTTAAGCCAATCATACGAGGGTAGAGTGAAAAGTCAAATACTTTTTAAATTAAATATTGCCTTTTTAGTCGAAGATCAATTTATTTTTCAAAGCAGTTTTCTGTTACCTCTATACATTATACATTTTTTTATGTAAAATATTCATCTGTTTCGGCAATGGTCTCTTCATTTAATGAGAATTTCTTTGCTGTCAGCCATTTCATGTTAGGAAAGAGAAAGAAGTCGAGGGGACGAGTCCGAGGAATAGGATGAATGCGGCATTAATTCGTAACGATAATTGACCAGATTCGCTGTTGTAATGATGTAAGAATGGACGGTTGCACTATCGTGGGAAAACAGCACTTTTTACCAAATGAGGTGCTTTTTATCAGCTCTTTGATAATTGAAGCAATAATACTCTTCTATGATAGTCTTTGTCTTTTCCAAATAGTCGATGAAGATAATATGTTATAAATCTCAGGAAACAGGGGCCAGTGATAAAATTCACTTTTTGGATTGTGCCAAGACATTTTTCAAAATTTTTCAAATATATGGAATGGCGCTGGAATCGAACGAGCTACCTTTGGATTACCAGGCAGGCGACTAACCCATCAGACCACCGCGGTCGGCTTTTTTGAAACAGTCTTATATATATATATATATATATATATATATATATATATATATATATATATATATATATATATATATATATATATATATATATATATATATTGTTGAAACGTAGCAGTATTGTGGGCTATTAAAGCGTAGTCATCCTCGTACAAGACCCTGTGAAGTAGCGCATTCCGGATATGTGGTCTAAAATCGTTGTTTATTGGAATTTATTTACTATTTCAATAGTTTCTAACAACCATTTATATATCCGTTAAAACGAAAGAAAGAAAATAAAAATATTGCGACGTTATATCCCGCGAATTCATCGACATATGAAACTTTTTTGTTGGCAATATCGGGATTGCTTTTCTTCATAAATCGAGGATCAAACGTCTTGAATTTCCCCGTTGAAAGTTAAAAAAGCCCGACTTACGTTTCCTCCTTAGAAAAAAAAGTAAACCGAAAACCGACGTCAAAATATGAGCCTGTTTTTCGAAGGGGAGATTAGAAAAGGGCGTTTCCATATAAACAAGAATGTTTCCACGTTTCCTCGAGATATGTGTCGACGGTAAATTTGGTGGTCTGATGTTGGAAAACGGCAATTAAAAAAATAAAGAAAAAGTCTTGAAAAATATTGACAATCTCTCCATAAAAACTGGATTATATCAAAATATGTAAATATTGATTATGATTGGGAGAACTTTGGATACTATTTTTAAATGGATGTATATTAAGTTATTTATTTTATTTGAGTTATAAAACATTTTACATCACGTTAGTTTTAAACCTTTTAATCTTTATGTCGATCGGTCGAATTATGTCCGATTTCTTAACTTAATTCATGATCACTATAGTTATTTTTTAGCTTCATCTTTCAGCTTTAAAACGAGGTATAATAACAGGCAGTGGCGGTTGATTCATAAGTGCATGTGGCCACGTGCCCTACCTAAGAAGTAAAAAAATGAAGTGATAGAAATCGTTACATATTGTTTAAGTTAAATGACGGTATAAATTTTGTGGGGCATTTGAGCTGGCCTTACGTGGGCATGACGAAACCTACACTTTAGAAAATCTTGACATTTTCAGAGCACTAGTAAATTTTAAGGCGAATTTTGTTTTCTTTTCTGGATCATCCAAAAGAACAACTGTTCTGGATAGCGTCTACTCTGTGCGGCTTCTACTAAATGAAACTTTACGTCTAACTGTGTGAATACTGTTTACATTTCCAAAGAAGAATTGCAAACATGCCTTGAAGAAATTATGGACGCCGATTCGGATAAAAATTCTATTAATCAAGCTCAGGGGTTAATAAATTATTTGGTGGATGATAATTTTAAATTTTGGTTGTTTTTCTTCAATAAGATAATGCCTTACTGCGACATTCTCTTTGATCAACTTCAAAGCAGGCAACTAGATGCACTTAAAATTAAGAAGAATTTGGTGACTTTTTCAACAGTCATTCAACATATTAGAGACAAGATAGAAATACAAATTAATCAGTGGTGGTTGGTTCATAAAGGCACGTGGGTACGTGCCCTACCAAAAAAAAAATTTCAAAATAAAAAATGAATAATGTCTGACAGTTACACTCGTATTTCTACATAGCAAAGTGTGTGTATGATACTAAGAAATGTAAAATTTTTGGTTACGATGCATTTCCTTATACCCATTCCAAAATTTGGTTATACGTGCCCCACCTGCTTTTTCCCCCATGAACTGCCGCTGCAAATTAATCAAGAATTTGGTAACTTAACTGGTGAAGAATCTACAACTACCATAGAGAATCGCAGAAAGAAATGGAAATTTACTAACAAAGAGGACCCCAATCCGAATGTCAGGATATGCAAGGAAATCTGTGATACCTTAACCATACAGTTTCATGAACGTTTTAGTTTTGATGTATACCTAACTGTTGCAAATTTATTTGAAACTGAAAAATTTGGTGAACATCGAGCCGTCTTTCCAAATGAAGGCATTAAAACTGTGTGTAACCTGTTTGCAAACATAAATTACTTAACATTACAAAATTAACTCTCGGTAATGTACGCACGGGGCGATTTTATGAAACAAAGTAGGGCTGTGTCGCTGTTACAAATGTTTATCCAAAACAATTTAACATTTAGTGAATCTGTGGAATTGCTGACTGTTTTGTGTACCGTCTCTATGACGACTGTGGAAAGCGAATCAAAACATTTCTAACAAACATTATGGGCCAAGAATAGCTGTGCGCCTTTGCAATGCTATATATTGAAAAAAACTTGTTAAGACAATTTCAAATTTTAATGATCAAGTCATCGATCACTGTGCTGCTCAGAAATTTAGTAGGATGGACTTCAACTACAAACAGATTTAATGGTCATGGTCCTATGGTGAGTTTAGTAAAATTTTATTATCTAGGTACCTATTTGAAAATTTGATGACAATCACACTCGTATTTCTACACAGCAAAGTGTGTGTATGATACCAAGAAATATAAAATTATTGGTTGCGACTGGTTCCTATCCCCATTCCAAAATTTGGTTAAACGTGCCCCACTTGTTTTACCCCCACGAACCGCCGCTGATAACGCGTCTTTCAAATTAACCCGTTTTTTTTGTTCTTGAATAAAACACAGATGGCGTTGTGTATTTACCAAAGTCTAATCTCATTTCCGAAGTATAATGCATGACATTTATAAAAAAGAGTCGTACACAATCCAACAACGCTTTAAAATTGTTGAATTATTTTATGAAAATGGACGTTCACTGAAAAATGTTTTTAGAAAATTCTGTGATTACATTGTTCAACATTTTTAAGAAACTTGTTCGGTGGAAGATAAAAGAAGGGTAATATATAGCCGTAGTGGTCGTTCACAAGACCATATTGATTTAGTATGTGAAAGTGTTTCTGAGGACCCAGAAATTTCCATTAGTCGAAGATCGCAATAATTTGGACTCAGAGTGAATTTAGATTTAAATCTGAAAGTTCTGAAAAATCATCTTTTCAAATGAAGCACATTTTGAAATTGGTAGAGAGCCTAATAAACAAAATTGTCGCATTTTGGGTGAGGAAAATCCACAATGGATTTATGAGAAACCTTTGCATCCTAAACGAGTCACTACTTGGTGTGCATTATGGTCAGGAGGTGTAACTGGACCGTATTTCTTTCAGAATGCTGCTGATGAAGATGGAACTGTGAATGGTGTTCGATATCGTGAGATGAGGATGGAGGATATTTTTAAACAATTTGATTAATAGCTCAAATGGACGGTTGTGCAAACCGTAAATATCAAGTAATTGTCTAATTTCTTTTTATAATGTCAAAAAATAATTCAATAATTTTAAAGCGATATTGTATTGGATAGACAATATATTTTTGAAATGAGACATTACCTAGGCAAATTCACAACGCTATCTATGTTTTATTTAAGAATTAGGATATTATTTTACTTGCGCATGGCATTAGTTTATTCTTTCCAGTATTTTGCGTTTGTAAATATCTCCGAAATGGTTAGAGCTAGTGGGTCGAAGCAAACTTCACTCGATCAGGTTGATTTTTTACATCAGATATGTCAATTTTACTCGCGCTTGCTAGGTACTTGATCGTCTACAGTTATTTTATGGATATAAAAGAAACTGCTGGAGCTAGAAAGTTGAATCTAAGTACAATTGATCGCATGTGCGCATAGTAGTTTACTACCTAGATGTTTTTCGGATATCTCCAAACTGTGAGAGCTAGTGAGCCCAATCCAAGTCCGGTTGATGGCACGGATTTTACAACATGTGTATAATTATGTGACGATGTGTAGGTGTGATGTGTATAATTTTCACACGTCCAAGTGCATTACGGTTGGGGTGAGGAAGTCGAATCAATGTTAGCTTGATTGGGAGTAGTGCATGCGCAGTAGTTTATCGCCCACAGGTTTCCGTTTTGTTTTTTTTGTAAGGTCACACCATTGTTAACGCCTCAAATAGTTCTACATAGTGATGCGCTTCTCCTTCTCCAATCCCACACTCTCGGTTAATTTCATATTTATATATGTCAACATATGTAATTTTTTTACGTAGCTGGAGAGGGATATGACCCTTTCGGCCGCTGTTCCATAATTTATCCTTCTTTGTCCTTCTGGCCGCGTACATTGACTTTGATAAATGTGAATGTGTGTTTCTAAAGGTTTATTCACGAACCAACTTGTAAAAAACAACGTCAGCTATTTTATCTAATGCGAGAGAAAATGTCTGGAGGTAAATACGTAACCCATTTACCTCGTTTTTCTTCTCATTATTTTAATTCTGCCGCTAAGGTGTTTTCCTTTCGAACTAATTGTACCAATTTGTTTATTCGGAGGGGCTGTTTTGAGATTAATTCTGGATATATTTCGAAAGTATTTTATTTTTACACCATTTTTAATGTGTTGGTGATTCTGGTTTTTGAATTGTGTATGGCATCTATATACCTTCCTTTGTATTGAATAATTTATATTTCGATACACTTCTTTCGATTCGTGCTATGTGGGTCAATGATATTGATTTTTTTTTGTGCATATTTGTACAAATGCATTAAGTGCACTTTTTTATTTATTTGCTAATATATATTTTCAAATAAATAAAACCTTTACTATTTCTCAAGCTATACGAACGAATTTCTTGTTAAACTTTGTCTGAATTATTCTTTCCATATTTAATTGAATTGTACTGTAGTCTTGGTAGAGTAGGTGTGTAGAATTCGACTAAATGTGTGCCTCTGCGACCAGTGCGGGTGGTGCGAGCGGTGCCCCGGCACCAGGCGCCGAATTATAAAGACTCATATCAGTAGAGTCACACACATGAGAATACAATTTTGTTACATTTTACATTCCTTTTTTGAGAATATTTGAGAGTGTGTAAGTCAAAGGGGGTGGTTAAACTGTAAAATGTATATATTCAGACAAATTAATTATACTGATAAAAAATTATCTATAATTTTATTTTTCAAATGACCAGGAGGGTAGATATCATGACGACCAGGACACGACTTTTTTTGCCCCCCCCCCCCTCTACTTCAACAACGCATAACTGGCTAAAATTTTTATATATATTTTTTTTATTTTTAATGCACTGTCGAAATATGAATAAATAAGCCATAAAAAATGGATAGTAAAAACATCAATTGCTTTTTTTTATAAATCCTTACAAAACGCTCGAAATTCGGGCTTCTAGACTAGAATACTCCCTTAATAATAAATGTAATTTCAAACATTTACCCAATGGGGAAGAACTTAAACGTATATTGCTTATGTACAGTATATCAAAGGATGCTTTATTTTGTTTTTGTTGTTTATTATTTCCCAAAGATTGCGAAACTAAATGGCGATATTTAAGTCCACGAATTCAAGAACACAAGAATAGCCAGGCGCATAAAAGATGTTATTTTCTTTGGAAAGAGTTGGAGAAAAGATTACTTAATAACAAGACAATAGATGATAGTAACGAAAATTTAATTAAAATGGCAATAGGAAAAAGGGGTTCAAATCATTAAAGTTATTTTGCGCAATAAATAAGTCTACCTTGAGGAATTTTTTTGGTTAGATTTGAATTAATTCTCCACTATAATCCTATTATTCCAGAACATATAAAAAATGTTCAAAATGAAAAGAACACAATTTCTTATTTTTCGTCACACATCACACAACATCGTCCATCGTCACACATACAACAATAAAGGATGCAAAATATTCAATATTATTTGACTGTATACCTGATATTTCTGAAAAGAACAACTGTCACAAATAATACGATATGTGAAAATAAAGGATGGAAATTGTTCAATAGAAGAAAGTTTTATAGATTTTATTGAAACTATTGAAATATCTGGATTTGCATCGAGCAATGATAATATTAACAGGATAACATCGAATGGATTAGATATTAAAAACCGCAGATGTTAGGGATACGACAACAGTTCTAACATGGCAGGGAAATACCAAGGTGTTCAAGTACATATTAAAATATGAACGAATTTGCAAGGTATGTTCCATGTGCAGGATACAGTTTAGACCTCGTTGGCGTACATGCTGCCGAAGTATCGCCATTAATAGTAATATATTTTAGAACCGTGGAAAGAATATTGACTTTTTTTCAAGTTCTACTGTGCAGTGGAATAAGTTAAGTTTGATTTTAAATTAAACTTTTAAAGAACATCGCAAAACTAGATGGTCTTCTAAAAAAATGGCTGTAATGTCTCTTAATTTACAAATTATAGACGTTTATAAGATATTAAAGAAAATGTCCGAAGATATAAAATGGAATTTCAATACAAAAACTGGTGCAGAAACATTATTGCATCAAATTGATTATTAATTTGTTTGTCTATTAATTTTTTGGACTGACATTTTAGTCTATATTGACAGCGTAAACGTTTATTTACAAAAAATATATATCTTTAGACGATACATTCAAAATAATACGACTTAAAATTATCTATAAATGAATTAAGAGCAAAACCAGTAGTAGACATTTTTTTAAAAGCAAAAATTATTTTAGAAGCGTCGAAAACGAAAAGTTAGAATTATGCCCGGTGAAAAAGCATCAGACGAAAGCTACGTGTTAACGTAAGAAGACGAATTTAAAAGGAACATAAATTTTATTTTTGATAGCATTATTACGCAATTGCATTGGAGGTATGAAACCGTGGATGAAGTTTAAGCGATTTTAACGTTTTAACAGGCAGAAGCTTAAAAAATATATCAACAGAAAGTTTAAAAAAATATGCAATTAATTTAGCAAATAAATATTATCAAGATTTAGATCCTACTGAATTTTGTGCAGGAATAGTTAGTTTTAAAATACAATCGCAAGCATTATTTGATAAAGATATGATAAATGCTTCCTCATTGAACTTACTATAACTGATACACACATATCAAATACAGGATGCGTATCCTAATATAGAAATAGCTTTATGAATTTTACTCACGCTTCCCGTATCGGTAGCGTTTTGTGAACGCAGTTTCTCAAAACTAAAACTAATTAAATCTTATTTAAGATCATCGATGGCAAATGAGAGATGTTCAAACTTAGCTATTATATCTATCGAAAACAACGTAGCCACTTCACTAGATTACAATACAGTAGTAAGAGAATTTTCGGAGTGTCAAGCAAGGAGAAATGAATTTTTAATTTAGTTTTTTATATTATAGAAATATTTAATTAAAATATTATACAATTATATTATATTTATTTATATATGTAACTAGTTTAAGTTTTTTATCATCTAAGTATTTGTTTAAAATGTTATTCAATTATAGTTTATTTATATTTGTTTCTGTAATCATTTTATTAATAATTGTAAATAAAAGTTTATTCACAAAAAACATTTTTTTTATTGTAATAAAAATATAAGGGGGGGGGGGGGTATTTTATACTTTCGCACCGGGCGCCGTAATATCACGCTACGGTTTTTTCTGCCATTAAATGAAGATTAAGTTCAAGCCTTCACGAATACCCAAATTTGAGAAACTTCAATCATGGTGGAAAGAAAGTCCTTTCCATGAAGGACATTTCAAAGAACTCATCCTGGAACAGGTTGACGTATTTGCGTCGAACTACTGGCTGATTCCTGGACAGATGTTTCCTGAGACTGACAGTTTTCTAATGGCAATAACATACTAGGTTATTTCTGCCAGAAACTACGTCAACTATATAATTCGTGACGATAGTGTTGTGGACAATCGATGTCAACATGGGTGTATCTGAAATAATCCGGCATATAACAGGGAACTGTGAAGTTCCCCGGGAAGTACAAGCATTGGATTTACCCAGACCTATACCCACTGGTAATATGTATTGTTTTTAATGTCCCCACTCGAAAATGTTTGTGTATTTTTTCAATATAGCGGATTAGTGAACCTGTTTACTATACGTGGACCACGTGTTATACGTTTATATTGATGTATTTGGCATTTATTCGACTAATTTATGGAAAAAATGTCTAGGTAAGCCTGTTTATGTTTATATATACTTACAGAAAGTGTTTTTTTTGCGTGTAAATATTGCCCATACAGAATATTTTTTCTAAAATTTGTTGACGGGGCATATATGTCCTAGTGGGATTCCGATTGGTATAAATTTGTACCAGTTATATTATTACAAGTAAAATGTGATTTTTCATTTCCGAAATAAACCATTATCTCAGCAGGAACTCATGGAGTTTGCAGACGATATTTTCGATATGGAAGATGAACTCGGAAATTCATAACTTGAATCCTCTGAGGATGACTGGACATATTCTGAACCACTATCAATGAACATAGTGGTTCAGAATATGTCCAGTCATCCTCAGTGGGTTCAAGTGATGAATTTTCGAGACCTCTACAAGCAAAGCATGTTCATCTTTTGAAGAAAGTGAGAATGACAAAACGGTCGATCTGCCTACAATAATTTTGGACCAATGAAAATCTGTAGATAACAATTTATTACCAAGATTATGTATCTCAATCGAAAAACCCTGTACAATTGTTGCAAAACTCGAAAGGTCACTGAAGGTACTGAGTTGGACGTTTTTTTCAAACTGTTCCCCAAAAGCCTTTTTCTACGGATTTCTGGAAAAACTAGCGAAATATTTGAGGTACCTACTTCAAGTAAAAAAGAAATTATCTATACTTAAAACTGATCAGAACGAAATAATGATTGTCATTGGATGTTTTCTCGTAATGTCCTACAATAAAGAGCCTGCACAGCGACACTACTGGTATACTAATACTTCACTTGGCAACTCAATGATCAAACAAACAATTTCCAGGAATAGATTCCAGTTACTGTCTTCCAAACTATATTTCAATTCCCTCCAAAAGCGAGATGGTGCCCATAAAATATATTATATGGAAGAAGTGCTTTCGTGCTTAAAGCAAACTTTTTCACAAGCAGGAAGTAAAGGACAGGACATTTCAGAGTATCGATGAGGCTATGTCTAAGTTCAAAGGAGGAAGTTGCCTGAAACAGTACCTTCCTCTAAAACCTACTAAAAGAGGCGTAAAATCATGGGTTAGATGTGATTCAAAAACTGGCTACAAACACGTAGCAAGTGTCTCTCGAAACTGGTTACTGGCCGTAAACTGTTATCTGTCCGGCTCGACTTGAACATATAGGTTAAGGTGCATATTATCTAATTGGGACCATGAAAAGTTTCTTAATATATTGCAGTAGCGTTAACTATTAATATTTAGCGTTTTACCATTGCCATTTCCATGAAAAATTGGCCCTAAAACATCTCCAGCCCACACTGCATACCACGCTGTTACTCGAAGAGGATGTTAAGATTTTTCTGCAGTCATAATTGTGCTTGTTCATATAACCTGTGAGGTGGAAATAAGCTTCGGCGGAAAACATAATTTTATTGCAAAATTCCGCATTTATTTGAAAAAAATAAATGTAGAAAACTAAATTTAAATCTCGTGCATATTGTTACACCCTTTAAATAATTACAATCTCTACAAATATTTTCTTATTATACTCATTTTATTTATGGGACAGCCCTTATGGAAATATAATAGCATTACATCTCATAGTCGAAGCCGGTAACTTTTCAAAGCATCCCATTACATTAGGGTTAAATAAGCTCCATCAGCTTAATGAACAAATATCAAGTTTGTCTTGGCAAAGTTAGATATACAAACCATTATTAGAATATCAAGTTATCATTATCTTTCCGCTGCCTAGAATCGTAATGAAAATTGATGAGCTGTATTCGGATAATCAAAATAAGATTACAGTCGTATACTGGAGATACTTCGTGACATTTTCGAGCTTCAGCGGCGATATTCCAGTTAATAGGTAGCGGCAAACCTAATATTCAGGTCTTTTATAGAGCGAATTGGTCTTTAGCAAACCCGAACTCGAATATTAGCGATGGAGATAACGTAAATTCTTTTAGTTGTTGCGCTGCATATAAGTACTAACTGAATCTCGATGAAAATATCATGTACTGGATATGGAAATCTAAAATAGTAGGTTAAAGGTTAACCTTTGACTTTTACGAAAGTTGTTCTGGGTTTAATACAGAGATGGCGCACGTATGACTAAATAATTACGACAGTTGTCAATCTTGAGTCATCAAATGGCGTGCAGTATTGTTTCAGATACATGTGTATAAGTTCTTGTTTGTAGTGATATAATATATCAATTTGCTGGTGATTCTGTTTTTTGAATTGTGTGTGGCATCTTTAAGCCTTCCTTGATATTGAATAATTTTTATTTTGATATAGTTGTCTTGATTCGTTTTTTGATGTTTTTCGTTGTTTGTATGTGGGTCAAAGGCATTGATTTATTTTTTACATATTTTAAGACAATTTTTTAAAAATTCATTTGCGAATGTTTTCAAATAAATTTGTCCATCACTAAGTTTATTACAAAGTTGTTATTTTTTGGGGGGGTCTGGGAAGGTCATATATATATATATATATATATATATATATATATATATATATATATATATATATATATATATATATATATATATATATATATATATATATATATATATAGATATGACCCTCCCAGAAACATAGACTCCAGACGGCATAGCTCAAAACTTCATTGTCCTACTCAAACCCCTTTACCACGTCAAGGTCTGATCCACAAAGGGGATATAAGGGGATATATATATATATATATATATATATATATATATATATATATATATATATATATATATATATATTCATATATATATATATATATATATATATATATATATATATATATATATATATATATATATATATATATTTAGTCTCAATCATTATTTACACATTAAATACCTGTATATACCAATTTTCATGGCGATTGTATTTTTTTTAATTTAAATGTTGTAAGTGGGAAAAGTGAAGAATACATGAAGCGTTCCAAACTTTACCTAGAAGAGATGGGAGAAGATGTAGTAGTTATATACCAATCTCATTGACTGATCACCTAGGCAAAATCTTCGAAAGAATGGTCAATAATCACCTTGCATGG
Source organism: Cosmopolites sordidus (assembly GCA_031761425.1). Lineage (NCBI taxonomy): Eukaryota > Metazoa > Arthropoda > Insecta > Coleoptera > Curculionidae > Cosmopolites > Cosmopolites sordidus. The sequence continues at coordinate 654,944 of JARFXV010000810.1, forward strand.
CACATAGAATTTCATCATTTGCTAGATCCACATCAACTAGGCTTCAGACAATCAAGATCCACCATTGACCATGTTATCTGGACCACCTTTCAGAGAAAAAATCAACTATTCGTGGCTTTTTTAGATATCTCCAGTGCTTTCGACACGGTATGGAGACCTACCATCTTGAACACCTTACATAAGTGGGATTTCAGAGGACGGTTTTCCAAATTTATTTCTAATTTCCTCGCTGATAGATTCTTCGCAGTCAGGATTGATGGACATACATGTGACCAATTCCCATTATTAAATGGTGTCCCTCAAGGTTCCGTACTGAGCCCCACCCTTTTTAATACAGCAATGAATAATATCCAAAGATACCTCAGTCCTACGATCTCTTATAGAAATTTACGCTGATGATCTTCTGCAATATTATATTTTCCCCAGAACAAGATTCTGCGAAAGAATCATCCAGTTAGATTTAACATCTTTGAAAAAATGGTCCAATTCTACAGGTCTCTTACTATCTACCGAAAAATCAACAGTTGTTCACGCCATCACTCTATCAAACAAGATTATTTCCACAGTTCCGTGACACAAGTTAGGTCTCACATTTGATTATAGACTCTCTTGGAAATACCACATTCATTCTTTGAAGGCTAAATGTGCTCGAGACATGGAAATATTTAAGATGCTTTTAAACAATACTTGGGGTTCTCAATCACTACTGTCTCCATAAACTATACAAGGCTATAATTAGATCCAAGTTAGTGCATAGCTGCATAGTCTCCGTTAAGGCCCCAAAGTCTTACCTGCGCTCTCTGGATGTCATACTGAACACATTCTTAAGACTCACAACTGGAGCATTCTCCACCAGTCCAATCTCTAGCCTACACTGTATCATGAGTTTAGAGCCCTTATTCATTAGAAGAAATTACCTTTTTTAAAATATAGTACATATCTTTGACAGAGACCATTTAACACTGCCTATCAGACATTTTTACATCCCCCCTATCCTTTCTTTTCCGTCTACTCACAATTTCGCCCTCGACCCCAGAATCCTTTTTCAACAACTATCAGTAGAGTCAAACATACAACTGCATGTCCCTGTTCTAATTCGTCCTACTTCTTCACCTCCTTGGTTGCTATATCCGATTCAGGTTGACTTCTAACTATTAAGATATGATAAGGAATCAACGAGTTCTTCCATATATAAATCCAGTATAAACATCTTACTCGAAACTCCCCATGTCGAACAATTTTTATAGATGGATCCAAGATGAATCAAGGAGTTGGCTGTGGCTTCGTTCACAATAGAACCTTTTCAGGATTCAAACTGCCGGATTAAACCAGTGCAGTTACTGCTGAATTAGTGACTATAGAAAGATGTCTCTCTTATATCAGATTAAACCCTGCAAATTCCTAGATTATATTTTTTGACTCAAATGAGCGACTCATGATTCAAAATCGCTTTATCTCATTCAGTTGTTGCGTTAATTATAGATCTTGTAGAAGACATCTCTCAGGATTCTTCTCTTCTTTTTGTTTGGTGTCCTGGTCACAAGGACGTCAAAAATAATGAGGAAGCTCATCAGCTCGCAAAACAGTCATTACAGCTCAGACTACCATACTTGCGCAGCTTCCACCCAAAAGACTATCTCTCTTTTGCAAAAACTTTCGCACAAATCTCAATGCAATCGTATTGGGGCGAACCTGAGAGACTTAACAAATTGAGAGTCCGTAAACCTTCATTCTCTCAATCCCCTCCGGACCGGCTGCTGGATATAAAAGCCACAGTAAAATGGATGAGACTCATGATTGGTCACTGCAGATTTTCTCATGAATTTCTACTAAAACGAGAAGGTCCTCCCCTCCGTAAATTTTGCAGCAATCCTCTAAAAAACATATTCTAACTGACTGCACTGTCTTATCTTCTCTCAGATCTTTCTTCAGTTTGAGTCAAGACCTTTCTTAAAATCTTTGCTCCGTCAATATGAATAACACATTTGCTTATCTAAAAGAGATACATTATATCAGGATCTAGTCATTTCAAACGCTTTCCTTTCACTCCAACGATCGTAGCAAAGTGTGAGGAAACTAGTCTACGTTTTTGTGATAACAACACTTGATATAACAATCTGTGATACTTCCCACTAATGATACAACTTATCTGTGATCTTGTAAACTACGACACATTTTATATTTTACATGTATACATTTATATTAGTCTATTTATCTAATCCTTATCCTCTCTCACATGAGCTTGATGATCGCTAAATGATTTCGATATCGATGCGACTCAAATCACAATATTTTCTCTCCTTCTCTCTCTCTCTTTTACGCAATCTTTTGTTCTATCATACTTTTAAATATATAGATTTAACTATGCTTAGGAAGTTATTAAATATCCCAGTATTTCAAATTTTATTACTCTCAATTATATTCAGATTTATTCCTGGTTAGAACCTATTGGTATATAAATATCAAATAGTTATAAAATTCACGTAGCAATGAATGAAACGATAAACCTTTTTTTGATGTTCCAATTAGTAAGTCGAGCAATACCGTGTATTTTATGGGCAATTATTAGGGAATAGACTGGAATTGTACTTGATGGCGTTAGAACAATTTTACGGTCATCTCCCTTAACCTCGAAAATGGTGCAATATAGTTGAACGCATTTTATGGGAGACATATTTTAAGTCTCAACGTTTAACTACAATTCTTAATGTTCCCTCTTTTGGTTCGCTTCGCTAAGAAGCTCCTCGCTAATCTCCTTTAAATGTATAATTTGAAATATATCGTATTGCGGCTTGCTTATGCTAAAACGTTCCAGGGACCTTAATGTTCTAATACTTTCTCGTAGCCGAGATTCGTCGGGGCTTGATCTTGCCATTTGAGGCAATTAGGTATAGCTAGACAAATTGATGTTTATAGCACAACTAAAGCACGTCTAATTCTATTATTTATGCGAATTGCTGCTAGCTCGGATTGGTAGGTTTTTTTTTAACTAGCTGCCTGAAGTATATACATGGGTGGGGCAAGTGTCACGCTACCATAACTTTTAAAAGAAACTTTAAAAAGTTTCTTCTTTTCTATATGTTTTGCGTGAATTAATTTTTGAAAATTATGTCAATCAAATGACAACTTTTATCAACATGTCTGGTATTAATGCAGCGATTTTGGCATCGATATTTTAATTGAGCTCCTCTATAATTTAGGCCTTGTTTATGTAAATCTTTTCCATAAAAGTAATTTGGAACCGTAAAGTCAGGAGATTTGGATGACCACAATAAATGCCCACTTGGAGAAATTAAACAACTAGGGAACATGTTTTTCAAAATGAGGTATGTATTGTGGCAACATCTTGCTGGAAGTACATATTTTCCAGTCCTGCTTTTCAAATTGAGGCAACAGAAAGTTTTGAATCATGAGCCCATATCGTTCACCGTTAACTGTAACGACAACATAGCCACTACCGTCTTCAAAAATAGAGCCCTAATGTTTTGAGCATAAATTAATTTTACTGCTGTTGTTGTTTTACTTGTTGTTGTTACTGCATAGCTTAATACACAGGTCAAGTTAAAACTTTTTTGAAAATAGGTGTATATGGGTTTTTTTGTAGTCCTAAATCTGAAAATGATAAGCTAATTACTGTAACACGTACAGTTTTTGAAGTTATACTTCTTATGGCGCGTTTGGGAAAACAGATCAGAGTGAATTTTTAGCGAGGAGCGAAGTTGCGCGCGCCGATGTAACACATAATTTATTTTCTCTTAAAAATTATAACACCTTCGCCATTTGTCAAGACTTGTTTATAAACAAATTTCTGGAAGCTAACATTCTACACTGTTAGTTTATATTTATAAAACTTTATTTATATTGAAGTGTATATTTATTTTCCATTGTAAAGATTGTGTATTAAGATTTGAGGCTATAATTTTCTAAGTACTATTTTAATGAGTAAAATTATATAGCCATAAATAAGAAAAAATTCGATAATGTTGAATAATGTTGCTAAATATTTCAAAAAGTGTATTAAAATTTAATTTTTTACTGAATGAACCTATTTAATATTATTTTTGTAAAGTTGATCCATGATTTGGCATGGACTGACAAGTCTTCAGACAAGCACTGAGAATGCCAAGTGTGACCTTGGCGAAACGTCTGCACGTTCCCAACAAACGGGACACAAACGATCGGATGAACTCCCGGACTAATAGTCTAGCGTATTCTTCCATCCGCGAAACAATACGAACTAATATATATATATATATATATATATATATATATATATATATATATATATATATATATATATATATATATATATATATATATATATATATATATATATATATATATATTAACCTGTATTTGAAAAACTAATAATGTAATTTGTTTTTTTTTGTAGTAGTCTGTTAGTCGTTTGCTCAGTTCCAACGTCCCTGGTATCTTACCTCCATCGGCCTGATTTCCTAATGAAATATCTCTTCTTATTTGTCGCTTACTGCACCCCGGAAAATAAAATCCAAATGTGAGTTTAAAAAATGCATTTTTAAGGACATGCATGTTCATTGGCTTTCAAGAGTTGATCTATGAGATTTTTATAGTTTTCATCTTCCTTGTTGCCCAGAAAACCTTTGAATACACTTACCTAACGACTCCAAGCTGCCAATTCCTATTAAGCTTAATATGGAGAGGCGGAAGGAGCATCTTTTTTGGGTTAACGAGGGGGCAAATTTTATGTTTGAACTACTAGGTTCAAAAGAAGTTCTATTAAGCCAATCTTTCTTAGTGTAATGTTCTTTTGTTGCCCTACTGTCCCATAGACACAAAAAACAGGAATACTTTGTAAAACCCCCTTGAAGTCCTAGCAATATACTTATCACTTTTAAATCCCCACAAATATCTCATTGATACTGTTCATATTTAACGCGATTTGGCATTGTTGCTAAGTTGCTATAGCTTCCTTTCAGTGCCACTGAATGGATTAAAGGAATAGATGGGTTTTTGTTTCCATTAGGAAGCAAGACCGCGTTTTAGGCTGTATTTCGACGAATCTATGAAAATACGCCCCTCGGAAGGTGCATGTTCCATATTAAGTTCATTCATTAAACCGTCAATATTATAACAGGTACATAGCGATCCTTCCATTTTATAAAAACTTGAAAATGTTGCATTCCGTTTTCGGTGAAATTAAAACACTTGCATTTTTATTTAACAAGTTCCACTGTTGAAGTGTGGAATCAAGATGTTCCGAATTTTGTTTTGACAATCACAGGTCACAGACCAAATCATTTAATTCATTCAGAGTTATTAAGTGACGTTAATTTGTAGTTCACTGATGTTTTCTGGCCGCTTTGAAGGTTTTTGAGGGTTGGTATTTATGTACCCGGAATAATAAATGAAACCAAATATGTATCAGTGAAAATTGTTTTATTGTTTTTTTAAATAATTTTAACCGACATGTACAGCATTTTTTCTATTCCAGTTGAGGCAACTCCAAAACAAGCATTTTGAACGCACCTACCGCTTCTTCTGGCATCGAAACGTAGTTCGTTCGTCACAAACGGGACCAAAAAGAAATCATTGCCTGCGAAATCAGGACTGTAAATGCTCAAATATATAGTTGTTCGGTCCATTGTGTGAGAACTCGCGTTTTCATGGTGAAGAATGATCCTGCGACGCTGGTTGTTTATTCTTATTTCTTCAAAGACTTCTGGCAAACAAATGGTTGTTTACCCGATGACTATTTGCTTCGAAATGCTTCATGTGCGAACAACTTTGTTGAATTTGGCTCATTTTGAAAGACGCATACATTCGACTGCTGTTTACTTTCGGACTCACACGCATAGATCCAAGATTCATCAGCTTTGTAAATGTTATACACGGCTTTTGACGCACCATGATTGTATTTTTTGAGCATTTCTTTACATCAATCGACACTAGCCTTTTTTGAGCGATTGTCAAAATATGCGGAATCCAACGCGCACAAACTTTTGTCATGGCCAAATATTCATATAAAATCTTGTACATACTTATCATAATAATGCCCAGGAATGCCTCAGTATCACATACGTTACATGACGATCTTTCTTTAAATTGCTCGGTGAGCGAACGACGATGATGATTGAATTCACTAAACAAGTGATATACAGTTGTTTTAGATGGTGCTTCATCGCCAAAAGTCGAAGTAAGTTGATCGATGCATTGTTGTGAGATAATCCATCGAAAGTCGTAGTAAATTATTGCACGAAAATTCTCACCAGTTAATTTCATTTTTTCAATTTTCAAGTCACTAAACAACACAAATAGCATTCGTGTGAAGAAACGTTCTGAGTACATATACAGTCAACAATGTCAAACTTTACGATGTATATGTCAGATGACGCCTAGCAACATCATTGTTATCAATTCAATACATAAAAAGCAACCTTCGTACCAGACGTGGAGTATATAAATTGTTGTGAAGTCTGAAGAAAATACACGTTGGACAAGTGTATTACTTTGAAGGGGACGAAATTAATTTGAATAAACAAATACATAAATAAAGAAATAAATAAATACTTTTAAAAAGTAAACTGACTTTTTCTTCATGGTAGGATGTTAACCATTTAGAAGTGTTATATGAAAAGTAGTCTTTAGTATAAATATGCGTAATAGTGCTGAAAAAATTCGAAAATATTTAACAAACAGCAGAAAAATTTGAATGCATTGTTATTTATAATGAAAATTTAGTGTTGAATATAATGATAAATTATACAATATATAATTGTGAATTAAATCAAACTATCTCTTCTTTCTGGTATTCGAACATGTCTAAGCCACACTTTATTTTGCCCTTTGATAAAACGTACGATACGATGGAGTTGACCGCAAAACCGAATAATACTTGAAATAACGTGCAAAGTAGAGAATATAAAGTGGTTCAGTTTTCTCGACTGTTAAATATTTATAAACGAATTTGCGTCAGAAATCTGGCGCTGCTCTTATTTTCTAAAACGTCCGTAAATAAACAACTGCGAGATTCAGAAAGAAGGAGAGAGAGAAATTGAAAACATAAAAATGGAGCAAATCTATACCTTTATAGTTGGTCTTTTATTCATGGTTTTTCTGCTTTGGTGGGATTTTAAAGACGGGGAGGAAAACTGGGACTTTTTTTCTTGTATAGGTGAATTGATTCTGGAATCATCTGGTTGGGGCTGATACAGTCGAATTTCGTTTCTCACATTGTTCGTTTTCAAATTACCAAAGATGGACAATATTTTTCAGGTTGTATTATATTCTTTTTTTTTTGGATTTTCATCAGGCCTTTGCAAATGACCTATTTTAATTTTATTAAAAATTCTGTTTGTGGACAGTGCAACACGTAGACTGTGAGTTTCTACAATCTCTGATTCATATTCCGCAGTATGTTCTTATTAAAACATACACAACTATGATAAAAAAGTAATGGAACATTTATTTAAAAAATTCGTGTGCTTTACTATTTGTTTTTTAAGTTGGTATGACTCTTCTTGATATGTGACGCAAGCTTCATATAATTTTACTTGTTAATTTAGAAATTATATGGTTTTTTTGTAATTGTTCAAAAAGTTTTAGGTGATTTTTTAAGATTAGATTTTGGCTAAAAAATGAATTTTTTTTGCAGTGATGCATTAAATGCGTTAAGAAAAACTTTACAACTGGTACAAGAACTTTATTGATGATAGCTGAAAGAGCTGAAGATAAACTGCGTTCAGGAAGGCCTTCCACGTCAACCTATGAAAAAAAAAATTAAAATCAAGGATCTGATTACTCAGTAATCGCGTAATCGGCGATTACTGAGTAATCGCCGATTAAACATAAGGCACATTGCTGACATTATCGTCCAGATTTGTGGCAAAACAAATCATACGATAACGAACCATCGAACACCACAATAATTATTCATTAATCGCTAAAAATGAAATAAACATCCATCTACAAGAACCATATTCGCCAGATATGGCGCCGTGTGAAGGGCTGAGAAGATTATAGTTAAAGAAGGAATGGGATTTAATGTGCCAATCGACCGAACGGGGTCTGTTACGTTAAGAATACTGCTTTTTATTCCAATAACAAGTCGTTTTTTGGAATTGCAGTATTTTTTTGTGAATATTTGCCGCCTATCTCTGAAACGTCTGGAGATAACGCTGCGAGACAGGTACCAATCGATTGAACGGGATCTATTAAGCCAGGAATAGTGTTCTTTGCTTCAATAACAAGTCGTCTCTCGGAGTTGTAGTTAATTTTTTCAATTTTTTTCGTACATTTGCGTTTATCTTCGAAACTGCGTTAGATAACTCAGCGGAACACGTGCCAATCGACCGAACGGGATCTGTTACGTTAGGATTAGTGTCTTTTACTCCAATAACAAGTGGTCCTTTGGAGTTGCAGTTAATTTTTTTAAATTTTTTCGTATATCCTCGAAACGGCTAAGATTGAAAAAAAACGTTGGAATAAAAAACACGTTGGAAAGGAGTTTATTTTGAAGAAGATGAAATACATTTGGATAAATAAGTATTTTACCTTTTATTTAAAAAATTTAAAAACCACTTCGCTTTTGGTTCGTGATAGTATGTAAAAAATTGAAGTGAACTTTTAGCAACTAAGCAATTTTGATGTTTCCCCTTACTGGCTTTGTAATTTTTTTTATTAAAGCCGGAAAGCAATGACTTGAATAATTTTTTGTTATCGGAATCCTGATGTTTTCCTTTTAGATGTTCATAAAATAGTTCTTTCAGCTCATTAGTAAGATGTTCTTCTAAAACAAAATCAGCTCACTTCTTTCTTGCTTATGAATTTGGAATTATTTTGATTAGGGACAAATAAGACAAAGTTTTAAGATTTTAAAAAAACCAAGGAAAAGTTAATGACAGATGAATTAATCACTTTTTCACTCGAGGAAAACTGGAAAATTCGAGGAAAAAGATTGAAGTGACTTGTATTTCAGTCATTGTGCTTCTATACAGGGCCGCTATTATGTATGTAAACGGTCAAATATCTCGAGAACGCTTTGAGATTTTTAATGAAATTTTGTAAACAAATATCAGGAAATGTTTGCCATTTTTTAGGAATATTTATATTTTTTTTTATGTCGCATATTTGAAATCCAAGGCTAACTTGATTTTTTTAAATGATAAATGGAATTGAATTTGATATTGTTGGAGAGTATTTTTTTGCTGAATTCAACGAGGTAAATAGTGTGGTTTTTCTTTCAGAATAGATTTTAAAAATTGGTTAAAAGGCGTTTCGGTCTGTTTTAAGGTAAATATATTTTTCATTTAATAGGCAATAAAACTATGGATGACAGATGAAGTATTTAATTACACTTGACAACTGTTAACGTCAATTTGTGAATTTCAAATTTCTTTTAATTTTTATATGGAATTAATATTTTTTTAACTGAAAGAGAAATAATTGAAATACTAATAATTGTTGGACACGGTGACAAAAAACGCACTTATGATGGAAAAAATAAATACCAATCCAAATTTTTTTTCAAATATTATTTTTATGTTTGAAGCAATATTCTGTTTAAATAGTCAATGTTAACATATACAACTCTAGATAATGCGCTGATACTAATTCGTACTGAATGGAGCAGGTTCATATACAGTATCCTCAAAAGTTTAATGTTTGGATGGGATTTAGTGGAAGAATTCTATAGGTCTTTTTTCATTGATGGCAATTTGACAGCAAATAAGTATTTAGATCTATCGGAAGAAAATATCATCCCTCAATTTTTACGTCTATTTTCAAATTTAATTAACCAAAACCATGAAATATGGTTACAGCAAGATAGTACACCAGCACACAATGGCAATAACGTTCACAAGGCTTGGCACCAACCGATTTTTTTTTGTGCGGCTGTTTAAAAAGTCGAGTTTACGTTAATAGACCTGCAAATCTCAAAAATCTCAAATTACGAATTCAACTAGAAATTGCCGATATACCTTTTATCTGGTGGGAAAAACGCAATTCAAGGCTTCATCCGACGTATCCATTACTGTTAGGAAATTAATGGTCAACACTTTGAACACCTTTTGTAAATAGTCCTTTAATGAAAATAAATTAAAATTTTGATATCGTTTTTTTTAATCTGATGTCCCTATACACTCACACACACACATATATATATATATATATATATATATATATATATATATATATATATATATATATATATATATATATATATATATATGTATATATATATATATATATATATATATATATATATATATATATATATATATATATATATATATATATATATATATATATATATATATATAGCTTACTAACGCTTTAACCCTTCGCCCACGTCGCAGGAAGCGGACAATGGCTGAATGGCAACGTTTTTTCGGAAACAGACGGCTAACAGGGCTCTGGTAAAAAAAACCAGGTCGCGTCTGCACAGGCAACCATGGGCAACTTGGTCGGCGTCTATTCACCCAGAGGGTGCGCCTGTACAACACGCTTCACACTAACAATCCCTGGTTCTAAACTCCCAGTGGAAACACTGGACTTATAAGCTTACAAGTAACCATGGCTCGTGCAAATAATTACAATGATATCTTAGGTGGTAACCAATCCACCCGTCGACAGAAGGCAACTGGGTACTCGGATTCTGGGGAACCTGGACTTTCACGATCTCAAAAAAAGGCGGAGCTTTCGTTTTCGTCGGAGATAAATGGAAATGTGCTCTTATCCACCCGTTGCATAAGAAGGGAGACAGAACATATGTAAACAACTACAGAGGAATCTCCTTACTACAAGTCACTTACAAAATCTTCTCAGCATGCCTTCTCCAGAGAACCCAAAAATAACTAGAACACAAAATTGGCGAGTACCAGGCAGGCTTTCGCCCTGGTAGCTCATGCACTGAACAAATATTTAATCTAAAAACTATACTGAAATACAAAGCTATAAGGAACGTCCTAATGATCTGCACGTTCGTGGACTTCAAGAAAGCATACGACTGCATCGACCGAAAATCCTTGTTCAACCTCCTAGAAGAACAAGGACTCGACCCCAAAACACTACGATTGATCAAGCAGACAATGACTGACACAACCTCTGAAGTTAAATTTATTGGAGAAATTTCCAAACCCTTCCTGATTAAAACTGGAGTACGCCAAGGAGATGGGTTACCCCCACCCCTCTTCAATCTGGTCCCGGACAAAGTCATAAGGGAATGGGAAAATGAACTAAAAAATCAAGGACACTGGAAACCAATACGACTCGGACGATCCAAAAACAACATAGAAATATCATGCCTGGAATTCGCAGACGACCTAGCCATACTCGCAGACAATGAAAAAAGGAACCAAACAGATTGAAGTCCTCAAGGAATGTGCAGAGAAAATCGGTCTACAAATCTCCTTTCAAGAAACCGAATTATTCTGCTCAAAATTAAATGTCCAAAATTTGAACAGCAAATATGGCAGAATAAATAGGGTCACTTACTTCAAATACCTGGGCGAGATCCTCGAACCCACAAGAGGAGAGGAGATAGCATAGAAGACTCGATTACAGAATATGAAGAGGGCATACGGCAAGACACACAATATCTACAATAAGAAATGCCTATCTACACACGCAAAAATAAGACACTACAACACAGTAATCAAACCAGAAGTACTATACGCAAGCGAGACACTTACACTTCATACAAAAACCGGCAAAGAAAACCTACTAAAAGAAGATCGTAAAATTATGAGGAAAATTCTCGGCCCAAAAATGACAGAGGAAGGATACAGACTACATTCTCGAAAGACCACAGAGAGAATGTCCAACGTAGCGGCGGATATAAGAAAAAGAAGGTTGAAATTCTATGGACATATCAGGAGACTCCCACCGACAAGACTCAGCAACAGAATTCTTACATACATATAAGGAGTCAAGGCAACAGTACCATGGATCACACAAGTCAGAGCTGCTCTGGGAAAGGCACAAATGGGTCCTACAGAGATTGAGGATAGAAGAACTTACAGAAACAAAATACATATGTGGAACGTTGTATCAGAGAAGTTTCGAGGAGATCGGGGACAAAGTGGACGGAGAAGAGAAAGAGAATCCACGGAGAAAGGATGAGAGAAGTGTGGAGGATCAGAAAGAACACATAATTTGTATATTTAGTAATTTATATATATATATATATATATATATATATATATATATATATATATATATATATATATATATATATATATATATATATAGTCGAGTAAACGCTTTGAAAATGTATATATATACTATTCGCGCTACTTGCGCCCATCTTGTCATTTGGTTTGTCGTCTAGGGTTGATTCAACGTTCGAAATTATTCCAACAAAATACCAAAACCAAATGTTAATAAGACTGAAATCACAGCGCTCGAAAGTTTAAAAAGAAACGAGGATATCATTGTATTACCGCCACATCATAACACCGAGGACTATATGGCAAAGATGACGAATATTTTACTGGAAAAGACGTATAACTCAGTGAACAGAGATCCAACACCCTATCTAGAAAAAACGACTAAAAGCAAAATCAAAGCATGGAAACTAGAACCGGACATCGAACGAAGAATAATTCCAAGGAAAAAATCCAGCAGATGTTCTAAACTTTACGGTCTACCCAAAATACATAAACCAGAAATCCAATTAAGGCTCATAGTAACTGCCTTTGGGTCTCCAACACAAAATTTGTAAAAATATCTAGCAAGTATCATGCAACCAAAAGTCAAACTTGCCGGATTGTATGTTCAAAACTCCGAACATTTGATAAGGATGATTAAAGATTTCCAACTAGAGGATACAGACATACTGACAAGCCTGGACATTGTCTCACTATATCCAAGTATCCCCATAGAGGAGGCCCTGGACCTAATTTCGATGAACGAAGACTTTCCACCATATGTGTGGGAACTCTCCGAACACTGCTTGAAGAATACATATTTTTCCTTCAACCCGCAGATCTACAAACAGACCGACGGTGCTCCAATGGGATCATCTTTATCACCCGTTATAGCCAACTTGTTCATGATCGACTTCGAAACAAAGGCATTGGCCAACGCTCCTTTAAAGCTCAAACTTTGAAAACACTACGTGGTATTTTTATAATATGGCCTCACGTAAACAAACTTCTAAACAACTTCCTAACCCAGTTAAATGGAATCCACCTCAGAATACAGTTCACTCTGGAATTCGAACAGGATATAAAACTGGCGTTTTCGGATCTCCTTATCACAAGGAAACTTTCTGGAACCCTCGAATACACAATGTCACCAACTCACACCGATCGATACCTCAACGCTAAATCCCATCATCATCCTTCTCAAATCCAAGCAGAAGCGAACACCTTGATTTCCAGATCCTTCCGACTGACATTACCAGATTCACAAAGCGAAGAACTACCAAAAAATTCCATAGCCCTTAGGCAAAATGGATACTCAGAAAATTGTATCAGGAAGGCCATTCGCGGTCAGGAAACCCAAACACGAAGAACAACAGAGGATCATGAACCAAGTACACTAAAGGTCCTGCTACCATACGTAAAAGGAATCACAGATAGGATAGGCAGATTACTAAAGAAACATGAGATCAGAACAGCCTACAAGCCGCACTGTTGAAAATATCCTAAAAAACCCCAAGGACAAGGTTAGACTGGAAAATCATGGGGTGTATAGCATATCTTGTTGCGACTGCAACAGAACATACATAGGACAAACAAACAGACGAATATCGGCCAGAATACAAGAACATAGAAATAACTTAAAAAACAAACAAACCGCTCTGTTCTATCACCATCTAACAAACAGGACATAAAATCAAATTTTGAAGGAGCCAACGAAATAGCATATATTGAAAACTACAAGGTCCGAACAATCACAGAAGCCCTTGAATTAGAAGAAAGGGGTGAGCTAAATACGCGAAACGACGCTCGCAATATTCCAAAAGTATGGAAATTACTCTGAAAAAAAAAGAAACGCGGCAACGTGGCGGCGAGGTAGAAAAATCAATAAACGAACGCTCGACAGCGTTGCCGAGCGCCGCAAATAGTCCCGAACTACCCCGATACAATCTGCGCAGTCGCCGGCCGGCCATAAAAGCGTGTGTGTATCACAATAAAATGAGCATTTAATTTGAAATTGCTTACTTACCGTTCTATTGGCTAAATTTTTTACTCTGCAGTTTAAATATGCAGTCTTCCCTAACAGAGCTGTAACATTTTTCGAAGCGGCCGCATCGAAGTGTGGACCTCTGGTTGATGTTTCGACTAGCGAATTGCCTCCACCGCCCGTGCCTTGTACTGCTGATGAAACTGCAAAAAAAAACAACTTCGATTTAGTTCGTTAGGGATGACACGGTTTTTGTTTCCTGAAAAAATTCCGTACCACACGGAGCTAGTGGTTATATTGTCTTAAAAAATAATAATGTCAAGGTGAATTGTTGTAATCTAATAAATTAATAAAGTTAGTGAACATTATAATTTTCGTAAGATTTTCTTTTGAATATAAATAAATTTCTATAACATGTATAAATCTATATTAAAGAATGGAAATTATATATATTCAGAGAAAAAGAGATAAAATTTACCTTTTATGCTGTGTTGTAAATTCGCAGTTTCTTTTTTCTGGAAAAGCTGTCATTATATTGGGTGTGTTAGTGGATACAACACTGTTTCATGAAATAATGTCGCCATGTTTATGATGATGAGAGATTGTATAGAAATGTACACTCACAACAAATTCCACTTACAATAAACTCACTGTATGACAGTGGCGGCTCGTAGGTTTTTAAAGTGGGAGGGCGTATAAGAAAATAGTGCTGTGAAAAATTGTTTAGAATGATAAATGCTGGAGGGGCGGCGCCCTAACGCTCTCCCTCACGGGCCACCACTGATATATTGTACATATTGAATACAAAAGGTTACTATAAATAAACTGAAATAACTAAATATCTATCTTATGTCTAAATGTCTACGTACTTACATTTATTACTTATATTTAAAACATTATATTAATTGCTATTTATATATACGAGGATTGGTGTTTATGTATTCGAAATTAACAACAATGGTGCTGGCGCTATCTGACATATACATCGTAAAGTTTGACATTTTTGACATTGTTGATTATATACGTACTCAGCACGTTTTGTCATACGAACGCTATTTTTGTTCTTTAGTGACTTGAAAGTTTTATCTGAGTTAAAAAAATGGAATTAACTCGTAAACATTTTCGTGCGATGATTAACTACGAGTTTCGACGTAGGTTATCCCAATAACAGTGCATCGATCAACTCACTTCAACTTCTAGCGATGAAGCATTATCTTATGTAAAATCAACAGTGATTTTAGTAGATATACAGATATCACTCGTTAGTGAATAAAGAAGGTTGTTCAAAATCGGTTGTTGTAACAGGAACCATCGATGTGATGATCAGATCTAGTGCCGAGTGACTTTTACCATTTTTGGTCGGAAAAAGACCTAGAAGGATGCCATCAAAGCCTATCTCAATACGCTGGAGGCAACCTTCCATGAAGAGTGTATTGGAAAGCTCGTGCACCGGTATGACTAATATATATATATATATATATATATATATATATATATATATATATATATATATATATATATATATATATATATATATATATATATATACGTATATACAGGGTGTTAGGTAAACATGCGGCAAAAATTAAAGGGGTCATTCCTTGACTTATTCTAAGAATGTTTTGTTGTATGATGATTTTTGAAAAAACCCCTTTGTTTCGAAGATACAGGGCGAACAAAATTTACGACATTAACAACATTTTATTATCAAAAAGTACATGTAAAGTTGCTCAATATACAATAAATGTTCGAAATGACTTCCTCCAGCCTTGATACAAGCATTCAATCTTCTAGTCATTGGCTGCCGAACTCTTTCAAACACATCAGGGTCGTTTCTAATTGAGTTACTCCCAGCAATTATCTGATTTCGCAAATCATCCAAATTCTTCAATGGAGCAGCGTAAACTAATGGCAGATTTCAGATATCCCCAGAAGAAATAATCCAGGGGGTTTAAATCCGGGGATGGAGCAGGCCATGCGTGTGGCCCACTTCGACCAATCCAGCGATATCCGATGTTGCTGTTAAAAAATCACGAACAACCAAACTGAAATGTGGTGGTGCACCATCGTGCATAAACCACATTTCATGCCTTGTTGCCAATGGTACATCTTCCAGAAACTCAGGTAGCGTTGCTTCCAAAAAGTTGCGATACACCTCGCCAGTAAGTCTTTGTGATAGAAATACCGGTCCAATTAGATAGTCACCTACAATTCCAACCCAAACATTCAACGAGAACTGATGTTGAAAACTATCTTTGCATATCTCATGCGGATTTTCATCTGCCCACACATGGTTATTATGAAAATTCCTTATTGCGTTTCTTGCGAAAGTGGCTTAATCGGTGAAAACGATTTGTGTCAGGGATAGAGGGATGCGAAGTAAAGTTTGTAATATCTATTGACATAATGCAATACGTGGAGGAAAATCAACAGGTAATAGTGCCTGAACGCGTTGAATGTGGTATGGATACAACAAAATGTCCTTAAGAATTTTCCAAACTGTCCAGTGACTCACATTCAAAGTATTTGCAATTTTTCGCATAGAACTACCAGGCTCTTCCGCTATCATGTCCAGTACATTCTGTTGCAATTGCACCGTTCTTACAGTCAGTGATCTTCCTGACCCTTCAGTTCATTTCAATGTGCCTGTTTTACGAAGACGTCGATGAATGTTTTCAAAGATTTTTCGGTCGGGGACATTACGGGCTGGAAATCGTTCACTGTACAATCGCCTAGCTTATAATGCATTACCATCAGTAAGTCCATACATGAAGTGCATGTCAGTCATCTCGGCGTTTGTATACATTGTGATAGAGGACTTCACTGACTATTTAAGACACGTCAGACAGCCAAACGTCACTCAATCTATATAAACAAATGCGACCGATGAAATCTACTTACTAGATAAAACAGCCGTTCCAAGTGATCGAGATCGAAAAAAAAATGTTTGTACTTGATAAACTCATTGACGTACACCCTACTTTTATTTACATTAATGATTTTAACAAATATCGAATATGGTTATCGCAAATTTTGTTCGCCCTGTATCTTCGAAACAAAGGGGTTTTTTAAAAATCATCATAGGACAAAATATTCTTAGAATAGGACAAGGAATAACCCCTTGCATTTTTGCCAGATGTTTACCTAACACCCTGTATATATGCTTTCAGGGTTGGTAATCTTAGAATTACTGGATTCTCCGCATACTTCGTGAAGCTATGTTAATCCTACAAACCCTGCATAATTCGTGAATTAATTGAGATCGAAAAACGCCCAGATTGCCTAATCGAGAGGGAAGACGATCTTAGAGTTCCAAATACATGGAGACTTCCAATCAAACGTTTTCTTTCACTCTCATCTCTCAACCGGGCGCCCCACCTACAACCTAATCTATTAATGAAGAGGTCGCGCCGACTACGTTTTTTTCTAGTTGTGAGCCCTGCGGAGTAGGCAGATTCAGACCTCGAAGCAAATTAACTAGATTCTCTTGATAATGGCTTCTAAGTGGAAGCCGAAGCGTCGATGTTCTATAAATCTAAAATCTACCCGAGAACCTAGTAATTCGAACACTACCGACTGCGGAATCCTTTCCGAACATCTTAGATTGTTTATTTAAAATTAATTTGCTTTATTTTTGTTTATTTAAATCAAGTATCAACGTCATTTAAATACAAAAGGGTATTTTTATACGTTTTTTCTTTTTGTTTTTTTTGTGTATGGCACTGCAATATATGTCAAAGAAAATGTTTTTTTTCTTTATTTCTAATATGACTAACCATATATATGTAGGCCATTCCCTGTTTTAATTTTCTTCTTTCCCATCGGATATTCAACATTCTTCCCAGCGTTTTGGTGGTCTACAGCGAGATATTTTTCAATTTTAATTTAATTTTTTCAATTTCGCGTGCTTTGCAAGTCTGTTGCCATCCATTCTGTTTATGTACTTATTATAGTATTGTCGTTGCTGTTTCACCCACCTTTCTACTTCTTGTATCCAGTTTGTTGTTGGGGGTTATCGGTTCTAATTTGACCTTATAATGCTTGTTAGTGTTTTCATTTCTACTTTTCACATCATTTGGTGTCTTGGAAGTGTCTGGTCTTGTTTCATAACTATCATATCATACGTATGTTATGATAGGTCTAATTGCTTATTTATATATTCATATTTTACCCTAAGTATTGGGATATTTGTTCCTTCATACAATGTCTCTTAATTATTCTGAGATTCGTATGCTTTCATCGATGTTTTCTAAAACTTCCATAACGTCATTTCAGCTCCCAGATATTTAAAGTGGTATGCTTTCTCTAGCCTTTGTACGTTAGGTAAAGTAGCCTTTGTAAGTTAGGTTGTCTTTTAGGTTAGCAATAAGTACCATATATCAACATAACAAGCAACATTAATATAAGTGATTCCCATTTTGTAGGATGCTGTTTTAGGTAGATTTTTAACTATTTTGTCCATAATCATGGACAAAATAGGACAATTACAAAAAAATGTTTTTTTTTTGAGGTAGGGTATGTATTCTTCATAACTATATTTGGGTTTTGCTTAAAGTGATAAAATGCTACGAGTTTGTAAGCTACGTCTTTTCGGTAAATTATTCGATTTTCAAAACTAATGAGGTATTTGTATGAAAGAAGCAGGTTTAGATTTTCATGAACCAGAGAGACGATTGAGGAGGTAATATAAAGTATATAAGAATCATAAAGATATATGAGTAAAATGGTTTGACGATCAGAGTTATGCAGTTGGCATGGTCTGGACGTCTCTGACACAACAATTATTAACTTCTTCCTTTGTTAATGCTGGCCCATGGTGTTAGCAAGTTGTCTTTCAATCATTTTTTCTCCGGCGATGTAAACATTCCTTGGCCAGCAGGATGACCAAATTTGGCGCTATGTGATTTTTATTTGTGGGGTTATTTGCAAAATTCAGAATTCGATAAGATATAACCCAATATCCAATAGAAATGTTGCTTCATTGAATGAGTGATCTCTCAGGTGATTAATTGTTTAAGTAAAGTAATTCGGTTAGTTTTTCTATCGCACTCTGTATTTCAACCTCAACGTACATTATAAAAAATACCGAATACGCAATTATTATAAAAAATTCAGAGAGACATTCTTCAAACACAATTCGAACCTCCCCATTCCAACCAGAGACCGTAAAGAAAAAAAAAATAGACTGAAAGAAAAATAAGGTGAAACCGTTTTATTTATTCACAATCGCCACATTTTATCGGCACCAGAGTTCAGGTTACGACGATGCAAATTGCCATTGGCCATTAGGTTAGGTCGAAAATAAAAAAGAACGAAAGGGAAAAACAGTTTGGAAAGTGTCCAACGTCTGAAACGGTTGGTGGAAAAAGTGTGCTCGATTTTTTTGTTCACGCAAATCGGCTGCATCAATCTTACCATTATATAAAATGAGACGGTTTGTTTAAGGTAAGGATGGAAGTGGGACATTATGGTTGCTACTAAACCACTTCGGTTAATTAAAACGAACTGCCTTAGCGTTATCTGATGGTTTGCTCCTTGAATGTAGCTTGCTTTAAAATACTTTGTTTTTTTTTATTTGTCAGAGTTCAGTATGAAAATCTCTTCTGATTTAAAATATCTGTAAACATATTTATATTAGTGATGCTGCTTAATTTCTTAGCTCCTTCCACATTGAGTGTATAGTGGAGAAAACTATGCAAAATATATTTTATGCATAGTTTTATGCAAAATATCAAACATGTCCTCGAGACATGGAGGGAATAAGGTGATCTATATCTTCTTGTGTTAAGGTATCTTAGGCTTATTGTGTATAGACTTTAATTTTTGAAGTGCATACTTCTTTATCTGCGTTGAGCGATTTTCGGGCATAAGCAAACCTTATGGGTTTGCGTCAACGACATGTTAGTGACGTGTTACGCCAAATTGGCGACACCATTTGCGTTTTAAATTAAATTGTGTTTAAGATAATCATTATTTTAATTGTTTAATTGTAGAATCACTGTGCAGTACAGCAGTGAGTACTTAATATGTTAATATTTTTATTATTTAATATTTATGATTGTTATTTATTAAAATCAAAGCATTTAGTTTCGAATATTTCCAATATTCATACCATAATTAAATTAATTGAATTTTAAAATTAAAAAAAAAAAAATAAGTTTCAAGTTTTCAGTTCTGTTGGTAGTCCTCATGACTACCTACCTTGTTTTTTATTCCATAATTCTGTCATATATCTATTAAATTGTAACTGTAAGAGTTTATGATGTTATTTCGTATTTCGCGCTTGAGAAGAAGGTTAAGTGTATAGGGATGTAAGTGTATATATATATATATATATATATATATATATATATATATATATATATATATATATATATATATATATGCCATTGGACTTTTGACATTGCAACGCTAAATATATGGACTATGAAAACAGAGGCCCAATTGCAAGAACTGTTAATCGAACTTAACAACATACATTGGGATATCATTGGGCTCTGTGAAACACGAAGAAAGGGTGAAGAGTTAATCAAACTGGAACCAACTGGACACGTACTCTACACTCGAGGTACGGAAAATGGCCGATGTGGCGGAATTAGATTCCTCATCAATCGAAAGCTGAAAGACAGTGTGGTAAAATTTGAAAGTACATCCGACCGACTAACCCAATGCTTCATTCAGCTGAATAAAAAGTTTAGGCTTCAAATCGTCCAAGCTTATGCACCAACTATAAGCCATAGGAATGAGGAAATTGAGAAATTTTATGATGATGTGGCCCAGCTTTTATGCAAGGAAAAATGTAGGTACAAAATCCTGATGGGTGATTTAAATGCCAGAATTGGAACAACAAGAACTGACGAAAATGTAACTGGCCCATATGGACCTGGTGAGCGAGACAATAGAGGTGACAGATTGGTTGATTTTGCTGAAGGACAAGAACTATATGTTAAGAATTCATTCTATAAGAATAATATCAGCAGAAAATGGACATGGAAAAGTCCATCTGGGTTCACAAGTGAAATTGACTACATCATGACCAACGATAAAACAATATTTACCAATTGTATTGTCCTTAACAATTTTAATGTTGGAAGTGACCACCGAAAGGTACGAGCAAAGGTTCGGATTGACTGTCGAAAAGAGCGTGAAAGAATGGTAAGATCAAAGAAGGGCAAGGTGGATTCTGGAAAACTGCTGGAGAGAGGAAGCGATTTTGAGATTGCTTTGTCAAACCGGTTTGTTGCGTTACAAGATCCAGAGGAGGTGAAAATATCAGTTCAATATGAAGAAATCGCCAACAATGTACTTCAAACGGCTGCTTCAATAGCACCAGAAAAAAAATGTCACAAACAAACAATAATCTCCAGTGAGACCATAGGAGGAAGTAACAAATGCTATAGAATCGATGAAAAACGGCAAGGCTCCAGGAAAGGACAGTGTAACTGCCGAAATGCTAAAAGATGGTGGTCGGACGTTACATAAACACTGGCAAAATTATACTCAAAATGCCTCAAAGAACAAAAAGTACTTGACTCATGGAAAAATGCAGAAGTGATCCTTGTACATAAAAATGGAGCACAGGAAGACTTAAAGAACTACCGTCCAATAAGCCTCCTATCAGTAATGTACAAAGTTTTCACTAAGATAATTTGTAAAAGAATATTAAAAAACTGAATGACGCACAACCAAGAGAACAAGCAGGATTCAGAAGCGGATTCAGTACAATGGATCACATCCAGGTTGTACAGCAGGTCATAGAAAGGCACAACGAAAACACCATGCCACTGTGCTTGGCTTTTATCGACTAGGAAAAAGCATTTGATTCCATCTCAAAGCATGCGATAATGGATGCACTGCTTAGCCAAGGTGTAGAGAGAGCCTATGTAAACCTATTAGAATCGATATATGATGGAGCTACAGCCACAATTCACCTTGATGATCTTGAAGTGGGAATTAATGTAGAACGAGGTGTACGGCAGGGTGACGCAATATCGCCAATTCTTTTCTCGGCTGGCCTTGAAGAAGTATTCCGTAAACTGAATTGGGAACAGGATAGTGTAAAGATCATTGGTGCAAACTTAAACCATCTTAGATTTGCAGATGATATTATTCTAATTTCACAAGACCCAAAGGAGCTGCAAAGACGCATACAAGAACTGCAAAGGGCTGGCGAACCATTTGGCTTGAAAATAAACCTGAAAAAGAGTCAGGTTATGTTCAATAACTTCGCTCAGGACAGAAAAGTTTCAGTTTTAGGAAGGGATTTGGAGATTGTGGACAGCCCGGAAGGTGGAACGGCATGTTAAATGTGGCTGGCAGGCATTGGGTAGGCTCAACATAGTGTTTTAGAGCAGACTCCCACTTTGCCTGAAAAGAAAAGTCTTCGATCAGTGCGCTCTACCGGTTATGACATACGGATCATTCCGGATGCCGATCCGTTGACCCTGTGAAGTGTCACGACGGTTCGCCAAAATCGCATTTGGCATTTTCAAGTGTTGTCCGCTTCGACTGAAAAGTCCAACTGAGGTGCACGGGTCGTTACGCTCGGTCTAAACAAAAAAAAAGACCGAGAATATGATTTAAAATCGAATTTTACCGAATGATTTAGAAACATTATCTACCATCCGTGAAAATATTAGATCTAACATTGTACTTTTTTTAAAAAAGCGTAAATAGATCCAAAAAGTACTTTTAGTTGTATCAAGCGTTCATTTATTATGTTATTTTTTATCTGTGAAAAATCAATAAATAGAATTATAAAATAAAAAATGCGTTCAATATTGATATATCTATTTATTGAAAAAATAAATTTAGCCCAGTGTTTTGTACCAGCCATCGAACTTAAAAATAATAACTTTGATAATCGGTTTCATATAGTCAGTTTCTGCTTTGTGTTAAAGTGGCTCCTGCTTTTGAAAAAAGGCGTTCGGAAGTTACGCTCGTGGCCACAATTGGTAAGAATATACATTTACGTGGATTTGGATATACATTTTGCATCTCTTGTCACTTTTCGAGCACGTTTACGTTTAAAGTACTTACAGGGTCAGCAAAATATAAAGTATGCTCGTCATCGCCGTCAGTTTTTTTCGTTTTATTTGTGCGTGAGCAAGAGATTTCCTTCTTCTGTTTCTAAAAGTCGAATTTACCTTTATCTTCATGCTCTGAAGATGTTGATGTAATTGGTGCCGCTGCAGATTTATATTCTGAAATAAATTTTCTAATTATTGACATTGATTTTGCACACGCGTCAGGTTTCTTAAAATGCAGGTTTTTGAAACGAGGGTCTAGCAATGTTGAAACTTTGAACAACATATTATATTCAAGCTGGCCAATTCGCTTTTCTATTTCAAGAGTAACATTCATCTTCAAATCACCGGAAATGCTAGAATGGATCCTTAATTCGTTGTATTGGTCAATCGCACAACTCACAATAGGCACAACTTTTGAAATAGTGACATAGTGTTCGGCAGATGATGCTGAGCTTTTATGGCGCTGAGCTCAACTGCAGTCAGCATGGTAGGTGTATTAATTTTTGAAAAACAATTATCACTGATATATGGCGCAAGATCAATAAATCTCTGAAGCATGCAATATAAAGAATTCCATCGTGTTTTAACCTCAAGCATTACTTTCAAAGTTTTTGCTTTAGGTATTTTATTTTCAATCTGCTTTCTTTTTAATTCCAATATCAGATCTTGTTTTTCTTTATATTTTTTCACAATATTCCTAACATGCTTTATAATATCATTCAATCCTGAAGTTTTCCTTAAGGACTCTTCGGGTAACTCTATTTGTTATATGAGCAAAACATGGGATATGTTTGTTTGCTCCAAAACTCTTTCGAATACCTTTAATTATATTTGCGCTACAATCTGTTACGAAATCTACAACTTTTTCAGCATCAATATTTCAAGTTACTAATATTTCTGTCAACTGTTGACTTTCATCTAATTCGAACACACCAATCGTAATTGATTACAATTCACTCTGTTGCAAAAAATGAAGTGTAGGTCCCAGATAACCAGTGTTAGTAATCGTTTCTGTCTAAATGTCTGTGGTTAAACAAAAATTGTCTACCTTTTTCAACATCTCCGCTACAATTTTTGATAAAGTGTCATACTTTTATCAAAAGAGGTCGTATCTTGGTAGAGGTAATAATAGGTGCCACAACAGGCGAATTAGGGGATTAAGCAGACGTTTTAAGGGCTTCAGAAGATGTTTCAGAGGTTTTAGCAATTTTATCAGATGTTTCAGGGCTAAAAATGATTCCGAAACTTCCAGGTGAACTTGCAGAGGTACCACATTCAATCAGTTTATTGAAAAAAAATAAATTATATTTATTTATATATTTTGTTATATATTAACATAATAATACTCAATTTATTTATTTAATAATAATAATAATAATATATATATATATATATATATATATATATATATATATATATATATATATATATATATATATATATATATATATATATATTGTATAAAAATTGATATCCATTTATCGATATGATTGATTATCATCAAGTCAACACTAAACTTAAGATGTAATTTGAAAATTTTCAGAACAGAACAAACAAAACATAAGCTAAATTTGTGTAAGAATTGTAATTTCCATAGAAATATTAATAAAATGTAAAATATATCGTCAATTACCATCAAAACAACATTAAACTTAAAAATTTAGCTCAGAACTACAAACATAACCTAGCAAAATCTCTGTAGAAACGCCAAACAAACAGGAAATTGAATTGATCAAAATCTAATATAAAATTATTGTAAATATTGTACTATTTTCATAGAAATGAATTAGTATTTACTGACGATATAATATAAATATAACTTATTATTGTGATTTATCCAAGAATTTATCGTCAACATCATTTTCTTCTAGATGTTTGTGAATATGTGTGCGTGCTAGATTCCTTGTATTTTCAGATGTCGTAACTCGTTTGTTACAAATAGTGTAAACCGCCTTCTTTTTTGAAATACGACCACAATTTACTTCTCTTCATATTTAAAATACAATACAAATATTATCATGCAGGTATTATTAACGAAACGATAATTCAGTCATTTACCTCAAGCTCACTGCTCGACTGGCTCGCTCGATCGTACGCACTTTGTGAATTCTGTGATTTACAGAGTTTAATTTGATTCGATTCGACCTACCAGGATCAGCGAAAGGTATTAACCATGGAGCCAAACTTTGAATGTCAACTTTTTTTTTAGTCGATTTTGGGCGGGCTCCTTCCATATTTCGTTTCGATATTTTGGATATTTTTCGATATCGTTATATCGATATTGGCGGATCTTCGATATCGATAAATATCGATATTTTTGAGCGTCGATATATCGATATTTATCGATTATCCGATATATCGTTGAATCCCTAGTTGGCAGGCTAGGTTAAAAAAAGAAGAAGGTTAAATATATAGTAATTGTACACATTTAAGAATACAATTGCTTTCTTTTTGCAAATTTGCCATTTTTTATTTTATGAAACCATCCTTACAACATCAGAAGTGGGATTAAGGATTCATTTAGGACTTAACGCAGAAAAATGGTCAGTGTTTTATTACCTAAAGTGAAATTTAAAATTTTAAGGTTAGAGGTCACACTATTCGAAAAATGGCTTCGGAAAACGATTTTGCTCAAACGAAAGGTGTGATTAGTAAGGAGGACTTTGAAAACTTTGTGAACTCTACTGCTAATGGTGGTGCCAGTGGAAATTCTCAATTTATGAATTTAGCAAGGCGAGTATAAAATTTGTTTTGAATATCGGAAAATTTGCTGGAATAAGTATTGGAGTAAGAGATAATTACTTTAAAGGAAACAAAATAAATTTTAATGAGCAAACATACTTTGTATTTTATTTAAAAAGTCACTCTGTTTCTGGATTATAGCAGGAATAGTTATTTCAACTATATTTCTGCGATATTTCAGTGTTATTCAATTTTCTTGTCAGATGAATCGATAATGCCCAGTCAAGAAAACATATTTACCAGATCTTACCTAGAACAAGTTAACGCTTTGTGGTGAACTGTGTCAGAAACACGCCTATCCCAATAAATATTCCACTATTTGCACAATACATTCACTCTGACAGACAGCCGAATTGATAATGAACAAAAGGGTCTGTTCTGGTTAATCTTATCGGAAAGCAATAAAGCCCATTTATTGAGTTGTGATGTCTGACCACATCCCCGAAGGTTTCGAAATAAGGAAGGTTGATGTTCCGACTGCATTGTGGGTCCACTCCTCTTTCGGGACTAAGAAAGGCGAATTGAATTTGGGAGGGAGAATAGAACTATTAAAATCTTTTTTTACCCTGCATTGTAGGCAAATATATTGAATAAATAAGCAAATATTAATATCTAAAGAAAATAATTGGAAATGGAAATATCTGAAGAAATAAATGGAAATTAAATAAAAGAAAAAAATTGAATATTTTGGTAAATAACCAGCTACACTTTAGGTTGTAATTACTTTTCTCACTGTTAGCTTAGCTCACTGTTAGTTTAGCATAGTTTATATTTGAAAACGGCACTGCGTGTCGAACCAATACATATAATTTTAAATATAGTGGAAATTTTTAGATATTAATCTTTTTTTATTTTGTTAATGTTTGTTTATTTAAAATGAATTTCCATCAAGTATCGGTTACCTCAGTTGAATTTAAATATATTGAATCGATTGTTAGTTAACCTTTTTTAGAAGTTATACTGGGAAAAAAAATAACAATGTGATGAATATATTCAATTTGATTAATATTATAATTTTTATGTACCGGATGTGTACTGTAGATACGCGCTAAGGTAGTACTTAACCTGTCGTAGCATTTTTTCATAGACATGTCTTACCAGGTTGAATCTCATCTCTCACATGCAAACACCATTTTGTTTCTCGAGTCGTACCCATCAAACCATTTAGTTTGTCCCCAGGTCGGAGAATGTTTTTTCATTTTATGTCATTTTATGACTTGAATGAATGAATTTTTAATTATTGGCGTTTGATTTGTCTCAAAGTAACCAAACTTATAAAACTTACAAACATATCACTTTTTAAATACTAGCAGCCCCATCCCCGACCTAGGTCAGATACTTACCATACAGCCCTCGTATATGATCAAGACTCGAATCTCAGTGTGCAGCTCAGGGACGGCTCGTGAGCAGTGGCGGTATTTATCACAATGAACCATTTTTCAGAGTAAAGCACTATATTTTATTTCCGTTCAGAACCATTCCTTTAACTCATTTTAAGATATTATTAAAAATTCAAATCTCCAAATGTAGAAGAAGATAAAAATTCCATCCTCTCTCCGCATTTTTTACATCGTTGGTCGGAGGTTTACCTCCAGCGACCGTACGCCACGTCATCTTTTTTCGTAATTGACGTTACATGTTTTGTTGGTTGCCAGAATTCGGGGGGTTTAACTGCTTTCTAAAACATGCAATTTGGACGTAGATTCCCTGCGACCGAGCGTACCGAGCGGTAATTAGTTTTAAACGCTGATTCGACGGGTATGGAGCGTTTGATATGTCTCGCGTCGCGTATTTCGTTCGCCTCGCAAATACTTGTTTTGATTTGGGATTTGCTACGTGTATACATTGAGTAGTACTTTTTAAATAAAAATAATTAACTTTTAATTGCAAATATAAAGTTTGAGGGAGAAAGTTGAGTTAAAAACTAACTGTCGTCCCACGCCCATGTCGAATTTGAGTCAAGTTCAAAAATAAAGCAAAAATAGGGCAAGTTTTAGGCGAAAATTTGACAGTAAACTATATGTGAAAGTTTTTCGACGATAGAAAAAAAGATCTGAAAAACAAATTGGATTTTTTTAATTAAGGCCCGAGATTTGTCAAAATGAAGACAAAAGGCTGTTTAAAGACATTAAATTTTATTTTGAATATGGGACTGGATACAGCTTTTAAAGAAATCACTAAGGCATTGAGAATACCAGTGACTATACCGATGACCACAGTCGAAGCCGAAAGGTGTTTTTCGACTATGAACTTGATTAAAACATAGTTAAGAAATTCAATGGGGGAAGATAGACTAAGTGTTTTAGGTATGTTTAATACTGAGAGTGCTATGGTCGAACTAATTCTGGACTTTAATGGAAAAGCTATTGAAAAATTTATTTTGGACAAAAACAGGCGAATGAAATTTCACTTTAAAAACTAGGAAACGGCGAGGTGCTATTCACCGACAAAAGTGTGTACAATAACCCTTTTTTGTCATAAAATTTTAATATTTTTTTCAACTTTTCGAACTTTTTATGAACTTTTTCGAATTTTCTCTAATGATTTGCAGTTACAATAAACTGTTTGAGTGGTTTACTCTTCGGGAAACGGTAAGTACCTACTTATTCATTCCTTTATCTGCGCAACAAGCAACAACCTATCTTCCAATGTCGTTGTAAGTAGTAACAATACAAAATTTTAACATGTTCCGGGTTCACTTCCTGTATAGGGTATCAATAGCACGAAAAATAAAAAGGAGCAAGGGGAAAGCAAAAAAAATCGCCAGCAGTACAATTTTCTTCTACGCCCTCCCACTTTAAAAATCCACTAGTCGCCACTGTTGCAGCTGTATTCCGTTTTAGTACAAAAATTGACCATTTTTTACATTGAGAATTTAAATAAATCTAGACTTTTCTCTAAAGCTAATAGTGTGCAATTACAGACCTCGGTCACTTCTAGATCGATACTATGCTAAGTGATGCATCTTGTGGTGCTCTGTAAGAGAAAGCACTCAGCAAGAACCTCATCGTAAGTAAATATTGATAATCAGAGTCAAAATTGTGCTACCTATACGTGCAACAAAAACTTCTGCTCTTGCAGGACTTTTCGAAATCGAGATTCTCAGACTAGTTACCGGACACAAAAAATCTTGGAGTATAAAGCTGTCGCCCAAAAGGGGTCACAGTTTATGATAATGGTGAAGGCTTATGATAATGGTTAAGGTTTATGATAATGGAATCTATGGAATAATCTCAGTGATACGAGGGTTGTTATTTGTGTATTCGAAATAATAAATAAAAACAAATATTTATCGTTGAAAATGGGTTTATTGGTTTTCAAAATATTCCTTGTGATGATCGAAACATTTTTGCATACGTTTGAACAAATATTCATAGCACATTTTCCATTTCGATTGAGGGGTCTCCAAAACATACCTTTTGAACGTATCAACTGCTTCTTCTGGTATCGAAAATCGTTGACCACGTAGTTAAGTCTTCGAACAAAAATAAATCATTGGGTGCTAAATCAAGACTGTACGGTGGATGATCCATCAATTCGATATTCTGACCGGTCAAATAATAAGTTGTTCGGTCCTGTGTGTGAGAGCTCGCGTTGCCATGGTGAAGAATGACTTCTGCGTCGCTGGTTGTTTTTTCTTATTTCTTCAAAAACTTTTAGCAAACAAATGGTTATGTACCATTCAGAATTGACCGTTCTACGATTCTCTAGTCACATTGTGCTGACGTGCCCCGTTATTAAAAAAAAACAGTCGACTATTTGCTTCAAAGTGATTCTTGCCACAAACAACTTTTGTTGGGTTTGGCTCATTTGGAAAGACCTACTCAGTCGACTGCTGTTTATTTTCGGGTTCATACGTATAGATCCACGATTCGTTACCTGTATAGATATTATACTATTTATTTGCCTCAATCGACACGAGCTTTTTTTTGAGCGAGTGTCAAATTCTGCGGAACCTAACGCGCACAAATCGTTTTTGCCGCTAAATGTTTATGTAAAATTTTGCATATGCTTGTCATACTAATGCCCAGGGATGCCTCAATCTTATGGTATGTCACATGACGATCTTGCTTTATCAGTTCGCGCAGGGTTTCGACGTATTTTGGCACAATTTGGCGCTTTGGACAACCTTCTTTAAATTTGCCCTTGAGCGAACGACGGCCACGATTGAATTCACTAAACCAGTGGTATGCAGTGATTTTAGATGGTGCTTCATCGCCAAAAGTCAAAGTGAGTTGATCGATGCGCTGTTGTTGAGATAATCCAAGTCGAAAGTCGTAGTAAATCATCGCACGAAAATTCTCACGAGTTAATTCCATTTTTTGACTGATATGAAATATTCTAGTCACTAAGAAACACAAACAGGGTCCGTATGACAAAACGTTCTGAGTAAGTATACAGTCAGCAATGTCAACATTTACGATGTATATGTCACATGACGCCTAGCAACACCATGGTGGTCAATTCCATATGCATAAACAACAACCCTCTTATTATTATTATTATTATGGTAAACGTTTATTAATTCTACTTATGATCTAAAAAAGGAATTCCATTATGAAATTAATTATCAAGCCTAATACTATAAATAAAATATAATAGTTTTGATTGATTGCGCGGTTGGCTCTTGGTGAAACATAGTAACAATGATAATAATTAAAACACTTGTTATGTATAAACTCTCAAAGAGTTTATACATAACTCTCTTTGAGAATGGTCGCGAGGCCGAAACATGTTAGAGAATGTCTTGAATATATTGTGAAACAAATACCAAGTGTTTTAATTATTATCAATAAAATATAAATTCAATATGATAACAATACTATAGATACAACGTAAACTCATTATGTATATGAATATAGACGACTTTTCTTTCATCTTCAAACTTCCTGCTTGGACATGACCGGTTATATCCTGTTTAGTCATTTCGTTAACGACCCAGAGGGTGTTTGCAATAAATGCCATGCATATTTTCAGCTTGGCTAGTAAATTACCCGTCCTTTCCTACCCACCCTTCCCATTATTTCCTCTCCTAAATCTAATATAACCGCAACTTGTTTATAAATGTAAATCCGCCTCTCAGATATCGAATTATTATAGAATTTACATTCGTTATCACCCCACAGCCAAGTATATGTGACAAATTGTTGATGACAATATTGAATTATATTTTACATAAATCTGCGTTATATTTTATATATAGTGCTTTCATTTCGAAAGTAGCCACTCTCATTAATTCTTTTATCAATAAAATTTAGTTCTAGATAAAAAACACGTCAATTTAAATATCGAGGGGAAAGTTCAATACAAATGTCCGTTATATTTTAAGTTTTACCTCCTTATCTCTAGCCAACTACCGAAAAATTTTAAATGACAACCTTATCTTGTAACATACTAGTTTAAAGGGTTAAAGCTTCTAATTAAACTGTGATAATAATTAAAACACTTGGTATTTGTTTCACAATATATTCAAGATATTCTCTAACATGTTTCGGCCTCGCGACCATTCTCATCATTCATACCTCTCCACCTCCTCATTCATATCAATTCAATTAGTTCAGTAAGATTTTATGATAGAGTTGTAAATTTAACAAATGTTCAGTTTGATAATGAAGAAATTAAGTTATTAGAAAAAGGCCTCAAATACTGTCCAAACTTCGTCAAATCCACAGATATTGAAATACTCGCAGCCAATTTAGAGAATCTTTTAAGTAGTTTAAATAAAAGCCAATTAGCAAAATATAACATTGCAAATATAATAGCAAACAATAAAATAAAAAATAAATATTCCAACGAACTCAGAATAATTAATAAATTACGTAACAAAATTTACCAAAACAATCTAATTCTTTGCAAAGCTGACAAAGGTAATACTGTTACCATTCTAACAAAAGATGAATACCTACTAAAAATGAACACACTCATCAACACAGAAAACTGTAGAGAACTCAAGACCGATCCAACAAAAAAATATCATACCGCTGTAAAGAAAATTACAAAAACGTACAATGAAACCTTCTTAAATATATCGCAATCCAAACTAGATACCATGAACCCAAAATCTCCAGTCTTATACGGAATGCCTAAACTGCATAAAGATGTTTCCAATGAGACCAAGAGATTCCAATGAGACCAGTCGTTTCTTATGTAAATGCTCCTGCATATAAACTTTGCAAACAACTCAACAGTGATCTACCATTATTTATCGATTTCAACTCGCCCAAAGCAATCAAAAATACAATAGAACTAACAACAAAATTAAAAAACATGCAGATACCTCCCAATGCAAAGTTAGTTTCGTTCGATATAAAAAGCCTTTTTTCCTCCATTCCGGTACAAGATCTTAAAAATATCCTCACTGAAAGAATTCATGAATGCAATCTTGAAATCGTACACAAAAATGCTCTCATAGAAGCTATCTATGTATGTACCGAACAAAATTATTTTCTGTTCAATTCAAAATTTTACCAACAAACGAATGGATTACCAATGGGAAGCCCCCTAAGCCCCCTCCTGGCAGAAATTTATATGGCTAATTTTGAAAACAATTTATTTAGCGACACTAATTATACAAGACACATACATTTTTGGGCCAGGTATGTCGATGATATTATTTGCATATGGACCGGTATAGAAAGACTATTGGGTCAATTTCTTGAATATTTAAACAGTGTAAACTCAAAAATCTAGTTCACAATTGAAACAGAGACGGATAATTCATTAAATTTCTTAGATTTAAAAATAATAAGAACACCGAATAAATTAGAATTCGAAATATTTAGAAAACCCACGTATACCGTTACAATTATTCACGCAAGTTCAAATCAGTCATGGAATGTAAAAATGTCCACTTTTCATAGTATGACCCACAGACTTCTAACGATTCCACTTAAAAAAGACAGCTATGAAAAAGAACTTAATATTATCAAAAATATCGCAAGGAATAATGGATATCAGCCAAGCATCATAGATAAAATGATAAAAAACAAGATTAAGAAAAACAACACCAAACATTTTTATGCCGCAACACCTGAAAAAGATTCTAAAAATTGGCATGCTATAAACTATATTCACAAATTAAGTTCAAGAATCACAAATCAGTTAAAGAACGAAAATATTAATATTATCTCTGTTAATAAGAATAATCTTGCATCGATCTTAAACAATAACAAAGAAAGAGCAAAATTTTGTGACAAATCTGGAGTATACGAAATTAAATGTAATATGTGTGACGCTATTTATATAGGCCAAACGGGCCGATCGCTCAATGATAGGCTAAAAGAACATAAATATTCAATTTTACACAATCAGAGAAAGACGGGCTTTGCCGAACATTGTATAGACCAGAACCATTTTTTTAACATTAATAATACCAAATTAATACATAGCTGCAATAAAAGCAGACTGTTAAATTACCTGGAAATTTTCAAAATTAAAAAAGCCATATACGACGGCAAAAACCTAACAAACACCCAGCTAGACTTCGGAAATACTCCAATTATTGATAGTGTAATAAATTTAACGAGATGCAAAAACCGACTTCCATTAGACAGCACTTTGAAACTTTAGTTTAGTTTATACATAACTCTCTTTGAGAATGGTCGCGAGGCCGAAACATGTTAGAGAATATCTTGAATATATTGTGAAACAAATACCAAGTGTTTTAATTATTATCATTGTTACTATGTTTCACCAAGAGCCAACCGCGCAATCAATCAAAACTATAATTAAACTGTGTTTACAAAACGGAAATCGCCTGATCCATTCTCGTAATAAGGAGAACAAAAAATCTTTAAAAATTATTTTACGGAATTGCAATATTGTGTTAATTTTTTTATGCACACCATTATTATTTTCCTAATATAAAAAGGTAAGATAAGATACTTTTTATTTTAACTTGTCGTTCATTTCCGTGAACCCATACAGAATGGACTTTTAGTACATTTTACTATTGATCTACTTCAATTTCAAAAGTTAATAAATATCTCTAAAACAACTTTTTTCTTTACAAATTTAGTATTTTTCAGCAGATCAGAGAAGATGATTATGACAGAAGGATTCAGATTTTTGAAATAATAACTGGGAGAATCTAAAATGATCCGAATTTAATAAAGCATATTGTTTCAATGATGAAGCAACATTTTTCCTTAATGACTTTGTAAATAAACATAACTGTAGATACTAGGATAACAACAATCTATATGTGTTTCGAGAGAGTCACACGCAGTTTCCACAAAAGATTAACTTTTGGGCTGGAATTCTGGCGAATGAAATAAAAAGTGCGAGGCTTATTGAAGAAAATTTAACCGGTGGATTGTACTTAAACTTATTGGAAAAAGGAGTGTAGCTTCTACATGCCATCAAATGTAGGCCGAAGAATTACAAGTTTGATGTTGTAGAACTTTTCACTAAAGCATTCAATCGCATTAACAATATAGAGAAAGCAGAAAGCTGTTTCCGGGCATCCGCACACAACTAAATTTGATGAACAATTCATAGGTTCGGCATCACTAATCAATATTTCAGGGACGGAATAATTAAACCACCAATCATTAAATCCGATTATATTAACAAACAAATCCGGTAGAAAGTAAAAACTGTATTTTTATATCAATAAGGGATATCTATTTTTTTTTTATTTATTACAGAAAAAGAATCACTGAGAAATTTGTCTCCGTTTGGTTTTTTGTTTTTTACACAGTGATTCTTTACCATGTACTTTTTAAGAGATTACATTCAACGTCATATATACTACACTACACTAAACAACAATTAAAGACTGACATTGATAATACATTACAACAAATATAAGAAAAAGTAAGTGAAATAGATTTTAATTATATTAATAATAGCGTCTATTCCAGTTACATATATCACTTCAATAAGCAAAAAAAATACTCACATTAAGAAATTTAAAAATTTATTTACTGAAAAACATAGAATAAATACAAAACGCATTCATACATATACAGACAAAAATTTCATTAATAAAATTGTAGCTAATTTTCTAGTAAAATATTATCTGATCCTGAAAAGTATGTACTTTCTAAAGGACGAAATTTTAGTATTACATCGAAAGATGTCCCTAAATTAGACATTATTTCGACAGTGGAGTCTGTTGCTCAAAGATTACCTTTGGAAAATGCAAATGAATACAGAATCATATTAAAAATTATCTTAGAAAGACCATTTAAAATGAAATCAAATTTACACCGTAAGGAAAGGTTAGCTATAGATAAATTTAAAAAAGACACATCTATTAAAATATTACTATCAAAATATAATAACAAAATTAAAACTTTAATTGATGAGAGAAATTACATTAAAATACCTATCGATCCTACATTAAAAATAGAGAAAAAAATTACAATAAATTATATAAACACAAACACGAATTTACAGATCTAGAAAGATCACAACTTAGACCACATTATAGTAAACCACCTCATTTCTATGGTCTACCAAAAATACCCTAAACTAATATACCACTTCGCCCCATAGTTAGTAGTATAGATTCCTCATGTTATAAATTAGCCAATTTTGATTAAACATTTTAAATCCACTTTCGGCTAAAACAAATTCATACATTAAAAATACGTCAAATTTTTTAGATAAAATTTCCAACATTAAACAAATTACAAACCAAAAATTACAAGAAAAAAAATTATAAGTTTAATGGTTAGTTTTGATGTGGTGAGTTTATTTACTTATGTACCAGCTGATAAATCACTTTTAATAATTAGAAAAAGATTAGAACATGACACAACATTAAAAGAGCGGACAAAACTAAACATAAACACAATTTTGGAATTATTAACTCTATTTTTAAAAATCTAATATTTTCAATTAGAAAATGAGAAAATGACTATTATCACAACATTTCGGAATGGCAATGGGTTCTTCTCGTTCTTCTTTGATGAGTAATATCTTTATGGAGGAGCTGGAAAATGACATATTAAATGAATCTTTTAAAAAGCCAATAATATGGCTTCGATATGTTAACGATATTTTTGCTACATGGCAACATATCATTGATGATCTAAATATTTTTTTACAAAAATGGATGGAAAGGGAGAATAAATTGCCATTCCTCTTAATAATAAAACACAACACATTAAAAACTACAGTTTACAGAAAACCTGCAAACGCAGATAGGTATCACAATTTAATTTCCAATCACTCAAAGTCGGTCAAAATAGGAATAATTAGAAGTTTATATGACAGAGCAAAACTAGTTTGTACAGAACAGTGATAAATAAATATTTTTTCATAAATAAAACTTTTGATACCAGACAAAACAGACAACTTAATTAATAACATTAATAATAATAACTCTAAAAACAATTAACTTCACAATTCCTTACATCTTCCTATTTCTGATATAATTAAAAGAGTAGGAAATAAATATAACGACATTTAAAACAAAAAATAGTCTTAGATCTATATTAACAAAAACTAAACCAAACAACACACATCAGAATACCAAAAATGTCGTTTATAAAATGCCCTGCGAATGTGGCAAATGTTAAAAATGGTGAAACATCTAGACCGTTCGATGTTAGAATAGAAGAACATACAAACTTTCCTAGAAAGGGCGATTTTAATAAATCTAGAATTTATCAACACGCATTGGAATCGCGACATATAATCAATTAGAATAATTCCAAAACTGTATTAAAAAAATCGGTAACAAAACATAGAAGATTAAAAGAAGGTAGATTGGGTAGATTTAAATTCAATATGGTTCCCGATTCTAAAGAATTCAATTAAAAACGTATTATTATCAATGTAAGTATCATTGACATATACACAAAATATATTTACTTCCTATTTTGTCAATATATATAGAAATGAATATAATTTATTTTTTAGATTTGTTTTGAAAAAGGGAGGAGAAGACCTCCCGAAACGTTAAAGTTCAAAAGTTTGCATTTATTTTAGGAAATTTTTGAATTCTTTAAAATTTTGTTCGTTAGACAAGTTTATTACAGAACAAAAATCACTAAGAAATTTGTCTCCGTTTTGTTTTTGTTTTTACCCAGTGATTTTTAGACAAGAACAGATATTGTTGATATTCTTTTAAGTTTTAGAGCGTGGTAAAAAACTAAAAAAAAAAAGAAAAAAATATGGTAGTATGATACATATTTTCCAGCCATAGGGCGTTAATAATAAAAATATCGTATAATTAATAACAATAATTATATTAATCACAAGGCTCAAAGCAAGTAAACCTCAGCTACATATTTTTTTGGTAATATGTCATGGTCATTAAAAACTTATTGTCAATGTATCATTAACATATACACAAAATATTTACTTTCTATCTTTTCAGTATATATAGAAATTAATATAATTTATTTTTTAAACCCGTTCTGAAAACAGCAGGAGAAGACCTCCCGAAACGTTACCATTTAAAAGTTTGTATTTATTTTAGAAAATGTTGATATTTTTTAAAATTTTGTTCGTTAAGTAAATTTATTACAGAAAAAGAATCACTGAGAAATATGTCTCCGTTAAATTTTTTGTTTTTTAACCAGTGATTCTTTGTTTATATAAGAACGGATATTTTTTGAGTTTTAGATCGTGGCGAAAAACCCCAAAAATATATGAACACTTCACATTCATGTATGTTTTTGTCAAATCATTTTAAATAAGTGTATCTAAAAATAGGAATCTGAATCTATGTGCAATCGAATTTCAGTTTCTAAACGGTGAACATTAAAGCAAATCGGAATTTTAATCTATTAGTGCCATGAAAACGTGAAACTGATGTAGTTTTGAGAGCCATCGTCGAACGGCAAGTGGGAATGGGAGTCCAGAGTAGACAAATTCACATATTTGTATTCAGGAAATATCTGGAAGTGACATTACAAAGCCACCGATTTTTCCCGATGGAGAATTCCTTTTGTTCTTCTTCCCGACAGCGAATGAAACGTAAGAGATTGTATTTTGCATTAATTATACGTTTGTTATTGGAAATTAATAAATTGTTCTAGAATGCATGCATTAAATTATTTCAATCATGTGTTAAAGGTTCGGATCACACTTATTTAGTAAACAAAACATAACAATATTACTGGATCTTTATTGAAAACCATTTAAAACTCATTCCATTAGCCTGCTGTTGTGTAAGCTCTTTTACAAGATGTTCCAAGAGAAACAGGATGTTTTTAGAATGGGCAGTATTCGGCTAGTAGAAGTAGAGGGAGCCAACAGGATGCTGTTTAGAACCCATTTATGTCATTTCGGATTCGAGAGCACCACGTACGTTTCGTTTATCAACAATGAGTGCGTGATAAAAATTCTGAGACTCTTCGGATCTTACTTCAATATCGAATGTCAATTCCTCTGAATGGGCGGAATAAATTTTTAAATTATTCATTGGTTTTTTTTTGTAAAATAAAAAAATATATGACGTCACAACACCACTCAACACACAGTATATCCGACAGATGGCATATCAATCGCTCCTGGTCGATAACATAATATATAAAAAGGCATTCTAATCCTGCAACGGACGCTGGTAAATGTGTCAAACATAGGCGTCATCTCAAGTGTGTCCGAGGCATCAATTTAAACTTTTTATGGCGTCCCGACTTACAGTTTTGGGTTCAAATCCTCACCATTATTATATTTTTTCAAAAATAGTATTAAAATTGTTATGTTAGTAATTCCTGATCATTATTAAGTTGCTGATCATTGTTAAGTTATATTTTTAGTCTGTAGTGTTAAATAATTAGTAAAAAAAATACATCATATACATTTGGTTTTTAAATGAAAAAGCGTGCAATAACTTTAATTATATAATTTATCTAGGAAATATAAAAAATACAATGTCAGTAAAGAATCAATATACTTGCCAAAAAAATGAATATATTCATTTCCGAGCGGTTTTAGTTTAAGTTCGCGTGCACTTTGAGAGTTGTAAACGATATTCTTGGCTAAAGATTTAAGAATATAACCAGGTAGTCAGAATATAGTCGTTCCACTATCGAAGTTCCCCATTGCTATCGATATCACTAAACAATTAAAAAAAAACGGTGTGGCGTGTTGTTGTAGCGGTGTGTTAATTCAGCTCGCTGCGTAACCATCTTTGAAAACTTTTCCTAACTAAGACCACTAAACAAAAACAAATAACATAAGTAACAGAATTAATTGCAGTCATGCCATAAAATGTTTTTATGGCATGAATGCATACCGTTAGAAAGAGAATAAACCAGAGATTTTTTAAAAATAATTCGAAGAACATGATACCTTTTACTTTTTTTTTATATGCAATTTAAAGTTAAGCTTTAAATTTATTTTTACTTCTTCCAAAAACTTTGCGAGTCTATAAAAAAAATAGATGTCGCTTGCATCTAATTTTGATTTTTATAGAACCCTACAACATTACACATTAAAATCATGTAAACACATGTTGCCTTTTGGAATTTTTCAAAAAAAGATTTAAAAATTAACATAAAAAAACCGGTGGGCCCAATAATGCTTTATGGAGGCTGAGGAGATAGCAAAAGAGTCTAATCTAAAGACTTTAATTTGGTAAACGATGCACCATCATCCTGTATAATTGTGCCTATATATGCCTTCTTCAATTTAGGCTGCTATCTAAACGGAGGCCGACGTCAGTTTCAATAGGAATTATATTTACATTTAATGTGATGCTATTTATATATGGAGAACTTTTTTATTTTGTGTAAAGGTAACGTTTACAGATATCTAGCGGTTTACTTTCACTCGCCAAATCCTTAACCGTTTTTTAATTGGCTTTAGCGTTAAGTGTGGCTTTTGGCAGATATTGTTGTACTTGTAGATATATCTGCAGTATATAAGAGGTATAGTGTTGGACCGGGAGTGAACTCTGATGAACCGTGATGTACGTGAACGAAAGTAAACAGAATTAGGGTCGAATCAATTTCTTTCGTTTTAATTTTTTTGGAAAAATCTATTTGTCCAATTTAATTTTAGGATGACACTGATTGGATTCGGTATCATTGGATTGGATGGGCAGGAGGCTGATTGAGCTATACGAAAATGAAACTATGACATCTTATCTTGGTTTTAATATCACTATCATTTGCGTAACTTTCCACTGCATGTGGGCTATAGTTTAAAACCGAATCTTGCAGTGCCTGTTGAAATACCCATTTTATTTCATACGAAACAAAATAATTTGCTTGGTGAAGTGATTTTATACAATCGCCATCATCTAAATAACTGTCTACACTTTAAACCGTAATTACCATCCGGGGTTAGTTTGCTGCACGGAGAAAATGTGCCCATCAATTTAATCTCCAACGATATAATATCCAGTTTACGTTAGACTAGGTAGCCAATTTTAATAGCAGCTAAATTCCACTTTAATTAAAAAGCTTAAATAGCTCATCCGGGACCGATAATATTAGCTGAAACGAGACGGAGGTGGGAGGACGATGTAGTTTCGACTTAAAGTTCAGATTCATTAATAATTTTATATAGATTGCTAAATTACTAAACTTAATACTCACTCATCAGGCAATCTCTATACGTCTATTTGGATAAAAACGCTGTCGAGTAAGTAAAGAAAGCACTTATGCACAAGTAACTTATTTTTAACTTTGGGTGCTTTAGTGAGTAGGATAAAGAATAAAAACAAGTTAGATTATGATATTCTTCTATGAGTTTTCGTTCGTATTCCTACAAATATATTGTAGGAATTTGACCTCAATCGGTCAAGTCGTTCAAAAGTTACACGATTACTAACAGAAGTACCAACAATTATATATACTGCAACCCGCCTTATACAAATTTCCTTTCACTTTTATCTATATCCATTGAGCCATATTGTCTATCGTACGGTAACATTTTTAAATTTAAATACTGCAAGCAGGAAAAGATGTAGTTAAGGTGTAGAAGTTAACGCGATAAAGTGGATAGCGCGAAAATATTCATCGTGTTCAAATACCTATGTATACCAATTTTCCTAGCGATCGGTTATATGGGGTAGAAGTTGCTTTTCTACAGCGCTATCTAGTGGTGAATTACAATAAAATGGATAGCATAAAAATCTTCTCCATGAAAAAATACTTAGAGCCAACTTTCATGGTGATAGGTTAAACGGTGTCGGAGTTTATCGATCTCATATAAACTAACATCCATATTTATATACAGGGTGTTTGGTGCATCATTTGCCAAATTAAACTGGTCAATAGGAGGGGGTCTTTTGCTATCTCCTCAGCCTCCATAAAGTATTATTGGGCAGACAGGTTTTTTATGTCAATTATTTAAATCTTTATTTGAAAAATTCCAAAAGTCAGCATTGAAACTTGAATTAAAAAAAAAGTTATTGGTATAGCCTCCAAATTATTTTTTGATTTTAATGTGTAATGTTGTAGGGTTCTATAAAAATCAAAATTAGATGCAAGCGACATCTATTTTTTTTATAGACTCGCAAAGTTTTTGGAAGAAGTAAAGATACATTTAAAGTTCAATTTTGAATTGCATATTACAAAAAAACTAAAAGCGATCGTGGTGTTCGAATTATTTAAAAACATCTCTGGTTTATCCTCTTTCTAACGGTATATATTCATGCCATAAAAACGTTTTACTAACTTCACTAATTCACTAACTTTTTGTATCGGGACGCATTAGACAGATATTCGATATTACTTATTTGCGTAAATAACAAAGGCTAAGTAGGTAGAAAATGTTATCTTATTCTTGCGCAGTGAAGTCTGGCTGCTCTATTTTTTACATAGGGTAGTAACGTTTTTTGTAGTAACGTTTTAATTAATCACAAATATTACTCGAATTGCTGACATCCGGAACAGTAAGCGTCTGTTAGGAAAGCGTTCTTGATAGATTCTTTGCGCTTCTCGTGCAATACTATTGGCGCTTCTACATGTCATTAAAATGTCCGCGTTAACACAACGAATGCGTTAATCAGCAAAGACAGTCAAATCTCGATTAAAAAAGCTGGTTGACTGCAGGATGAAGGCCTCTTCAGCATTGTTCCAACTCTCGCAGTCCTGAGCTTTTCTTTGCCACTCGGGTCCAATATACTTAATAATATCTTCGTGTTTTCGGCCTTCTCCGTGGACGTTTGCGATCAAGCGGTATCCAGTCTAGGACCGCCCTGGTCCATCTTTCATCCCATCGCCTCGCTACATGGCCTGCCCACTTCCATTTCAATTGCTTTATTCTTCCAATAATGTCATTCACTTTCCGTTTGTTCTCTGGTCCATGTGCAGGTCTTTTTATCCCGTCTAGTAATGCCAAGCATACATCTTTCCATTCCCCTCTGTGCTACTCGAAGTTTTTGAACTGACTGTGATGTGAGTGTCCAGGTACCACTTCCGTATGTCATAGCGGGCAGGACACACTGATCAAAGACTTTCCTGTTCAGACAAAGTGGTAGTTTGTTCTTAAACACTATGTTGAGCCTGCCAAATGTCTGCCAGCCACATTTAACGCGCCGTTCCACCTCCCGGACGGTGTCTCCTTCCATTGAAACCCTTTGCCCAAGATATATATAGTGATCCACAACTTCCAAATCCGTTCCTAAAATATAAATCCTTTTGTCCTCAGCAAATTTATTGGACATGACCTGACTCTTCTTCTGGTTTATTTTCAAGCCAAATGTTTCCCCAGCCCTTTGCAATTCTTGTACGTGTCTTTGAAGCTTATCTGGGTCTTGTGAAAGAAGAACGATATCATCTGCGAATCTAAGATGATTTAAGGACGCACCATTAATCCCTATTCGATCTTGTTCTCAATCCAGCTTACGAAACACTTCTTCCAGGCAGGCTGAGAAAAGAAGAGGTGATATTGCGACCACCAGCTTTTAACATCTCCACCGTTATACTATCCTCTCGTGGAGCCTTGCCATTTTTCATCGAGTCTATAGCCTTTGTCACTTCCTCTACCAGGATATCCGGCATTTGTTCTTCAGTAGGCATTGCTGTTCTGTCTGATTCTGGTCCTCATATAACTTTGAATAATATCTTCGGACAACCTCTAACATTTCCGTTTGTACCATCCTCACGCATTAAGGAAAACATTTGCTGTAACGTACGTACCTCGGGTGTACCTCGGGGAGTAGGAGTTCAAGTTCTAGTTTGATTAACTCTTCACCCTTTCTTCGTGTTTCACAGAACCCAATAATATCCCAATGTATCTTCGGACAACCTCTAATATTTCCGTTTGTACCATCCTCACGCATTAAGGAAAACATTTGTGTCCTTTTCCTTCTCAGCTTCTGCTTAGCTTTGTTAATTCCCCTGTTTTCTTCCAGAGTTTTTTGCACTAGCTGCATATTGAATCGGCGCGTTTCCTCTCGAATACGTTTTCTTATAGTTTTGCAAAGCTCAATGAACTCGACCCTGCCAAAAGGACTGTCTGCATTCTTCATTGTCCGGCGTTTTTTCATTAAATTAATGGTCTCATTGGAAATTTTTGACTCTTTGAAACATTTATCTTCTGGAGCTATTGAAGACGCCGTTTTAGGCATATTGTTGGCGATTTCTTTATATTGGTCTGTAAATTCCATCTCCTCTGGGTCTTGTAACACAGCAAAGCGGTTCGACAAAGTAATTTCAAACTCTCTGCCCCTCTCCAGTAGCTTCCCACAATCCACCTTGCCATCTTTTGATCTTATCATTTTATCGCGTTCTTTTCGGCAGTCTATCCTAATCTTTGCTCGTACCATTCGGTGGTCAGTTCCCACATTAAACTTTATGGTTTGAGTCCAGATGGACTTTTCCATGTCCATTTTCTGTTGATCTTTTTCTTATAAAACGAATTCAAATATAGAATTTTTGTCCTTCAGCAAAGTCAACCAGCCTGTCACCTGTATTGTCCCGCTCACCATTTCCATATGGACCAGTTGCATTTTCACCAGTTCTTGCTTTTCCGATTCTGGCATTAAAGTCACCCATCAGGGTTTTATACCTACACCTCTCTTTGTCTAAAAGTTGGGTCACATCATGATAAAATTCCTCAATTTCCTCATCTCTATGGCTTATAGTTTTTTTATTCAACTGAATGACGCATTGGGTGAATCGGTCAGATATACTTTCGTGTTTAACTACACTATCTTTCAGCTTTCGATTGATGAGGAATTCAATTCCACCACATCGTCCATTCTGCGTACCTCGGGTGTACCTCGGGGAGTACGAGACCAGTTGGTTCTAGTTTGATTAACTCTTCACCCTTTCTTCGTGTTTCACAGAGCCCAATAATATCCCAATGTATGTTGTCAAGTTCGATTAACAGTTCTTGCAGTCGGGTCTCCGTTTTCATAGTCCGTATATTAAGCGTAGCAATGTTGAAAGTCCAATGGCAGCTTGATCTAACCCGGTGATTCTTAGCACCCTCTGCCTTGGGGCAGGTCTGCCCGCTGCCGTAGGTAGATGCCCCTTGGCCTCCGGGGTTTGAGGGCCGTGTTTGAGGTTGTACTGTCATATTTCAACATATTGAAATACCATGTTGAAGGTATGGACCGTAATCTGCCACGCTGGTCCCATGCGGGTTGGCAGATTTTGGATAATGTTAGTCCGAGGCCTCTGCCTTGACCTGCTCGCCAGGGGTAAACCTTCCAGAAGCATAGACTCCAGACGGCATAGCTCAAAACTTCATTGCCCTACTCAAACCCCTTTACCACGGCAAGGTCTGATCCACAAAGGGTCTGATCTACAAATATATATATATATATATATATATATATATATATATATATATATATATATATATATATATATATATATATATATATATATATGTATATATATATATATATATATATATATATATATATATATATATATATGTATATATATATATATATATATATATATATATATATATATATATATATATATATATATATATATATATATATATATTTACATTTAGAAGACTACTTAAAAATGTTCAACTATTTAAAAGGAACAGAACAAATTCATGGTTATACCATTTGATTCCCAGTTAACACGATGGACACATAATATTTAAAAAAACTGGACAT
Organism: Cosmopolites sordidus; assembly: GCA_031761425.1. Taxonomy (NCBI): domain Eukaryota; kingdom Metazoa; phylum Arthropoda; class Insecta; order Coleoptera; family Curculionidae; genus Cosmopolites; species Cosmopolites sordidus. Next base: position 699,827 of record JARFXV010000810.1, read on the forward strand.
TCATTTCCACAAACCATATAATAAGTTAAGAGAAGTCCTGCTTAATCGAAAGTAGATTGAAAACTCGGAGATTTATGAAATTAGTTATGAAGGTATGTTAATAAAACTAAAATATCCATTTTAATATGGATCCATAACTTCACACTTTATGATTTTATGCGCATTAGTAGGTATGATTTTCCTATAGATAGAACTTAGCTTAGTTTTAGAATCAGATTGAATCATCTCCTTTTGATATTAACATAGTTAGCGAAACAATGGATTTAAGTTCGACAAAACATATATTTTGTAGGCGTAAAAAAACTTGGAAAATTATTGAACTAAGAGTAATAAATCAATTTTCAATCAAAAAACAAATTGCAAAAAACATCTTTGCTTCAGAGGTCTATAGACTTTTCATTCTATCTAAGTAGATCCTGATTATTCAAAGTAAGCCTTATAAGATACCATCATACAAATATGACCTATGTCTTTAATGACTAACCTCCGATGCACCGTGGAAGAAGAGCACACGCGTTGAACACAAAGTATGGGTCCAAGAGCGAATTGAAACTCCATTTAACAGGAAAATAAGAGTACATGGATTCCACAGACTTCCGCAAGCAGTTAGATGTTTCAAATTCACTGCGGTCTCGTTACAATGATTCAGAAAACGCGAATAATGGCTAATAAGGAAGGCAAATAATGATCTCGGTAACAGAACATTATTGTCAACTGGAATAATTACCAACAGCCTTAAATGTAATTTCAAATCCTTTGTCTTATATGTATACATCGAAACTCGAATGGAAAGTGTGTCCACATCTAGCCTATACTGCAGACTTGGCATCATTGGATTACTATCTTTTTAAAATTATTGATTGATTTGTCCCTTACTTTGTGATAGTTCATTTTGTTTAAAAGGAATAAAACAATTTTACACATTGTTATCTATCACATTTATTTTTAAATTAAATTATTAATAATACATTTAAATATTTATATTTATATCTTTTTCATTTGATACAAGACATTACCGGGTCATGTCACCTATTGTTTATAAGGATGTTTAATGCGGAACCTCATTTTTACCAGAAATATTGGAAAAAGTTACAAAACCAACATTTTCAATGCAAGTAAAGACGAAAGCTGACTTTAGAACATAACATCTCCGAAGGCATTAAAAAGAAATAATAATAAAATTAATGAAATCATATTTATATTGTGCCCCACCTCTCTAAGAATATTCCATATTTTATGTCATTTGGGGACCGTAACGTAATAACCATTGAGAAATCGTAAAGTGAACATAATCCCTTAAGTACTTATTTACAGACGGTTGTTTCGAAGGGCCGTATCAGAAGGAAAACGGTCGTTTGAAGGTACGAAAATAGGCAAAAGTAGGAAAACTCATCAGGGAGAACGGTCGTAATCCCTAATTATATAGAGGAGTTGATTCGTGTTCACTTTTAAAATCAATGTGAAATTTTCCATTTCAATTACACCATAATCTTTTCGGCTCTAATAAGCTTGATAGCAGACTACATCCGAGATTGAAGATAGTAAAAGTTTAGTATACAACGGAATTAGTTTCCTTTATATGGTTTTACCAAAGTGTTTATTAGCTTTATGTTAATGACTGGGATAATGGAGATGTTTGGGTTAATTCAATTATTCAGTCTTCCTACCATATATATATATATATATATATATATATATATATATATATATATATATATATATATATATATATATATATAAATATACATATATATATATATATATATATATATATATATATATATATATATATATATATATATATATATATATATATATATATAAATATACATATATATATATATATATATATATATATATATATATATATATATATATATATATATATATATATATATATATATATATATATATATATATATATATATATATATGTATATACATATATATATATATATATATATATATATATATATATATATATATATATATATATATATATATATATATATGTATAAAGTGAAAGAATGGCAAAGTCGATGTGGCAAGTGGGAAACTGCTGGAGAGAGGAAACGATTTTGAGATTGCTTTGTACAAAAAATACGAAAGTAATTAATAAATTAAAAAAAATTATGCGCCCACCGTGGATCTAGAAACGTACAGTTTATAGAAGAAAACATTTTCAAACGATACGGCCTTGATATATTGACGACCTTGATATAGTCAGTATGTGGTGTTCAAATTTTAGACATTTCATTTTGAGCAGAAGAATTCGGTTTTTTGAAAGGATATTTGTAGGCCAACTTTCTCTGCACATTCCTTGAGGACTTCGGTCTGTTTGGTTGCCCTTTTTCCATTGTCTGCGAGTATGGCTTGGTCGTCCGCGAAGGCTAGGCATGATATTTCTATGTTGTTTTTGGTTCGTCCGAGTCGTATTGGTTTCCAGTGTCCTTGATTTTTTAGTTCCTTTTCTCATTCCCTTATGACTTTGTCCAGGACCAGGTTGAAGAGGAGTGGGGATAACCCATCTCCTCGGCGTACTCCGGTTTTAATCAGGAATGGATCGGAAATTTCTCCCATAAGTTTCACTTTAGAGATTGTGTAGGTCAGTGTCTGCTTGATCAATCGTAGTGTTTTGGGGTCGAGTCCTTGTTCTTCTAGGATGTTGAACAGAGATTTTCGTTTAATGCAGTCGTATGCCTTCTTGAAGTCAACGAACGTGCAGATGATTGGGACGTTCCTGATAGCTTTGTATTTCAGTATTGTTTTTAAGTTGAAGATTTGTTCAGTGCATGAGCGATCAGGGCGAAAGCTTGCCTGGTACTCGTCAATTTTGTGTTCTAGTTGTTCCTGTGTTCTCTGGAGAAGGTTTGCTGAGAAGATTTTGTGACTTGTAGCGAGGAGATTCCTCTGTAGTTGTTCACATCTGTTCTGTCTCCTTTCTTGTGCAGCGGGTGTATAAGAGCACATTTCCATTCATCTGGTAATTTTTCTGTTTGCCAGATGTTCGTGATAATTTGCGTGAGTTCCCGCAGTGAGTTTGGTCCGAGGTTTTTCAATAGTTCTGCGGTGATACCATCTTCACCGGATGTCCTGTTAATCTTCAGTTTTTGTATGTGCCTGTGAATCTCTTCCTGTGGTGGTGGTGGTGATTCTGAGTGGGTACAGATACAATTTTCCTTGGGGAATCTTGTGTCGCGTTCGGGGCAATTGAGGAGATCAGAGAAATAGTGTGCCAGCTCCTGACAATTCTCCTGATTGTTTAGCGCTAATCTCCCATTCCGCTTTCTAAAGCAAGGATTTTGTGGTGTGTACCCACGGATTTCTCTTGAAAAAGTCCTATAAAAATCTCTCGTGTTATAATTGCGGAAATTCTCCTCTATAGAGTCTAGTTGTTCCTTCATGTACTTCCTCTTAGTTTGTCTAATAACTTTGGCGGTCTGTTTTCTCGTCTCGTTAAAAAGCTGTCGGTTTTCTGGGGATTTTTTACTGTTGTAATCCTAAAATGCTCGTTTGCGTCGCTGCAATGCACTTTCGCATTCCGAGTCCCACCACCGGTGTTTTGTATTATTTTTCAATGGGATCAGTTGCTGTGCTTTTTGTGTAATTTTTTTGTGAAATTTTTCCCATGTATCTGCCTGTTCCTTTTCCCATTCCTCTGTTATGTTGAATTCCTTGATCCTTTTCGTGTCGGATTTCTGTAGATGTGCCTTCTTCTGATGAATTCTCCTTGGGGTGAATTTTACTTTGACTCGTGTTAGGTAGTGGTCTGTGTCGATGTTTGCGCCCCTGCGGACCTGAACATCATGGATCTCTCTTTGTTGTGGGTATGAGATCGCAACGTCATCACCAATCTGTTGTATAGGCGATCTCCATGTCTTTTGTTTTCGTGGAGATTTTCTGTGGGATGTTGACATGATCTTCAGGTTATTCTATTGGCATAGTTCGATGAGTCTTATGCCGTTCTTGTTGGTGAATTTGTGACCGGAGAATTTGCCTACGGTTTTCTGATGGATTTTTTTCCTACCAATTTGTGCGCTAAAGTCGCCCAGTAAAATTTTGACGTCATCCTTTGGGACCTTTGCCATTATCTTTTCTAGTGTTGCCCAGAATTTCTCTGTAGACTTGGGGTCTTTCTTGTTGTCCTCGTTTGTGGGTGCATGTACGTTGATCATGGTGTATTTTTTTATTGGCGCACTGTATGCGCATTGTCATCAGTCTATTGTTTATGGGGGTAATTTCCTTAATAGAGTTAACTATCCCTTTGTGTACCACAAAGGCCATGCCCAGAAGCGGAGCATCTCTGGCGACTCGTTTATCTGTCCTGCTTTTGAATATGCGATAGTTCCCGTAGTCTACCGTGTCCTCATCTGTGAGGCGTGTTTCTTGTAGGGCAAGCACAAGTATCTTTTGTCTGTTAAGTTCTGAGGTTAGGTTGTGAAGTTTTCCTGGTTGGATTAGCGTGTTGATGTTGAAGGTGCCAATGTATGTAGGAGTTTTATGTGGAAATTTGCCGGAAAGCTCCGACTTTTTCTGAAATCGTGAATGTCCAGGTTCCCCAGAATCCGAGCACCCGGTTGCCGTCTGTCGACGGGTGGATTGGTTACCACCTAATTATATTATTCTTATTACTTGCAGGAGTCATGATTGCTTATAAGCTTATGGGTCCAGTGTTTCCACTGGGAGTTTAGATACCAGGTATTGCTGGTTCCTGGAGCGTGGTGTACAGCTGCATCCTCTGGGTGAACAGACGCTGACCAGGTTGCCGGGGGTTGCCACTGCAGATGCGACCTGGGTTTTTTTGCCTGAGCCCTATTGGCTGTCTGTTCCCGAAATAAACGTTCGGGTTCAGCCGTTGTCCGCTTCTTGCGACGTGGACGAAGGGTTGGGGCTTTAGGAAGCTATATATATAGCTATATATATATATATATATATATATATATATATATATATATATATATGTATATATATATATATATATATATATATATATATATATATATATATATATATATATATATATATATATATAAATATGTATATATATATATATATATATATATATATATATATATATATATATATATATATATATATATATATATATATATATAAAGCGAAAGAATGGTAAGGTCAAAGAAAGGCAAAGCGGATACTGGGAAACTGCTGGGGAGAGGAAGCGATTTTGAAATTGTTTCGTACAAAAAATATAAAAATAATTAATTAAAAAAAAAAAATAATGTGCCCACCGTGGATCTAGAAACGTACAGTTTATAGAAGAAAACATTTTCAAACGATACGGCCTTGATATAGGTCGAGCAGCTGTCGCTAATACCTCTTAAGTATATCCAAAAATAATAAACAAATTTACAATTAAATGTTTTTTCAGCTCTTTTGGCTTTTATGTGGAGTGTAATGCCGATTAGTGTCATTAGCGTCATATATACATGTTACATCTAATATTTTCACCGATGGTAGATAATATTTCTAAATCATTCCGGCTGTCGATCCGTTGATCCTGTAAAGAGTCACGACGTTTCGCCAAAATCGCATTTGGTATTTTCAAGTGTTCGACTAAAGAATTCAACTGACCTGTTCACTGAACCAACTGAACTGGTCAGTTCGACTCTTCAGTCGAAGCGGACAACACTTGAGAATGCCAAATGCGATTTTGGCGAAACGTCCTGACTCTTCCCAGGATCAACGGATCGATACCCGGAATGATTTAGAAATATATATATATATATATATATATATATATATATATATATATATATATATATATATATATATATATATATATATATATATATATATATATATATATTTTTTTTTTTTTTTTAATGCCACGGAGGTATAATTAGCTACCCATGTCGAACAATTCCTTTTTATATCTAATACATAAATAACGACTCCCATATACATTGTGCATTAGCATTATATCAAAGAAAGGTTACAGAAAACAAGTATAACAAAAAAATCTCATCTTTTAAATTAGCAAGATAAATGCGTTACTATTAAAGTTATATTCATCTGAAAGAGTCTTTTACGCTCTCATCTGATGTAACACATTCAATTTATCATGCAATCGAGATAATTAGGAAAGGAAAGGGAGAGAAAGAAAAAAAAAGCAGGAAAAAGAAGACAAATTGACAAAAAAAATTACTGATGATTACGTATCATCACGAATTTTTTTCCACATATTTTTCTTGGTAAATAAAGTTGTGGCGGACGTAGTTTTTCGATTTCGATCTGATGCAATTACTCGAACATCACAAAATATTACAAATATATGAAAATTATTATAAAGCGGTCAGTAATTTATCAATTGACATTATAATAAAAACTTAGGGATAATGTTACAATTTATTTGCTAAACAATCATTTAACAACTAATCAGTCCATTGGATCCTTCAGACAGCACATAAATAATGTAGAAAATTAAATTCTAATTCATATATACAGGGTGTCGCAATAGTGCGATATGGATTAATATCTTGATAATAGCTGTAGATAGGGAAAAGTTTAAGCGTACGAGTTGTACAACTAAATAGGCTACATAAACCAAAATTTAATTTTATTTATACAGGGTGTCTCACAAACCGAGTTGAGAAGTAGACTCTATTTCGCAGTGTCATATATCATTTATTTTTTGATGTAGGATTATCATTTTTGGTAGAAATATTAGCGAAATTATGACTTAACTTTTAATACAAACAAAATTTGTTTGTTGTTTTACAGGGTGTCCAGGATAACTGAGATAAATGAAAAACATTTAAAACATTATACTTCAGTTTTTTTAATGGAATATCTAACATTTTTTCAATATCTTACAATATTCCTAAGATAAAATACTAATATTTTTATTAAACATGTCCCATACCTATCTGTCATAATTTCCGAGATTTTTATATTGTTGTAATATTTCGTTTTTAATGGAATTTACCTTACGCTTTATGTTATTATTAAACTAATAAATCAGTTCATGATAAGTCATGATATTTTAAGGACTTAGGTCATCACATGTTTTAATATTTTATTAGAAAGTACTTATTATAGCGTAACAAAACTTATTGTTATAGTAAACAAAACGTCATAATTATTTAGTTTTTAGTAAGACAGTTTAAGTACAAACATTTATAAAGAAGATCATTGAATTAAATGTTCAATATGTCTGTCATTTAGACAATATGAACTTTAAGCATATGTTCAAAAGAACTATTGACTGTAATGTGCATTGTTGATTCATTAAAAATTATAAACGCATTTTTATTCTAATTTGCATGCCCTTTAGTATGGTGAGTGGCATTTGATAAACTTGTTTTTTAACAAAACGCTGTAAGAAAAATCTTATTTTATTACATCCGGAGACCTCGATATCGCATGTCGCACTGTTGGCATATATATATATATATATATATATATATATATATATATATATATATATATATATATATATATATATAATTTTTTTTATATGGTTTACCGGGCTAGCTTCTTATGTAGCTATTATGGTCGTGCACAGAAACAACGTTCAAATAAAATTATATGTATATATTAAATAATGAACTAATTATAATTATGTGTAAAAAAATTAGAAAAGGGAAAAGAGATGCTTAGTAATAACTACGAGAAAATCAAATGTAGGGCGCCGGTGGAGGCCTATGCCAAGCATGATAAGAAAATGCTTATTCTCTAAGTATCTACAGTTCTACAGCCTTCAGGTATCGGATGTTCGGTTCGGCTAATACGGTAACGGTAATATTGTAATGATGGAAAGATGTATGGTACAATAGTACAGCAAGTTACGTTCGATCGTCACAACTAGTAACCTAACCGGTAACGTACGCAATCAATACAGTATACTAAGAGGTGTGTCGTGATTGCGATGAAGGTTGAAGTCGACCTTAAATATAACGACAGAAGGAATCACAAAAGTGCCTTGAGACTCAGAAAGCTCACCGTGGTTGTCGATACTAATGGCTAGGAGAACACGCCATACTGCAGATCGGTGGCCGATAGATTTGCAAATGCCGGGTTAATTCACGGAAGCAGCGCTGGTCGTACCAAGCGGGACGGTAATACAAGGGATAATGGTGGCGGAATCTGCACCATAGACGGAGTGTTTCCGGAGACAGATAAGAGACGTATATATATATATATATATATATATATATATATATATATATATATATATATATATATATATATATATATATATATAGAAGATCATGAACCAAATACACCAAAGGTCCTGCTACCATACGAAAAAGGAATCACAGATAGGATAGGCAGACTACTAAGAAAACATAAGATCAGAACAGCCTACAAGTCGCACAAAACTGTTGCAAACATCCTAAAAAACCCCAAGGAGAAAGTTAGACTGGCAAAATCATGGGGTGTATAGTATATCTTGTTCCGACTGCAACAGAACATACATAAGACAAACAAACAGACGGATATCGGCCAGAATACAAGAACATAAAAACAACTTAAAAACAAACAAACCACTTCCGCTCTGTTACAGCACCATCTACAAACAGGACATAAATTCAATTTTGAAGGAGCCGAAGAAATAGCAAATATTAAAAACTTCAAGGTCCGAACAGTCAGAGAAGCCCTTGAAATAGAAGAAAGGGGTGAGTTAAATATGCGAAACGACGCTCGCAACATTCCAAAAGTATGGAAATCCCTTCTGAAAAAGATGAAACGCGGCAACGTGGCGGCGAGGTAGAAAAATCAATAAACGGACGCCCGACAGCGTTGCCGAGCACCGCAAATAGTCCCAAACTATCCCGATATAATCTGCGCAGTCGCCGGCCGACTATAAAAGCCACTACAACGACCCTGGTACGTCAAGTTCTGGTTAAGCCTTCGAAGGCTACACACGCTCTTTGCGATCCACCAAGTCTTACAGTGTTTCACAGTGCAATGACGGACCCCACAGGGTTCATCATTACGCGAGAGGCGTTTGATGCGCTCCAGCGATCAATCGATGAAAAAGAGAAACGCATTACCGACCTAGAGGGTCAACTGCGTTACTTAAATGAGATGGGTAATCTCGCCAGTGCGGAACTGAATGAACTCCGCAATGAGAACCAGATCATGTCGGAAGACTTAGAGAAGCTAAGAGCCGAAAACACTAAACTGAGGGAAAAACAAACCAAGGTTTTATCAAAACCCGACGCCTTTTCCAAGGCGAAGGGGAGTGAAAAGAAAAGAACCGAAACCACTGCAACCGAAATTCCATTTTACGGCTCCGGTTTCCCTCCTCCGAAGAAGCCAGCCTCTGAAGGGGCTTCCAAAGCACCAGTTTTCAAAAAGCCCGCACCTAAACAGCCGGAAGCGAAGAAAGTCCATCCCAAAAATACTACATCTGCACCTCCACAGTCCTCGAAGATATCGCCGATTGTCATCAGGGATAAAGGCGCGTATTTACAGATTTTGCGTATCTGTAAAGACAAAAATATCAACCTGGGCAAAACTACAACAAAACCAAATGGGGTCATGTTAAGGCCTCCTACTTCCGATAACTTCAGGGCCGCAACCAAGCTCTTCAACGAGCGCGGCTACAAGTACCACTCCTTCTGTACCCCCGAAGAGCGCAATCTTCGGGTGGTTAAAACCATTGCTGCGACGACCGTTGCGAATGAACTCACTGAACTGGGATTCCATCCCGTACACGTGGAAAGATAGAAAACCGCCAAAGGCATACCGATGGCACTCGTACAGGTGGTGTTACCCAAGGAGGAGAAGAACATCCACTAACTGAAGACCCTGTTTGACCAGGAAATCACGGTCCAAACTCAGAAGTCGAATGGCCGCACTGTGCAGTGTTTCAACTGCCAGCAATTCGGCCATTCGGCGAAGAAATGCCATGCTGACCCGGCCTGCGTCAAATGTGGAGAAGCCCATCACTCCAGGGACTGCAGAAAGGACAAGTCAACAAAAGCGACGTGCTGCAACGGCGGAGGCGAGCATACGGCTAGCTTCCAAGGCTGTCCAGCACGCCCAGAAAACTGTACATGATCTTCACAACCTAAAACCAACAGGGCCTTTTCAGGTCCATCTGCCAATAAAAAGATTCCCTCTCCAACCTTCGTGTGGGGGTCCCAGAGGAACACTGTTCCTCCCAAACTGCCCGCTCCACAAGGAAATCCATTCTCCGAACTTGTGGGGCAATTACTGGGTCAGTTTGTTAGCCAGTTTCAGGCGCAACTGACCGATGGCCTCCAAAACTCCCTTGGAGGGCTAAAAATCTAAGTCCATTCACTTCGCCATTAATTCCGGACAGCAGACCTATGGATTCTAAATTTTTCAGGTTTTTCCGGTCTGCATAAGCTTCTATAAACCGTTTTCTTACCCAGATTTCCCGTTTGCAGATGGCGGACCGTTGACTCCGCTGTCAGGCCCGGCATCTGGACGCGGATAAATCGAATTCTCGATGAGACTTAGTGTGTCTTTTTCTAATTAACCTTCGCGAAGTTTTTTTGGTCTTCGCTGCAAACCCAATTTAGCTAACGTCGAACCGGACCCTCCGGGAAAAGTTCGATGCTCCAGGGGTAAGATTACCCCCAAAAAGGGAAACGTCTGGACCCGTTTCGGGTTAATTAATTTCCATAGAAGTAAGGGCCTACGGGTCAACCTAAAGCCAGAATGAAAAAGCGGAAGTCTGGCACGTCAGTTGGACTCTTCACAGAATCAACGGATCGATACCCGGAATGATTAAAAAAAAATATATTTATATATATATATATATATCGTGACGGGAGAGCACATGTCGGTACCCTGAAAAGTCTAAACATCAAGAGACGAAACATGTGCCCTCCAATGGAAGGGATGGGTGGAGCCCGTTCCCAGTCAAACAATAAAAAAATGCTCATTTAGGCGGAGACGCAGGTTGTTATGTGTTCCACATAAGATTGTGGAACTCAGGAGTTGGGTGTTCTGATGACACCCAGCACTGTTGTCTCAACACTGACACCCAACACTGCTATATATATATATATATATATATATATATATATATATATATATATATATATATATATATATATATATATATATATATATATATATATATATATATAAGTGTGTGTGTGTGTGTGTGTGTACCACAATATATCGGTGGTACAATCGGAGGCAAAAGTTAAGACAAACATTTCAGTTACATAATCTACAAGTTTGAAATGCTTGATAGCTTTTCTTTGTATATTTTTTGAAACATGTTTAACTTATTATGTTAGTGAATCTTCATACGATTACGTATAAAATTACGATAACCTTAAATTGCAATCTTTTTTGAACGGCATAGTCAATCGATTTGAAATTTTCAGTGGCTTAAGGATTGAGTAAAGAATAGTGTGTCAATTTTTTAAATGTTTTGTAGCCTTGTGACATGCCTCCGATACATCCTTAAAATTTTAAATATTTATCATTAATGATTATCAAAAATTAATAATATTTAGAGGTTTTAATTAATATTAAAGTATTATTAAGAATTCCATGTTTGTGGTTCTAAAGATTTAAATCAAAAATGTTTTTGCCGAAAAGTTAAAATGAAGGCATAATCACTTTGAAAATTGAGTTACTTTTTTTGTATTATTTGTTCGTTTTTAATTATACATTTTTTCTAGCATCATCTTTATTAACTTTCCTTTTCAATGTTCTAGATAAGATATTTATATTTATCGTTTTCAGTACTTTTGCCTCAGATTGGACCTCCTATAAATCTTTAACTAGTCTTTCAGGCTGTTATCTGATGTAGCACATCGAATACATCAGGCGAGTAACAGAAACAATTAGAAAAGAGGAGGAAGAAAAAAGGGGAAAAAAATTAGTAAAATTGCTCGACATTAAAACTTTACTGATGGTTCCTTAACTTCACGAATTAATTTTCGACAAATTTTCCTCGCCAAATGGACGTTTCTAAGGGTTGGGATTAATTTTTCAGTTTCGTTTTAGTGAGATTACTTGTGCACTGTCAAGCTATTATAAAAGTAGGAAAATTATAATAAAATGATCCTCAATTTATTACGCGACATTATTGAAAAACACTTAAGGATAATATTACAACATATTCACAGTACATTAGTTTAATAGGTAATAATGTAATTTGAACCTTCAGAAAGTATATAAATCATGTATGACAGTAAGTACTAATCGATGAGAGGGCCGCCATTATGTTATTTTATTCAAATGAAATTCAAAATTAGATCATCAACAATGTATAGTGTTTCAATGTTTCAATATAATGGAAATGCCCGTTATGTATGTTTTAAAAGACATTGAGATGTCCGGAAAGTTCGTAGGTGTTTTGCATTAGTTGCCTTTTTAAAGCTTATAAACAAAAATATATGTTGTATTAGTAACGTTTATTTATATATTGATAATTTATGTGGCACTTACAATGTTTATTTGTAAGAATCTTTTACAAATTATCTTCGATTTGCCTTCATTTAATTAAACTAATTCAAAGTGAAAATGCTGGTCGATAAATTTGTATTAAGTCATATTATGTTTATTTTTTATTTAAAAAAGGACAGGATGGTTGTCCAAACAAAAAAACATGATTTGTACTGTTAATAGAAAGGGTTCTGTTGGGAGACCACAGTGCAAAAGGGGGTTGGTTGGTTTAGGGGCGTATATATTAGAAGACCAGCGTTGCTCCGGAGGTCCTTCAAATACTAATATGTTTTAAATAATTTTTTTGTCATAAATGGAAATATCATATATACGTTTTATAATAAAACTATTTTATTTTTTTTCCTTACAATTAAAAAGTTATATCAAATTGAAAATAAATTTTTCCAAGTACCGATGACGCACCGACAGTTTCCGAAGAAAAATCCAAACCTATGTGACCTCACAATAGTAACAAAGGCCAATGTCGGTAATATCGGATCGGCTCGGAACAATTCGGAAGTTCATACATTTTCTTTCGCGCTCTTTCCGATAATCGGAGTCTCGGACAAATAAAACTATTTATCGATCTTAGTCATTGTTCTATAGGTTTAACTTATATCTTTGATTGCATTTATTAATTTGCTAGCGATTTGAAAATATACTTCCTTTTAATTGTTATATAGGCTTTCGGTGCTGTTTTCTACGTAATACTCATATATCTTTACATAAGATATAGAAGGTAAGTTCAGAATGAAATATTGAAATTAGATTAGGGTTCCTTTTGTTTTTTACATTCGTTTTTATACATTTTATTTATATTATTTAATTCCAACGTGCCAAATTCATAAGCAGGAATATTCCTGCGTGTTCACAAACAATCTCCATGTAGTAACACAACCGAGGGTAGTAGCTATAAGAGAGCCCTACAGGGCCGTCTATTTTGTAGGATACGAATAATAATGTTCAGGAAAGCGCGAATAGGCAAGAAGAAAATTCGACTACCAATTTGGAAGATAATCGTAATTGAAAAGTCTTATACTTATGAAAGTTTTACAGGATAATCTAATTTGTAGATGGTCGAGGAGTACAGAAATTTGTGTGATCAGTTGGATGAACATCAACTAGTTAAATTATGGACTGGCAAAGCAGTTTTCCATGGAATAAAAACAAACATCTGAAAAAGTAAAGAAAATGGTATATTTCTATTCTACACGAAACAAAACAGTTAAAATATTTAGTGTTTTTCAGGATTTTGGTACATTTTATCTATTGATTGGACATATTCATATGGGTATGTTTAAACATAGGTTAGAAATTTATTATAGGCATTGAAGATTGGTGGTTAGGCTGACAGAGATTCCAGGATATGTTGTGGTACATAGTGGTTTTCTAGGCCTACTAGTTAACAGGAGAGTCTCACATTTCGATTATAAAAGTTTTCCACTCAAAAAAAAATGTTTAACTGCCTTCTCTTATTTGGGAAATCTATGGCTGATCATGCATTAGAGTTAGTTACAGCCAGATTTATTTATATTTGCAAATATTATTAAATCAAGAGTCTAATATAGTGCTTTGTAAAACATGTAAGGCGAAAAATCATCATCGTTTTAAAAATCCTAAAAACCCTAATTAAAGCAATAATGTAGTATGGGTGGCCACGGGTCAGATAGAGACCCCCAAATTTTAAGTGCCCATTCTGGGAAAAATCAGTAGAAACGGCTAAGAGCCGCAAGGGCTAGCCCAAAAACCTGGCTAAATAAGTCGAAGTCGAAGTATTGATGGATTTTTTTAAAAATTATTGTTAATATAGTTTAGTGTGGTGGTTTGAAGAATCGGTGTGGTTTTAAAAGTATTGCTAACTTCAATGAAAGCAATCGAACTATTATGCAATCATACAAATATTTATATAATTTTGGGTAGTGATTGTTTTTTTTCTGAATTGATTATTAATGTAGTTTACATATTATAATCTACTGTAATATATTATCCATATTATCCAAGTTGGGGGAAGTTTTATTTTGTATACTTAACAGTATATTTTTTATTGAAATAAAATTTGTGATTTAAACAGTATGTATGTGTTTTGTTTTTCTAATTATGATTTATATTGTTTTTATAGGCTATATATGTATAAGCATTAAATGTATAAGCATTAAATGTATAAGCATTAAATGTATAAGCATTATATGTATAAACATTATATGAATAAGCATTATATGTATAAGAATTATATGTATAGGCATTAAATGTATAAACATTATACAATAACTTTGATACTCCAATAATTTTGACCTGTACATATACAGGTAGAAGCCATTGACAATACTGACGTGAAAACACTTTACTATTATGACGTCACAAACATGGCAGTTAATTGCGGCGCGTTCATAGTCACGTGATTTTTTTTAATTCAAAAATTTTAATTCATTCGTAATTAATTGTAACACATTTTTAAAAAGTTTTTCGATTATCAATGATATTTATGATAAAGTTTTAAGATAAAGTAAAAAATCGATAATTGTTTTATATTCAAAAAACCCAATTGTCGAAGATGCAGTTCGTGGTGCAGCAGATAAGATAAATATTGGCAAATCGACCGTACTTCATTAGCCGAAGTCTTCATGGTACTTTTTCAACTTTTGGTTTGTGCAATCACCCTGCATTTACCTGTACCTACGTGCATAGGTACAATTATTCCACAAGGTGCGTCTTACGGAATATTAGATTTTTGAAAATTAGCTATTTACAGTGTCACTATCTTTCGACGGGAGCTAAGCGTCGGAAATGTGTATCCGTTACTGATGTTCTAACAATATTTTATGATATTCGAATAATTAAAAGTCAAGTTATTGCACTTAAAGTGTCAGTGTGTTTATACCATCGATAGAAAAATGAACAAATAAAGAACAAATATTAAGTTAAAAATTTAAGTTTTACCTGGTTTAAAACAAGGTAAAACATTCACCGAAAAGTTTTAATCAATGAATAAGTGTATGATGAGGATTGTTTATTCTGACATTGAAATTATGCGTTAATTTATAAAAAATAGCCAAAATCTTCATTGCGATACATGGAAATGGAACTGTACATGTCCAACGATTCAATTCATCGCATTTTAACTCGATCATTTAGTCTTCGGAAGGTTTGTGCACGCCTTGTTCCACACAAATTGACTCACAACCAAAAATTGCTCTGAATTCAGCATTGTAAGGACTTGATGAAAGAGTTGAAAAAGGATGAAAACTTCAAGTACAGCATTGTTACTGGTAATGAGACGTGGTGTTTTTAATATGATCCAGAAACCAAGCGTCAACGTGCTGAATGAAAACACCCCAGTGAGCCAAATCTGAAGAAAAGCCGCCTCGGAAAGTCACAAATCAAAACAATGTTGATGTGTTTTAACGATTCATAGGGAATTGTGGAAAAGGAGTTCATTCCACCTGGTCAAACGATCAATGCTGTGTTTTATCTTGGTGTTATGGAGCGTCTGTTGTCACCTATTCATCATGGGCGGCCACAATATCGTGAAAAAGTCACCAATCATTCCAACCACCAATCATTCGCAATATTCGCCTGATTTGGCTCCCTGCGACTTCTACCTCTTCGAAAAACTTCATTTGCCATTCGTCAACCTAATGGACCATGCAAAAAGTTGTATTGACGTGCAAGGAGACTATTTGGAATAAAAATAATAATTTTTTTTGAGAAAGTCCTGTTTTTCGTGAAACGTACTTTGTTTTATTACAAGCATATATGGCAAATTGCGTGGTAAAATTAACCAAATATCTATATATTCAAGTTTGCTCGATTGCAGTCATCTGCCTATTCCTCCAAGATTCTTAAATACCTCTTAAAATAATTCAATAAGGACAGATAGCTTTTACTTTCAGTACCACACTAAAATTTATTACATTTGTCTTTCTTCACAAATTAAATGAAATATTGCACTGGAAAGAAATTTAAGTAGATTGCTGGAAATGCCCGAAGGACGTTTTTAGAAGAATCGCAATAAGACTCGACAAATTACACTTAAGTCCGGAATGGGGATTAATGAAATTTCATTGCTACATCAGAAGGTTTTGAGCCTTCGCGAACAATTAGTCTATGCGGAATAATTCAATCTTGTCGAGAAGAATAAACAGAACTGGGACCTTTACGGGTCTGAATCTAGGAAAGCGATAATTTTCGTCTGGAAGAACTTGAAAAATGACGAGGAATTTTATGGATTAACGTAATCGAAGACACTTTCTGTTAGTGTAGTTATTTTCTCACCTTTCTTTTCTTTCTATTTTTATGTTTGGATAAGTCTGGAAAGCATTTAATAGTATTTAAATTATACAACAAACTTTTGACATTTTAATTCAAAGGTTAATGAAATGGTACGAGGGCTATATGGTAAGTATCTAGCCTAGGCTAAATATGGCGTTGTTAGTATTTAAAAAGTGATATTTTTTGTAAATATAATCTTTCACAAAAATACTGTCAAACTGTTAAGTCGCTGCGCGGTTTAGTTTGTGAATGGCAGCCATTTAAATACAACAACTTTTGCGAAATTACAACAATGGAAAAAATTAAAAATCGAGCATAAAACACTTGTTTTTGAAAAAGAAAACAAATGGTGAGAATAAAACAGATTTCAGCTAAGATTATGTGAACTCTGTAACTTTGTTCGACTTTTCAACATCTGAATTCAAACGTGGACGTACAAGCATTTTCAATGAAGATCGTCCAGGTGCTAAAAGACATTGTAACATTGTTTGCGAAACTATAATCACACACAGTCGAGATAAAAGTGGTAGATAACAAAGTAAAAAAATGTTTTATTCGGTTTAACTATACAAAGAACTATAACAAAGAACTTGAAAAATAACTGGGAATTTTATTGATAAACGTAATCGAAAACATCTTCTGTTAGTGTAGTTATTTTCTCACCTATCTTTTCTTTCTACTTTTATGTCTGGATAAGTCTGGAAAGCATTTAATAGCATTTAAATTAAACAACAAACTTTTAACATTTTCATTCAAACGTTAATGAAATGGTACGAGAGCTATATGATAAGTATCTAGCCTAGGCTAGAAATGGCGTTGTTAGTATTTAAAAAGTGATATTTTTTGTAAATATAACCTTTCACAAAAATACTGTCAAAGTATCAAGTCGCTGCGTGGTTTAGATTGTGAATGGCAGCCATTTAAATAGAACAACTTTTGTGATTTTACAACAATAGAAAAAATTAAAAATCGAGCATAAAATACTTGTTTTTGAAAAACAAAACAAATGGTGAGATTAAAACAGAGCTCAGCTAAGAATATGGGGACTCTGCAACTTCGTTCGACTCTTTAACATCTGAATTCAAACGTGGCCGTACCAGCATTTTCAATGAAGATTATCCAGGTGCTAAAAGACATTGTAACATTGTTTTTCGAAACTATAATTACACACAGTAGAAATAAAAGTGGTAGATAACAAAGTAAAAAAATGTTTTATTCGGTTTAAAAATGAACTATAACAAAGAACTTGAAAAATGACTGGGAATTTTATGGATTAACGCAATCGAAGACATCTTCTGTTAGTGTAGTTATTTTCTCACCTTTCTTTTCTTTCTATTTTTATATTTGGATAAGTCTGGAAACCACTTAATAACATTTAAATTAAACAACAAATTTTTAACATTTTAATTCAAAGGTTAATGAAATGGTACGAGGGCTATATGATAAATATTTAGCCTAGGCAAGAAATGGCACTGTTAGTATTTAAAAAGTGATGATTTTTGTAAATATAACCTTTCACAAAAATACTGTCAAGCTGTGAAGTCACTACGTGGTTTGGTTTGTGAAAAGCAGCCATTTAAATAGAACAACTTTTGCGAAATTACAACAATGAAAAAAATTAAAAATCGAGCGTAAAATACTTGTTTTTGAAAAACAAAACAAATGGTGAGATTAAAACAGAGCTCAGCTAAGAATATGGGAACTCTGCAACTTCGTTATCAACCATAAAATATTGGACATCTGAATTCAAACGTGGCCGTACAAGCATTTTCAATGAAGATCGTCCTGGTGCTAAAAGACATTGTAACTTGTAACATTGTTTTACGAAACTATAATCACACAAAGTTAAAAATAACTGTGGTAGATAACAAAGTAAAAAATAGTTTTATTCAGTTTAAAAATGAACTATAACCGCATATCATATGCCGCATATCACCGCAGCGCTTTAGCAAGAAAAGCTGAGCAGCATACACTTTACTATTCTCCAGGGGCTGACAAAAGAATATCTCCAATAACAGAGTGTGGCTATAACCACAGATACTTCAGAAAATGCCGCTGAACCTGCTAAAGACGAGCAATCTATGTAGTATATATTGGCGACCAAACAGGAGAAGCATATATAAGTCTAGATCGTACTAAGGCCTTATACAGAGTTAGAAAACAGCTAATATTATCAAAAGCTTTTGTTGATCTAACTAGGAGCAGTTGCTGACTGCATGACTTGACCAATGTGATGGTTGAATAACAGTTTTCTACCAATATACACTACTAGGTCCTTTACATCGTACAATCTTCCAAAGAACAACCATTTAGGGAATATATATATATATATATATATATATATATATATATATATATATATATATATATATATATATATATATATATATGTTCAAAAAGAATATATATGTTCGAAAAGAACAACCATTTAGGGAATATATATATATATATATATATATATATATATATATATATATATATATATATATATATATATATATATATATATATATATATATATATATATGTTCAAAAATAGTGATGAAGTGGGCTAGTGGAGAAAGATATTAAAAAGAACGAAAATACACCCGCACTCTACGTTGGTCCTGTCATTTCCCCATCCACCATCCAAAGCGCCAGCAACCATCTCCCAGGAACGGTTTCTGGTCTTAAGCCATCATCAGTTGGGCTCAAGCTGAACGCTCGGAGAGCGGAGAAAGGGAACGACTAAAGCTCTGACCATATAAATCGGCCATGTCGAATGGCGGTTGCAATCACATGCAACTCTTCCATCCTGTGGTAAAAGACCGCGACAGACAAATTGTGCGGGAACGTTCATGGCCCGTCTAACCTCGGATAAGTACCAGGTCTGTTCAAAAATAATGATGACGTGGGCTCGTGGAGAAAGACATTAAAAACAAAGAAAGTACACCCGCACTCCACGATGGTGCTTTAATAATACACAATGTAATTCGGAACGTGTAATGTTTCCTGCCGCGTGTTTAACATGTGACTGCGGTTGTCGTTGGCTAGTATGGTGAGTGTTCCCCTCGCTTCCGGCAGTGGCGAGGTTGCTGCTACACAGCTGACCGTAACAAAGCTGTTTTCTTGTGGTCGCGGGTATGTTATTGACGCGAAAAATAGATAGAAACAATCTTTGAAGCGGATTGTAGTTGACAATGGAAAAACAAAAAATATTCTATATTCTATATATATATATATATATATATATATATATATATATATATATATATATATATATATATATATATAGATATATATATATATATATATATATATATATATATATATATATATATATATATATATAGATATATATATATATATATATATATATATATATATATATATATATATATATATATATATATATTTTTTTTTTTTTTTTTTTTAATTTATTATGTTTTTCGGTCTGTAATTAATTTTTAATTTTTAATTTTTTTATTAACGTTTCAGTTGAAACAAAGAACCATCCTCAGAATAATTCTACAATACATATAACTTTTATAAAAAACACAAAGTTACATTTAAAAACATACCAATATTTAAATAAACAAATAATTTTTTTAAATAACATGTTTGACTTTGACATAATTAACAATTCTTTAACCTTTAAATTTTTGTTTTTTATTATAACCTAATTGTTTTGAATTTGTTATGTGGAATATTAGATGCAAAAATAATATATATATATATATATATATATATATATATATATATATATATATATATATATATATATATATATATTTTGTTTGTGAGAAAAGGAAATTTTTTTGCATTTGGCAATATTCAGTGGAAGGTAATTACAAGCACAACAATTGGCTGAGAGGTGAAGGTCATTCTGTAATAGAGAGCAGTCATGTGACGATAGAACTGGTATAAAGAGTTTAAGGTCGTCTGTAATTAAAAGAGTGTTGCACCTTAGAGTAGTGCTTTCAGATAGACGAGTGTGCAAACCGTCAATATAACGTAATTTTATAAAAACATTTTTCACTGAACGTCTATTTTTCATGAAATAATTCAACAATTTTAACGAGTTGTTGAAACTAAACCTAGGCAAATTCACAACGCCATCTGTGTTTTATTCAAAAATTTAAAAAAACGATTAAAAATAGCGTCAAATTCAATTATTGAAACTCGAAACTATGAAAACTGTTGAAAAATTGTGTGAATTTAGAATAGTTGAGAATAGGCCCCACATCAGAGGTCCAAGAATAGTGCGAAACGCTGAAAATACGAATATTGCACGTCCGGAGGAGCCTCCAGAAACGTCGATTCGAAGACGTGGTGAATAAATGTGAATTGTCCAAAACCTCCTACACACTACAGGCAATAATAAGTGATTAGAATACTATAATGCCATCATAAACCATTTCCATCAAGTTAACAATTTTCATACAAAATTGATTTGATGGTGGAATGGATTATATTTTATGGGGATTAAAAATGGCATATATATGGCATATATGGCATAAACAAAATTTTAAGATGAAACAAACATATAGAAAAAATTGTTTCTGTTAACCGTTGTAAATATGTTAATTAAAATTTTAGCGTGACACTGAATCCACCCATTATTTCACTGTTTACAAACTAAACTTCTTTTAAATGGAAGTTTTCTTTTAATTATTTTAAGCTAAATATTTGTTGTGTTTCTCCTCGAACGATATTATTCAAAAAGAAAAAAAACTCACGTACAAACTGCAGCTGTTTCCAACAACCTTTATGCTCTCATTAAATTTACCGTTAATTTACCCCATTGAGTTTCCCTATCTCCAACTGTTTGAAAAACAACTTTGAATAAACATCAGTAACAGCGTATTATGCATTTAGCGAACCTCTCTTTGTTCGTCGTCATAATTGTTCTTCCTCTGATAACCGCCAACATATATCTCCGCTTTTGGTGCAAATTCCGTGATAGAAATTGAAATGGTTTCAAATAAAATAATATAGTTATTATTAATAATAACAATTTTAAATGAAGACTACTAATTAATTCAGAGAAATTTAAATCTATGATTATAGAATAAAATAATTGAGATAATAGACTGCAATTTATATCGAAAAGAAGAGAATATCGAAGAAAAATGATCCATTGAGAGTATACAAAGTTTTGAAGTCACATGATATGGGAAGCGAACAGGAAAGACCTTGTGCTTCATCATCATACTGCACGACCACACATTTCAGAGTGGACTTGACAAGAATTGTTGATCTTCAAGTGGGATAGTTTGCCCCATCCACCTTATTCACCGGACACCGCACCTTCGGATTACCATCTATTTCATTTTCTTCAAAATTGTTTCATTCAAAAACTGAAATTTTATAAAATTTTATAAAATGTCATAACGGGTAGAACGCACTGATCGAAGACTTTTCTTTTCAGGCAAAGTGGGAGTCTGCTCCTCTTAAACACTATGTTGAGCCTACCAAATGCCTGCCAGCCACATTTAACACGCCGTTCCACCTCCCGGGCGGTATTCCCCCCCATTGAAATCCTCTGCCCGAGATATATACAGCTGTCCACAATCTCCAAACCCCTTCCTAAAACTGAAATTTTTCTGTCCTGGGCGAAGTTATTGAACATAACCTGACTCTTTTTCAGGTTTATTTTCAAGCCAAATGGTTCGCCAGCCCTTTGCAGTTCTTGTATGCGTCTTTGCAGCTCCTCTGGGTCTTGTGAAATGAGAATAATATCATCTGCAAATATAAGATGGTTTAAGTTTGCACCATTGATCTTTACACCATCCTGTTCCCAATCCAGTTTACGGAATACTTCTTCAAGGCCAGCCGAGAAAAGAATAGGCGATATTGCGTCACCCTGCCGTATACCTCGCTCTACATTAATTCCCACTTCAAGATCATGAAGGTGAATTGTGGCTGTAGCTCCATCATATATCGATTCTAATAGGTATACATATGCTCTCTCTACACCTTGGCTAAGCAGTGCATCCATTATAGCATGCTTTGAGATGGAATCAAATGCTTTTTCGTAGTCGATAAAAGCCAAGCACAGTGGCATGGTGTATTCGTTATGTCTTTCTATGACCTGCTGTACAACCTGGATGTGATCCATTGTACTGAATCCACTTCTGAATCCTGCTTGTTCTCTTGATTGTGAGTCATTCAGTTTTTATAATATACTTTTAGAAAATATCTATATATATATATATATATATATATATATATATATATATATATATATATATATATATATATATATATATATATATGAACATTCTCCGCCAGTATGAACAACAGACGAAACATGCGTCCTCGACACCTGCGTCCTGAAACAACCAACGACTGCTCATATATATATATATATATATATATATATATATATATATATATATATATATATATATATATATATACGCACCTCGGAGACGGACTCCGAGGTGACCGGACGAGTCCGTTCCACGTCTGGTCTCCATGGGGGCAGACAGAAGTGGCTGTTGGTACTTTCAGTAGCAGAAGACTGATCTGGCTTAAGAAGCGGGCACCCCTGAATTACACTCGCGGCCGAACACTGGTCGATCCCGACGTAGCGTACTAAGTCGGCGTATCCCAGTTAGCAACACGGGTGGTTCTTCAAACCTAACCAAGTGAATAGCTTTAGCTCCGACGTTGAGAAAGTTCCGATGCCATGGGATTGGCAGCACCACCAAGTCTTCAATCACGGCTCATCTAACAAGAGAATAAGCAGTTTAACACCTGCGAAAACAACCAAGAATAAGAACAGAGAAGAAGAGCATCTCCTTCACCACCTAATTCGACAGCGACGACTTATACCCACCACGACAGATTCAACATTCTAATATATATATATATATATATATGTATATATATATATATATATATATATATATATATATATATATATATATATATATATATAAATTTCGTGTCACGTTGTTTGTCCGCGATGTACTCCTAAACTACTAAACAGATTTTAATGAAATTTTGCACAATGTGTGTAGTTTGGTCCAACTTGAGAGATAGGAGAGTTTTATCTCAATTTATTGTCGCAATATTCTTTATTGCAAATTATTTGTTTATAATACGACAAAGGGTTATAATTATCTGTGAATTCCATATGTTTCTAACAGAGGGCGGTGTAACTTAGTTTATCGACATAACGCTTCAATTCTTTAGTGTCCGTATTGTGTAAGTATCCATTAGTGTTAAGAGTGCAAACGTTTTATTTATGCTACAATTCATTTCACGTCACACGTGTTCAAAATTTACTTACAACATAACCTTGCTTTTTAAATTTTTGGTGCATTGTTTTTTCTTTTAATTTCAATTGTTCCCTGTTCTTATGACGAAGTATCGAAACACTTCGATTCAACATAAACCTGCGCGTATTATTGCAAAATGATCCATCGGCACAAATATTTTCTGAACAATTGTTCATCGTTCCTTGAACGGTAGAATAGAACTGCAACCAAATACGCAATGCATTAAATTGCCAGATAATTTTTGCACTATTAAATAAATGAATTAATAAAAAAATGAATTAATTGAGAGTATCTTCCCGGACATGGATCATAATTGACTCAGTAATCAGGCTATTTTGGCAGCTAAAAATGTTGATGTTGACGAAATTAACTTCCAGATACAACTGTAGAGCTCAGTGTATTCGCCCTGTAAATAGGATTCCCGGTATCGTTCATAGTCCGTCGTTTTTTTATTAAATCAATGATCTCATTGGAGATTTTTATCTGTATGAAATATTTTCCTTCTGGTACTATTGAGTTCATGCACATTGTTGGTGATTTCTTCTTTATGTATATATATTGGGGAGTGACAACAGTGGGAGTAAGGAGATAATACGAAGGGTCCTACTAACGAATTGATGTTATTAGGCACACTGTACAGTTAAGATTCCGAGACATCTCAAAAAAAAAAGAAAACGCAACCTATATATTTGTAAAATGCTAATAAGACCGATATTGATTTATGGCTCTGAAACTGGATGCATACAAAAAAAAGATGAGGAAACTCTAGGATGCTTCGAGAGAAAGGTTCTAAGAAAAATATATCGAACCGGGAATGACAATTGATTATGGAGAAGTAGATTCAATTTTGAATTCTACACAATATACAAGGATCCAAATATAAATAAAGTGATGAGGTCAGAGGCTAATGATCCCACTAGAAAGGCCAGTTGGAAGTTATAGGGGAGGAAATATAAAAATGCGATATATAAATCTCGTACAGGCCGATCTAAATACTTTAGAAACAAGAGGATGGCGAAGAAGAGCGTTCAACAAAGTTGGCTGGAGACAGGTCATTGAGGTGTCAAGGTTCACCCAAGTTGTAAGATCAGTCTGATAATCAAAAAGCTCCAAGTGTCCAGTTGTAAAAACTATCCGAAAGACTAAAAATAACGATGAAATAAGTGTATGGAATGAAAGAGGATTACTTTGAACAAGGCAAAATAAATTTGAATGAATAAATAATTTTAAGAATTTTGTGTTACACTATGAAAGTCACTTTACTTTTTAATCATAGTAGTATATGTCATAGAAAATTTTAGCAAGGCATTAATGGACCACATTGTGTAAATAATTTTCCATCGAACAAACCCTAGAACAGAACGCAAAACTCAAAAATAAACTTTCGGTGACATTAATATTCCAACAATGCCAGTCTTCGGGTTCGCCCCATCCCAACTAGGACAATAAATTAACATCGTAGGTATTTCCGTTTTTCCGCCGCAAATTTCCTTCTTAGTCGACGACACGACAAAATTGAAACATAAATTTCGAATCTGCATCGAATTAAAAAGGCCAACTGTGAGCAAACACAGTGGCGGAATTGCGCGGTGCCAAGTTTAAATTATCAGTTCGTCGAGAGAGGCAACGTTTTAATAATAACTGAGAATGTACGTTTCGTGGGCATGTCTAGCAAAAATGATAACTCTGTTAACGTATTCTAGACCGTTTAAATTTCGACTGGTGTATTTGCTACAGTGACGGACGTGTTCGTTGGAAGATATTAGAGAGGGAACAATTGCGAAACTAAGTAAAGATATCATGTTCTAACTGAAATTCTAACTGAATTAATATCCAATAAAATTGAATATAACATACTTAAATAATACTTTTACTTATATAAGTGTTATTAGCTGATTCACTTTAAAACAAAACAACTTAAAATTATTTAATATGTTTTTCTTCTACTAGATGTGTTTCTAATATGATAAGATGTCGTCCCTCTTGTTTAAGCAGTCTGGACGTCTTTTGATCTTAATTCCTTCACGAATTATGCGGGATTTGTAGGAATATATAGATGCGTTTACTTTGGCCTTGACGAAATTTATTTTGTGAGCTGTTTGAAGATGATGTTTTGCTAAAGTCGAGGAGAGATCAGATTTCGAGGAGGGATTATATCTGATCTCGCGTCTCACCTACAACCTCACCTATTAAGACAGAGGTTGCGCCGTCCATGTTCTTTTCTAGTTGTGAACTCTGGGGAGTAGGCAGATTGAGGCCTCGGAGTAAATCAACTAGATTCTCTTGAAAATGGCTTCAAAGTGGAAGCCGAAACGTCGAGATTTTATAAATCTAAAATGCGGTTCTACCCAAGAACCTAGTAATTCTAAATTCTAATATTACCGACCGCGGAAGCCTTTTCATATATATATGATATGACCAGTTGACTTGGTCTTGCTCTGTTCATTTCGTTTCACCTGTCTCACTGCGTTGAGCTCGAGCCCAGCTGATGACGGCTGTGAGGCCAGAAACCGGTCCTGAGAGGTACTTGTCTCGGCATGGTGACGGCGACTGATTTGAGACGAGCAGAGGTACGTGGAAGTACGGATGAAAAATTTCTGTTTTTCAAATATCTCTCTCCACGGCCCCACTACGCTATCTTTTGAGCAAACCTTATACCTACATCCAAGGTTGTGGGAAGAATGTGTCGCGTAGTTTTTGACTGCCGCGAACATTCCCGTAGGATGGCGCGAGTTTCATTGAAATTGCGACCCGCCATCGATATGACCAGTTGACTTGGTCTTGCTCTGTTCGTTTCGTTTCAGCTGTCTCACTGCGTCCCACTCTGCTGTCTCACTCGAGCTCAGCTGATGACGGCTGTGAGGCCAGAAACCGGTCCTGGGAGGTACTTGTCTCGGCATGGTGACGGCGACTGATTTGAGACGAGCAGAGGTACGTGGAAGTACGGATGAAAATTTTTTCCTATATATATATATATATATATATATATATATATATATATATATATATATATATATATATATATATATATATATATATATTAAGAATATATTAAGAAATAGACTAGAATAGAAATAGAAAGGAATTAGGAGGAGAAAATACCATATATCTATATACATAAAAGCTAGAAGGCTGGTATGGTGAGATCACATAATGAGAAGGCCACCCACAGAAATAATTAAAAGGTAACAAACAAACACCATTGAAGGGAAGAGCAAGGCGAAGGCCGAGAGAGAAATGGTTAGACTAGGTGGAAAAAATGCAAAAATACGGGACATTGAAGACTGGAGAATATACTGTAGAGTCAGGAATAAATGGAATGGTATAACCAAAGCGGCCGGGACACATAAAAAACTGTATCGATGATTCGAAGAAGAACAGGAATCCACTTTATTAATAGGATTAAAAAACGCTTGTAAGCGTTAACCATAATCCTGAGGGTTATTGTGAACCCAGATGCAGCCCCAATATATTATTGGGGAAACGAAATAAAGCAAAATACTTTCTATTCAGGCATACATTAAATGCCTTTGGGTTAAATATTTCTCAAAAATATACAAACCACAACAGAAGCATATGATAAAATAAGAAGAAATGGCCAACCAAGACTAAGCACTAAATATTACAAATATTACACAAACAGAAATATATAAAGTAAATAACATAAAGATAAAAGTAATAATACAAACATAAACAATATAGTGTCTGAAAAACAAAAAAGCAGCAGAGAGTAATGGTAATCAAATGGAATTGATAAAAATCAGAATCATTCAGTAGAAACATTTTAAAGATTATGTATAAAAAAATTGAATGAATAAATTATTATTAAATTGATTAAAAAAATAGACAGCAATGTGAAAACTGGAGTCTAATGATTTTATATAGAAAGCTTAAACCATATTATAGTTTAACTTAGGCTCCAAATCAAGGTCGTTAGCTATCCGGTCAAAACTCTTATTCATTTAGTATCAACTTTTGGTTATGTTTAACCTTTGCAACTCATAACTTCGATAAGTCTATTGACTGGGATTGGGTGACCAATGTAAAAGGATTCTCCGAAGATTCCTGGCCTTTCCTAGTATAGATCTGGAATGAAAGGGCGTCTTCTGTAGGATGTTATACTTTATCTATGGAAATGCGGTACACCAGTTTGGTCAATTCTCGGAGGGTCACCCATCTAAGTACTAAATACTACAAGGGATGTTACATTTCAAGCCCCTAGTTGCCAACTTATAGGAGATGATGCTTCGAGGTTAATTCGTTCATAATCTTCAAATAAATATGCTTAAAAAATATAGTTATACAATATAATTTACTAACTAAATTATATACTGACATTAATTAACAGTAGATCTGGTTGGTACATAAATGTATTGGATTTGTTTTTAATTACGTTAAACGTTCCTTCCTGCAGTCTATTTATTGTTGGCAATGTATAATCGGAGATATCTTGTTAGCAACTACAACACACAATGATCTTGTAAGACAGTTTACACTAACAATTATCTCTAATTAATGGTTAGTTACGCTACGAGGTTTGTAGCGTGTACGTTGAAACGCCCCTGCGTTTGATTTAATCGTTTTAATGAAAATCAACTGAGATGTAAACAGAACTAGCATATGTACTATATTGTTTTATATTTAAAAAAAATACTTAGTAAATTTTAGAATATCTGAAAGGTAGATAAAAGTAGGTAGGTAAAAATTTGTAAATAAACTGTATTATTTTACAAGAATAAATATTTTTAAATATACTGGAAAACAAGATATACACATTTGAATTAAACTGAAAATTTATCTTGTAATAACACAAAAAAAAAACATAAAATTATTTGTAATATATAATGCTTCCTCTTGGTTCGCCATCACTTCTTATTTTATCATATGCTTCTGTTGAGTGTTTGTACATTTTTGAGAAATATTTAACCCAACGGTATTTAATATCTGCCCGAGTAGAAAATATTTCGCCTTATTTCGTTTTAACATTATTGGAGCTGCATCTTTGCCCTTTTTAATAGTTATTACCTATAGTTTAATTTTTTCGATGCGCGTCTTGGTAACGATGTTAGCATCATCAGGAGATGCGCGTTGAAGACTTAAAATATGAGCTTTGGTACTTAATTAAATAAATGAACTCAGAATTATATCTAAATATCCATATAACGGATCTTTCAAATTGAGCGGTATTTTTAATTCTTAAATAAAACTCATTTCAGAAGTGCAAGGTGTGACATTTATCAAAATGGAGTCATACACTATACGCGTTAAAATTGTTGAATTATTTTATGAAAATAGACGTTTAGTGAAAAATGTTTTAAGAAAATTACGTGATATTTACTGTTAGCACAATCGTCCATCTGAAAGTTGCATCAATCGAATTTTTCAAAAAATTGGTTTTGTTTAAGAGAAAAGAAGAGTAAGTTAATAAGAGTATATTAATTTGTTATGTAAAAGGGGTGCTGAAGACCATGAAATTTGCCTTAGTCGACGTTCACAACAATTTGGACTTAGTGAATCCATAATATGGCGTATTTTAGAACACTGGAACTGAAGCCAATGGATCATTTAAAACATCGTATCTGAGAAACAGGATCTGAGAACAAACAGATCATTTTTCTCAAAAAATCATCTTTTCAGATGAAGCATGTTTTGAAATTGGTGGCTATGTTAATAAACAAAATTACTACATGTGGGGTGAAGAAAATCCACGATGGATTCATGAGAAACCTTTACTTCCTAAACGAGTCACTGTTTGGTGTGCATTATAGTCGGGAGGTGTAATTGGGCAGTATTTCTTTCAGAATGCTGCTGGTAAAGCTGTAAATGTAAATGGTAAGTGGATTTTAGAAGTTGTAACTGGATTTTTGTGAGCTGAATTGAATAATATTAATAATGTTTATGAATTCCCCAGTTGGTTCCTTATGAATAATTTTGAAAATATAAGGATTTTAAATGATACACTTAATGTGTTGTGATAATAATTGAAACACTTGGTATTTGTTTCACAATATATTCAAGATATTCTCCACATGTTTCGGCCTCGCGACCATTCTCAAAGAGAGTTATGTATAAACTAAACTAAAGTTTCAAAGTACTGTCTAATGGAAGTCGGTTTTTTCATCTCGTTAAATTTATTACACTATCAATAATTGGAGTATTTCCGAAGTCTAGCTGGGTGTTTGTTAGGTTTTTGCCGTCGTATATGGCTTTTTTAATTTCGAAAATTTCCAGGTAATTTAACAGCCTGCTTTTATTGCAGCTATGTATTAATTTGGTATTATTAATGTTAAAAAAATGGTTCTGGTCTATACAATGTTCGGCAAAGTCAGTCTTTCTCTGATTGTGTAAAATTGAATATTAATGTTCTTTTAGCCTATCATTGAGCGATCGGCCCGTTTGGCCTATATAAATAGCGTCACACATTGTTCGATGCTTGCATCGATGTTAAACAATAACAAAGAAAGAGCAAAATTTTGTGACAAATCTGGAGTATACGAAATTAAATGTAATATGTGTGACGCTATTTATATAGGCCAAACGGGCCGATCGCTCAATGATAGGCTAAAAGAACATAAATATTCAATTTTACAGAATCAGAGTAAGACGGGCTTTGCCAAACATTGTATAGACCAGAACCATTTTTTTAACATTAATAATACCAAATTAATACATAGCTGCAATAAAAGCAGGCTGTTAAATTACCTGGAAATTTTCGAAATTAAAAAAGCCATATACGACGGCAAAAACCTAACAAACACCCAGCTAGACTTCGGAAATACTCCAATTATTGATAGTGTAATAAATTTACCGAGATGAAAAAACCGACTTCCATTAGACAGCACTTTGAAACTTTAGTTTAGTTTATACATAACTCTCTTTGAGAATGGTCGCGAGGCCGAAACATGTTAGAGAATATCTTGAATATATTGTGAAACAAATACCAAGTGTTTTAATTATTATCATTGTTACTATGTTTCACCAAGAGCCAACCGCGCAATCAATCAAAACTAATGTGTTGTGTTGAATAACTTAATGTTGTTAATGTGTTTGAATGTTTCAAAGGTTTTTTTTATAGATTTTGCTCTACAGATGTTTAGGGCTTTCTGAAGAGTAGCTTGATCTAATGCTAATGGCCAAATACAGTGTTTCTAAGTATACAGGTAAAATTATTTTCTTTTATTTCTTGTTTCTTTAACGTCTAATCTAATTATCCTAAATATCGTCTGATAAAAACTGGGCTATTACAATTATGATCTTATCTATTACCAGGGTGTTTTGGAAATTTAGCTGGTCATTTGAGGTTATTATATGAGTATTTTTTAAGAATTTTTTTATTTCCAATATTTCCAGTAGGTTTAATGTTTTACTTTTCTTTTCTGAGTGTAATAATTTATTCTTTATATCTATAAATCTAAATATAATGTGTAGACATTCCTGTGCTGTTTATTATACTATTTAAAATATCTTTCTGGGTACTTTTATTTTACAACCTATACTTCTACCACTTTGGCCGATACATACCGCTTCACAATCCTTACAGTTAATTTTATTTAAATACCCGATTTATCTAAAGTATCCGTTTTATCCTTATTATACCACAAATAGTCTTACAAGCTAATTTATTTAATCTTTTACACACTGTAATACTAAGTTTAGAAGTGTAAATAATAAATTTAAACGATTTGCCTTTTTGCTTTTTAATGTTATAAAATTCTTGTAAATTCAACTTTTTTTAACAATTCGTCAGTTAATCCTTCTTGGTAGCCGTTTTGCTATCTGTTTAATGGTATAGAGCTCTTTATTAAAATTATACATGTTTAGTGGAAATCTAACTAACTTATGTATTAGACTATGAAAAAAGATAGTTTAACTTGCCAAGATTGTTTAAATTGTTTAATTCAATTGTTAAATTGATTGTTTAAAACTAAAATATCAAATTGTAATTTATTAGATATTTTCTTTATCTTTATGTCTAGGAAGTTAATTTCATCAATAAGTCCAATTTTCCTAATGAATGGAATATTTTTTTTATATTTTTTTCCTTAATTTGGGGTTTTCGCCACGATCTAAAACTCAAAAAATATCAAAAATACCTGTTCTTATGTAAAGAAAGATTCACTTGGTAAAAACAAAAAACCAAACGGAGACAAATTTCCCAGTGATTCTTTTTTTTTCTTGTAATAAATTTGCCTAATGAACAAAATTTTAAAGATATAAAAATGTTATAAAAAATTTTACAAACTTTTTACGTTAACGTTTCGGAGGGTCCTCTCCCCCGTTTTCAAAACTAAATTAAAAAATAAATTATACTAATTTGTAATATATAAAGTAAAGTAAAGTTTTCGGGTTAGAGGCGCATCAGCAACTGAGAAGGCTATTTAGCGATTGGATAAAAAGCTTAACGTGGGTTCCGAACCACGATCATCAGCTATCGAAAAACCCCGGTCAGCACCCCCCTCGGGCTATCAACCCTTGGTTTTGTGCTTAACCGAAAGTATCTCGAGAAGCCTACCGACTGGCGAGTGACCAACGTAGAAAACCTCTCAAAAGACATTCGGCCTTACCCAGCCTCGAACTGGCGTGACTGAGGGGTGATTCCTTGTCAGATTTTACACTTTTACCTAGAAACATTCATAAGAATTTTAGAAAAACTTTTTTTGCCTAGTACGGGATTGGAACCCGGTCCACATAACTGCCGTAACATAAGAGTAAGTGTTTTTTTGTAATAAATTTGCCTAACGAACAACATTTTTAAAGATATAAAAATTTTACAAACTTTTAACGTTAACGTTTCGGAGAGCCCTCTCCCCCGTTTTCAAAACTAAACTAAAAAAAAATTATATTAGTTTGTAATATATAAAGTAACGAGTGAAAGTAAATATATTTTTTGTGTATGTCAATGATACTTACATTGACAACAATAGATTTTTATTTTTTTCCTTTATTTGTGTTTTTCGCCACTATCTAAAATTTAAAAAATATCAAAAATACCTGTTCTTATGTAAAGAAACATTGTTGTCAATGTAAGTATCGTTGACATATACAAAAAATATATTTACTTTCACTCGTTTCTTTATATATTACAAATTAATATAATTTATTTTTTTAGTTTAGTTTTGAAAACGGGGGAGTTTATATAAAAGAATCACTGAGAAATTTGTCTCCGTTTGGTTTTTTGTTTTTACACAGTACTTCTTTCTTTACATAAGAACAGGTATTTTTGATATTTTTTGAGTTTTAGATAGTGGCGAAAAACCTAAATAAAGGAAAAAAATATATGAACACGCCACAATCATTCAGACATAACAATAAATTTTCATGACAGTGACATACTACCAAAAAATATATATAGGTAATGTTTACTGTGTGATTGTTTATTGTACTGATTGTGTATTCAAATATTTAAATGTGTTTAATTGTATTCTTTAGAATCGGGAACCATATTGAATTTAAATCTACCGAAGGTAATACAGTTATTTTTATTTAAATTAATTATAGCGGTTTCTTTTAATCTTCTGTATTTTGTTACCGATTCTGTTAATACCGTTTTGGAATTATTCCAATTGATTTTATGATCCGATTCCCATGCGTGTTGACATTCTAGATTTATTAAAATCGCCCTTTCTAAAAAGATTTTTATGCTCTTTTATTCTAACATCTAACAAACATTAACATCTAAGGAAAAATATATATGAACACGCCACAATCATTCAGACATTACTTTGAATATTTTTGTTTATGGAATTCAATTGGTCTAAAAACGTGTGTAAATTTCTTTCCGTACCATTCCAAATGCAAAAAACATCGTCCACGTATCTGTGCCAGTGTGATATATTATTGATTGATGGATTTTTAGATTTAAAAATAACATTTTCGAAATCAGCCATAAAAATATCAGATAATAAACGTGAGATAGATGAGGCATTGTTATATTGAAAATAATTTTGATCCAGGCAAACTAGGATTGCTGTTTATAGTTCAACATTTAATTTGTCTTTTACTGTCTGCAATTGTCTACAATGTCTGCATTGTCTATACGTCTTTTTAAAATTGTAATTAAATCATTTACTGGTATAGAAGTAAAGAGGCTTTTTATATTAAAAGAGACTAATTTTGTGTTATTGGTTAATGTAATTTAGTTTTTAGTTTTTTGTACAAATTGTAATTAATTTTTAATTGCATATCGCGACTGAAAATTGATTAATTTAGGAAGCGTATGACTTGATTCTTTACACAGCTTATAACTAGGTGCATTAACATACGGGACTACCGGTTTTATCGGATAATTTACTTTCTAAATCTTATGCAATCCAGGGGTCATACTTTTAAATTTTTAAATTATATTTAATGTTATAAGTGAATATACTTTGAGTGATTTTATAATCTACGTTTAATATTTATTAGTAGGGTCTAGCCTTAATTTAATTATATTACTCTCTTCTAGTAATGTTTTCACTTTGTTATTATACTCAGTCTTAGTTAAAATTGTAATGGTATTACCCTTGTCTCCTTTGCAAAGAATTAAGTCATTCTCTTTCAACTTTTGTTTAAGGTTTTTTATAATTATTAATTCATCTTTACATAATTTTGGAAAATTAAGATTATTAAAAAATTCGGATATATTAAGTTTATTATGTAGACTAAATTTGAAGAGATTTACCACTAAACACCAAATAACTTTTTTTTTGAACTTCTCGACGCATGTTTCATTAATCATGTTAGCATCATCAGGAGATGTTTTAATCATTTATAATTAAAAAAAAAAGTGATTTGGTGTTTAGTGGTAAATCACTTCAAGTTTACTGTTTCACACCAAAGGTTGCAATACAGGAATTGAATTATTATGTAGAGTTAAGTTTTCCATAGATATGCAATTAACGTAGAATTGACCACCATATATAACTTCTTTTATATTTATTGATCTCAGTGGAAAAAGACTTTCTTGTTTGTCCTACATAGACATTTGAACAGCAACAGCACTGAGTGAAATAAACTCCTTATTTATAGACATTATTATAAATAAGTTTGATAAATGATAAAAAATTAATATTATTGTTTTCTTCAACTGTGAATTTATGTAATGTTTTCATATAATGAATTTATGTAAGTTAAGAATTGATTTAGTTAGTCCATTAGCAATAGAATTCAAATGCCATCAATATATCTGTACCAGTAAACGGATTATTACAATAACTGATTTAGCTTAAGTTTTAAATAAAAATTTCAGTCAGTAAAGGGCCTAAAGGTTTCCTCATTATAAAACTGCCATTCGAAAAATATTACGCATTATCATATTCAAAATAAGTTTGATCCAATGTAATAGAAAGTGGCTCTAAAATTTCTTCTTTCATGATTAAATTAACTTTATTTTTAAGAACTAATTTGTCAACTAATTCTATTGTACTACATACAACACATAATTTGCGTTGATTTCAAAAAAACTTTTTTACTGATAATTAAAGCATATTGTATGGCACTTAAACGCAAGAGACAATATCTGCTAAATGACTACCTCTTGTAGCTCCACAGGCGTCCACTTATTTATCAAAATTTTGGATGAGATATTGGCATAATCGTGGCTCTATCTCACCAAATAATCATCAATTCACACAAATCAACATCACTCAAATAATTTCAATATTAATCACGCAACCCTAAAAAAAATAGTTCAACGGTGTCAAATCACATGATCTTGGTGGCCAATTAATATTGCCAATATTAATTGGCCACCAATAACCATTATCTTGCAATAACTCGTCCACGAAATTTTTGCGCTGCGAGACATCAATCCTAACAAATATCTGAAATATTTTTTTGTACTCTGACTAAAAATGGAAATTAGATAGCCAGATATAACTTTGAGCTTCAGCAATTTGACAAAGGTCTGGACATTATAGATTATGTGAGGATTGAAGCATTATGTATGACATTTAAACACAAACGACAATATCAGCCAAATAATCACCTCTTGCAACTCCATGA
This sequence comes from Cosmopolites sordidus, assembly GCA_031761425.1. Classification (NCBI taxonomy): domain Eukaryota; kingdom Metazoa; phylum Arthropoda; class Insecta; order Coleoptera; family Curculionidae; genus Cosmopolites; species Cosmopolites sordidus. The sequence continues at coordinate 735,751 of JARFXV010000810.1, forward strand.
TATTTTGGCATAACCGTGGCTCTATCACATCAATGACTCGAATAACTTCATTCTTTAGTTGAGGATCGATTGTGGATTGTTTATAGACCTGACTTTTCACGTAAACCCAAAGTAAATAGTCCAACGGTGTAAATCACATGATCTTAGTAGCCAAATAACATCACAGATTGTGGCAATAACTTATCCATGTTCCTCTCAATAATTCAATTGTTTCATTAGCTGAGTGAGGTGTAGCGTCATCCTGTTGTGCAGACCAATATTATTCAATTCAGCCCACAAAAATTCAGCTATCATGTCTGGATATCGAACACCATTTACAGTTAGAACTTTACCGGCAGCATTCAGAAAGGAATACAGTCCAATTACACTTCTTAATAATAATGCACACCAAACAGTGACTCGTTTGGGATATAAAGTTTTCTCATCAATCAATGGTAGATTTTCCTCATCCTAAATGCGGCAATTTTGTTTATTTTGAGAAAAATCATCTGTTCATCCAACTGACAAATGTACGACGTTTTGTTGTGAACGTCGACTAATGGAAATTTCTGGGTCTTCGGTAACACTTTCACGTATCAAATCAACATGCTCTTGTGAACAACCACTACGATTATTCTTTAAGTTTCCATCAAACCAGTTTCTTGAAAAACAATTCGATTGATAGTGCTTTCAGAAGGACTATTGTGCAAACCGTAAATATCACGTAATTTTCAAAAAACATTTTTCACTGAACGTCCCTTTCATAAAATAATTCAACCATTTTAACGCGTTTTTGTATTGTATACGACTTTATTTTTATAAATGTCATACATTGCACTTCTGAAATGCGACTAGATCTAGGCAAATTCACAACCCATTTGTATTTTATTCAATAATTAAAAACAACCACTCAAGTGTCGTTATACGCCTTTTAAATATACTGGAAATTTAGATATAATTTTTTTTTAATGAATTTTCATTACTAGGCTACCTCAGTTAAATATAGATTTGATATTTTTTGGTACTTCTCTTCGAGTGTAGCGTTTCACATCAAAGGTTTTAATAGTAATTTTTATTACTACATTTTCATCAAATTACATTATATAATGAGATACAGTATTATTACTAAGTGATATTGATTTAGGGGTTATTTTTTACCATACGTCAAAAATTAATTTTACAACATAAACATCTTATAAGAATTTGCATGGCAATATTTTTAAGCTGAGGCATATTTCAAAGTACTTTCTAGGAGTTCGGCAAGTTCGTGTAAAGAGTAGAGCAAATATTGACCTTAAGTTATCGAGCTTGCAAACAACAACTTTCCTTGGACCAGTCTCGAGTGCTTGATTACCATAACTTCAGCGAGCATGATAGGAGTTATTTTGACAGACTGATATCTAACATTATACCAAAATGAATAAATACAGTGTGTTTAAAATAACAAAGTGTGATTTTAATGATGTTTTTCGTTTCTTTATGAAGTGGAAAAAACGTATTTTTAATGAATGTTTTAAATTTATAATGGATTTAAAAGAGAATTTTACCGATGTGAGATTTTATACAAGTCGTTATTTCGAACATCTCTGCATAAAGACAGAATGTTTGTGATTTAATACAGAGCATTCATTTAGCCTAGGTGACTAGTGATTTATTTAAACTTAGGAGCTTTTCTTTGTTGAATTATTTTAAGCTTGCGTCATTTATCACCAAAAATAATATTAAAATTTAAGTAATTATATTATATTTAAGTATTTATATTAGTTTCTATGCTTCATAAGTAAGAATACATATTTTTAAAGCATCTCTTAAACACAATGGATTGTTTAAAATAATATTTTTCGATGTTTGCATTTCATCAGCAATATTTTCCATAAAAATACACGAGATCTCTTCTTTTTTTTAATTTCATGGCATGGCATCTACTCCATTGGAGTACTTTTTATTTTTTTTTACTTTGGGTTCGAAATCATGCAGGACGGGTCAAATGTTATGTTTATTTTCTTTTATTAGTGCTAAACTGTGTATATAATTCAAAGAAAAATATGATTTATAAAAACTGAAAAATAAACAACAAAAATATGTCGAGTTAGAGACTCATCAGCAAGTGAGAAAGCTATTTAGCGACTGGATCTACAGCTTAACGTGGGTTCCGAACCACAGTCATCAGCTACAGAAAACCCCAGTCAGCACCCCCCTGGGGCTATCAACCTTTGGTTTCGTGCTTAACCGAAAGTATCTCGAGAAGCCTACCGGCTGGAGAGTGACCAACGTGGCCTCGAACTGGCGTGACTGAGGGGTGATTCCTTGTCAGATTTTACACTCTTACCTAGAAACATTCACAAGAATTTTAGAAAAACTTTTTTGCCTAGTACGGGATTCGAACCCGCTCCACATTAACTGCCGTAACGTAAGGCTGACGCCTCAGACACAAGAAGTGGCTCCATAGGAAAATTAGTGATTTCGTGTTAATCATTACTAACTTCTCGTGTTGGTTGTTAAAATTTACATGTCACGTGGGTTTTGGAATTAAACGAAGGTTCTGTATAATGCTGGTTAACAAAGAAACCATAATAAATTTGGGAAAAATAACTTTATTTCTCTACATAGTCTCTTTTCAGCTCACGATGCACTTTTCCCAACGATGTTCAATAGCTTCGATTTTTCGTTTATAGTGAGAATCGTCGATCTCCTCAAAATATCCATTAATTGCAGACTCTTCATCGTTGGCAAATCTTTTATCACCGAGCCATTTTTTTCAAATTTGAAAACAGAAAATAATCCGAGGGGACTTAATTCGAACTTTAACTCATTGATTTTGGCCATAGTGGCAGACTGGTCCATTGTCTTAATAAAACAAAATTTTCTTTTTCGCCAAATGCAGCCGTTTTTTTCTTAATTTCATCACTCAAACACTACAACAAGTTCGTATACTATTGATAGATAATAAGAGAAAAATAATCAATGAAAATTATCACACGCGCATCCCAAAAAACGTCATGATGTCATGACCTTGCCTACAGACGGAACTGTTTTCGCATTCTTTGAAAGTTTTGACTGCTCCTTCATCTCAGATGTGAAGTAATCGATCCATGTATATCCATGGATATAAACCGGTGCAAAAACTCAGCTTTATTTCTGTGAAACTTTGCCAAACACTCGACTGAAATATCTTTACGACACTGTTTTTGCTCCATTGTAATAATCGCGACACCCATCTTGCGCATAAGTTTTACATGTCCAAATTTCCAGTCTATATGCGATGTGCAGCCCTTTTTGAAATGCCTATCATGTTTGATAGCTCGCGCATTTTCAGCCGACGGTCATCCAGTACCATTTTGTGGATTTTATTCACCATTTTTGGAGTGGTCACCTCATATGGTCGACCACTACGATGTTCATCTTGTCAGCTCGTATAGCGTTGTGTGAATTCTGCCGCCCAATATTTTTCTGTTGTAAATGAAGGAAAGAAGCAGACCCCCAGACCCCCAGACCACCATTAAACTATTTTCTTTAAGGTTGCGTGATTAATACTGAAATTATTTGAGCCATTGGTGAGATAGAGCCACGATTATGCCAATATCTCATCCAAAATTGAAAAAAAGAGTGGACGCCTGTGGAGCTGCAAGAGGTGGTCATTTAGCAGAGTAGTATTTAGCTCTGCTTTAATATCGGTTGGACTGAGACCTTTCAAATGAAAGAATTATATCATATAACGATCACCAATTATTTTCCATGAGTACAAATTCACTTAGAGCGTTCACTAAATGGCTGCCAAACAAATATTGAATAACGTAGCGTCATCAAACTTCAAACTTAAGCTTTATAAGGTTTTTACTTTCTACCACAGTCATTCTTCAAACAACAACTGTCATCTATACGTCAGGTCAGGTACGTCTGGGACTATTCTCGTATAATAATTTGAAGCATACTTGGTACTTTACTTTTGGTTTACATAGTTGATTTAATTTTTTACTCCTTTTGTCGTAAAATATTCCGCCACGACTTAGCTCCATATCTGGCTCAAGTATCTTCTTGTTTGCCATCTTTGTTTCGGTTTTCTCTAGTCGATTATTCTCGCATTGTAACCAAATCATTTAAATGTTATCTTTCTATACTTTCAATTATTGCTTCCACCTTCAACTCTTTGTTCACCGTTTCGTGTTTAATTCTGTTTTTTCTTTTGATGCCTGTCATTGTCCTTCATTTATGTTTCTTGTACTTTAGTTTTTAGTTGTACTGTTAGTACAACTGAAAATAACAACTGTTAGTGATGTACTTTCAGTACTGTATGTGATTATGGTTTAACTCATCGTTACCCGCGCTACGGTTCCTTACACCATTATTCTCGCGGTGTCTGTTAGACGCCAGTAAAGTGTTGCATTATATACTCTTTTATTATTGCTGCTATTGTTTAAACTGTTAATAACAAAGGTGCTAAATAATTTTAAACATTTATTTGAAACGTAAAAAAGAAATGAATATATAAAAAATATAAAATAAAACACAAACTAAAAAAACTGTTTTTTAGTTTATATAAACGTATTTCGTTTTAAAAAGGTAGGTAAGTTATACAAGTAAAATAAAATGGCATCAAACATGTATACTTAATCATTTTTTAAGTTGCAGAAGTCACATTGACAGAAGTCACAGAAGTCATTTGCACATTTTAGGCAAGTGTATTTGGTCATATGATTTTTCTTCCGACAGCAAATGTAACATCTTTTTTCTGGTACCTGTAGACTCTATTTTGGATGTTTTACTAGTCCCTTCCTCATTATTACTGTATTTTGTTATAGTGGCCTTTTCATGTTACTAGTTCTTTTCTGTAGTTCTTAAGGTAAACATAAAATTTTGGATCTATTTCTTTTATAGCCTGTTGCCAGTTACACTACTAATATTTTTATGAACTCCCGTTTGTTTGCTATTACATGATTTTGATTATCTCATTTTGATTATCGCAGAAAGGAGTGATCTGTCAACGGTTACTATTTCTGGAAATAGAATATATAGCACAAAGTTTGTCTAGAACGTCGACACCAGATTTTGTATCATTGTAGAATGTTACGATGTCTGCTTTTTTCTTTTCGCCAATTTGTTGGATCTATGGCTGCATCATGCTGTATGCTAGAGAATACAAGAACATTTTTTCGTTTTTTAGGTGTATAAGACGCAAAAGTAAAATTCTCTTGTAAAATTTACTAAAAATACTTCTCGATAGTCAGTGCGCTATGACTAGGCTAGACGGAAATTGTCGTTTATTTTTTCTTACAGCCCCGACATAGGTGAGTTGGTGATTTTTTATTAGATCGATGACGAGTTCTTGGCTGGTAAACCAGTTGTCGCCGGTAACATTCGTTCCACTACCACTCACTATTGCACATAGTCTTTTTTACCACATATATAGCACTATTGTCGACTGTATAAGGTCCATCAGGTTGTACTCCTAGATAGATTTCTAAATTAGCGGTATAAAACATTTTAGCATCTACAAGGGCTAGGATCTTTATGCCCTATTTCAATGGCTTGCTTGGGATCTACTGATGAAATGGACATTTGCCTGTGAATGCTGGCAATAGTTCGTCAACTGTCACATACTGACCAACCGAATTAATTTTTTTGACACTGAGCAAAGAATCTTTTAACAATCTCTCTAATAGGCTCAAGTTTATCACAAGGTTCTCTTACATCCCACCTGTTTTTGTCATCAAAGCGCACATAGTGCACAAGGATAAGAAATCTATTTCGCGAATTGTTGTTCGACAACATTCAGTGCCTGATCCGTCCGAAGCCCAAAGATCTGATGTATTTAGTCGGCTATTCCTTTGAAATCCTGCCATGTATAATAAGGCAATAAATGCTTTTATTTTAGATACATCAGTTACTCTACAGTCTCTTTCTCTGCTATATGAATTCTTTAAGCTAGAAATATACTTATTAGTATTACTGACAATTATATTTAGCATCTCATTATCAAAAAACCCACTCCAACAAAATAAGACAAATTTTGCATTTCTTGCAGCTCCCTTTACCCCGGGTAAACGGCTGACAATATTATGTAAACGAGTTCTTACATTCTGAAGAGGTATCTGTCGTTTTCACATTGTACCATCGTTTCCGATTACCGTATTTGCACTTGACTGTGCGATATCTTCATCATCTTCACTGGATATTTCTTGCTCTGTGTTTGTGTCCTTCAGTTGATTCTCCACATAAACTTCTTCATCTTCGCTGCTATTCTCTGCTTGCGAAAATACATCATCTTCCATCTCTACTAATTCCCGCAGAATGAGAGGACATTCTTCAACAAGAGCATCAAAAAAGTTTTTCGCCTATAAAAACATTATTCATTACACCTCAATTTTAGATAATGTGTGGTCATAACTCACCATTTTGTGTACATGGCCACAGACACCCCCACCAACCTAAATGTAGTAGTTATGCAAATATATAATATGATTGGCGTTTACTAGACGCCGCGTGAGTAATGGAAGGTTAAAGATGTTTTGTATACCGTGTTTTTCTCGTATGGCTTATTCGAAAAACAGGAAAGGCTTGAGAGAGGGCTAAGTCCAAAGTAAGAGACCAGGAAGTGTTAAAGAAGGCATGGATATATTTTTAGTTGAATTTAATAATATTTTCTTTATTATTCCAGTGTTTTATAACATCATTTTGCTATAATAAGGATTAACTAATATCAGAAAGTAAAGTATTAATCCTACAGATAATGTTTCAATAAAAAATTTATGTTAAAAGTCTTTACGGCCTGATTTGGGCTTAATATGCTTCCACAACTATAAAACTACACGAACCATAAAATTTTATTAATATTACTTTTACGATACATCGAAAGAATTGTAAAACGGGTTGATTAAAATGTTTAATGTTTACCACTATTTCCAAAAACCATAGTAAAGTATAAAAATGTGCTGTTTGCAGATTAACTTTGAGGCAAGCTAAGGAATCTTAATTCCATCCCATGGACTTTTTTTAATTTTGAATTTAACAAAATGTTTACTAAAAAATTATAGTTTAGGCATTCTATAAAAAGGAGATTGTGACATTCTGAATTTTCTTGTAATTTGACAATTTCTTTATAATTTGTGTTATGAAAGCACGCGGTATCATCTCTTGCCAGTTGGTAATAACATAAGATGTGATAATACTATCTCAATATATTGTAGAATATTTGGAAGTTTATTTATATTTATACTAAATATACCCACATAATCAAACCAACCATTATATAACTACCTTCTTCTTCTTATGCAAGGGTTGCTATTTATGTAAAGACTTTACGGAGTATTTTTTTAGGGGATATCTTAAGAGTCGTGTACCGTAACTGCCCCGCCGCCCCAGAAGATATAAAGAAGAATATTCGACAAGAAATCGAAACCATAACTGCAGAGATTTGCGGCCACGTAATGGTAGATTTTAGAGATCGGCTTATAGGAAATGGAGCATATTTAGACAATGTAATCTTCAGAAGATGAATTTCCAAGAAATGTTGAAAAATAAAAAGCAAATTATTATAATTGATCAACTTATTTTTTTTAATTTTACAACTCTTAGGACTACCGTTAACAACTCTTTGGACTACCGTGTAGACTCAGATTCTATTTGCTATTGCTAGTGGCGGCTCGTGAGGGAGGGCATTGGGGCACCATCCCTCCAGTGTTTATCACAGTAAACAATTTTTCAGAGCAAAACACCATATTTTATTTCCGTTCAGTTTCTTTCCTTTAACTTACTTTCCTGGTCCGCTTCCTGTATCGGGTTTCAATAGCACGAACAGTAAAAAGGAGGACGAGGAAAGCAAAAAAATCTTCAGTAGCACTATTTTCTTCTACGCCCTCGCACTATAAAAACCCACGAACCGTCACTGACTATTGCTCTGTATAATTCGTTGGATATCGGATCAAATTATTCGCGAAAATATCTAAGCTTCGATATTATTCTACTGTCAAGGTTCCGCCAGCCCATCATTATTATGTTCTAAGTATTCCCATTTTCTGAGCTTGACCATTATCAAAATTTGTCCTTTTTTACCATGCTCGTTACTGCTAGTACACCCTCGTTTGTAACCCTGTCCGTCCAATATATGCTTAAAACTCTGCCATACATCTAAAACGCTTCTCAATGTCTAGTTAAGCCTGGATGCTTAAGCCTGGATCTAAGAGTACATGTATGATGTATGATGTTGTTGTGTCAATGCTCATTAGATTCAAGAACTCCATACATAAGATTGTTTCAATTTGGTTACACGGTTATCAGCAGCATCTCATTCGTGTTAGTATCACATACAGTAACAATGAGCCTGGAAACGATTACTGAGTTCGACTAGGAGAATTATTGCACCAGGCATATTCATCAGACATGCCCCATTTGAATGTTGATGTCTTCCGATTCTTGCAAAATCATCTGGCTGACATATGCTCTATATCTCCAGGGGATGTAGATAAAAACTTCAAAAACTTTATCACTGATGAAACCACACCAAGTTTGATTTTGAGCTGATATTTGACTATTGCCGAAACTGTACAGAAAATAAGAGAGATTATTTCGAGAATTAAGTTGAAAACCTATCATTTTTATATTGGCTGATTGATGGAAATACAGATTGTTTATTATTTTTCTATCACGTTCATCTGCGTTGTCGATTTTCAATAATTCCGTTTGTTCATTGCAGGGTATACTGTAAAAAGTCTTCGTAGTCCACGAAATTGGCATATACATCATCATCAATGCTCCATTGATACATTAAAACTGAGTAGAGCAAGCCTGGTTACATTTCACTGATATTTTCTTCAAATTTATTATACAGAATCTTTATTTAATTATGTAAACTTAGGAAATTAAATTTTTTATGTGGCATTATTTAAAGGTGGTACTATTCGTAACCAAAAATATTACTACAATTTCCCCTAGTCGTGTCATGGAGGTTTATTATTCGAGATTTTTATTTGTTTATGCCTCCTGAGCAATAAAACTTTACCTGTTAAACCCTTCTGATTATTTAAAAGAAATAATGTTCGTTGTTTCTGAGCACTATTTTCAATTCTTCTACTGGAACCTTCTTTGACCTGACGATGCTAACATGGTGATGATACAAACATGGTGATGATGTTAAAATGGTGATGGTACCAACATGGTTAACGAAACGCGTGACGGGAAGTTTAAAAAAGTGACTTGGTCTAACAATATTTTCAACAAAAAAATCTACGATCTCTTCTAAAATCTCTTCTTCTTTTTTCCTTCCATGGCATCTGCTCCGATGAAGTTTATTTTAACATTTTTTTATTTTATGTTCAAAATAATTTAGGATTGGTCACATGTTATGCTTAACTTTGTATATATGAGGGTTACTATTTATGTATCCGGATTAATAAATGAACACAACTATTTATCATTGAAAATGGTTTTGTTGTTTTTCAAAATATTCTGCGGCCCGATGTGTGAGAGCTTGCGTTGTCATGGCGAAGAATGATCCTGCGTCGCTGGTTGTTTTTACTTATTTCCTTAAAGGTTTCTGGTAAATAAATGGTTGTACACTATTGAGAATTCACCGTTCTACGATTTCTTAGTAGTCATATGCCCATTTATTCCAAAAAATAGGCCCTCCAAAAGAAAACAGGCGACCATTTGCTTCGAAGTGCTTCTTGCGCGAACAATTTTTGTTGGTTTTGAAAGAACAATACAATCGACTGCTGTTTACTCTCGGGTTCATACGCATAAATCCAAGATTTGTCATCTGTGTAGATGTAACACGTCCTTTGGCGCATGTCGATTGTAATTTTTGACCATTTGTTTGCACCAATTGATACGAGCTTTTTTTGAGCGATTGTCAAATTATGCGAAATCCAACGCACACAAATGTTTTCACGACTAAATGTTTATGTAAAATCTTGTATAGACTTATTATACTAATACCCAGGGATGCCTTAATCTCAAGGTATGTCACATGACAATCTAACTTTATCAGTTCGCGCACAGTATCGATGTTTTCTGGCACAATAATCGATTTTGAACGACCTTCTTTAAATTCGTTCGAACTCACTAAATCAGTGATCTACAGTGGTTTTAGATGGTGGTTCATTGCCAAAAGTCTAAGTGAGTTGATCGATGTATTGTTGTTGAAATAATCCACATCGAAAGTCGAAGTAAATCATTGCACGAACATTCTCATGAACTAATTTCATTTTTTGACTGACGAAATTTTCAAGTCACTAAAGAACACAAATAGCGTCAATATAGTCAACAATATGAAACTTCACGATATATACGTTAGATGGCGTCTAGCAATACCATTGTTGCCATTTCCGGATACATACATAGCAACCTTCGTATAATTCAAATAAAAAAATTATTTAAAAAACTGAAAGACAACCAATAAACGTATGTCGTAGTTTAAAAAATTAGTGATTTCGTGATAATCATTGTCAACTTGTCGTTCTGGTTGTCGACATTTATAGGTGACGAAAGTTTTGGAATTAAATGAAGACTGCGTAAATTGTAGTATGAAATATTTAAAAAAAAATAATATGTTCCATATGAGAAAAATACTTAAGTTCATATAAATTTAATGACACCAAAATGACTGTTTGATTAAAAAATTTAATCTTTTGCCAACGTCATTAGAATTTTCCAACTACGATAAAGGAAAAAATATGTGAGCGGTATAACTAAAAATTCCAGGACGAAAATCCACCATTATCCCACCTGACTTTCCGTATAATCCGGATCTTTCTCGGGGTTGCGTCATTGCGATCGCACCAGTGGAAACGTGATTCTATGTTTTCGCCCCTTTTATATCCGATTTTCGATTGCTGAATTTCCTGCTTTGCTTAATAAATTCTGGATAATCATTTTTATTAAAAAATAGAGAAAATAAATAAATTATCGACGGAGGATCTGACGGATGTGAAAATATGCCAGATTGCTTCCATCAAAGATATGGCCTGATCAAAGATGTAATAAATTGAAAAAAGATATCGGTATTTATTCAGGAAATTGCTGTAATTTAACAACGTAAGAAACGTTTGAAGGTATACTGAATTTTGTATTATAAACAACCTGATAATCCTACCATCTATTTCGCTTTAAGCTAATATAACAGATATTTCGGTTAAATATGTTATTTTTTCGCAAAATTTTATATTAATAATAATAAATAAACCTGTTTGTTGCAAACCTGCCATATAGTTAAAAAAATTTTGTCTTAATACCAACGGAATACTGGGTTATAATAAAACTTATCTCCAGGCTTCGAGCCGAACTCCAACGTCGCGAGTTATCAGTTTATGGTTTCCAACTTTTTGAGGTGAGAGATTGACACCAAGTCGATGAGAATAATAATAATAATAATAAGTCTCAACGATCACCTTTTTAGACCCATGCAGGAGGCTGTATTACTTGGAACAGCTCGAACCGTTCGAAAGTTTCTGGATAACAATAGGAAACCAAGGATATCCATCGTTACCGCTACAACCGTGTGGCCCGAACAAAAAAAAATGAAAGGGCCTCCACAGAGTTTAATCGTTCTGATATCTAAGATATGTCATTGTTCCCCTTGGGGCCGGTTCTGCAATGCGGGGAGGTGCCGGGTGTGGGCTGTACTCGGGTTTTGCTCCGTGTGTGACTTGTACCTGGTGTGTTCTTGTGTTGTAGGGGCGTTCCTTAGAGGGAGTGCTGTAATAATTATAATAATAAATAATAATACATCAGATCAAACATATATTTCAAATGATGCCCAGTCCGATAGAAAACTCGTTCGCTTGATTCGCGAAACGTTCACTACTATATTAACGGAATACCAAGGAGCTGATCCAACAACAAGGCCTTATATATCAAAACAAAGTTCAACCGTTAGACTGGCAAAGATGGTTCATATTCTAAAAAAAGAAATTCTTCCTGAAACGCGCAACATGCTCAACTCATTCGAAGACCTACACAAAGTTATCTATTGCGTGGCTCAAACTGCAGCAGTTTTAAATTGATCTAAAATAGTCAAACAACCTTATGAAAAAATACCATCACAGCAGAACTCTAAACAGGGATGGTAAAATAGATTAGAAAACAAAATTGAAAGTATACGGGCAGGTATAGGCAGACTTCTGGAATTCAGTCGAGACAATCCCAGCAAAAAATTGATGACAAAAGCAACTAGAATATTAGAAAGATTTAGAATTCATGCTAAATATGACAAAACGAATCAGCATGTTAAACAGGTCATCGATACCCTAAAACAAAAATTTAAAGTATATAGTTCCCGCCTAGATAAAAAAGCGGTTAGGCGTAAGCAACAAAACTGTCTTTTTAGAAAAGACGAGCGGAAATTTTATAGAAACCTAATAAGTAGAAGTAATAACAATAATCTTGTGGGGAGTTCTGGAACATTATCCAGCCAAGATATACAGATATTTTGGCCTTCGATTTGATCAAATAAGGGCCAATATAACAATCATGACAGCTGACTGCGTGAGGAATAAGCAAATACGAACGCAATTGAACAAGTGCCCTATCCTGAAGTTACTATAACTGTACTACAGGATATAACAGGACACCTGCATAATTGGAAGGGCGCTGGAACTGATACCATTCATAATTACTGGTACAAAAAGCTCACATATCTTCATCCGTTCATAGTAAGATATTTCAATGAGTTTATAAAAGAACCAAAAGAAATTCCTCGATTTCTTACTTAAGGCAAAACATATTTACTCCCCAAAGGAAAATCGAAATTTATCATGCTGTCATATTGATTATCAGAAGGCCTTCGACTCGATTCCACTCTCTTAGCTAATTAAGATATTAACAACATACAAAGTTCATCCAGCTTAAATAAACACACCTCAAGAATTGATAAAAGAGTGGCGCACCAGTATTCATTTATCACAAAATGGAAGTACGACTAGGATTGAGGAAATCAGGGTGACAAGCGGCATATTTCAGGGGGACTCGCTGAGCCCTCTGTGGTTTTGCCTGGCATTGAATCCATACTTCAATCTGATTAAAAGGACGCAAATCGGATACAAATTCCAAAACCAAATTGTATCACACCTGCTGTATATGGATGATTTAAAATTGTATGCATCATCGCCACCGAAATTGCAACTACTCATTCAGGTAGTGGAAAAATTTACAGCTGATATTAACATGCCTTTGGATTAGATAAATGCAGAACCATTAACATAAAGAGGGGATCTAACAGGAATATATAGAGCCAATACAGGAGGGCGAATTATATAAATATCTGGGAATACAAGTTGAGTATAAACTCATTAAGGAAACATTAACTAAAGAATTCACGTCCAGATTTGAAAGCATATGCAGGTCTGACCTAGACAGTAAAATTATAGTAAAAGCTATAAACGCTTTTGATATACCAGCTTTGACATATTCATTTGGAATTATATCTTGGTCAAACACAGATATCGAAATGCTACAACGAATAATTAGAATTACACTAACAAAATATAGGAAACACCACCCCCACAGTAGTAAAACGCGACTTATATTACCGAGAATTGAAGGAGGGAGAGGAAATATGAATATATGTAATCTACACGAAAAATAAATAACCAGTTTAAGAACATATTTCCATCGAAGAATGATCGAATGCCCGCTGTATGCTAGCGTGTGTTTAGCTGATGATAAGTATACACCTCTGAATCTTAAACAAATGGAACGACAAAATAAGAGCATTCAGACAACTGGAATAATTATACAAGAGTGGAAAAATTTGTCTTACGTGGTAGACAACCCCATGCTCTTGACCGTCATGAAGTCGACAACAGTGCGACGAACGCCTGGTTGACATGGAGAGGTCTTTTTCCGGAGACTGAAGGTTTTATGTGTGCAATTCAGGATCAGGTGGTGCACACTAAGAATTACCAAAAATATATCATGAAGGATGCACAAGTGTCAAATGACACGTGTAGAAAATGCTACGAAAAGCCTGAGACTATCCAACATATTGTAGGAGCATGTGGAAGACTCTCCCAGACGGACTATCTTCACCGTCATAACCAGGTGGCCAATATAGTCCACCAGGAGCTTGCAAGTCGTAATAACCTTATAACAGAGCGAGTTCCTTATTATAAATACACCCCGGAGGCGGTACTAAATTCAGCCGATTTCGGGTTATATTACGACCGAACAATAATAACCGACAAAACCGTTCACTGTAATAGGCCAGATATTATATTGGTGGAGACAAAGAAGATAACATCATTGCTAATCGATATAGCTGTTCCAAACACACACAACATTCAAAAGACGGCTGAAGAAAAAGTGCAAAAATATACAGACCTGAAGTTAGAAATAAAACGGATATGGAAGTAGAACCAAGAACCATTGTTAATTTCAACAACTGAAACTGAAAATTGAAAAATTGAAAACTGAAAAACTGAAAAAGAATCTGAAAAATAACATCAAATTTCTGGGACTAGAAGAAAATCTGTTTAAAATAATGCAGAAGGCGGTAATCCTTAATACCACTCGCATCGCCCGAACATTTTTGAAAGTATAAAGTTGTTTTGGCTACGGCCCGCACTTTATTTAAAATCCAGCTTGGCTGGGAAAAAGGATGAAATGAAATAAATAATAATAAATAATAATAATTAAATTAAAAAGATATTGGTGGTGGAAAGAAAGGTGTAGCGGGTTGTAAAGAGAGTTTACATATTGATCGTTGTATCACACAAGATGCGGTTCAGTATAAACGCAGTCTATCCATGTCATGGATAGACTACCGTAAGGCATTTGAAACAACATCTCATGAGCTTATAATTCACATGCTCCAATGTTTGGGGGTACCAGAGCCGATTGTAAAATGCATTTAACGCCTGTGGCCGCTGTGGAAATCCTTCTTTGTTATAACATCTACGGAGCGAAATGTTTCAACAGAGCCAGTGGCATTTAGAAGGGGTGTATTACAGGGAGATTTATTTAGTCCCCTGCTCTTTTCTATCACGCTTTTGCCCTTATCTGTGCATCTTCATAAACTATGTGGGTATAATTGTGGTCCCCCTAACCATCGAATACATAACGTCACTCATCTTTTTTATATGGACGATCTCAAACTTTATGCTACCAATGAACTGCACTTACATTTAGCATTACAAATGGTCCAGGAATATTCGCAAGATATCGGTATGACCTTTGGGGTGGGGAAATGCGCCGTGATCCATTTAAAAACAGGACGAGCTGAGGGGGTCTCTGAGGATATGATGTTAACCGATGGCAGTATGTTTCACCATATGGAGATCGAGGAAACTTATACCTATTTGGGTATTCACCAACGTCACCTGCACCATGGGGCTCAGGTAAAGCGGGTACTCCGGGACAAATATAGGAGACTATTGAGACATATTTGGTCCTCTCAACTGTCCGGCAGGAATAAAATATTGGCCACTAATCTGCTTGCCCTACCTACACTATTGTATTATTTTGGAGTTGTAAGATGGAGAGTGGATGAGTTAAAGCAGCTGGACAGGGATTCCCGAAAGATGTTAAACATATGCGCAGTTTGCATCCAAAATCTTCCGTCCCTCGGATATACCTGCCACGGTGTCATAGATCCCTCTATGTCTCTTGAGTCTCTTAAGTCTCTTGAGGATTGTTCTGAATTTGGCTTGTTCTATCAGCAAAACATCAGACCCATTACTTGGACTCGTTAACCTACATGAAAGGACGGGAGTGGGTGCATTTTTATTTAAAGCAGCAGAAAGAGCCGCTCATGAACTGGGTGTTCATATCGATTTATGGCAACGACACAGATACGTAATCAACCAGTTTGCTGATTTGCAATCAAGCCACCGAGCAGCCCAGATAAAAGCTGCAGGGACCAGTCTACTATTGCAGAAACAAACCGGTAAGCCACTGCATGGCATTTTTTCTAAAAATGTAGAGGATTAGGGATTGTCGAAGAGATTCACCTTTGCTTTTCTCAAGTCAGCCGGCTTTAAGTCAGAGACGGAATGATTTATATTGGCCTGTCAGGATGGTGTAATAAACACATTAGAGAGAGATTATGGAGTATGGAGGTTCCTGACGTAAACTGTAAGGCCTGCCATGGAGCACTAGAGACATTTATGTACTTGTTATCTGGATGTAGTGCCTATGCGATCTGCATATATCTATCGTCATAATACTGCTCTGCGAGGACTGTACTTTCATTTAAGGTACTTGTATAAGATAGACCAGACACCAGTGTTGCACTTTGTCCCAGAAGAGATAGAGTCTGTAGTCGAGAATGGGAGTTGTCGAATTTACTGGAATTTCTCATTCTCGACTATTAGACAAATACAGGCTAACAAACCTAATATTGTCCTCTTTGATAAGAACATGAAAATGATGTTTGTTATTGAGTTTTCCTCGCCAGCGGAAACAAATATTACTATCAAGGAGGAACAAAAACGACTGAAGTATCAGGATCTCCTTTACGAACTGAAGCAACTCTACCCAGAGTACACCGTGCATATGGCTGTATTGATAATAGGCGTTTCTCGGTGGGATGAGAAATACTATGCTCTCTCAATTGCGAAAAATTCTATCTTGCCGTACATCTGTTGAAGCATTGGCTTCGGCAATGCAGAGGTCTGTCATCCTGGGGTCGCTGCGTCTGCTTAGAACACACGATTGCCGATCTTATGATAGCTAACCTTGCTGGTTGCTGGAGTTGTCATATAGTAAAACGAGTACGAACACCAATTGCTCTACCAGCGCGTGTTAGCTTGTCGGAGGGCGAACACCTGACAAAATACAAAAAAAATAAAAATAATATTAGCAATATACAAAGTTCATCCAGCTTTAATAAACACACTTCAAGAACTGATAAAAGAGTGCTGCACCACTATTCATTTACCATAAAGCATGTAATTTCTCAAAGAGCTTTGCGGTCAAAATATTATAACGCAAGTACCAGGACTCAATGGAAATGCTCGTCAGATAGAAGAACCATTAGAAATTTAGGCAGTATGTTGGAAAGTATAGTGCAGCATATGAATAAATATATAGAAACGAAGAATTATGACCCGGTTTACAGAACGGTTAAGCAAACTGATGTAATTGAAATTAAAGCTCTCTTTGGATTATTATATATCGCAGGAGTAACAAAAAGAAACCATCAAAATGCAAATGATTTGTTTAGAACAAACGGAATGTTCATGGAGATATATCGCCCTACTATGTTGTTGGAGATATTTCGTTTTTTTATGCGAAATATACGTTTCGACGATAAATTAACGCGGTAGGATCGAGTAGAATTTGATAAAATGGCTGCTATACGAGAATTTTTGAGAACCTTACGCCACTTACTACCAAAATACTGTTCAATATCTCATTTTTCAACAGTGGATGAAATGCTTCAAGGTTTCCGGTGTAAATGCAGTTTTAGGGTTTATATGCAAAATAAGCCTCGTGGGTATGGTATTAAAGTTTATGGTTTAGTTGATGCCAAAATGTTTTATGTCACATCTATGGAAGTTTAGATAGGTTTCAAACTGAAAGCTTGAAAACTGAAAGACTGAAAGAATCAAGCTGATGCTTGTCTGAAAATTTCAGTCTTCAGACAAGCATTGAGAATGCCAAGTGTGACCTTGGCGAAATGTCTGCACGTTCCTAACGGGATACGGGACACAAACGTTCCCACGGGACACAAACGTTCCCACGGGACACAAACAATCGGATGTACTCCCGGGCTACTAGTTTAGCATATATATATATATATATATATATATATATATATATATATATATATATATATATATATGGTGTGTCGTATTTAAGATGTCGTACAGAAGGAATACAAATTTGAATTTTTGCACAGGCAGACAGATTGATGGGTGACGTTTTTTAAGATACTCAACTGAAATCTGAACTTTAAACTAAGCGAATTTTATCATGAAACTCGGTATATGGGGTTAAAATAATATTCCGAACAACTTTTTCTAATAACCTTTTTCGATATCTCTAACGCGAAGCAAAATATTCATGATTAACCTTGTTTGTGAATTCGTAGTAGACTAAGTTTAAAGTTCTGGTTTCAGTTGAGTATCTTTAAAAACGAGACCCATCCACCTGCATTACTGTGTAAAAATTCAAATCTGTATTCCTTCAAATAGTGAGATATGGGGGTGTCTTAATCTTAAATGCGACATACTGTATATATATATATATATATATATATATATATATATATATATATATATATATATATATATATATATATATATATATATATATATATATATATATATATTATTTAGCCTAAAGACGTTCCCTCTAAGGACCGGCCCTACAACGCAAGAACACACCAGGCACAAGCCATATCCGGAACAAAACCCGAAACGCCCGCTCTAACAGCACAGGCGCACCAAACCTCACCCCAAGTACAGCCCACACCCAGCACATCCATGCACAGTAGCACCGGCCCTAAGCGGGACATTGATTTATCCCAGATATCTTAGATATCAGGACTAAGCTCTGTGGCTCTTTCCATGTTTTCAGGTCCCACGGTTGTAGTGGTGACGGTGGATGTCTTTGGTTTCCTATTGTTATCTAAAAACTTTCGAACGGTTCGAGCTGTTCCAAGCAATACAGCCTTCTGCATGGATCTAAGAAAGTAATCATTGAGCCCCAATGTTTTCATTCCTTACCAACTTTTTTGGGATGATTCCAGTTGATGACATTATGATCGGTATTGTTTCGACGCACTTCATATCCCTTTGTCTTTTTACCTGTTCTTGAAGCTCTCTATACTTCAGAATTTTTTATTTTAATAAATATATTAAAAATATACAAAAACATATACGATTTGTATATTGTATGTATATCATATGTAATTTATAATATTGTTACCGTAAAATACATCGTTTAAATCATGTATGTCGAAAATGTGCTTCTATTATTGCATTAAACAAGTTCAGATATCTTTATATGAATATTATTAAAATAGCTCAACACATTGAAAATATTGGCGATCCCTTGTCTAAATGCGTCGAATTACAAAATAACTAATTTAATTGAAAAATTCAAAATCAATCTAATAAAACATTTTTTTAATAGTATGTTATTTGTCTCTATGACATAATAAATTTGCTATGGCTTCGAGATAACGAACAAGTTTTTTCGAAAAAAAGAATAAAACAATTTTTTACTTTGTTATCTATCACTTTTATTTTTAAATAAAATTTGTGTGACTATAGTTTCGTAAAACGACTTTACATTCTCAAACACTACTTTAAAACTAAGGTTTTACTAAACCTTAAAAAAAGGTTAAACCTTAGTTTTAAAGTAGTGCTTGAGAATGTAAAGTCGTTTAACGAAACAATAGTCACACAAATTTTGTTTAAAAATAACAGTGATAGATAAAAAATTGTTTTATTCCTTTTTAAAAAATGAACTATGACAAAGTAACGGACAAATCAATCAATAAATACATTTTTTTCAAATTGAGATTAACCCACAACCGAAATATATTATAAAAATTGAAGGAAGTTTTATGATTCCTTGGGAAACTACGTACGGCTGCAGCTTTAAAGTGTAAAAGTCTTGGCTACGTCGATAACGTGGATAACCTCATTTCAATCGAAGTTTATAATTGACAAGTTGACGTTTAAGGTTTCGAATTTAAGCAATACGTGAATTGAATCGCTTTATTTCTTGCAGATTTTTTTTTTGAAAATAGTTTATATGAAATTATTATATAAAAATTTTAAAAATGACAGTGGAACACTTATCCATAAAAAACATTAAACGCTTTTAACTTTGTTAAGTCGAAGGAGAACTTTTCAAAAAGTAATATTTAATATACAGTAACACAGGTCAGCAAATGTATACTTTTTTGAGGTAATATTGTTGAAAGTAGATGTACATAAAGTATTTTGAAGTTTTAAATTCGAAAATGATAAGCTAATTACTGTAACACGTACAGTTTTTTTTGTTACAGGGGGTCGTTGGTGGAGAAAAAAAAAGGAGACGATATATTTTTACAATCTAATATTTATTTAATATTAACATGTAAGACGTATTAAATCTATGCAAATATATTACTGAGGATTGTGTGAATAAAAAAATATATTACATGAGAAGTCATACAGCGACAAAAACTTTCACTTTTTCCTCTTGTGTTCTGTAGCATCATCTCTTTTTAAAAACCAGCAGTAGTCGACCAACATAGATGGGTTCCAGTGTCCTTGGTATCTTGCTTCCATCATCCTGATGTCTTGGTGAAATCTCTAGTTTGAAATCTCTTAAGTGAAATCTCTCAAAGTTTGTTGTTTATTGCATCCAAATTTTCCGGAAAAAAAATCATTTTTAAGGACATGCAACACTCCAGTATAACTGGTAGTTGGTAAAAATGTTGAGTCACAACTGGTGTTCTCAGGAAGTTGTTAATTAGACCCTGATGAAGAATTAGAATTACTGGGCAACATATTGTCTAGATTTACTAGGTTGTCTAGGTTTTCACCTGATTTGTCACCAATCGAAAATGTATAGGACATGATTGGTCGACGATTCATCAAATATCCACCGGCGACGGAGGATGTCCTCTGTGGCGTATACAAGAGGCATTGACCGACATCCCTAAGCCACTATCCAGAACCTGATTTACTCAATGCCATGCCGACTTGAGGCAGTTATTCGAACCCGTGGGGATATAGAAGGTACTGATTTCCTGTGCTATTTATAGGTGTACCCTCACACAATTCTAATCATTTTACTATCTTTTTGTATACTACTTATTAAATAAATGTTATTATCATTACTCTCTTTTTTGTTGGTCTTGCAATTTCTATTCTCAAGTGTGTCTCTCAAGTCAAGTGTATCTCTCTGTCTCAACGACAGAAACGGGCAAATTCCAGTCTGGCTGGCTCACCAGCTTCCAGTAGATTCTGCGCAGGCATGAAGTGAAATGGATACAGTCCCTCCTCGTGACAAATTTTATAAAGAGTGGACTTGCCTAGCCCAACTCCCAAAGCTATGTGTCTTGTGCTTACTCTAGGATTTTCGGTTAGGCGAACCACAATTTCTTCTTCCTGGTCGGTGCTTAGAACCCGAATTGTTACTCGTTTAAACGGAAAGAACCTGTTTCACCGAGTCTTTCGTAAAGATTTTTAAAATTCTTAAAATCTGACTCTTTTCGTCGTGGATACGGTTCCAAATATCTTCGATAAGCCTTTCTGCGCTGCGCTTATATGCCTATCATATCTTGCATCTTTTCATTAGAAAACTATTTATGTCTGGGCATTTTGTTCTTGTCTCAAGTGAAAATCTTTCAAAACTATTTTACTATAATTTATTAAAATTATTATTATTATCATTGACTTGGTGTGACTCTCTTAGCTCAAAGAGCTGGAAACCATAAACCGATTCCTCCCTCGCGATGTTGGAGTTCGGCTCGGATCCTGGGGATAAATTTCATTATTACCCAATATTCCGTTGGCATTAAGGCAGAAATTTTCGTACTATGTGGCAGATGTGCAACAATATAGCCCGTTGTCCCACTTTTATAACATTTCTAATTACTCCGCAGTTTTTTAAACTGTTTGAGAACCTGTGGCTCACCAATCCCTCTGCAGAAATTCCAAAAGGTTCCATGTTGACTTTTTCAAGTTGCCAGATGTTCTTCAATTCATAAGAAATATTCTCATACTTAGAAACTTTTTCCACCTCCGTTTTATGTATATTGTGAGACATTGGTATGACAATATCAATAATTGTTTCCCGGTTTTTTTTTTAAATTTATTAAGACTATGTCTGGTCTATTGTAGTCGACAGCCCTGTTAGTTATTATCGGTCTATCCCAGTAGAGCAGCACATCGTCAGACTCAAGAACAGCTTGAGGACTGTATTTATAATACGGCGGAGTAGATGTTGGTAAAAGACCATAATTAAGTGCCAGTTTTTGGTGGATTATTTTCGCAAGCTGATTATGCGTTCCTAAATATGCGTTTTCTGCTAAAATAGGACATCCATCAATTATGTGCTCAACAGTCTCCCCTATTTTGCCACACTTTCGACATAGATCTTCAGTGTTTTCTTTAAGGATATATTTCTTGTAATTATTGGTTTTGATGACTTTATCCTGGATAACAATAACAAAACCCTCAGTTTCCGGATATAGTTGATTCTCGTCTAACCAGAGCAGAGAAGCTTTCTTATCAGTAGTATTGCCATTTAATAATTCTACATATCTACCATGGATTGATTTATGTTCCCAGAGATTTATGTTGTTTTGTATTGTCTCGATAGTGTAGTTTGCGTGGCTTAGTTTTAGTGGTATATAATTGTGATTAAACTGAGTTGCGAGCCTCACAAGGTGATCTTTCGAACTTAGAAAATGTTGGCGAAGCTTCTTTTCCTGACTAAGACACAATTCTTCGATATCAATAAGCCCTCTACCTCCATATTTTCGAGGAATGTATAATCTCAACACAGAAGAATTGGTATGCAAACAACGGAATTTTGTTAAAAGTTGTCTAGTTCTTCCAGTTCTGTGTTTGACCACTTGATCACTTGAAATGAATATGTTAACACTGGTAGTGCCCATGTGTTGATTGCCTTACATATATTCTGCCCTGAGAGTTTTGTATTAAGAAGCATCGTTATTCTTTTCTTGTATTTATCTTGGAACTCATGTTTGAGTGTCGTATGGTTTAGCATTTAATTTTGTGCTATTCCCAGATACCGATAGGTATCATCCGGTTTCAATGAGTGAATCTGACAGAATGATTCCTGATTTTGTTTAATTTGTCTTTTTTTGTATATTGACGATAGAACATCTTAATGTCATCGCTGAATATTTTTACAGTTTTTATAAGCGATTGGAGTTGGCTCTGGGACTCTGCGTACAGTTTTAGGTCATCCATATATAACAGATGTGATAACCTTCTGCTGTTTGTGAACTGAAACCTAAACCCGCTTGCAGACTCATTGAGAATCGTGGACATATTATTATTATTATTATTTAAAATTATTTTAACTATTTAAGTACCCACAATATTAAATATTGACAATCAATGTGAAAGTTTGACAGAACATCTTGATGTATTTGTTTTCATCATAGACTACCTACTTTAAAAAAAGTGTTACATTTCAAAAGCGTAATTTAAAAAAGTGCAATGATCAATTTAAACGCAGATCTCTAGAAAAGTGTAACTCGAAGAGACATTTGCAATGTATATCTTATTGACGTAAAAAGATGGATAAAATAACATTTTCATTCAAAATGCGAATACATTAAGGCGGAAAAAGTGTGAGCTTTCAAACATAGAAAAGTGTCGCAAACAGCGCCCTATACAATCTACAAAAAAAATTTCGAAACATATAAATTTTTTATTTTAAAAAACTGTCTACTACCAAATTTCGTTCAGAAAAATACCTTTTAAGAAATTTATTGATGAAAATTGAAAATAAAATTATAACTTTAACAATCTGTATCTTGGTTACTATTAACTTTTGTACTAGAGTTCGTTGGGTTAAATCGCAATATCTTTACAAAAAAAATCTGCAGTTTTGCTGTGTACCATTAATTAGGCGACACCCTGTATATAAACTATTAATAATATTTAAGATGGGGAAGATGGGGAACCTTTCTTGGCGCCATTTTCTATAAAAAGAAAAATATTTTTGATGATGATTACTAATTTCTTTTTGTCAGGGAAGAATCGTAGCTATAAATCTCACTCACCACCACTTTACTTACAGATATATCATTTCCAGACTGTTTTTCCATGTAAAACGATTTCCCAAAAAGCCAAACAGAGAACCGTGTGACATGTTATTTCGACGAAAACCATCCAATTATGCCCGTATACATCTCGGACGTGCTTGTGTCACGCCAAAAAAAATACGAATCTAATTTTCTTTTTGAAACACATCCAACAAATGCGACGTAACTATTATAAATTTACTCCGGTTTTCGGGATTGCGAAAAAGTTATTTCGAACGGAGATTAAAAGTAACGGCTCGCTCGACGGAACCCACGACCAAAAGCAATTATAAAAATTGAAACAAATTTATGTGATGCCCCTCCCGAAAGTACGTACTGATGTAACTTTAAACTGCGAAAGTTTCGGCTCTGTCGATAAAGTTGATAACTTCGTTTCGGTGGAAGTTTAAAACTGACAAGTTCACGTTTTATGTCTCGGATTAAAACAATCTAATTGTTTCTGTTTTTCACAGTTAATTTGCAATATATCAGTTTTATGAACACGATGTTATTCCATTCTTCCTTCACTTATTCCATTCTTCCTTCCATTCTTCCTTACTATTTATCACTATTTTATCCTTACTACTTTACTTACTAATTTCTCACGGTTCCTTACTATCCTTGTTTATTATTTCATCCTGTAATTACTCTTTTTTTTTCTATTTATCAGAAAATCCATCTCAATAATACACATTATATGACGGGTGTCACCTCGATACGAGAATAACCTCAGTCATGGCTAGTAATTTTGCTGAGCCATTGTTGAGGAATTATGAGTTTTATAGCAGCTCAAATAACTCAGCTTAGATCTTTGGTCGCATTTTTTCTTTATTATACCGTTCAACATGCATTTTGTAACATTGATGAGAATGCTCGTTTTGCGTTTCATTTAGGTACTAAAACATCTTTTCGCAGAAATAGCCTAGCTTGTCACATTATTAAGAGCTTATTTCTCTTTATATCATGGGTCATTGAAATTATTTGTACTTGACTTTGGAGTGGACAATTTAGGAATTACCATAAAACCGAAGAGAAGGGAAGAGAAGGGAAGAGGGAGTATTTCCACATTATTATACGAACTTTTAATAAACCGTTACATGCGCACAGGCGCGCCTCAGTCACATATTTTTGGATATTATTACTTAAACAATCTACCTACAAACTTGCCGCTTCCAATAACTGTTTTTAGTGTCCTTGAGTATTAGCGTGAAGTAGTGACGCGACGGCAGCGCCAACGCTCGGACGTGTTCTCTGCGAATATTTGGCCTCGACCATATATGTAATGCTACTATATTGCTAATATCCGTAAGTGGTGTCACGGCGTAAGCGAGACAGCAAAGGTCTGCTTCTTTGTCTTTTTCTACTACTCGACCCGTTGTGCACAAATGTCGCTATAAATACACGTGACACAAAAACATAAAAATATGCACAGTGATGCTGGTCTGTAAGCATACTCAATTCCCGAACATGCGCATAAGACTCAAAGTAGTAGCGAGAGAAACATACGCATATATATATATATATATATATATATATATATATATATATATATATATATATATATATATATATAGAGTATATATATAGTAGTATATATATATATAGAGTATATATATATAGAGTATATATATATATATATATATATATATATATATATATATATATATATATATATATATATATATATATATATAGCTTTCTAAAGCTCCAACCCTTCGTCCACGTCGCAGGAAGCGGACAACGGCTGAACCCGAACGTTTATTTCGGGAACAGACGACTAACAGGGCTCTGGCAAAAAAAAAACCCAGGTTGCGTCTGCAGCGGCAACCACCGGCAACCTGGTCGGCGTCTGTTCACCCAGAGGGTGCGGCTGTACCCGCTGCAGGAACTAACAATCCCTGGTTCTATACTCCCAGTGGAAACACTGGACGCATAAGCTTATAAGCAATCATGACTCGTGCAAGTAATAACAATAATACCCCAGGTGGTAACCAATCCACCCGTCGACAGACGGCAACCGGGTGCTCGGATTCTGGGGAACCTGAACTTTCACGATTTCAAAAAAAGTCGGAGCTTTCCGGCAAATTTCCACATAAAACTTCTACATACATTGGCATCTTCAACATCAATACGCTAATCCAACCAGGAAAACTTCACAACCTAATCTCAGAACTTAACAGACAAAAGATACTTGTGCTTGCCCTACAAGAAACACGCATCATAGATGAGGTCACGGTAGACTACGGGAACTATCGCCTATGGCCTTTGTGATAAACAAAGGGATATCTGATCTCCTCAATTACCCCGAAAGCGACACAAAATTCCCCAAGGAAAATTGTATCTATACCCACTCAGAATCACCACTACCAACACAGGCAGAGATTCACAGGCACATACAAAAACTGAAGAATAACAGGACATCCGGTGAAGATGGCATCACCGCGGAACTATTGAAAAACCTCGGACCAAACTCACTGCGGGAACTCACGCAAATTATCACGAACATCTGGCAAACAGAAAAATTGCCAGATGAATGGAAATGTGCTCTTATACACCCGCTGCGCAGGAAAGGAGACAGAACAGATGTGAACAACTAGAGAGGAATCTCCTTACTACAAGTCACTTACAAAATCTTCTCAGCATGCCTTCTCCAGAGAACACAGGAACAACTAGAAGACAAAATTGACGAGTACCAGGCAGGCTTTCGCCCTGGTCGCTCATGCACTGAACAAATCTTTACCTTAAAAACAATACTGAAATACAAAGCTATCAGGAACGTCCCAATCATCTGCACGTTAGTTGACTTCAAGAAAGCATACGACTGCATTGATCGAAAATCTCTGTTCAACATCCAAGAAGAAGAAGGACTCGACCCCAAAACACCACGATTGATCAAGCAGACACTGCCCGACACAATCTCTAAAGTGAAATTTATGGGAGAAATTTCCGAACCCTTCCTAATTAAAACCGGAGTACGCCAAGGAGATGGGTTATCCCCACTCCTCTTCAACCTGGTCCTGGACAAAGTCATAAGGGAATGGGAAAAGGAACTAAAAAGTCAAGGACACTGGAAACCAATACGATTCGGACGAACCAAAAACAACATAGAAATATCATGCCCAGCCTTCGCAGACGACCTAGCCATACTCGCAGACAATGAAAAAATGGCTGAAATACAAAGCTATCAGGAACGTCTCAATCATCTGCACGTTCGTTGACTTCAAGAAAGCATACGACTGCATTAACCGAAAATGTCTGTTCAACATCCTAGAAGAACAAGAACTCGACCCCAAAACACTACGATTGATCAAGCAGACACTAGACACGATCTAACCATACTCGCAGACAATGAAAAAAGGCCAACCAAACAGATCGAAGTCCTCAAGGAATGTGCAGAGAAAGTTGGCCTACAAATATCCTTTCAAAAAACCGAATTCTTCTGTTCAAAATTAAATGTCCAAAATTTGAACACCAAATACGGCAAAATAAATAGGGTCACTCACTTCAAATACCTGGGAGAGATCTTCGAACCCACAGGAGGAGAGAAGATAGCACAGAAGACTCGATTGCAGAAGATGAAGAGGGCATACGGCAAGACACACAATATCTACAATAAGAAATGCCTATTCACACACGCAAAAATAAGGCACTACAACACAGTAATCAAACCAGAGGTACTATACGCAAGCGAGACACTTACACTCCATATAAAAAGCGGCATAGAAAACATTCTAAAAGAAGAACGCAAAATTATGAGGAAAATTCTCGGTCCAAAACTGAGAGAGGAAGGATATAGACTAAATTCTCGAAAGACCACAGAGATAATGTCCAACGTAGCGGCGGACATAAGAAAAAAAAGGTTACAAATGAATTCACAGTCGCAGTTGTCGGAAAATTCAGATGAAGATGATGTTCCATTATCACATTTACGATCTTATAAATCGAAGTCGGGTTTCGAATGGAAGGCTAAACCTTTTAGAATCAGCGTTCGTACCCAAGCCTCCAATATTCGTTCACGTGTTTGTGGAAAAATGAAGCTGTTACTTGTAAAAGACCACAATCTTGCTTTGATACCAATGAGAGCGAGATGCAAAAAATACTAATTCTACTGATATTAGATCATTGATAGGCATGCTACTTATGATGGGTGTTGAAAAAAGTGGGTGAGGAATAATATAAGACTTTTGGGATAATAAATATGGAACTGCAGTTGATGCAATAAATTTTACCATGTGTCAAAATAGGTTTAGTTTTGCTGAAGTGTTGATGATCAATACCAGATATAATCGAAAACAAACTGATAAACTTGCGTCTATCAGACAAATATTTGATATTTTTGTAAATAACTTGCAAAAGCATTACACACCTAGTGAGTAGCTCACTCTAGATGAGCAACCCTTGGAATTTAGAGGACGGTGCGGTTTCCGTATGTTGTTACCTAATAAACCAGACAAGTATGGCCTGAAACTATTTGCATGGGAACACTGAAATCAAATAAGCCAGAGATTCCACAACAGTTTAAAACATCTACCCATAGATCTATAAATGACTCTATGTTTGGTTTCCACAAGAAGTGCAGCTTAGTGTCATATCTACCAAAACCCACAAAAGTCGTTTTAGGAGCGTCAACTATGCACCATGATAACAGAATTGTCCCTAGTACTTGTGACGAAAGGAAAGCTGAAATTATAACTCAATATAACAGAACTAAATGTAGGGTTTGATGCGTTAGATAAAAAGGGTAAACATTTTAGTGTAGCCCGTAAAAGCCGCCTGTGGTCATTGCCGATATTTTTTGACATAGTAAATAAAGCAGGAAGAAATGGAATGATAATTGACGCTATGGTCAATCACATTTATTGTTGGTTAAGTGTTGTGCAGTATTGTTGGTTAAGTGCAAAATAAAATATTGTTGATTAATTTAGCTCAGTAATATGTGACAAAGGGTCGATAAAGGCTAATTGTGATAACATACCTGCTGTGGATATTTTTATGGTCTTAGCTTTTCTGAAAAATGGCATTCGGTTCAAGGTTCAATTCAGCTGAAGTTCGAAGTGCTAAAGCATCGATGTAATTTTTTTTAAAAATATTAACGTAAATGTAATTAAGAAACAAAATATTTCTATTAAATATAATTACACTATTTGTAGGGTGCCACGAGAAAGTTACGGTGACAAGGCTATAGGTTTTGGTCAACTTAAACGCAAAAATAGTATTTGCAGGGTAAAATGACGTGTATGTCCAGAATATATAGTTCGGAGTAAGGTTTATACAGTTACCTTAATTATTAATGAGACATTAAGAAAAGTCCAGTACACTTAATGTTATGATTGTGCAGCTTCAGCAGGTAATAAATACTCAAACAAAAAAATTATATAATGTTGTAAATAGTAATATTTTGTATATATTTGATGACAGGTGGTTGTAAACATGCATTAGCACTACTCATGTGGACACAGCGGAGAAGTGAAGGTCCAACAGCCACTGAAGAAAAATCTTAAATATTGAGTAACCAAAAGACATTTTCTAGTTTTGTAATTATATTTTGAGCAAAAAACAATATAAATCATAACTAGAAAAACAAAACACATGCACACTGTTTAAATCACTAATTTTATTTCAATATAAAATAAACTGTTAAAAACTTTCCCAACTAGGATAATATGGATAATATATTACAGTAGATTATAATATCTAAACTATATTAATAATCAATTCAGAATAAAACAATCACTACCCAAAATTATATAAATATTTGTTTGATTGAATTTATTGAAGTTCACAATACTTTTAAAATCACA
The DNA here is from genome assembly GCA_031761425.1 of Cosmopolites sordidus. Classification (NCBI taxonomy): domain Eukaryota; kingdom Metazoa; phylum Arthropoda; class Insecta; order Coleoptera; family Curculionidae; genus Cosmopolites; species Cosmopolites sordidus. The sequence continues at coordinate 765,247 of JARFXV010000810.1, forward strand.
CAGATTCTTCAAACTATCACATTAAACTCTATTAACAACATTTAAAAGGTTTTCACTATTTTTAAAAGGATGGCGATGTTTCGCCTTACATGTTTTACAAACCACCACATTAGACTTTTGATATAATAATATTTGCAAACATAAATAAATCTGGCTGCTAGCTAACTCTAATGCATGACCAGCCAGAGATCCATCTAAATATTTTTTATTTTTTAAGTGGAAAACTTATAGTCGAAGTGTGGGACTCTCCTGTTAAAGTCTTCCCACTTGAAAACCACTGTCAGTCTACCATTAGCCTTCAATGCCTATAATAAATTTCTAACTTATGTTTAAACATACCCTATCAAATGAATATGTTCAATCGATAGATGACATATCCAAAATCCTGAAAAACACTAAATATTTTGACTGTTTTTTGTAAATTTAGAATATAAATATACCATTTTTTTTACTTTTTGTTTGGATACTAGGTTTGCTGTTCTATTTTTCTTTTTTTTTGCATACTCCTTCAGATTTTCCTTGAGTTCTCCTTACTCCTTCTTCTCATCCTCCTTCAGTTTTGATTCCATGGAAAACTGCTTTGCCAGTCCTTAATTTAACTAGCTGGTGTTCATCCAACTGATCATTCAAATTTCTGTACTCTTCGACCATCTACAAAACTTTCATAAGTAAAAGACCTTTCATCTTGTCTGTTCTTGTCTGTTCTTGTCTAATTCTTAAAATAATAGTATTCCTATCCTACAAAATTGACGATCCTGTAGGGCTTTCTCATTGTTACTAACCTCGGTTGTGTTGCTACATCTAGATTCTTTACAGACATAGAGGAATATTCCTTCTTATAAATTTGACATATAATTTGTTATCTCTACATGAATTAAATAATGTAAATAAAAATTATAAAAATGAATGCAAAAAACAAAAGAAACCCTAATCTGATTTCATTCTGAACTTACCTTTGAGATAAGATATATGCATCGAAAGCCTAAATAAACATTTAAAGCAAGAATATTTTCCAATCGCTAGCAAAGCAACAAATACAGTCAAAGATATATGTTAAACCTATAGAACAATGACTAAGATCGATAAATTGTTTTATTTACCCGAAACTCCGATTCTTTCGGAACGTCTGTTCAAGAAAGAGCGCGAAAGAAAATTTCGGTATAACTAACCGAATTGCCACGAGCCGAACCGATTGGCCTTCGGTATATTTGTTAGGTCATGCAGAAATGCCGCATGCCAGAAATGCCGCAAGCCTGTGTGTAATGATTATAAATATGCATATGCACCAAGTGTTATAACCAGAGTCTGAATGATCTCTATAAGTGAACTAAAGAAGATAAAATCTCAAATTCAGAATTTGTAAGTTTAAGAAGAAAATATTTTTATTTTGTATTATGAGAGAAAATATTATTTTTTTGTTTTCATTGTAAGTGTCAATAAAGATTAGATGATTACGTATAAAGTATGTTATTTTTTTCTTCTACTACCATGGCGGATAACCCGTCAGCTACTTTGGGGCACAGACGTGCCATGTGCGTGTAATCATGTAGTTATTTGCAGCGCATATAACGGAGTGTTAAAGACAGTTTTATTGTTTTTTATAGCTTAGTTTGTTTCGGTCTCGTCTACACCACAGTCAAGTGTGTAAGTCAATTTTATTTAAATTGATCCAGCGGGTAGGTTTTGTTATATATGCGGACGATTGTTTTGTGTCTATGGGACAATAGGGCTACAATAGAACATTACAGTAAGAAATATTTGCCTCATAAAACTTATTTTGAACCTGATACTTGAAATATAAAATATGCCCCTCTGTTAACTCAAAAAGGTGTTTCTTCCGCCTCTCCATATTAGGTTTGGACTAATAAAAAACGTTGTCAAAGCCATGAACAAAGAATTGTTTCAAATACCTAAAACAAATATTTCCTCAATTAAGTGATGTGAAACTAAAAGAATGCATATTTATTGAACCTCAAATAAGGAAGTTTCCAGGTGATGTCCGTTTTCAACAAGAATTAATTGAAAAGGAAGCTTGAAGTGTTTTGTAAGTATAGTGAAAGAATTTCTGGGCAAAAAGGATGATGAAAACTATAAAAACCTCATAGATGAACTCTTGAAAGCCTATGAAATACTAATGCGTCGTATGTCCTTAAAAATGTAATTTTGAACTTCCATTTGGATTTTTTCTGGAAAGTTTGACTACAGTAAGCGACGAACAAAGGCGATAGGTTTCAGCAGGACATCAGGACGATGGAAGCAAGATACTAAGGACGCTGGAACCCATCTATGTTGGGCGAATTTTGCCCCAGATTGTCCAGAATACAAGAGCGAAAAGTGAAAGCTTTTGTCACTCTATTACAGCACATGTAATATATTTTTTATTCACATAATCTCCAGTAATGTCTCTGCATAGATTTAACCACTAACGGCCTGTAATACAATAAACTATAAGGTGGTGTTGGTGTGTGTTACAGGAATTAGCATATCATTTTCGGATTTAGGATTGTGAAGTACATATACACCTATTCTCATTAATGTTATCTAAATAGAGTTTACATTTGTTGATCTGTGTTATATTTTTTTATTCGGAAGCTGCAGAGCTCTGCCCCTACATGCCATTTCGGTCTGTCGTTCGTCGTCTTTCTCCATTCAAACACGCTTGAATATAGTTCTTTCGAGATTTATTGGATCTCTAAGACTTGGTTTTTTTGTTATTTAATTCGCCATAGAGGATCTGCTTTGTTATCCTTGTGTCCTATATACTTTGGCATTGACCTAATCAATTCAGATAAGTTTTTATGTCCTCGAGTTCTATGCACAAACTGTTGGCTCTTTCTAATACCTGCACTTTGGTCTGATAGCTTGCCTGGCCATTTCCGTCTCAGCTTTCCGACTTCAGCGTTCAGTTTAATTCTCTTTACCCAGAATTCAGTTTCATAAAGAAGAGTGGGTAACATTGTAAACACTGATTTTAGTTTGTTCATTTACGGTGACATAGCAAAAAAAAATTTAAAAAAAATGTTTACAAGTGATACAAGGACTTTAGCGATGGTAAGGAGGTCAAGTCGAAGATGAACCTCGTTCCAATCAATAAGACATCATCAAAATTAGAGATCTTGTACTGAGTGATCACTGTGAAACATCCTGCTTTGTAGCAAAACATTTCATGGTTTTAACGCAACGCAGCATTGCACGCTGCAATAATTATTCGTCAAATTTTCGCAAACGATCAAAAAATGCCGTTCTCAAAGTCTCATATTCACCAAATATGAAACTGGGTTCCTGTTGCCTCGATTGAGGAAATTACCTCGTGGACACCTTTTTGAGTCCGTAAATACCATTCAGGAGAGTTTGCTGGATCCTAACAATCCAGTTACGTGATTTGCAATCGTAGACCAAATACTATTAATATGAATAATTTTTGCATAACGAAGTAAAATTAACATCAGTTTCAATTTTGATCATTTTAAAGACCTCGTATAGTAGGTAAATGATAAAATACAACTCAATTCGATTAAGGAACGTCCTAAATGCTCGAGCAGCCATATTTTCGAGTACAGCTTGTGATTAATCCGTTATGGTTCTGATAATAACAGGGGCCTTAACCCTTTTCTTTAATAAATAATAAAATTAATAACCAGAGATTTATTATGAAAGTTCGGCTGGAACAGTCTCAATACGTTAATTTTGAAGGCCCCCGGCAATTCCAACAAGACAGAACGGGACCTCGTTCGTATAAATTCTAATACAATTTTGTTTTAATTAATTTCATTCCCGGCGGAAGTTTATCTTACTATTAAAACAGAAGCCGAAACATGTTATATAATTAGCGAGGAGGGGCGGGGAGTAGTTTTTTTGCAAGACAACGTAATTTTATACTTTGTAGGTCTCCTTATTTTGTTCTTGTAACCAATGGATGATTAAGGTTGCTCGGAAAATATTCATGGCGTGCTTAAAAATTTTGGGATATACATATCATTATATCAGTTATTTGTTGTATAATAATTCTCGATAATAATAAATAATAATAAATTTCGATGGACTGATGAGTGTGAGCGATGGACTGATTACGTCGTAAAGTATGTTGAACCCCAAATGACGTAATATCAGCTTGTGATATATATATATATATATATATATATATATATATATATATATATATATATATATATATATACATATATATATATATATATATATATATATATATATATATATATATATATATATATATATATATATATATATATATATATATATATTTTAGGTGCGTATAGACCCGGTTGGATCACGGAAAGCATCCTTACTCATTTTCGACTGTTCTTTCTGATCCTCCACACCTCTCTGCCTTTCCCAGATCAGCTCTGACTTGTGTGATCCATGGTACTGTTGACTTGACACCTTGTATGTACGTAAGAATTCTGTTGGTGAGTCTTGTCTGTGGGAGTCTACTGATATGTCCATAGAATTTCAACCTTTTTCTTATGTCCGCCGCTACGTTGGACATTCTCTCTATGGTCTTTCTAGAATCTAGTCTGTATCCTTCCTCTGTCAGTTTTGGGCCTAGAATATTCCTCATAAGGTTTTCTATGCCGCTTTTTGTGTGGAGTGTAAGTGTCTCGTTTGCGTATAGTACCTCTGCGTTGATTACTGTGTTGTAGTGTCTTATTTTTGCGTGTGTGGATAGGCATTTCTTATTGTAGGTATTATGTGTCTTGCCGTATGCCCTCTTCATCTTCTGCAATCGAGTCTTCTGTGCTATCTTCTCTCCTCCTGTGGGTTCGAGGATCTCGCCCAGGTATTTGAAGTGAGTGACCCTATTTATTTTGCCGTATTTGGTGTTCAAATTATGGACATTTAATTTTGAGCAGAAGAATTCAGTTTTTTGAAAGGATATTTGTAGGCCAACTTTCTCTGCACATTCCTTGAGGACTTCGATCTGTTTGGTTGCCCTTTTTTCATTGTCTGCGAGTATGGCTAGGCCGTCTGCAAAGGCTAGGCATGATATTTCTATGTTGTTTTTGGTTCGTCCGAATCGTATTGGTTTCCAGTGTCCTTGACTTTTTAGTTCCTTTTCCCATTCCCTTATGACTTTGTCCAGGACCAGGTTGAAGAGGAGTGGGGATAACCCATCCCCTTGGCGTACTCCGGTTTTAATTAGGAAGGGTTCGGAAATTTCTCCCATAAATTTCACTTTAGAGATTGTGTCGGGCAGTGTCTGCTTGATCAATCGTAGTGTTTTGCGGTCGAGTCCTTGTTCTTCTAGGATGTTGAACAGAGATTTTCGGTCAATGCAGTCGTACGCTTTCTTGAAGTCAACGAACGTGCAGATGATTGGGACGTTCCTGATAGCTTGGTATTTCAGTATTGTTTTGTATGCTGACGGACAAGGACTCTATATTATGAATTCGTTTTATAAGAAAAAGATCAACCGAAAATGGATATGGAAAAGTTCATCTGGACTCACAAGTGAAATTGATTACATCATGTCGAACGATAAAGCAATATTTTGCAATTGTACTGTCCTTAACCATTTTAATGTAGGAAGTGACCATCGAATGGTACGGGCAAAGATTAGGATAAGCTGTCGAAAAGAGCGCGAAAGAATGATAAGATCAAAAAGGGGCAAAGTTGATTCTGGGAAGCTACTGGAGAGGTGCAGATATTTTGAAATTGCTTTGTAGAACCGCTTTGCTGTGTTACAAGACCCAGAGGAGATTGAAATTACAGACCAATATGAAGAAATCGCCAAAAATATGTTTAAAACGACGGCTTCAATAGCACCAGAAGATGAATGTTTCAAATAGTCAAACATTTCCAATAAAACCATAGATTTAATGAAGAAACGTCGGACAATAAAGAATGCAGACAGTCCTTTTGGCAGGGTCGAGTACGTTAAGCATTACAAAACTATAAGAAAACGTATTCGAGCGGAAAAGCGCCGATTCAACATGCAGCTAGTGCAAAAAACTCTGGAAGAAAACAGGGGAATTAACAAAGCTAAGCAGAAGCTGAGAAATAAAAGGACACAAATGTTTTCCTTAATGTGTGAGGATGGTACAATATGCAGGGAACGGACGGAAATGTTAGAGGTTGTCCGCAGATTTTATTCAAAGTTATATTAGGACCAGAATTAGGCAACAACAGCAATGCCCACTGAAGAACAAGTTCCGGATATCTTGGTGGAGGAAGTAACAAAGACTATAGACTCGATGAAAAATAACAAGGCTGCCGGAAAGGATAGTATATCTATGGAGATGTTAAAAGCTGGTGGTTGGACTTTACATAAAACACTAGCAAAATTATACTCAAAATGCTTTAAATAACTAGAAGTACCCAGCTTATGGAAAATTGCAAAAGTGATTCTTTTACCAAAGAAAAGAGCACGGGAAGATTTAAAGAACTACCGTCCAATAAACCTCCTATCAGTGGTGTACAAAGTTTTCTCCAAAATAATATCCAAAGAATACTAAAAAAAACTTAATGACGCATAACCAAGGGAGCAAGCAGGATTCAGAAGTGGATTCAGTACAATGGTCATAGAAAGACACAACGATTACACTATGTTACTGTAAGTTGGCTTTTATCGATTATGGAAAAGCATTTGATTTAATCTCAAAATGGGCCATAATGGATGCATTACTTAATCTAGGTGTGAAGAAAGCCTATGTAAACCTACTAGGATCGATATTTGATGAAGCTACAGCGACAGTCCACCTTGACGATCTTGAGGTTGGAATAAATGTAGAACGGGGCGTACGGCACGGTGACGCAACATCGCCTCTTTTTTTCTCAGCCTGCCTGGAAGAAGTGTTTCGTAATCTGGACTGGAAACAGGATGGAATAAGAATTAATGGTGCGTACCTACATCATCTTAGGTTCGCAGATGATATCGTTCTTCTTTTACAAGACCCAGAGGAGCTGCAAAGACACGTACAAGAGCTGCAAAGGGCTAGGGATCTGGCTTGAAAATAAACCAGAAGTAGAGTCAGGTCATGTTCAATAAATTTGCTGCGGATAAAAGGATTTCTATTTTAGGAACAGATTTGGAAGTTTTGGATCACTATATATCTTGGGTAGAGGGTTTCAATGGAAGGGGATACCGTCCGGGAGGTGGAACGGCGCGTTAAATATGGCTGGCAGGCATTTGGCAGGCTTAACATAGTGTTTAAGAGCAAACTACTATTTTGCTTGAAAAGAAAAGTATTTGATCAGTGTGCCCTGCCCGTTATGACATACAGAAGTGAGACCTGGACACTCACATCACAGTCAGTTCAAAAACTTCAAGTAGCACAAAGGGGAATAGAAATATGTATGCTTTATACATATATGCTCTGATCCATAGAAACATGGATCAGAGAACAAACGAAAGTGAGTGACATCGTGGGAAGAATAAAGCAATTGAAATGGAAGTGGGCAGGCCACGTAGCGAGACGATGGGATGAAAGATGGACCAGGGCGATCCTGGACTGGATACCGCTTGATCGCAAATGTCCAAGGAGAAGACGAAAAACACGATGGACTGATGATATTATTAAGTATATTGGACCTGAATGGCAGAGGAAAGCTCAGGAGCCCGAGAGTTGGAAGCATGCTGAGGAGGCCTTCATCCTGCAGTGGATTGATATGGGTTGATGATGATGATATATGCATATATATATATATATATATATATATATATATATATATATATATATATATATATATATATATATATATATATATATTATATATATTCTAATGAAGATCTAATCCAAAAAGATTCAAGAAAGATCTAATCGAAATGACCTATGTGCCTAAATATGGAAATATTTCTTTTTCTTATTTATGATATATGTACCAGAGCCTATAAGATTTGCGATCTGCGATCTCGAGCCTATATCAGATCCTATATCAGATCCTATATAAGATCTAAGTATCAACTTCACCATATTTTTAAATATGCAAACTTATATGGTGTAGTCTGTATAATCAGGAGCGCAATCTGTGCTACATGATCTAAGTGCCAAGTCGTCTGTTGAATGGTGTCTTGTATTAGTAGCACATTGTTGTTTGTGACTAGTAGCGATTAATGCTGTGTTTATTAACGATTTAAAATTGAAAACAAATACTAGTGCAAATCAACAAGAAGTATGCAAAGTTAGGCTAGGCTGATTGAAAAGCCTTATATCACACAAAAAAGCAAGAAACAAAAACCAGGAAAACCTGTTATAATAAATCAGGTTAGTATAATTTATTGTTTTTATTAATAGTAGTTTTATGGCTTTTTTAATTCCTAAATACCTAAACAATATATTAAATTTGTTTTCGGGTCATCTGTACATGAAAATATAGCTGTACGGATGTGGTTGAAATGAAGGTGAAGCTTTTTGATATGTCTCTTTTGTACAACGTCTCGGTCATGGTATTTATGATGATTCAGTACAAAGCAGAAGGCAACGTACCATAACTTTTGTTCTTCCAGACCTTTATGGAGACATTTGTTATCAGTCCTAAAAAGATTACTAACACTTCTCAGGCATAAAAAGTGAAAAAGATTAAATATACCTTCTACGATAGGCAAATGATGAAGGCTCAACTGTTTCCCACGGGAAGAGAGCGATTACAGCCGATCAAGAAATCAAAAAGAATATCTCAGTCAGAATAATTTGTATCTGACATGAACGACAATCGGGCCGAGGTGGTAACCAAATGATATAGTGTCTGCTACAAACCCTACGTGCTGGTTATCTTTCGCCTTACAAGCGAAATCTTGGTTTCGTTAAGTTTTTCACTTTATTATAAATATTGCAGTGATAGCAGTGATTCCAGCCAGTACTTTTCAGATTCCGATCAATGAATATAAGTGCATATAGATATTACATTGTTTTTTCTGTTTAGTACCTATATTATATATCAATAACTATCCAGAGGTACTAAATTAACGACACTAGCAAGACTTTCAACATTTACTATAATTTTGTTACTTTGTAATTTGCATTTAATTTGGAGATGTTTTTTTAATTTTTATTAAAGTTAAATTGTAAAAATGATTCGCTAAAGTAAGGTTATGACGTTTAATCGCAATCTGGCAACAGCGCAGCCAAAATTTGACTCACGCGCTTAATGACGTGCACCGGTTTTATTTTTGTACAAGCTATATGTTCCTGTGATACATCTATATAGTATTGCCAGTGATGGGTATAGATTTTGATATTAGAATTTTATTTATAGGTTCAAGCACGTCTTGCGGAAGCAACGGGCGTTTCCATTAGAAATATTCAACGAATTAAAAGTAAAGCAAAATAAGTTAAATAGGGTCATGTAACAAACTTTTCAACTCCCAATAAAAAATGAGTTAAGAAAAAAAAATCTTGACGACGGAGATTTGGCAATTTTGCGAAGAACGATTGTTAATCACCGCATAAAAGAAAAGACGGTCTCTACATTAAAGACAGTTTATAAAAAAAATGTAGATGATTTTGACTATCAAGGCTGTTCAGAATCTTTACGTAAATAAATTCATAAGATTGATTTTCAGTGGAGAAAATTTAGGAATAATCGATGGACACTAATGGAATTTCTTAGAAGAATGCGTCAACACCGGGAAGAAGCTCGCCCTATAATATATATGGACGTGACGTGCATTCACTAATTACACACCCACGAAAAGGGATGGAGCGATGAAACTTTAGAAGGTTTACAAAAAACAATAGGGACCGCGTCTGATCATAGTACACACAGGATGTGAAAATGGGTTTGTTCCTAATGCCTATATTTGATGAAAATCAAGCAGCACATGTGGCGACAATTACAAAAAGTGGGTCGGAGAAACTTATTCCGAATTTGCAATCAAAAAGTGTTGTGGTAATGGACAATGGGGTGTTGTCGATTAACAAAACACTTAACCATAACCATAACAAACAAGTGGAAAATACACCAACGTCATTGTCAAGAAAATTGCATTGGAAATGCAAGAATGGTTACGTCTTAAAGGTATACCTTTTGATAATAAGATGTTAAAACCACAACTGTACAATCTTATAAACCCCCATAAACCAAGGCAGAAGAGATATGAAATAGACAAAATTTTTAATGCAAAAGGTACGACGTAGTGCGACTGCCCTGTATCACATCATTCAGATCTGAATCCTATCGAGTTGATTTGGGCCGAAATGAAATAATATGTCTCCAGAAAAAGTGTGAATTTTAATTTTAAGCAGGTGATGAAACATTGTGATGACTTCTTTGAGGAATTCTCGGCCGACAAATGAAAATCTCGCAGTGAGCGAGCAAAACGATTGGAGCAACAGTAAATTTTGAAGGAACCAACAATAGATGCGGTTGTGGAAGAACTCATTATTAATTTGGGCGAAAACGATTCTGATTCAGAAAGCGACGAAAGTGATGGGTCAGACCTAGTGGAAAGCGATTTATCAGGAATAGAGGAATTGAATGACGAATAGAGCTCGAAACGTAACTATTGAAAATAATCAAAGTTATCTTAATTTGTAAATTTTGTAGTGTAAATGTGTCTGTAATATAATATTTGATATTATTACCCTTATTTAGGTTAAGTAGTCATTAAGGTATAGATATTGTTAGTTCATATTCACTCATATCGTTTTTTATATGGAGGAATGTAGGTTAGTCATTAAGGTACATTGTTAGTTCATTATTACTCATATTCTATTTCAGTATGTTACATTACCTAATTAAGATGCATCCCTGTGACCCTATATGTAATAAAAATGTACCTGTTTGGATGTCAATAAATCTCTATTGTTAAATCTAATCCAGACCCAATTTAAAATACAGTGAATTTGAAAAAATAATTGTGTTTTATTTACCATTATTAACAAATAATTATAAAATTGACGAAAACGCCTCTTTTAAACACGCGTCGTTAATTATTATTAATTTATTCAACTGAAATGTTATTGCAAAAAAATGTTGCATGGACTATACATTCGAGAAACTCTCCGTTCTCCGTTTCTGTTACACAGTGACCCTCTCACTCTTTCTTTTGCACATCTCAGAGGCCAAAGCTATGTTGGTTGAGCTATAGTGGCTAATGGACATTCTGATACCATTGAGCATACATTTTTAGTTTCAGGCCATAGTTTTTCTTCCTCATACAGAGATTTTGCTCCGATTGAAAAACGAGCAAAACGTTCCAAACTGCAGACTGTAGAAGATAAAAAGATAGCAATTTCGGATGCAAGACCTTCCAGGTCATGTAAGGTCTTAGATATGGGTGAATGTGTTTTTTGACTTTGACAAAGCGTCAAAGCATATTATAGATACATCAAAACTTAGCATAAGTCAAAGATCGTGACTGCGTGTGATTAAAGAAGAACTATGTATAATACAATACAAGAAAAATTTTAGTGACTTAGTTTTCTGGGAGAAATGCCGTGTTCTGAAAAAGGGTGTGACTATAAAAAATATAAAGTCAGCAGAGCTTTTTAAAAAAGATCTTTGTGCAATCCTTGAATTTATTGACGAAAGAAACAGAGCCTTCTTTACATCTATTTTAGATTCTTCAACAGATTACTTGTGTTCTTCAAGTGTTTTGAAAGTCCTTAATAAGTGGACTTAGATCATTTCCATGTTTTTTTAATTAAAAAAGTTTATACGTTGTATTAATATTAAAATTTTTTGTAATTTAAAAATATATGTAAAAAAAGGTTAATTATCATAATTGAGTATTACTTTTCTACTTGTCGGGCCCAACCTACTTTGTTAGGGACAATAATTCCTAAACCACCATGGCATGTTAACATTACAAGGACTTTTCTTAATTTTCATCATATTAGACTTTAGCTTATTGGTAAAGTTTCTACAACTACTAGAAATTAAAAAACAAAAAAACGGTCAGATGTTTAAAACTTTTCTCATAGTTGTTGATGCGAAGACAAAGTGAAATATTACGAATCTTAAATTAAATTCCCTTTAACGACAAAGTCAAATTAATCAAGACTTTTGCAGTTTTCTGAAACCTCGAATTTCTTCTTCTGTGATGGCAAGTTTGCAATTACACTGGTGTTATTATTTTCAACCTTAAATTAAACTCCAACTTTAATGTAATACGCCGTGGTTAACTGATTTAGTATTAGTAACTGATTTTTAATTCAGGTTCTTTTAAGAGTGTGGATTTTACGAATTATTGTTAATTTGTCCCTTTTCATTTGTTCTCCCAGCCAAACCGTATTTTAAATGAAGTATTGGTCTTAGCCAAAACAATTTCATTTCTCCAAAAATTTTCGTGCAATGCGTGTTGTACAAAGGATAACCATCTCCATTATTTTCGATTCGAAAAATGAAAATTTAGATGATTTTATTAAGAACTTAAATGGCAAATCGCAAAATATAATATTCACCTATGAACTGGAAAACGACAGTTTACCATTTCTGGATGTTCTAGTCAGTAGAAACAATAAAAATAGGTTACATTTTGATATTTTCAGAAAAAACACCTTTGAGATACATTTCTATTGATTCAAATCATAGCTTCCAAAATAAGATGGCTTGTTTAAATTTTATGGTAAATAGATTCATTAATTTTACTTTAAATAACGATAATTATAACAAATAATTAAAATTAATTAGGGAGGTATCTGAAGTGAATGGTTATAATAAGAACATTGTAGATAAATTAATTAGAAAACATAAGTTCAGAAAATTATTGAAAGAATCTTCGACTTTTCAAAAGGATCAGAATACAAAGAAATTCATGGTAATACCATTTGATGTTCACTTAACAAGAGGGCTAAACAAAATTTAAAAAAAAATGGACATTAAGGTTGTGTACAAACCATATAATAAATTAAGATAATTTCTGGGTAATCCAAAGGATAAAGTAGATCGACATGAAAAGTCGGGGATTTACGAAGTTAGTTGTCAAGACCGTGATTGAAGATATATTGGACAAAAAAAAAGATCCATATTGACAAGATATAAAGAACATATTGCCCACATTAGATATGGGAGAAATGAAAAATCTTGTGTTACCCAACATGCAATCAAACACGACCACAGTATAGATATTAGTAATTTAAGATTAATTAAAAGTGTTAATAATAATCGGGCTTTGGATGCACATGAAAGCATTCAAATAGAAAAATGTAAGAAAATCATGAACCGAGACAAAGGACCTATCCCGTTCAGTCAACTTTTTCTATTAGTAATGTAAGGCTTAGTAAACTTCACGGTTCATGATTTTTACATGCTTCGTTAGGTAGGGTTTTTTCATATAAATAGAAAATAGTTTAGTTTTAGAATTAGATTAAATCATTTCCTGATGATGCTAACATGGTTAGCGAAACGTGCGTCGAGCAGTTAAAAAAAAGTGATTTGGTGTTTAGTGGTAAATCTCTTCAAGTTTAGTGTTTCACACCAAAGGTTCCAAAAGAAGAATTGAGTCTCTATATGTTTGTACTTGTTGTCTCTCTCTTCATCCATCGTTTGAATGTTATGCGTGTTTGGAACAGCTTTGTCCATCAGCAATTCTGTTTTCTTCTGTCTAACAATATAATGTCTGGCATGGTATAGTGAGCGGTTATATCGGTTATAATTGTTCGGTGGTAATATAACCTGAAATTGGTGTATTCTAGTACCGCCTCTGGGGTGTATTTATAATAGGGAACTCGTTCTGTTAGGAGCCCATTACGACTTGTAAGCTCCTGGTGGATTATACCGGGCACTTGGTTATAACGATGAAGGTAGTTTGTCTGGGAGAGTCTACGATATGTTGTATAGTCTCAGACTTTTCGTGGTATTTTCTATATTTATTATTTTGTACTCGTGCGTCCTTAATGATATAGTTTTGGTAGTTTTTAGTGTGCACGGCTTGATACTGAATTACTCACATAAAGCGCTCAGTCGCTAGAAAAAGACGTTCGATGCTCTCGCATCTTCAGGATGGCCAAGATCATGCATACACACATTTTTCCACTATTCAATAATCATTTCAACTGTTTCATTGCTCTTATTTTGTCTTTTCAGTTTTTTAATATTCAGAGGCGTATAATTATCATCAGAGAAACACACGCTGGTGTATAGTGTGTATTTAATCATTCTTTGATGGAAATATGTTCTTAAGCTGGATATATGTTTTTCGTGTAGGTTACATATATAATTCCTTCTCGTTATTTTATTATTATCTCATCAACTTGGAGTTCGGCTCGGAGCCTGGCGATAAATTTCATTATAATCCAGTATTCCGTTAATATTAAGACAAACATTTTCGAATTATATGGCTGGTTTGCAACAGTATAGCCCGTGAACCACTTTTATGACATTTCTGTTTAGTCCGGAATTTGTCAATTTTTTGGCGAACCTGTGGCTTACTAATGTTGATGTTGACTTTTTCAAGTTGCCAGATGTTCTCGAGTTCATAAGAAAGATTCTCATACTTTTTCACCTCAATTTTATATATATTTTAAGACAGTGGTATGATAATATCAATAATTTGTTCCCTGATTTTTTTCTTATTTATTAAAACTATTAAAACTTTAAATTTATTAAAACTAAATTAAATCATCGACAGATGATGGTAACATGGTTAGCGAAACACGCGTCGAGAAGTTTAAAAAGTGATTTGGTGTTTAGAGGTAAATCTATGAGAGTTTAGTGTTTCACACCGAAGGTTCCAATAGAAGAATTGAGAGACTCTCTGCTGTATTATAGACAACTCTGTCACTTATTATCAGCCTATCCTAGTTGAGCAGAACATCGTCAAACTCCTGAACTGCTTGAGGACTGTATTTATAATCTGGCGGAGTAGATTATTATTATTTAGCAAGCTAATTGTTTATTATTAATTAGCAAGCTAAATAATTATTTAGCAAGCTAAATAATTATTTATTATTATCTTAGCAAGCTAATTATGCCTTAATAATTGTGTGTTTTTCTCTAGAGTAGGACATCCACCAATTATGGACTCAATAGTCTCCCTTGTTTTGCCACATTTTCGACATGCATCTTCAGTATTTTCTTTAAAGATGTGTTTTTTATAATTGTTGGTTTTGATGACTTTATCTTGGATAGCAATAACAAAACTCTCAGTTTTTGGATATAGTTGATTCTTATGTAACCAGAGCAGGAAAACCTTCTTATCAATATTATTGCCATTTATTAATTCTACATATCTACCATGAATTGTCCCAGTGATCAATGTCGTTTTGTATTGTCCCTGCTGTTACGATAGCGGAGTTTGCATGGCTCATTTTAAGTGGTGCATAATCGTAATCAGTCTGAGTTGCAGGCCTCATAAGTTGATCTTTCGAACCTAGAAAATGTTGGCGAAGCTTTTTTTCCTGACTAAGACACAATTCTTAGATGTTAATAAGCCCTCTATCTCCATATTTTGGGGGAATGTATAATCTCAACACAGAAGAATTGGTATGCAAACGGAATTTTGTTAAGAGTCGTTTAGTCATGCGGTTAATTATAATAATACTTATTATTCATAGACAAATCAAAAGTTATTTTGCTGTTCTACCAGGATCGTTCGAAAAGTTCTTGGCTTGACAAATTGATGGCTCACGTATGACCGAAAGACACTACATCTTGCATGATATTTTAAGTACGAAAAACTTTCGTCTCGTTATGTGCCGTGTTTGTTAATAGTTAACTAAAGGAGCCTGTAAATTAATACACTTCAAAGGTGTGTAAACATATTTAAATTACATGTTAATTAGAGTTTTAACGTTTTATAGCACTAGATCAAATATGGATTCACAATTATACGCTAGAGACCAAGCTACAAGTGGGGGCAAATAGTAGGTATATAAGGCAGGAAAGAGTGCACCAAAGAAATCAAAAGTGATTCAACACGAAGGAAAAATATGTATTTCTCGTAGCATGGTGCTCGTAAATGAGCTTGCAACTGGCCAAAGAAAGAACCATCACCGAAGAGTATTATGCTTTACTATTGGACGAATTGGAGAGGGGGAGGTTTGTTGGGGATTAATGTTGGCGTTAGCACCATAAGAAGAAGAAGAAGAAGAAGAAGAACTCAGCCTTCTATTTATTCCTAGAATTTCGAAATTTTAGGAATAGGACAAACTTATCTGACGGGAATAGTTTCAAAGGATCCGTATGATTGATCTTCTTACCTCAAGCGACGTTTTCCAAACATTTCACATCTCAGCATAATGAAATTGGTGGCACAGATATGCATAGATCTGAACGGATAACAGGATTTTGTTTAATAAATTAATTATATTTCATTACACTCGAAAATCCATACGAATTTATTCCACAATACAATATTTAATAAATATTCATGAATTATATATTTTAAATTTAGCTATTGTCGTGTTATTTAAAATTAATACATTTACTAGCTGTATGAAATATAATAATTCTATACGAAGCTCCCTCGATATAAATCCGAAGTTAATTACAATAGTGATAAATAATGCTATGGTGAGCAATTTCCCGAAATCGACATTTAAATGAAAATACACGCAACTTTTTCAGAATGGTTTGTTCGGCTTTTAACGACAGTTTTTCTGTATTTAATATTTCAACGCAATTGTACAATACAAACTAAGATTTTTAATATATTTATTTTCAAAATTATATTGACTCTGACTCATATATTATGCCGAACTATAATAAGTCTTGGTAACAAGTAATGAGATTGAGTTTTATTCAATGAAAATTATAACTCTACATTGTCTTCTTCAAAGAAGTTGCCTTGGGAAACCACATAATGACGGTGACGGTTTCTCCACTCTTCATAACAGGGCTGGTACTCAGATCCGGTAATGTCCCAAAATAGTGTTCCTTGAAGTGAATTACTTAGTTCAACTGTTAGTCATTTTATAAGTTTGTAAAACATATATTCAAGGATGAAATACAAATATGACTATAAAAATAACACATCCTCCTGTATATTTATGCAAAGTAATACAAGCTGTTTATTTCTCGTAAAAATAATTATGTACTATACGTTCCTTTTTAACATAACATATCCTCATGGACCTACATCAAAGGGAAAGGAACGAGACAAAATAACATCGAGAAAAACATGTAAAATAAACAGAATAATATGGGGGTCATGCCTCAAAACTCGATCACGTACATTTCCAATTTTTACAGAAGAAAATGCTTTCAAACTGTCACAAATTATAAGCGAACAAAAGAAAAAAATATACTTTTGAAGGAGCAATATCAATTATTCAACTGAATTTGTTTAAAAAAATGTTGCCGTACTTTAACATATCTTTCCGAGTTTCAATAGAGAATTTTTTAGTAATGAAAACTTCAAGAAAATATCACTTTTATTATTCATATTTGACTAGATTGCGTGGTTGCCTATTTATAATGCAACAATTAAAAATCAATTTGAATGAAAAATGGTTTGGGAATTTATTCTACGGTGTGCAAACTAAGTTATAGCTGCTGACATATATTTCGGTCTAGTGATCATTATTAAAGAGTTGATTTGTGTATTTATTGTTATGATAGGTGGGGTTTTTAAAACTTTACAATTTCCAATGATCCAAATCCAATTTTCAATGACAATATTACATTACAACAGTAAAAAAAGTTGCTTTAGTCTACACAGTGTGCCGAATCATTATAATCAAATATTGGGGGCTTTAAATCGATTTTGATGGGTGCTTTAATCCACAAATGTGTTTTTCTTTCTTTTAAATGTTTTCGAAATTGAATAGTCTCCATTTTCAAAAAAAAATGGCGCTGTAGAGAACTTCGTGTACTCCTTTGTTTAACTTTATTATGAATTCTGTGAATTCGACATTGTGTGAATATCTATGTTTTTAAAGATAAGGCGTCTGTTTTATCAAGGCGATTAGATAACTGATATAATTGCAGTATATCGGGTAAAGAAAATTCAAGAGTTAGAATGGAATTAGCATTAGATCACAAAATATATTTTCTTTGTCGGACCAAAGTTCGCAATATAGGGGTTTTAACAAATAATTACGATAATTAAAGCAGAACCTTTTGAACTAAATAATAAATAATAAGGAAAGAAAAAAAAATAGTTTAATATAAATGGAAACACTCGCGTACCAGGCTCGGGAGTTTTGACGGGACGTGGATGGTTTGGCGAAGTGTTAACTGCAGTGTTAGTCTAATGTGTCTCAGTGTTATCAAATTACATCCGACATACTAAGTGGTCGATGCTGGCATCTCATTTGACATTTTTAAATCTTTGATCGACAATATTGAAATGATGTTGAAGCTGTTTATCAAGATACAAATATTCAGGTTGCAACACATCGGTCAAGTCCCCGGTCTGACAAATAAAACACCCTTTTTTGCAAATTTCGACTTTATTCATCAGCATATTGTCCTTAAAGAGCAATATAATCATTCCAACGCCTTTCTTACATTTCTACACCTTTTTTACAGAACGATTTCTCTTTTCCTGTAAAATATCCTTCAGTTTCGGCAATTACCTCGTCATTGGAGAAAAATGTTTTTCCAGCGATCACTTTTTTGAGGTTTGGGAACAGAAAATAGTCGCTGGAGGACAGATCTGGAGAATACGGTGGATGAGGCGTATATCGGCCTATCGATAACCATTTGTGTTTTAAGTCGGCATTACTATCTTTGTGGTGTCGACGCTGTCGCTATCGATAGTCACCTGGATGGGTAACCGTAATATAGTAAACCCTACAAACCAAGTCATGGGTCAACCCGGCCTGAAGAGCAAACATCTGACATCTGACAAAAGCTTCGTATCAATTTACTTGTTAATTTAAATATTATAGCGTTATTTGTTTTCAGTAAATTTTGTCGGCCATT
This sequence comes from Cosmopolites sordidus, assembly GCA_031761425.1. Classification (NCBI taxonomy): domain Eukaryota; kingdom Metazoa; phylum Arthropoda; class Insecta; order Coleoptera; family Curculionidae; genus Cosmopolites; species Cosmopolites sordidus. Next base: position 784,015 of record JARFXV010000810.1, read on the forward strand.
TTTTAAAATAGATACTAAGCAAATAGATATTAAGATAGATATTAAGAAAAAAATTTTCATTTAATTTTGTCTAAAAACGAAGTTTTTGTTACTAATGCATTGCAAATGTTAGGAAATTGTTAAGGGCTATGTTAAAAAAAATATATTTACATGTGGTACCACGACTTTAGTCTTGATAGAGAAGCAGTTGAAGATGAACTTCGTTCAGCAATACCTTCTACGTCAATCAGTAAAGAAAACTTTACCAAAATCAATGATCCGGTACTGAGTACTCGTTAGAAAATGGCACTGCAAAAGATGCAGATTTATGGCAAAACATAAATCATTATCACTAGCACACCGTAATAATTATTCGTCAATTATTCGCTAAAAATCAAACAAATACCATTCCTGTAGCACCATATTTCCCAGATATGACACCGTTTTATTTTGTCTTGCCCCCCTCGATTGAAGAAAAGAAGTGAACGCCGTTTTGAGTCCATAAAAGCCATTCAACGCCGGCCGCCTTGAACAAAATACTTGAAGTCGATAATGAATACTGTTCAGAAGAAAAATGGAATAACTATATTGCAGGTAGAGGTGAATACTTTGGAAAAAACAACATACATTTGGATGAATAAATAAATATTTTGTGTTTTATTTAAAAAGTCTTGAACCATAAAATAAGATTGTTCTTTTGCCTACAGTATTTTCTTATTCTATATAGAACGATAACTGTTTAGAACGTTCTTAAATGAACTTCTTAAATATGTCCATTCCCTAAAGCAGGTCTACCTTTTAAGCCTCGCCTAGATTGTAAAGCGAGTAAAATCTCTGAATATTTAATAGACTTTAGACGTTTTAAACGCAGGTGTTTTTCTCAGCAAACAGAATTAATATTTGATAATGTCCTAAGTGAAGCCAGCATCGCATCAAAAAAAAAAAAGAAGTTTAAATAGCTGTAAAAATACTTTGAAAGCATATTTCGTTGTGATAATAAAAGTTTGTTGGGAAAATTCTAATTAAAATTAATTTTTATACCTTAAAAATTTACATCTCGATGAATATGTAAAAACTGTATATTGCTTTGTATGGTTTTTCTTGCCAACAATATCTAAAGTTGAAAATGTGCGTTAATAATGTTATTTAATACACAGTGTGCTGTAATAAAGGGCAGAGGAGAAACGCGTACAGTTGAACCGCCGAAAGATTATCGGTGCGTCATCAATTTTATCATATGATTTAAATCAAAAATTATTATTCAATTAGTGCTAAGTTTTATATTTACGTGTATGTTTATGATTTCAATCCGCGATACATTTATTTGTTTATATTTATAACATGAAATTATAAAACGTCCTGTTTTAATTCGATGTAACATATAATTTTGAGTGTGTCGTGAAATTGTAAAGTTTTATGTCATATATCGAACGGAGAATTTTGTAGGTTAAAATTGTACGGATAATTTGAAGGTATCAGGAAATTTTAGGAAAATAGCTAACGAATTAAATTATTTTGTTTGGTATATATTGGTCAAAATCATTACTTTATCTACTCTATAAACATTGTTGTTGAGACCCATTTTTATCAGTTCGGTGTTGGACTCGTGGCGTACAGATGTGCTTTGCAGTTTGTCATGGCAGTAGGCAAAAGTGTTGTTAGTGGTCCATGGTGGGACGAACTAATCTGACCGGACGCGAATACTTTAGAAACAATAGCGTTCGGATCGGTGCGTGAAATCCGGTGAGACTCCAGCTAGTAAGCGACGCCGTGACACTTTGTCCTAACCCAAAGAATGAGTTCAATTCCTACGCCGGAGAGGAACGTCCGGCTAAGATCATTATCAGCATCAAGTCATTCCACCATCGGTTCATCTAAAGAAAAATATAAGCACTTCAACCGCAATAAAAATATCGAATAAGAAGGCGAGAAGACCACCATCTCCGTCTTCAAGCACAACAGACAACGATGACCGCCCTAGTCACAACGAAGGCATTTGCCACGAAAGTGTCATGTATAATTCCACTGAATCTGGTCCTAGCGGGTCAGGTTCGGAGCTGAAAGTCAAATCGAAGTCGCAAGACTTCAAAAATATGTCGATTAATCTGCTCAGGTCTCTACTAACAATAACCAAGATAGCCAATAACCATATGAAAAAGAACGGCATCTGCATATTAAACCAGCCGTGATAACATTGATTGTAAAACAAGGAACAAAAGCAAGGGCCGTAAGGTCAGCTTAATCCACAGGCAAGCAGTAGTAGCGGTAGTATCCATTATTATATAATGAAAATGTTACTGAGCTATGGGAATATACGGGTCTTTAAACAGTTGCATTACGCATTTATTACAAACATATCATACATTTATTACAAACATATCATATAATTATATAAACATATTGTACAAGGTATTTCAAACATCCATTTTACTTCCTTCGGGTAAGTCTGTTGTTTTGGTCTTTCCACGGGGTCTGGTTGTTCCAGGAGAATATATAACCGGATTATGTTATTTTCTATTCTTAATAGAATACACAGCTTCCTTCATATTTTTAATGCTGCTGGAACTCTAAAAAATATATATTACGATATGATAATGCAAAATAAGTCAAAAGTAATTAAATTAAGTATTCTTTACTTCTTGAAAGAAGTAAAGTAAAGTAAAGAAGTAAAGATGATAATAATTAAAACACTTGGTATTTGTTTCACAATATATTCAAGATATTCTCTAACATGTTTCGGCCTCGCGACCATTCTCAAAGAGAGTTATGTATAAACTAAACTAAAGTTTCAAAGTGCTGTCTAATGGAAGTCGGTTTTTTCATCTCGTTAAATTTATTACACTATCAATAATTGGAGTATTTCCGAAGTCTAGCTGGGTGTTTGTTAGGTTTTTGCCGTCGTATATGGCTTTTTTAATTTCGAAAATTTCCAGGTAATTTAACAGCCTGCTTTTATTACAGCTATGTATTAATTTGGTATTATTAATGTTAAAAAAATGGTTCTGGTCTATACAATGTTCGGCAAAGCCCGTCTTTCTCTGATTGTGTAAAATTGAATATTTATGTTCTTTTAGCCTATCATTGAGCGATCGGCCCGTTTGGCCTATATAAATAGCGTCACACATATTACATTTAATTTCGTATACTCCAGATTTGTCACAAAATTTTACTCTTTCTTTGTTATTGTTTAACATCGATGCAAGATTATTCTTATTAACAGAGATAATATTAATATTTTCGTTCTTTAACTGATTTGTGATTCTTGAACTTAATTTGTGAATATAGTTTATAGCATGCCAATTTTTAGAATCTTTTTCTTATTATTATTCTCTATTATATTTCTTATTATCGATTTCAACTCGCCCAAAGCAATCAAAAATACAATAGAACTAACAACAAAATTAAAAAACATACAGATACCTCCCAATGCAAAGTTAGTTTCGTTCGATATAAAAAGCCTTTTTCCCTCCATTCCGGTACAAGATCTTAAAAATATCCTCACTGAAAGAATTCATGAATGCAATCTTGAAATCGTACACAAAAATGCTCTCATAGAAGCTATCAATGTATGTACCGAACAAAATTATTTTCTGTTCAATTCAAAATTTTACCAACAAACGAATGGATTACCAATGGGAAGCCCCCTGAGCCCCCTCCTGGCAGAAATTTATCTGGCTAATTTTGAAAACAATTTATTTAGCGACACTAATTATACAAGACACATACATTTTTGGGCCAGGTATGTCGATGATATTATTTGCATATGGACCGGTACAGAAAGACTATTGGGTCAATTTCTTGAATATTTAAACAGTGTAAACTCAAAAATCCAGTTCACAATAGAAACAGAGACGGATAATTCATTAAATTTCTTAGATTTAAAAATAATAAGAACACCGAATAAATTAGAATTCGAAATATTTAGAAAACCCACGTATACCGATACAATTATTCACGCAAGTTCAAATCAGTCATGGAATGTAAAAATGTCCACTTTTCATAGTATGACCCACAGACTTCTAACGATTCCACTTAAAAAAGACAGCTATGAAAAAGAACTTAATATTATCAAAAATATCGCAAGGAATAATGGATATCAGCCAAGCATCATAAATAAAATGATAAAAAACAAGATTAAGAAAAACAACACCAAACATTTTTATGCCGCAACACCCGAAAAAGATTCTAAAAATTGGCATGCTATAAACTATATTCATAAATTAAGTTCAAGAATCACAAATCAGTTAAAGAACGAAAATATTAATATTATCTCTGTTAATAAGAATAATCTTGCATCGATGTTAAACAATAACAAAGAAAGAGCAAAATTTTGTGACAAATCTGGAGTATACGAAATTAAATGTAATATGTGTGACGCTATTTATATAGGCCAAACGGGCCGATCGCTCAATGATAGGCTAAAAGAACATAAATATTCAATTTTACACAATCAGAGAAAGACGGGCTTTGCCGAACATTGTATAGACCAGAACCATTTTTTTAACATTAATAATACCAAATTAATACATAGCTGCAATAAAAGCAGGCTGTTAAATTACCTGGAAATTTTCGAAATTAAAAAAGCCATATACGACGGCAAAAACCTAACAAACACCCAGCTAGACTTCGGAAATACTCCAATTATTGATAGTGTAATAAATTTAACGAGATGAAAAAACCGACTTCCATTAAACAGCACTTTGAAACTTTAGTTTAGTTTATACATAACTCTCTTTGAGAATGGTCGCGAGGCCGAAACATGTTAGAGAATATCTTGAATATATTGTGAAACAAATACCAAGTATTTTAATTATTATCATTGTTACTATGTTTCACCAAGAGCCAACCGCGCAATCAATCAAAACTATTGTTAAAGAAGTAAAGGTTAAAAGAAGCTTTAAAAGCCCCCCATTCCTTATTTCCATTTCGAAATACTCATAAATATTGAGTACAAATTGTTGGGTTTGCGATTTCAGTGTTTTGCCCGACATTATCTAAAATCACACAAAAGTTAAATCAAATATAGATACCTTAAAAGTTCGCACTTCTATATTTCCGTTATTATTTTGAAACGGTTGTTCACGTAATTGTTTATTTTTCAGTATGTTTTAAAATTAGCCAATATAAATTCCATTTTTATTAAACGTTTGTAATAAAATGTTTCTGGTTTGGTTAGAATTATTGAAGGTAATAAATTTTTTCAATATTTATAAATACTTACCGGTAACAAAATAATCAATAGCAGTAGGACTTATAAGAACTTATCTTACAATAAAACTGGACTTTAGAGCACAATATTTCACTAAAAAACATAATAATAAAACAAGTTAAATGACAATAAATCATTCCCTCTCGCTCGATAACATAAGAACATATATTCTATGATATAGGCCTAAATTCATGACGTACGGGAAATTTTTCAGTGGTTCCACTGTACCTTCACTGTATTAATAGCGTCACATGTACAAAAATATTGATTGTATTGTGATAGCTCAGCGGTTATTTCGTCATCAATTCAGGATTAACCGTAATGGCCAGGTATCATTAGATCTAGCAATCAAAACACTGGCAAAACACCACCTTGAAGAAACTAGGTGAGTATGGAGAACAACAGAAATGAGTACAGACACCTAACAATATAATGAGTATCTTGTAAACAAGAACCTGTGTTGGGTTAGTAATGCTTATTTACATATTGATCATTTTTGTAGTGTTTACAATGTTTACGTTCAGATTTGCTTTGATTTGTTAGTCAAGTTAATTCTAATTGAAAATGTTGGTCAATTTGTATTTATGTCATATAATGCCTTTTTAGTTTAAAGGGGGCAAGAACGCTGTCAAACGAAAAAATAAAGCTATAATAGCTGAAGAACCCCACACCATCATACTTGAGATAGCAGATAAGTTAATTAGTATAATTAATAGATTAACCAATCAACTATTTTTGACCATCTGAAAAATATATGGGTGGGGCTGCCGATACGATGTGGGTCCATGGCAAATATTCGTGTAATTCGATCTGTTCGTGTAATTTTTTGTTGAAAAAATATTCTGACGTTCCTTTTCTGAAGCAAATGCTAACTGATGATGAAAAGGAGTTAGATCACAATAACGTGCCATGAAAAAATCAAGGGGGTTGCCAGGGTCAAGATCGGTCTTTATCCAAAAAAAAATGCTTTGATCGTTACTGTGCACATTTGGATCAGTTGAAAGCAACAGATAGAAGAAAAACGATCAGTACTACTAAACAGGAAAGGCGCCATGTGACAATGTACGGCCATACGTTAAATGGTATTACAATAAGAGCACAGGATTTGAATTGCGCGCTATTTTGGCTGTAATGATTCGATAGGTCTATATTGTGACAGGCGGAATATATAACGGAAAAGAAAGAATAGAGAAAGTACATGTTTGTAATATGTTTAATTTCACAGTGCTTGTAGGTATACAATATTTTTTGTTGTTCCTTTGTCTGTGCAGATATAGATATTGTCTGGTTTGCCGACTCAAGAACACGCAAAATATCCATGTGAAAAGCAATCTGTGTCTATATCTAAACCATACAATTCTAAAGATTGATCCTGAGCTTTGTTGATGGTGATTTCAAACGACAATCGAATTGGGAATTGAAATGGTATATCCCTTGAAATTATAGGAATGCGAGGAATGATGACATCTTCACCTTTGAAAGGTTCTGTCAATATTGTTACTTTTACAGTGTTATTCATGAATTTTTTTACTGCAAGCCGCGTGCCATTGCAAAGCTTTGGTTGGATGATATTTCTAAACATGATAATTGGCACTATTTTCAATTGCAGTACGAGCGGTGGCATCCCTGGCAGATCGAGTGTATTCAAAAATTCTGTTGAATAATTAACCGCTTCGTTTGCTTCCACAACAGTGTCGATGAACTTATAAGTGACTACACTCACGAAATGAAAGTTATGGTAAACAACACAGCTTATTTCCAGCGCAGTGTTACACAAAATTATTAAATGAAAATGAAAATAAATCAAAATCAATGAAAATTCAATTTATCAATGTAATCAATGCAAGTGACAGCAGTTACCAAGAAGCACGCTGTCCAGCAGGAGCAATGTTTAGAATAGCGTGTGTTGCTGTTAGGTTAAAAAAATGGCGCTCCCATTGCCGTAAAATATTTGGTATAATGTATGTTGTTTTTACGCCCAACAGATGGCATTGCTTTTCAAATAAAGCATGTTTTTCACCTGACATAGATATGATATCAATATAATAGGTATATAGAAATACGCGCGTATTCGAATGCAAGGCTGTGTCAAAATTTCAAAGCCGTCGATGAAGAACTTTCGAAGATTTATTGACATAGGTTCAAATTTTGCGCTCTTATTGTAACACCCTTTATAACTGTTGAGCTTTAATGTGGATGTTTTGTACCCTATCCACCTTACTCACCGTACATTGAATCCTCAAACTACCAGTTATTACACTCCTCCAAAATTGTATAATAGGGTTTTTGAATAAAAAATAAATATCGATTTTTTTACTTTGTTTTAAAACTTTATCATAAATAATATTGATAATCGATGCAAAATCCTTATTTTTTCTTACAATTAATTATTATCACTGTGTATTTTCCTTGCTTGGATGTCGTAACCCGTTGCCGTCTCCAGAAGATACAAAATTCTTGTTGTCGTTTTGTATGTGGTTTACGCAAGTATGATCATGTTTCGGGTAAAATAGCTGATTTGGGGTGGTTAAGGATGGACTCTTTATTTAGTTATAGCTTACTGTCGAGTATTGAACGTTTAATGATTACGTTTTCTCCACTTAGGAGTAGATTGGGTTTTCGCCGAATTATTCATGATTCTTACCTTCGTCACAGTGCCCTTCTTGTGGTGCCACGTTATAACACAGCCATGTTTTATCGTTCTTTCAGCTACAATGCTGTTAAACTGTTTAACTCTCTAAGTAGAGATTTGAGATGTCACTTAATGTTCTACAGAAAGCATATCAGATTTAAATTTAGGGAATATCTGCTATCAGCGCAGAGATAGAGCCTTGTATGTTATTTTATGATTACCTTCTTTTTTTTTTTTATTAATGAATTTTTTTCCTTGTTATTTGTTATCTGTTGTTACTTGTTTTGTTTCTATGTTTTAGTTTCGTATATAGGTTGTTATTATTTGTATTTTTTGCCTACAGAATATTAGTTTATGTTTATATACATTATGTAAGTCAGTATTATGTATTGTAATTGGTTTTTGGATACGGATTGAGTATGAGTGACTCGTTGGGCTAGACTTCGCCCTATCCTTTAACATTTGATTGAGTAATAAAGACATTTATTATTATTATTATTATTATTATTATTATTATTATTATTATTAATTATGAATGAATTAAAATTTATTAAATTAAAAAAAATTACGCCCCGCGGCATGGTTGCCATGGTTGTGACGTTATTATGGTAAAATGTTTTCACGTCACTATTGTTAACGGTTTCTACCTGTATATATTCTGTCAAAATTATTGTTGGTTAAGGGAAAAATCAAATATTGTTGGTTGATATAATGCTACAGCAATGATAGTGAAACAATGTTTTTGAATGCAATGTTAAATATGCATAATAAAACTTTCCCCAACGAGGATATAATGGATAATATATTACAGTAGATTATAATATGTAAACTATATTAATAATCAATTCAGAATTAAAATAACCACTACACAAAATTATATACATATTTGTTTTTATAATACTTTTATTATTTTCATTGAATTTTGCAATATTTTTAAAACCACGCCGATTCTTCAAACCACCACACTAAACTCTATTAAGAATATTTTCAAAAAAATCTACCCATACTACATTATTGCTTTAATTAAGATTCTCAGTATTTTTAAAACGGTGGTGATTTTTGTTTTAGAAATCACCACATAAATATTGCTAATATAAATAAATCCAGCTGCTAACTATGTATAATCTATGACCAGCCAGAAATTTCCCAAATAAAAGAGGGCACCTATCCCATTTTTTTTTGTGGAAATTTTTTAGTCACACAATGAGATTATCCTGTAAAACTTTCATAACAATAAGATTTTTCATATACGATTACCTTCCAAATTGGTAGGCGAATTTTGTTCTTATCTATTCGCAGTTTTTTGAATATAATTATTCGTATCCTATAAAATAGACGATACTGTAGAGCTTTCTTATTGTTACCACCCTCGGATGTGTTGCTACATGTAGATTCTTTGAGGACACGCAGGAATATTCCTTTTTATAAATTTGTCACGTTAATTTGTTTTCCCTACATGCATTAAATAATATAAATCAAAGTTATAGAAACGAATGCAAAAAACAAAAATAACCCTATTGTAATTTCAATATTTCATTCTCAACTTAGCTTTCAGTTTCTATATCTCTATATAAAGATATATGAGAATAACGTCGAAAACAACACCGAAAGCATATATAACAATTAAAAACAAGTGTATTTTCAAATCGCTGAATGACTAAGATCGATAAATTGTTTTATTTGTCCGGGACTCCGATTCTTTTCGAACGTCTTTTCGGAAGGGCCGCGAAAAAACATTCGACTTCCGAAATGTTCCGAGCCAACCCGATATTGTCGTTCGTGGTGGGGAAATCCATTTTCTTTTGTCAACTCTAGGATAATATAAGTTTAATAACGGTGAAGCTCTCTAAAGCTCTGGAGGGATTAGGAAATGCCGAAAGGTCTTAATCCCGATGAAAGAAAAATCCGAACCTACACCTCCGTGCGGTGGAGAGCGGGAAACACCTTAGGGTGGCAAACGTAGGTAGGGACCGAGTAACTGTCGGTATAAACAGTTCACTCTTGCTAAGAGAGGAAGAGCTAGCAAGAGCTGGGGCACCCACTTGCCCCTAGGGCGAGAAATCGTCCTTAAAGGCGGAGGAACCAGAAATTGGTCAACGGCAGGAGGCTGGAGTGGCAACGGGAAACCGCTACAGTAAAGATCTACGGATATCCCTAGTAAATCTACCATGGAATGGCTAATCTCAAGATGAAATGTTCCGGAGTAAGAAGTCCTCCGATCGGATCTCCGGGGAGGACGGTTTTGAGAGTTACCAATAAAGACATAAACAGGGAAACAACTAACTTATTCAGAACACAACTTAGAATAGGAACCTGGAATGTGCAAAGTATGTATCAAGCAGGGAAAACTCACAATAGCATACAGGAAATGGAAAGGCTACATATAGACATTCTGACATGCACTGAGGCAAGATGGCCAGGAACAGGGCAATGTCAAGTGGGAGACTATAATATATATTATGCGGGCGAAGATGGTACACACCATCGAAACGGTACAGCGATAATAACGCATAACCGAATAGCAAATACACTGCTAGGATATTTACCCATCTCAGACAGAGTGGCAATAATGAAGATCAGAGCCGTACCATACAATCTGAACATAATAGCCGCATACGCACCAACAACTCAAAGTACAGAGGAAGAAAATGAGCTTTTCTATGAACACCTCAAGAAGGCACTCCAGAATACAAAAAACAAAGAAGTCACCATTGTAATGGGTGACTTCAACGCAAAAATAGGACAAGGAGCGGACGGCGATGTGATTGGTAAATTTGGTCTGGGTCACCGAAATGAAAGAGGAGAAAGATTGGCTCAGTTCTGTAAAGAAAATAGATTGTCGGTCATGAACACATACTTCCAACTACCCTCCCGAAGGCTGTATACATGGCAAGCTCCAGGTGAAAGGAATATTAGAAACCAAATTGACTTCATAATGGTCAACAAAAGATTCCAAAACTCGATAACATCCGCAAAAACGTACCCAGGAGCTGACATCGCCTCGGATCATAATCTACTACTAGCAAGGGTCAAACTGAGACTCAAGAGAGCGACCAATCAACCACAGAGACCCAGGCGCCCAGACATGAATCTATTGAAAGATACAACAATTATCGAAAGGGTGAAACAAGAAATAAACAACAACTTAGCTACACTTCAAGTATGTCCAGCCGAAACAATAAACAACAAATGGGAAAGCATAAAAAGTATAATAACAACAACAATAAACAACAATTTAAAGTCTCAGAACAACAGAACAAAGAACAAAAAATGGATGAATAACGAAATCTTGGAGCTAATGGCAGAGAGACGGAAACTAAAAAACAGAGATGAACTGGAATACAAAAAACTGAATATAACAATCAAGGAAAGAATAAAAGAAGCAAAGTCAGAGTACCTGCATGAACAATGCACCGAGATAGAAAACTTAGGCGCAAAGCATGATACACTGAACATGCACAAGAAAATCAAAGAAGCAGCTGGCGTATTCAAAAGTAATGGGAGAACGCTACTTGCAGACAAGCAAGGCAACATAGTCTGGGATCCCACAACTCGTTTAAAAACATGGGAAACCTATATAGAAATACTTTTTGAGGACACAAGTAGAGGGGATATAGCAACGAACAACGACATAACTGGGCCTTATATCACTCGAGAAGAAGTGATCACAGCCATAAAGCGACTAAAGAATGGAAAGTCCCCTGGTCCGGATAACACCTATATAGAAGTTATAAAACTTATAGACGAAGAACATCTAGACACAATAATACAATTGTTTAACCAAATAATCCCAGAGGAATGGTTAACCTCGACGTGTATACCTATTCCTAAGAGTACACGGGCAAAAAAATGTGACGAACATCGCTTAATCAGTATAATGAGCCATTTCCTAAAGATCTTTCTGAAAATAATACATGAAAGGGTATATAGGAAAATTGAGGAACACATAGGAAACACTCAATTCGGCTTCAGGAGCGGTTTTGGTACAAGGGAAGCCTTGTTCAGTATACAGGTACTCATACAAAGAGCAAGAGATGTGAACACGGACGTATACGCATGTTTTATTGACTTTTCGAAAGCATTCGATAAGGTCAAACACGATAAACTGTTAAGTATCCTAGAAAGAATCGGAATAGATGGACCTGAAAGGCGTATAATAGCCAACTTGTACTGGCGCCAAAATGCAACGATCAGAACAGGAAACCTAACTTCGTCTCAAATAAACATCCAAAAAGGAGTTAGACAGGGGTGCATTCTGTCACCCATGCTGTTTAACATATATTCAGAGGAACTGTTCAAGGAGGCACTCGAGGGAACAGACGAGGGACTAATTATTAACGGAGTAAACATCAATAACATCCGCTACGCCGATGATTCTACACTACTAGCAAAGACTGCAGAAGAACTGCAAATACTAATCAATAGAATAGCAGAAAAGGGCAAAGAATACGATCTAAGTCTCAATATAGAGAAAACAAAAGTTATGATTATCAGCAAACAGAACATAATCGCTGATTTCTACTTGCATGACAGGAAACTAGAGCAGGTACAAAACATTACATATCTGGGATGCAACCTGAACGCAGATTGGGACCACGCTAGAGAAATAAAAATCAGAATTGAAAAAGCACGAAATGTATTTAACAGAATGAGAGGTGTATTATGCAATCTAAAACTAAACATCAGACTACGAATTAGGACTCTCCGATGCTATGTTTTCTCAATATTATACTATGGGGTGGAGGCATGGACCTTGACAGAGAACACTGTAAAACGACTTGAAGCATTTGAATTCTGGTGCTACCGCCGTATACTTCGAATCTCCTGGACACACCACGTTACCAATGAAAAGGTTCTGGAGCGGCTGAACAAGAGAAGAGAAGTAATTGTCACCGTAAAGAAACGAAAAGCATCTTATTTTGGACATGGAATGAGGAAAATACTCTTTACTACAAGTTATACTACAAGGAAAAGTAGAGGGAATGAGAGGACCTGGTCGAAGAAGGATATCATGGCTGAAGAACTTGAGGCAATGGACAGGAATGACATCAACCGAACTATTTAGATCAGCGGCCAACAGGATTAGATGGGCCATGGTAATTGCCAACGTCCAATGAGGATATGGTACCCCCAAGAAGAAAAACGGTGAATCATTCAAGTCTAGCTGGTCATTTAACAAAATTTTTTCTTTTGTTGAATTCTACGTTGAATTTATTCTCATTATGGAATAAAATTATCATTGATAGTATGCTTTTCTAACATTAAGTTGTTAGTATAATGAGAATTATTTTGTTGTTTAGTATAACTTCTTTTATGTTCTCTTCTTCAACTGTGAATTTAATGTTTTTATGTAAAGAATTTATGTGAGTTAAGAATTGATTTAATTCTCTATCAGAACCTGAAAAACAAATTAGAATGTCATCCACGTATCTGTACCAGTAAAGTGGTGATCTAAACAACTGATCTTATTTATCTTTTTTTAAACTTAACTTAAATACATAATAGTATTAACTTTTTAGACTTAACTATTACTAGAAAAGACATTAAACATGATTTTGTAATTTTTCATAAACAATCACATACAGATTTAGTTATACACAATAAATCTTGCCACCCTTACTCACAAAAGATGGCAGCATTGAACTCTTTTATACATAGATTATTAAATATCCCCATGTCAATGGATAATTATAATAAAAATAAATATATAAAAAATTGAATGTCATCAAACAGATCGCAGTAAATAACGGATACGACCCAAACATTATAAATAAAATAATTAATAAAAATAGTTATAATAAAGCCATTATTTAAATATATCCGTTAAGCATCAAACATGCTGCGTTCAAAACAATTACATATACGGAAAAAATTACCAAATTAGTGTCGACTAATAAAATTAGTGTCGAGTAAATATAAATATTGCTTTTAAAACAAACAATAGTCTAAAGCGCCTCATTAAAAACAATAAAAATCAAACAAATAAACTGTATAAATCAGGAGTTTATTTAATTGAGTGCGGGTCGTGTCCAAAAGTCAATGTTGGACAAATAGGAAGATCTTTCTCTACTAGGCTCAACGAACATAAAATAAGTTATACTAAACAACAAAATAATTCTCATTATGTTAACCATTTAATGTTAGAAAATCATTCTATCAATGATAATTTTATAATGTTTTTTATAATTTTATAATGTTGTTGTTGTTGAACAAAAGAAAAAATTTGTATATTTTGTTAAACGACCAACTAGACTTGAATTGAGACTTGACACCGTTATTAAACTTGTGTTGTCCTAGATGTTGACAAAAAAAAATGGATTTTTCCACTATCATGTTTTATGGTATTATTATGTCGATGGGTACTTTAGGTTGTAACTGCTTTTCTCACTGTTAGTTTAGTATAATCTGTATTTGAAAAATGCACTGTGTGTCGGAAACAATTGTCTACATACAATTTTAAATATAGTGGAAATTTTTAAATATTAATCTTTGCTTATTTATTTCAAATGAATGTCCATCAAATATCGGCTACCTCAGCTAAATTTAAGAAAAAATTTGTTCAAAACCCCAATTGGGAAATTTTCTAAAACCGAAGAAAAGGTGAACAACTTGTTGATATTAAAAAAAAAGTTATATACTCTTAACACTAGGCTAATAAATAGTAGACTAAATAAATCTGTACATACATTACATGCGTTTCTCTTTGCCGATATGTTGTATAGATGATCTCTTGAAACAAATCTCAGAGTCCTATGTGAGCTGCATTATATCTTGATTCGCTGCGCATTGAAAATATTCTGGATATAATAGGTACTATCAAATTAATTTGAAGTTTCTACACGATATTGGAATGAAACATACATTTATTACAATGAACTTCTTCAGGAATCTGTGTGTCGGCTCGTCATATGCACGGGCATGTTAATAACAGAATTGGTTGCTTTACACATAACTGTAACCCATTACCGAATTTTCTCCAAACGGAATTATTATTATAAAAAAAAAAGGCATACATTTAGTGAACGATGGTTTATTTCTGTTCAATAGTATAGAATATACATAAATCCTTCTTCGTCAACTGTTAATGGGTCCAAGGAACTTGCAGATCGTCGTGCGCTATGCTTTCCAAGTGAAAATGATTAAATGGGAACGGTTATCCGGCGGTGCAATACCGAAAGGTAGTTAACGAATGACTAATGGCTCCTTTGTTTTCGACTTCGCCTTATTTATCATTAGTTGACGCTTAAAGTTGCCCCGCCGCCACTTTATTGCTATTATTTTGACCGCGATCAGAATTACGCTTTCGGTTCAACTTTTATGATCTAGATAGGCGGGGGGTTAGGCATTTAGGTTGGCAGTTAACATGGCCATAAAAAACGGGGGGACCGTTGGTTTTATTGCATCGTTTAGGGGCTGACGTATAACGACCGTAAATAAATATCTATTCGGGAGGTGGGTTAATATAATCATTTGATTGTAAATACCACCGAGAATAGGGTGATTTAATTCCTGAAATTTAATGAATTCTGCCTTTGTTGTTAGCTTATCTTAAAGGTTCTAAGAATAAAAATAAGTATGATGGTTGGTTTCTTATATAAATTTCATTTTATTTAAGAGTTAATATATTTTTAAACTGCGATATAATCTCCTGCGTTATTAATAGTTTCGATTGATTGCTCGGTTGGCTAATTAAAGCACTTGGTATTTGTTTCATAATATTTTCAAGATATTCTCTGACATGTTTCGGCCTCGCGACACATTCACAAAGAGAGTTATGTATAAAAGAGAGTTATGTATGTTATGTATAAAGTTTATACACAATTCTCTGTGAGAATGGTCGCGAGGCTGAAATATGTTACATGTCATATTTTGAATATATTATGAAACAAGAGCTAGAAAACAAAGAAGTTTGTTCAGCTATCTTCCTTAATGTTGAACATGCTTTTTATTAAGTATGACGCGATGGGCTAAATTATATGCTGAATATGCTTCGTTCACAAAACTATTCTGAATTATTAGAGTCTTACATATCAGACAGATTCTTCAGAGTAAAGCTGGAAGAAATATACACAGAGTTAAAAGAAATTGTATCAGCAGTGCCACAAGAAAGCGTCCTAGGGGCTATGCTGTACCTGATCTACGCAAGTGATATTCTACAACTAGAACAATATACAATAGCCACATTTACAGACAATACGGCTGTCCTAGCGGTAGGTAAAGAGGCTGCAAATAAACTTCAAATATCAGTTAACCAAAGAAACAACTAGACCAAAAGATGGCGTATCAAACTGAACAAGGTCAAGTCTGTACACATCAGTTTTGCAAATAAAAGAGAACAACATAATCTAAAATTAATATAAATAATGCCCAAATCCCTTATGCAAACTCAGCAAAATACGTAGTTATCGTATTAGATGCAAAACTTTGCTGGAAGGTTTATGTTAAAACGAAAAGAGGAGAGCTCGATATAAGGTACAAGAAAATGTATTGGCTACTTGGTAGACACTCCAGTCTATCTACCTATAACAAAATACTATTGTATAAACAAATCCTTAAACCGGTGTGGACCTATGGCATACAGCTCTGGGGCTGTGGCACCAAGAGTAATAATCTAATCATCCAGAGATTCTAGAACAAAGTACTGAGGAACATCGTCAATGCGCCACGTTGACAGAAATAGTGATCCCCATCTAGGCCTTCAGATGGATACTGTTGACCAGACTATTACCAAATTCGCACAGAGTCACGAACAACGGATCCATCAACACGTGAACGTTGAGGCAATCTAGCTGCTCGACAAAATCAATCTAACAAGAAAACTCAAAAAAGCCTTTAGAGTTAGCTAAGTGAATGTGCTAGTGCACAACAGAGTATAGCGCGGTTGTGCGATACACATTATTTCAGTGTAAATAAGTTATTAGACTCTAAGATATTCTAATCAGTAAGGCCTTAGATTAAGTTTTCATTTTTTAGCAAAAATAATCGATTTACACATTTTGGTGGTTATGAGGATATGGAAAAGTTGGTTTCAGGATTTTAGAGTTACGCACGAGTACAACGTTCTACTCTAGTAGTGTACGATATTCTGAATCATTTAAGACAAAAATTCCAGTTACTGGAACTAATATAGCAATCGAAACAAATCAATCAGCATTTTTTTTTTAGCTGAAAAGCAAGAAAATTAAATTTAACATTTAAATGTTGTTTTTCAAACGACATCGCGTCTACAAGTGATTTTTCAAGTTATATTCACAGTAATATTCGTATATTATACTTCGTTTAAAGCTCAAAATATGATGCTTTAAAATAACCATACGAGGTCTGGCTATTAAATAACAAGACTGACGCTGCTATAGAAGAAGTACGCATGCGTCAAATGCCAACGACCAACAGCTGTTTACCTCTCGCTTCTGTAAACAAATCCGTATGACCGTAGCATTCGTTCGTATTAAGCTGGGTTCACATCAATACAAATTGTATGCGGGGTGTCTGGGCGGCAATGTAGACGCTCTGACATACAAAGTCACACACACACACACACACACACACATATTGTCGCCGCACACTACGCACACGCCAGTGGCGTCTCGTGGGTTTTTAAAGTGGGAAGGCGTAGAAGAAAATAGTGATGTTGATTTTTTTTTGCTTTCCCCTTTCTCCTTTTATTTTTGGAAATGAGTTAAAGGAAAGAAACTAAACAGAAATAAAATATGGTGTTTTGCGATAAAAAATTGCTTACTGTGATAAATGCTGGAGGGGAGCCGCCACTGACGCACACGAACCATCTCGTGTCTACCAGATAATTCAAACAAATTGTTCCAGTAAATGCAATACACACGCAACATTTTATTGGTGTGGGCCCAGCTTTAGAGTTTTTTTTTGTTTCGCCGGAAATAATATTAAGTGTACCAGTAGAGCAAGGAATTGGGAAATTTCACCTGAAACTTGGAAAAACCGTTACTGAAACTTATAATTTATCAATGAATAACAATAAATGTTTCACGTGCACGTGTTTTTGAATGGTTTAAGCGTTTTTAAGATGGCCGAGAAGACGTTGACGATGATCCACGCCCGGATTGCCCTTCCACGTCAAAAACGAATGACAATATCGAAAAAATCGGTAATCTGGTTCGATCTGACCGTCGGTTAAGTATTCGTGCAATTGTTGAAACTGTAGGAATTGATAAAGAATGCGTTCGGCAAGTTTTTACATAACAGTTTTAACAAACAAAAAGTGTGTGTCAAAATGGTGCCTAAAATTTTCACGTTTGAACAACAAGAAGCTCTCAAAAATGTTGGTACTGACACTTCGAATGCCATTGAAAATGACCCAAACTTATTGAAAAGGATAATAACATGTGGAAAATCGTCGTTCAGTGTCAGTCCATGCTCTGGAAGAGCTCAAATTCACTAAAAAAGTCCTAATGAGCAAATCAAAACTTCAAAGCAATGATAATTGTTTTTTTTTCGATATTTACGGGATTTTGTACCTTCACTGAGTTCCTGAAGGCCAAAGTATTAATCACCATTACTACCTTTACGTTCTTGGTGAACTCCGTGAAATAATGAGGAAAAAACGACCCGAATTGTGGAAGGGCAAGTCATGGGTTCTCCACTAAGACAATGCGCCGGTTCATTCCACATTGTCTGTCAAGCAGTTTCTAGCCAAGTTCAGCATCCCAGTATAAGACCAGTTTCCGTCGGTTTCCTAACGTGAAATCTGCATTAAAAGGAACATGATATGGGTCCATTGAAGCCGTGAAAGAGAGCGTTCTGAAGGAGCTGACAAAAGAAGACTTCCAGCACTGTTTCGAACAATGAAAGATTCACACGGAGCGTTATAGGGAGATAGGAGGGGTATATATTGAAGGTGATAATAAGTAAACATGTATGAAATCAAAATAAAATATTCTACACCGTCAGTCTCCTTATGTAGTAATCACACTTCGTACAGCGGGAAAAATTATAATTCGTATAGGTTCTGACGGCGAGTTGGGGCCTGACATTGTATGTTTTTTCAACTAGACTTAATAGCTCCAGGTATTTATATATTGCAAACTTTACATCTATTTGTATAGTTGATAACCATTGATTCCGAATGGAACAACGCTTGTATATTCGTAACGAAATGACGGGCTTCGCTCCGACTTTGTATTCGAGTTTAATCAAGAATATCGGGTTAAACTCGAGACAGTTTCGCGTCGGTGCGTCACCAGAAGAGCTAATTAAGTCCTAAGTGCATAGTTTCATTGTCGAAGAACATAACAGTGTTGACGTTGCCATTGTTATGGCGTTTCGGAGCTTTAAATACAACTGTTCATTTTAGGCGACTAAGTTAGAGATTTGTACGTTACAATGGGTTATTTGTTTCAATTTTGGGAGTCGAGTGGTGGTTTAGAACCAGACTAATTTCTCCTGTAACTACACATAAGGAATTCATTGCTTTAGATACGACATAATATAATAGGTTTAGCGTTAGAAAGATGAAACAATCACCTTGTTAGTAAAATACAATTCTAAATTATTTCATTTAACTGAGGTAAAATAAGTACTGGATGGAAATTAATTTTAAATAAATAAGCAAATATTAATATCTAAAATTTCCCCTATAATTAAAATTGTATGTATAACAATTGTCTCGATACACAGTGCCTTTTTCAAATACAAACTATGTTAAACTTACAGTAAAAAAAGTAATTACAACCTAAACCATCTCTCGACCTAGTAATACCATAAAACATGATAGTGGGGAAATCCACTTTTTTATCAACGTCTAGGAGGGCAATATAAGTTTAATAACGGTGAACCATTCAAGTATAGCTGGTTATTTAGCAAAATATTGAAATTTTTCCTTATATTAATTTCTAAGCTCTCTAAAAGATTTAATTTTTGGATTCATTCTCATTATGTAACATTTTAAAA
Source organism: Cosmopolites sordidus (assembly GCA_031761425.1). Taxonomy (NCBI): domain Eukaryota; kingdom Metazoa; phylum Arthropoda; class Insecta; order Coleoptera; family Curculionidae; genus Cosmopolites; species Cosmopolites sordidus. Next base: position 803,757 of record JARFXV010000810.1, read on the forward strand.
TTATAATTGAAAGTATGCTTTTCCAACATTAAGTGGATAGGGTAATGATAATTATTTTGTTGTTTATTGTAACTTCTTTTATGTTCATTGAGACTAGATCTTCCTGTTTGTCCAACATAGACTTTTGGACACGACCCGCACTCAGTTGATGTTTATCGTTTTTTATTGTTTTTAATGAGGCGTTCAAGACTATTGTTTGTTTTAAAAGCAATATTTGTACCGTTTGTCTTGGATAAAGGTCTAGACACTAATTTGGTAACTTTTTCCGGATATGTAATTGTTTTTGTACGCTGCATTCTTGGTATTATTAACAGGATATATTAAATTAATAGTTTCATAATAACTTTTTTTTTATTAATTATTTTATTTATAATGTTTGGGTCGTATCCGTTATTTACTGGGATCTCTTTGATGGCATTCAATTCATTATTATAATTATCTATTGATATAATAATATTTTTTAAAAAAGGAATAAAACAATTTTTGACTTTGTTATTTATCACTTTTATTTTTAAACAAAATTTGTGTGACTATAGTTTCGTAAAACGATTTCACATTCTCAAACACTACTATAAAACTAAGGTTTTACAACTGTTTATATATTGTATGTACCTAATTTTATACTTTTATTGGGGTTAATTTTTTTACAATATTTTAAATAGTAGAGAATTTCGGAGTTCCGTCTGATCGTTTAATAGCTGTCTAGACGGATCTTTATTAAATTTATAAATTTCAATAGCTTCTAAAATGTTTAATTTTTTGCTTTTGGTCGCTGTATGTAAAATTTTAAATTTGTAATCTTGGGAAATATATGTCCGGTATCTATAAAATGGTTCGCAAAATTAGAGTGTTGTTTCTTTAATATGTATGCAGATTCTTTGTATCTGGTGTGAAAATTTCTGCCGGTTTGTCCAACATAGCAGCTACTACACTCGTTGCAACTTGACAATACTCCAGATTTTGTATTTGCGGATGTTTTATCTTTGGCATTAAAAATGAATTTGCTCATTGACTGGGTGGTTTTAAACACTATTTACAAATTATGTTTCCTCAAAGAACGAGCTATTTGTTCTGAAATTGGGCCGAAATATGAAATTTTACAGTACTTTTTATCATTTGTTTGTTTATATTGCTTTTTTAAATAATGAATTATCACAAAGTAACGGACAAATCAATCAATAATAATGATATTTAATAATCTATGTATAAATGAATGCCCTATAAATGTACATAATGAGTACCATATAAATGTGCTGCCAACTTTTGTAAATAAGGATGACAAAAATTTTACAATTTATTTTATTATTTCGAAATAAGTTTATGACAGTCGAAGGCCGCTATTTGTATATATTTTTATGTTTATATTTTACAATTTATTTATTATTCCGAACTAGTTTTAAGAAGGTCCATGACAGCTATTCAACCGTCTGGAACCCTTAGTTATTTTAGAAGTCTACAATATTCTGTCTGGAAAATCCCAATTATATTCCTTTCGGATAATAGATCATCTGCTAAGGTCTAAGCTGATATCATATACTTCGATAGATGTGATGGGAAGCCGATAATTTTGGGATTTTTTCTTATGGTTGAGGACAGTGGTAAAGGCCAGGCAAAGAAGGCCTTCAGTTCAGTTTATTTCAGTTCATACTTCACTTCAGTCATTTTAACGGTCAAGTCAAGATTGATACCGCGAATAGTCGACAACAGTCTATTGTGTTCGGTAATCACTCTTCAATCTAATTTTTAAGTTCCAACTATAAAAGTTTTCTCCCATATAAATCATATAAATAAACTGTGTAATATCTCCTGTGTATGCGTATTCTTGTATTCCCACAACTCTTGCTCTTCTTCAACTATGAATTTAATGTTCTTATGTAAATAATTTATGTAAGTTAAGAATTGATTTAATTATCTATCAGAATCTGTAAAACAAATTAGATTGTTATCAATATATCTGTACCAGTAAAGTGATGATTTAAACAACTGATGTTGATTTATCTTATTTTCTAAGTCGTCCATAAGAAAACGTTGACAAAAAAGCGGGCTTCCCACTATCATGTTTTATGGTATTATTAGGTCGATGGACAGTTTAGACGATGTCGATGGACAACATAGTTTGTATTTGAAAAAAGGCACTGTCAGTCGAAACAATTGTTATACATACAATTTTAAATATTAATTTTTGCTTATTTACACATTTAATGACTTTCCATCAAGTATTGGCTACCTCAGGTAAATTTATTATTGAAGCTTCAATAAGTAGTTAGCAGTATATTATTTTATATTACTATTAAGAAGTAAGATTTGAACATAATATAACTGTTATTTAAACAAGTCTTCCGAATCAGATCTTTATCCAAAATACACGTATCTGAAAACTAAGTCAAGTCAAGTGAGTCAGCAAAGAAATGACAACAATAAGGTTTGAATATATGACTACTTAAAGATAGAAAAATTCAATATATCAAAATATACAACGTTTATCTTAAAATGATACGTAGTGAATTAACCCAAAGACTAAGCAATATCGAGTTTGATATTTAGGACCAATAAGTAGGCAACAAATTTCCAACATCATTAACTAGTTCATAACGCCAAGGATAAAATTGGAAAATCTCTTATCTAAAAAGAAAACCAACAAAATTAAACTTACTTATTATAAATTACACCAAACACCAATTTTTAAAGAGATTTGTCAACCGTATAAATTGCAATTTTACTAGTGAAGAATTCCAAGTTACTTCACAGAGGTTTCCAATATAATATAAAGCCCAAAAATAATGAACGTAATAGAGAACACCTAGGAGTGGAGTGCGAACTCGTTCTATGAAATTCAGATACATCACAAAAACACCTGGTGGCTCACAGAATCAAAAGTCTTTTATTTGAAAAATTAGGACAAAAATCAGATCGATGAATACCATATAACGGAAATGATTAATGAGATAATCAAATAAAACTACACTATAATGACAAGAGCGGATAAGGGTAAGTCCATTGTTGCGATGTCTAGAGATAATTATATACCAAAAACTAATCTTTTTTTAAAATCAGGGACATTTAACAAAATTAATTCTGATCCTACGAATACCTTTCAAAAAAGAATAAAACAAATAATAAAATATTCGTCTATTTTTAACGATTACGAGAAACAACAATTAATAATGATGAATTCTCAGGCACCAAAATTATACTCGCTTTGAAAATTACACAAATATAACTACCCAATTAGACCAGTAGTTTTATTTGTTACTGCTCTTTCAGTCAAATTATCAAATAAGCTCATTAAACTCATTTTACAATATACGAATTTTAAATCAAAATATTCCATTCGAAATACCTGCGATCTTATCAAGAAAATGAAAGATATTAATTTACTCGAAAAATCCCCAATTTATTCCCCAGTATACCACAAACGAAGTAATAGAATTAGTTGACAAATTACTTCTCAAAAATAAAACTAATTCAATAGTAAAATAAGAAAATTTAGAGCTGCTGTTAATTACGTTGGATCAGAATTATTTTGAATTTGATAATTCATTTTATGTTTCGAATGACGGTTTGATAATAGAGAACCTTTTAAGTCCTTTACTGGCGGAAATTTTTATGGACTACTTAGAAAATAAGATAAATCAACATCAGTTCTTTAAATTATCACTTAACTGGTAGATATGTTGATGACATTCCAATTTGTTTTACAGGTTCTGATAGACAATTAAATCAATTCTTAACTTACATAAATTCTTTACATAAGAACATTAAATTCACAGTTGAAGAAGAGCAACATAATAATATTAACTTTTTGGACTTAACAATTTATACATAGTTATACATTGAATATTAAATATAGTGGACATTTTGGATACTAATCTTTGTTTATTCATTTAAATTATTTTATATATTATTGATTTTTTGATGTTTTTTCAAATGTATTTAATCGAAGATTTAGACAAATAAAATTCTCCAACTAATAATATATGTAAAAGAAGAAAGAGAAAAGAAGTATCGAATAATATTGATTAAAATACTTTTGGACTTTATCGATAATATGGGATGGTATCATCGTTAATACAGATAGAAATGACATAACTTGGTATTCATAAAAAATACTAGGAATAAATAAATAATATGAAAAAAATGTGGTAAACATGAGGGAAAACAATGATTGGATAAGCACTACACTGAAAAATATAAAACAGGAGATTCGCAGTGATAAAATAAAACAATTTTACAAAAAAACATCAGCACAATAGGGCAGCAACAACAGCAAGGAGAATACAAGGCCGAAATGGAAAAGAACGGGTCATCCAAGTAATAGGAAGGAGCGGGATCAGCTGGGTATTGTGCAATATGAGTTGTTCCAATCCGGTCATAGGATCACTCCTGACCATTATCAGTAACAACTGATTTGTGTTAGTGATGCTTAACAAAAAGGTGGTAAAAATATATAGACAGTGAGGAGGATTGTCAACCTCGTCATACAATAGGGTCGTTCAATAAGTCTTTAGAAAATCCAAGAGATGGGGGTCGTAGCATCGGAAATGGTCTGTTTTTAGTAAGCATTATTATTCACCAGATAGTTGTCAAAATCTCAGTTATATTCATCACATGAATTCATTTTTATTATCGATTGAAGCAAGAAACGTTTGTTTATTCAGAAAAATGGAAAAAGTGAGTTTCAAGTGGTGATTAAACACATATTTAAAAGCTTTAACACCGAAAGAGATCAAAGCTGCGAGTAACAGATTGGCATTTAGTGTGGGTAATATATATTCATAGAACAAACAGAAAAGAAAAAGAAATAAAGAATTTAATTAAAGAATAAATAATAAAAAGTAATTGAAAAAACTTTACATCGTGCCTAAAATTGATATTTTATAAACCAATATTGAAATGTGATCACCCGGTATACCTTAAAATAAAAAATTATTTTCTTTGTGACATTTACTAAGGCGGCATTGTAAAATATAACTTATCAAACTTATACTGCTTTATGTATTTACTTGCGCTAAATACGACTTCTCATTCCTAAAGTATGAGGAATTAGAAAGTTCACTCAAGTTAGTGAGTTTGGGAGAGGTTGAATAATCGGGATGTCGGAGTTAGAAGGAAATTCATAGTTGTATACTATGCAATAAAGGTTAAGTTGTAACCACAAGTAATTTGTAAGTAAATATCATTCCATTATGCGCAAAATTTAATATACTCATATCAAAACATACTTTATAAATAAAACACGAATAATTTCTTTCCCCTCTCTCTGATTCATGGTACAGATTTTTGACCCATACATTTTTAAAAGTCTACAAGAATTGTATGCTTAACGATCACAAAAGGCGCTATAATTAATAAGTTAAGAATTGAAAGGCATAAAAAGATAAAGATAAAAAATGTACGTCAAGAATAATCATACTACAAGAAATAAATAGTTTTTACCTTACTATATAATCGTAGCATTACTTTGAAGTAAATCAATAAGTAAATTATAAAACTTTACGTAAGAGGAATACTTAACAAGTTGTGTCTTTCTAAATCTTCTTTATATATTTAAACATGCCATATCGTTAACGGATATGTAAATATATCATGATGAGACCGGGGGCGTTTATTAATATTTAGAAAGTAAATTTTAATGTTTTTGCCGTTAACTCAATATTTAATTTTACAACTTGAATTTAGCTTTTAACGACACGATCGCGATTAATTATTTTTCACTCTGGAAAATGTTTTTGTTTTTCCATATCGAAGGGAAAATAACAGTCACGATGGACATTAATTTACATTTATTTTTGAAACTTTAAATTATTGTTTTAGGGTGGCAAAATGTAACAGATAAAAGGTACCAGTTTGAGCTTTACCTTAAAGCGTCTTATATAAAATGACATATATTATGCATTTCTTTATCTTTCTCTCACGCTACAGTTTTCGCTGGGCCTTGGCTTTGCCTAAAGCTTGTCTTCTCCATGTCCTAATTTCTATCTGATTTAATTCTTCCTCGACTTTTTTTTTGTTTGATTCTCTTTGTAATTCGCTGTGGTAAAGTTCAGCATATACCTTTGCTGGAAGTTTCCATTCAAAATACTTTGACCACTAGTTCTCTCTCTTAGCCATATCCCAGATCTCTGACCCATACGTAAAATATGTTAGAGTAGACACAGAAAACAGACGTTAAGAACAATCATACTACAACAAACAAATAGTTGTTACTCTTACATTTTGATCGAAGCAGTACTTTGAAGTAAACCACTAAGTAATTTTCAAAATTCTATGTAAGAGATAATTACAAAATAATTAACAACATGGAAGATGTGCCTTTCTAACTCTTCTTTATATATTTAAGCATGCCATATCGTTAACGGATATGTAAATATATCATGATGAGACCGGGGGTGTTTATTAATATTCAGAAAGTAAATTTTAATGTTTTTGCCATTAACTCAATATTTAATTTTACAACTTGAATTTAGCTTTTAACGACACGATCGCGATTAATTATTTTTCACTCTGGAAAATGTTTTTGTTTTTCCATATCGAAGGGAAAATAACAGTCACGATGGACATTAATTTACATTTATTTTTGAAACTTTAAATTATTGTTTTAGGGTGGCAAAATGTAACAGATAAAAGGTACCAGTTTGAGCTTTACCTTAAAGCTTCTTATATAATATGACATATATTATGCTTTTCTTTTTCTTTCTCTCACGCTACAGTTCTCGCTGAACCTTGGCTTTGCCCAAAGCTTGTCTTCCCCGTGTCCTACGTAAAATATGTTAGAGTAGACACAGAAAACAGACGTTAAGAACAATCATACTACAACAAACAAATAGTTGTTACTCTTACATTTTGATCAAAGCAGTACTTTGAAGTAAACCACTAAGTAATTTACAAAATTCTATGTAAGAGATAATTACAAAATAATTAACAACATGGAAGATGTGCCTTTCTAACTCTTCTTTATATATTTAAGCATGGCATATCGTTAACGGATATGTAAATATATCATGACGAGACCGGGGGCGTTTATTAATATTTAGAAAGTAAATTTTAATGTTTTTGCCGTTAACTCAATATTTAATTTTACAACTCGAATTTAGCTTTAACGACACGATCGCGACTAATTATTTTCCAGTCTGGAAAATGTTTTTGCTTTTCCCTATCGAAGGGAAAAATAAAAGTCACGATAAGCATACATTTACATTTATTTTTGAAACTTTAATGACATGAAAGATGGCAAAAATATTACATATAAAAGGTACCAGTTTGAGGTTTACCTTAAAGACTCTTATATAAAATGGCATATATTATGCATTTCTTTTTCCTTCTCTCACGCTACAGTTCTCGATGGGTTTTGGCTTTGCCCAAAGCTTGTCTTCCCCATGTTCTAATTTTTATCTTCCTCGACTTTCCTCTTTTCCTTGATTCTCTTTATATTTATGTATGTGTAGATCTTCCCCCATAATATACTTCCGTATATTTCAGCATATACGTTTACTAGAATTTTCGGTTCAAAATACTTTGATCACTAGTCCTTTCTCAGTTTCAGTCAGTTTGAGGTTTATCTTAAAGCTTTTTATATAAAATAATATATTATTCATTTCTTTCTCTCTTACACATTACAGTCGTTGTTGGGCATTGGCTCCAAAAGCTTGTCTTCTCCGTGCCTTAATTTATATCTGATCTAATTCTTCTTTCACTTTTTTCTATCTTTTCCCGTAATTCGGTTCGCATATTTCGTCATATGCCTTTCTTAGGACTTAATTTACAACACTTTGACTACTATTCTTCTGACATAATGAGAATAATATCATCTGCAAATCTAAGATGGTTTAAGTTTGTACCATTGATCTTTACCCCATCCTGTTCCCAATCCAGTTTACGGAATACTTCTTCAAGGCCAGCCGAGAAAAGAATAGGCGATATTACGTCACCCTGCCGTACACCTCGTTCTATATTAATTCCCACTTCAAGATCATCAAGGTGAATTGTGGCTGTAGCTCCATCATATATCGATTCTAATAGGTTTACATAGGCTCTCTCTACACCTTGCTTAAGCAGTGCATCCGTTATCGCATGCTTTGAGATGTAATCAAATGCTTTTTCGTAGTCGATAAAAACCAAGCACAGTGGCATGGTGTATTCGTTGTGCCTTTCTATGACCTGCTATACAACCTGGATGTGATCCATTGTACTGAATCCACTTCTGAATCCTGCTTGTTCTCTTGGTTGTGCGTCATTCAGTTTTTTTAATATTCTTTTAGAAATTATCTTAGTGAAAACTTTGTGCATCACTGATAGGAGGCTTATTGGACGGTAGTTCTTTAAATCTTCCTGTGCTCCTTTATTATGTAAAAGGATGACTTCTACATTTTTCCATAAGTCAGGTACTTTTTGTTCTTTGAGGCATTTTGAGTATAATTTTGCCAGTGTTTTATGTAACGTCTGACCACCAGCTTTTAGCATTTCGACAGTTACACTATCCTTTCCTGGAGCCTTGCCGTTCTTCATCAATTCTATAGCATTTGTTACTTCCTCCACTAGGATATCTGGTATTATATATTGTTCTTCCGTGGGTATTGCTGACCTTCTGACAATCTCTAACATTTGGGTACGCGTCCTGCACACTGTGCCATCCTCACGCTTTAAAGCATATATTTACGTTCTTTTGTTTCTCAGCTTCTCTTTAGCTTTGTTAATTCCTTTGTTTTCTTCCAGGGTTTTTTGCACTAGCTGCATATTGAATCGGCGCGTGTCCTCTCTGATACGTTTTCTTATAGTTTTGCAGAGCTCAGTGTACTCGACCCTGCCAAAAGGACTACCTGCATTTCTCATTGCTCGCCGTTTCTTCATTAAATCAATGGTCTCACTGGAGATTTTTGTTTGTTTGAGACATTTTTTCTCTGGTGCTATTGAGGCAGCCGTTTGAAGTACATTGTTGGCGATTTCTTCATATTGAACTGATATTTCCACCTCCTCTGGATCTTGTAACGCAGCAAACCGGTTTGACGAAGCAATCTCAAAATCGCTTCCTCTGTCCAGCAGTTTTCCAGAATCCACCTTGCCCTTCTTTGATCTTACCATTTTTTCGCGCTCTTTTCGATAGTCAATCCGAACCCTTGCTCGTACAATTCGGTGGTCACTTCCAACATTAAAATTGTTAAGGACAGTACAATTGGTAAATATTGTTTTATCGTTGGTCATGATGTAGTCAATTTCGCTTGTGAGCCCAGATGGACTTTTCCATGTCCATTTTCTGCTGATATTTTTCTTATAGAATGAATTCTTAATATGTAGTTCTTGTCCTTCAGCAAAATCAACTAATCTGTCACCTCTATTGTCTCGCTCACCAGTTCCATATGGGCCAGTTACATTTTCGTCTGTTCTTGTTGTTCCAATTCTGGCATTAAAATCACCCATCAGGATTTTGTACCTACATTTCTCCTTGTATAAAAGCTGGGCCACATCATCATAAAATTCCTCAATTTCCTCATCTTTATGGCTTATAGTTGGTGCATAAGCTTGGACGATTTGAAGCCTAAACTTTTTATTCAGCTGAATGACGCATTGGGCTAATCGGTCGGATGTACTTTCAAATTTTACCACACTGTCCTTCAGCTTTCGATTGATGAGGAATCCTATTCCGCCACATCGGCCATTTTCCTTACGTCGAGTGTAGAGTACGTGTCCAGTTGGTTCCAGTTTGATTAACTCTTCACCCTTCCTTCGTGTTTCACAGAGCCCAATAATATCCCAATGTATGTTGTCAAGTTCGATTAACAGTTCTTGCAATCGGGCCTCTGTTTTCATAGTCCGTATATTTAACGTTGCAATGTCAAAAGTCCAATGGCAGCCTGATCTAACCCGGTGATTCTCAGCACCCTCTGCCTTGGGGCAGGTCTTCCCGCTGCCGTAGGTAGTTGCTCCTTGGCCTCCGGGGAATGAGGGCCGTGTTTGAGGTTGTACTGTCAGATTTCAACATATTGAAATACCATGTTGAAGGTATACAAACAAAGGAAACAAATATATATATATATATATATATATATATATATATATATATATATATATATATATATATAATATATAATTTCTTGAATAACGTTTTACCCATATAATTTGGGATATGCAACACTTTGCTTTTAGGCTCTCAACTGGTGTGGATTCCATGAACTCCAGTTACAATTTACCTATAATTATTAATTACTTTTATTTTATTACAAATCTTTTTTATTTGAGTATACATACAAATTCTATATTGGCACTAGAACATTCATCTGGTACCTCCAACTGCCTTATATTTTCTTCTACAAAAGCCTCAGTTATGGGGCTTGCAGTGTCTTTTGCAACTGGCAAATCTGTATTTACTATCAAATATATACACAAGACAAAATAACTGAATAAATAAAAACATATAAAATAACCCATGCCAACATCAGAATCATACAATGCCATTGCCCCAACCAATCAAAGTACCCTATCTTCAACACCATCTAACTTTTTCTCTCTTTGGGCTCCCACCTGTTTTGTACATATTTTGTTTCTGTCGTGCATATTCATTCTTTATTGATTTTTTAATGAATTCCCTTTGCTACGCAACATTTCGGCAGTTCTTCATGTACCACAAACTGCATTGAACCTTCCTTCAGTCAGTCTCCGATCTATATCTTTGGTATTATTGGAAAGGGTGTCTGTTTTCTTGCACTCTGGAATAGAATAATGCGAGGATTACCGGCACAACAACTTTATACGTACCGACAATTTCTTTACTTGCCTCAACCAAATCGACAACAGAACAATTTCATCACTCGTGAAATTATTGTACCGCTTTTTCTCCATTTGTGAGTATAGTTTCGTAAAATTAAGTTACATTCTCAAACACTATTTTAAAACTAAGGTATTACAGCTGTTTATCCTATGTACCTAATTTTACACTTTTATTGGGGTTAATTTTTTACAATATTTTAAATATAAATTCCGGAAGGGAATTCCGGAGATCTGTTCGATCATTTAATAGATATCTAGAAGTTGTATTTATTATATTTACAAATTTCAATTGCTTCTAAAATGTCTAATTTTTTGCTTTTTGTCACTGTACAGTACACTGTACTGTAAATCGTTTTACGAAATTATAGTCACAAAAATTTAAAAACAAGAGTGATAGATAACAAAGTATAAAATTGTTTTATTCGATTTAAAAAATGTACTATCACCAAGTAATGGACAAATCAATCAATAATATATTTTTAATATCCCAGCTGTTCACGTTAGGTTAGGCTTATAACTGTCAATGATCTCGCAATCCCACCTACTATTTTGACGTACTAGAACAACTACAACGTTATTCTCGGTATAACTAAAGGCGTTGGCAGAAAAGGCCAACACCAGATATCCTGAGAATAATACTTCGTATAACTTATTCCGGGTATAACTGTTCGCCGTTTATACCAGGGATATACTTGCATTGTAGAACCGGCCCTAAGCCAGTTGAACGCGAGCCTGACGCAATCGCAGAGTGGGGGTTCTCTTGAATAGATTGACTATTGCTTTGTCCCGCTTTTCTGTAGTTGCTCGCTTGGAGCCCCGATCGTCGTTGTCATCGATGTTTTTAAACAAATCATACCGCTCGATCCACTTAGCAATGAAATTTTGAATTTTTTAATAGATTTGGGAGTCGATGAAAACGATAATTCATGTACTTTTGGGTGTTTGCAAAGGAAAACTGCCTCGAAACGCATACATTGTAGAATAGACGCTTCCACTTTGAGGTTTCGTGAGATAACGAAATTAATCTATGTCTGCGCTGTACCCCTTAGACAGCACGCGAAAAAACTGACAAAAAAACCTACTCTATCTTCTGACCCAGGCAATATAATTAATAAAGACCGGATTTTATGCATTTTACATATATATGCAAATTCTGCATATTTTGTGATTTTAAAGGAAAAATGCATATTTTAGGAACTATTGCATATCTAAGCATGTCTTGGGATTTCTGTATTCTTTTCTTACGTTTTATAGTCGCACGGCGCCGTGTCTGGGCGGTCCCGGTCTGCAGATTGGATTTTCCCTAATGGGGTAATAAAATAAAATAAGTACAAAAAATTCTATTTTTATTTATTTTTCATATCATATTTGTTACTGTTTGCAAAGTTTACAGACTGGTGCCAATCTAAATTCGTTGCTCGAAGTACCGACGCCTAGTGACTTAACTTATATTTATTCTGTAAACTTTGCTGTTTGTCAGTATTATTCAGGTTGTCGTTTGTTGTAGTCGCAGTTATTATTGTGCCGTTAGTAAGGGCAAACAAAGTGAAAGTAAAAGCAGTGATTATGTCGAAAATACTATGTAATCTTGGTTCAGTTAAGCCTTACCCAGAACTTGCTTTGGACGGCGACCGGGTTTTCTGCAAATCTCGTTCGAAAATTGTTTCCTGCTCAAATAAATTTCAAATAGACCAACATATTAAGACGCCGTCTCACGTAGCTAAGGTTAGAAACATGAAGAAGTCTGGGCCCATACAGTCAACGCTGAAGCAGTCATTTGAGATTTTTAAAAACGGAAACCATGACCAGTCAGAATTTAACGTAGATCTATGTAAAACGTTCTTGGCTGCTAATATTCCTTTAAACAAGTTAACCAACCCGCAAGTTAAGGCCTTTCTGCAAAAATATACAAAATTTAATGCTCCAGATGAATCAACATTAAGAAAAAACGTCGTTGGAAAGGTATTTGGTACCGTGATAGATGAAATAAAAAAGAAATTGGAGGTTACTATATGTATATTGTTGTCGACGAAACAACTGATTCGTGTGGTCGTTACATAGTTAATTTAATGATCCTCACAGAAGAAGAACTGGAAAACTCACAGAAGAAGAACCTGGAAAAGCTTACCTTATAGCCGTAAAAGAAGTGGAAAAATAAACAATCTTACAGTTACACGTTTTATTCAAGAAACCTTAACACATTTCTTTTTGCCGAACTCAGTTCCTACAGATAAAATTCTTGTCCTGTTGTCCGATGCTGCGCCGTATATGATAAAGGCAGGAAAGAATTTAAAAATATTTTATGAAAATTTGATTCATGTAACTTCTAGCTCTTTCCGTTGGTCAATGACCTAATAGCAAATGTCAAAAAGATATTCATAAAGGCTCCATTGAGAGTGCAGTTTTACAAAGAGAATTTGCCCGGAGTACCATTACCACCTGAGCCTGTCGTGACCATATGGGGCACCTGGATTCGTGCGGCATTATTTTATGCAGATAATGTTCAAAAATTGAAGGACTTAATCTCACAAATGTCTGGTGATGATTCACAGTGCATCCAAAAATCGAAAGAAATATTTCAAAGTACTGTAGTGGAACAACAGTTAATGCATATTAAGTGTAACTATGAATTTATAGCAGACAGTATTTTGCAACTAGAGGAATCGTGTACAAGTTTACCAGAGTCGATGGATATAATAGAGACGTGTACAAAATTGCAAAAATATACGAGATGAGATAGGGAAAACAGTAGTGGCAAAATTAGAAAATTTGATAGAAAAAAACACAGGTTTTAAGATTTTAATGCAGGTCGTTGACATAATATCAGGGAAAACTGTAAATAATTTAGCTATTGAGCCTGCCTTAGTTCCGAAATTAAAATTTTGCCCTATAACATCAGTAGATGTAGAAAGATCGTTTTCTTTGTATAAACATTTCCTTAGTGATAGACGCCACAATTTTCTAGTTCAGAACCTTGAAGCACACATTATAACTAGTGTGTGTTTATATACATTTTCATATCATATACAAGTTTCATATAAAACATTGTATTAGGTGTTAACTGAATTAATAAAGTATATTATATTATAACTTAAATTTATTTTTATTCAATACTCAATCACCTAATTAAATGAAAATGTAATTTAGGAAATCAAAATTTAGTTGCATATTCACTGCATATTTACGGATTGTTTGCATATATTCTGCATAAATTAAAAAAAATATGTGCATATATATGCGCATATTCTTAAGGTTTTTGGTTGCATATAATCCGGTCTTTAATAATTAATAATAAAAATAAATGTGTATTGCATAACCTTGGTTCACGTTGAAAGTATATTAATAGTAAAAGTTTGTAAAACAAATGAATGGTGTTTCCCAGTGTTGCTAACGTAAGTGTTTCAATTGTGAAATTTCCGAATAACATTTGGGAATGAAACATTTGTTTTTTTGTCACGAAAAAAAAACACAGAAAAGAATTAAACGGAAATGCAAAACTGTACTCTAACAAATAAATTGTTAAGGCTTTTTGTTCGTGTTACAATATAAATGGAGTCGTACAATTTTAAAGTTTTACCATATATTTTTAAAAATGTATACATTCACAAATTATTTTTATTTCATGTTTGGTCAGTACCGGAATGGAAATATTGCTTGTCGCGTGTAGATGTTCTTGAGATCTGATAGAAGTTTCCTATCGTGTTGCTTGTTAAGTTAGAAATTATAGCTTCATTTTTAATAGTTAAAAATATCTTTGGATTAATTTTGTATTGACTTGCATTAAATTTTATCTATAAAACGACATGTGCTGGTACTTTATAAACGTTACTATAAATGTTAAGAAAGCTTCAGCGATGAAGTTATGTAAAAAAATTACAAGTGGTACAAGGACTTCGGTGATGACAGAGAAGCAGTAACCTCGTTCAGGAAGACCTACCACGTCAGCCAATGAAGAAAACATTATCGAAATAAAGGACTTTGCAGTGAGTAACTGTCGATTAAATATTTGATTTCAAGTATTAGATTTGTGGCAAAACACGATAACGCATCATCGCATATTATAATTATTCATTAATTTTTCAATAAAAATCAATCATATACCATTTCATATGGACCATATTCACCAAATATGCCACCATGTGATTTCTTCTTGTTTCCTCGATCGAATAAACCACTTCTTGGGCGACGTTTGAACTCCATAGAAGCCATTCAAGGGAGTTCGCTGGCCTCTTTCAAGGAAATACAATAGTCAAGTATAAAATCAGTTTTGAAAACTGAACAAAATCATAAAATAAGTATATTACAGTGAGAAGAGATTATTTTGAGGCAGGCAAAATATAATTGGATGAATGGTTATCTTAATTTTTGTTCGTAATAGTATAAGGTGTCCCATAAGAAAGTTTCTTTTTGATATAGGAGTATATAAATATAAGAGGCAAATAAATATAATATATAAATATAATCCATCAAAAAAAAAATATATTAATAATTGAAATAAACATTTTAGGAAAGGGGGCTAGAACAGGGGGCTAGTAGAGAATATTAAAAATATCCAAAGCAAAGGAACAAAAGTATTTTTTTTCCTGTGCTTTACGTAATATTCTCTGAAGGATTGATCAGTGTCCTGACCATATTAATCGGCCAAATCGTATGAAAGTAGCATTGAAATGCAGCTCACGCCATCCGGTGGTTCGTAACAGTAGTGCTGTGTGAAACCAATCAGACCCAAACACAGGCCCTATATTTAGGTACCAGATATGCATGAAAATACACAGTGGACTAGTGGAAAACTTCCCGAGACGGGTTCTTCGAGTTGAACGTTCGAAAGCAACTAAAGTATTTTTTCTTCGCTTTTGAATAAATTACTTTGTAAAAATAATGTCATCCATATGTGAACTTACTCACGGTACTCATCTAAACGAACAGCAAAATTCCTCAAGACGGCTCGGCACATAATCTCTGGAATAGCACAATTTCGTGTCGGATATTTTCTTTTAACGGCACCAAAAAACCCGGTTTATTGACGAAAACTTGCGATTTTATATAGCCCCACAAGAAAGAGTTCATAGGGTTTAAATCAGGACTACGTGAAGGCCACTTTATGTCACCTCTTCTGGAGATTAATTTGTTTGGGAATATTTGTTGTAAATTTTGTTGCTTATTTCACGCATTTTCACGTTTTCTATAAATATAATCGAATGAATATTTTCCAGTGAAATCATCATGATACTGAAGCAGGAATGTTTATTTGTAGGAGCAAAAACTTGATTTCGGATTAAACCTCCGACACCTGTAAGGTAATTACAAAACATTTGTACGATATCTATAATTCAAATATTGTTTTCATTTATTATAACTGATATAATATAAATTAAGTTGATTATTATATGAATTTAGTACCAACAAGTTAAAATTAGATTTAATTATAGTTTTTTTTAACCAGGTTATGAATTCGTTGATTAATTAAACAGATATATTTAGAATAAACTGCCAGTTCATATTAAATATCATATATTTGCTATTCTTATGACATACGCAATTAATATTTTGTAACGTAATGAGTAAATACAGAACAAAACATCTAAATCAAACTATACAAACATACGTCGTTTCCCAGTGGTGTTATTAACGTAAGGTTCTCATTTGCTCAACTGGCGAATAAAATTTGGGAGTGATAAATTTGATGTTTTGCGCAAAAAAAAAAAACGAGAAGAATCGAGTGGAACGATATCCGGATTGATTAAAATGCAAAACTGAACTGTGACAAATAAACTGAAATCCAAATTTTTCGTTGGCTTTATAAAATTTATTGGATTGTAAAATTTTAAAGCCCCAGCAGAGGGAGATTTTTTTCAGATTTACACTTTTTTTCTGGATATTATTTTTATTGTTCTGTTTGTCACTGTTCCGAGTGGAAACATGGCTGGATATTTGCTCCCGTTTAGTTCTAGGATCGTGCTTGTTCTAGGATCTGTACCTACAGTTGCTCTTAAAATCTCAGTGTCGAAAGACCGTGGACGACGTGTCCTTCCCCTATCTTCAAGATATTTCTTTCTCTAAAACCTTCGTTCCGAAAATTGTTGAACCTGAACTAATCAATGCGGATTGATACGGTACCTCCTCCATCTACACTCATTTTAAACTTTTCGATAAATATTGCCGAATGAATATTTCGCAGTGAAATCATCATGATACTGAAGCAGGAATGTTTATTTGTAGGAGCAACAATTTGATTTCGGATTAAATCTCCGACACCGGTAAGGTAATTACAAAACACTTTTACGATATTTATAATTCAAATAAAGTTTTGAGTTATTATAACTGACATAATATAAATTGAATTGATGGTTATATTGATTTAGTACCGAGCAAGCTTTAATTAGATTTAATGATCTTTTTTTAAAACCAGATTATGAATTCGTTGATTTAAAACAATCTGGCAGATTATATTAAATTATCGTATATTTCCTATTATAATAACAGACGCGATTAATATAATGTAACATAATGAGTAAATACAAAGCAAAGCATGTAAATTGAACAGTACAAATAAACGCCGTTGCTCTGTGTTGCTAACGTAAGGTTTTTCATTTGCCGAATTGGCAAATAAAATTTAGGGGTAATAAATTTTATATTTTGCACAAAAAAAAACTGAAAAGAATCGAGTAGAACGATATCCGGATTGATTAAAATGCAAAACTGCACCCTGACAAATAAATTGTAGCCCAAGTTTTTCGTTCGCTCTATAAAATTTATTGGATTGTAAAATTTTAAAGCTCCAGCAGAGAGAGATTTTTTAAAATTTACACTATTTTCCCGGATAATATTTTTATTGTTTCGTTTGTCACCGCTCCGACTGGAAACATGGCTGGACATTTGCTCCTGTTTACAAAAATTTGAAATCATAACGCTAACTTTCGATGGTAATCTTTACGTAAGGTTACGTTTGTTCATGGGGGATGTTTCTTCAGCTCTTTGGCACCATTCCTATGCCTCGCAAATGTTGGTTAACGGTAGTGTGAAGTAAATCTAATTCCCCCGAAATTTTCTTAGCACTTGTGTAGTCTGTGTTCTAGGATCTGTAGCTACAGTTGCTCGTCGGCATCGAGAGACCGTGAACGACCTGACCTTCCCTTATCTCCAAGACATTTCATCCTCTAAGACTTTTCTCCTGGAACTTTGTGAACCAAAATTGAGAAATGCAGATTGATTCGGTACCTCCCGACTCTCTACTTCATCAGTCTTACGAGTGGCGTCAGTCGCTTTGAAGTCTTTTTTAAAATAAGTGTAGTGAAATCACTATGATACCGAAGAAGGAATGTTTATTTGTAGGAGCAAAAAGATGATTTCCGATTAAACCTCTGACATCTGTAAGGTAATTACAAAACACTTTTACGATATCTATAATTCAAATATTGTTTAATTTATTATAACAGACATAATATAAATTAAATTAATTATTATATGAATTTAGTACCGACAAGTTTTAATTAGATTTAATTATTTTTAGTTTTTTCTAACCAGGCTATGAATTCGTTGATTAATTAAACAGATATATTTAGAATAAACTGCCAGTTCATATTAAATAATCGTATATTTGCTATTCTTATAACATACGCAATTAATATTTTGTAACGTAATGAGTAAATACAGAGCAAAACATGTAAATCGAACTATACAAACATACGTCGTTTCCCAGTGTTGCTAACGTAAGGTTTTCATTTGCTGAACTGGCGAATAAAATTGGGATGATAAATTTGATGTTTTACACAAAAAAAAAACGAGAAGAATCGAGTGAAATGATATCCGGATTGATTAAAATGCAAAACTGAACTGTGACAAATAAACTGAAATCCAAGTTTTTCGTTGGCTTTATAAAATTTATTGGATTGTAAAATTTTAAAGCCCCAGCAGAGAGAGATTTTTTCAGATTTACACATTTTTTTTCTGGATATTATTTTTATTGTTCTGTTTGTCACTGTTCCGAGTGGAAACATGGCTGGATATTTGCTCCCGTTTAGTTCTAGGATCGTGCTTGTTCTAGGATCTGTACCTACAGTTGCTCTTAAAATCTCAGTATCGAGAGACCGTGGACGACGTGTCCTTCCCCTATCTTCAAGATATTTCTTTCTCTAAAACCTTCGTTCCGAAAATTGTTGAACCTGAACTAATCAATGTGGATTGATACGGTACCTCCTCCATCTACACTCATTTTAAACTTTTCGATAAATATTGCCGAATGAATATTTCGCAGTGAAATCATCATGATACTGGAGCAGGAATGTTTATTTGTAGGAGCAAAAATTTGATTTCGGATTAAATCTCCGACACCGGTAAGGTAATTACAAAACACTTTTACGATATTTATAATTCAAATAAAGTTTTGAGTTATTATAACTGACATAATATAAATTGAATTGATGGTTATATTGATTTAGTACCGAGCAAGCTTTAATTAGATTTAATGATCTTTTTTTAAAACCAGATTATGAATTCGTTGATTTAAAACAATCTGGCAGATTATATTAAATAATCGTATATTTCCTGTTATAATAACAGACGCGATTAATATAATGGAACATAATGAGTAAATACAAAGCAAAGCATGTAAATTGAACAGTACAAATAAACGCCGTTGCTCTGTGTTGCTAACGTAAGGTTTTTCATTTGCCGAATTGGCAAATAAAATTTAGGGGTAATAAATTTTATATTTTGCACAAAAAAAAACTGAAAAGAATCGAGTAGAACGATATCCGGATTGATTAAAATGCAAAACTGCACCCTGACAAATAAATTGTAGCCCAAGTTTTTCGTTCGCTCTATAAAATTTATTGGATTGTAAAATTTTAAAGCTCCAGCAGAGAGAGATTTTTTAAAATTTACACTATTTTCCCGGATAATATTTTTATTGTTTCGTTTGTCACCGCTCCGACTGGAAACATGGCTGGACATTTGCTCCTGTTTACAAAAATTTGAAATCATAACGCTAACTTTCGATGGTAATCTTTACGTAAGGTTACGTTTGTTCATGGGGGATGTTTCTTCAGCTCTTTGGCACCATTCCTATGTCTCGTAAATGTTGGTTAACAGTAGTGTGAAGTAAATCTAATTCCCCCGAAATTTTCTTAGCACTTGTGTAGTCTGTGTTCTAGGATCTGTAGCTACAGTTGCTCGTCGGCATCGAGAGACCGTGAACGACCTGACCTTCCCTTATCTCCAAGACATTTCATCCTCTAAGACTTTTCTCCTGGAACTTTGTGAACCAAAATTGAGAAATGCAGATTGATTCGGTACCTCCCGACTCTCTACTTCATCAGTCTTACGAGTGGCGTCAGTCGCTTTGAAGTCTTTTTTAAAATAAGTGTAGTGAAATCACTATGATACCGAAGAAGGAATGTTTATTTGTAGGAGCAAAAAGATGATTTCCGATTAAACCTCCGACATCTGTAAGGTAATTACAAAACACTTTTACGATATCTATAATTCAAATATTGTTTCATTTATTATAACAGACATAATATAAATTAAATTAATTATTATATGAATTTAGTACCGACAAGTTTTAATTAGATTTAATTATTTTTAGTTTTTTTCTAACCAGGCTATGAATTCGTTGATTAATTAAACAGATATATTTAGAATAAACTGCCAGTTCATATTAAATAATCGTATATTTGCTATTCTTATAACATACGCAATTAATATTTTGTAACGTAATGAGTAAATACAGAGCAAAACATGTAAATCGAACTATACAAACATACGTCGTTTCCCAGTGTTGCTAACGTAAGGTTTTCATTTGCTGAACTGGCGAATAAAATTTGGGAGTGATAAATTTGATGTTTTACACAAAAAAAAAAACGAGAGGAATCGAGTGAAATGATATCCGGATTGATTAAAATGCAAAACTGAACTGTGACAAATAAACTGAAATCCAAGTTTTTCGTTAGCTTTATAAAATTTATTGGATTGTAAAATTTTAAAGCCCCAGCAGAGAGAGATTTTTTCAGATTTACACTTTTTTTTTCTGGATATTATTATTATTGTTCTGTTTGTCACTGTTCCGAGTGGAAACATGGCTGGATATTTGCTCCCGTTTAGTTCTAGGATTGTGCTTGTTCTAGGATCTGTACCTACAGTTGCTCTTCAAATCTCCGCATCGAGAGACCGTGGACGACGTGTCCTTCCCCTATCTTCAAGATATTTCTTTCTCTAAAACCTTCGTTCCGAAAATTGTTGAACCTGAACTAATCAATGCGGATTGATACGGTACCTCCTCCCTCTACACTCATTTTAAACTTTTCGATAAATATTGCCGAATGAATATTTCGCAGTCAAATCACCATGATACTGAAGTAGGAATGTTTATTTGTAGGAGCAAAAATTTGATTTCGGATTAAATCTCCGACACCAGTAAGGTAATTACAAAACACTTTTACGATATTTACAATTCAAATAATGTTTTGAGTTATTATATCTGACATAATATAAATTGAATTGATGGTTATATTGATTTAGTACCGAGCAAGCTTTAATTAGATTTAATTATCTTTTTTTAAAACCAGATTATGAATTCGTTGATTTAAAACAATCTGGCAGATTATATTAAATAATCGTATATTTCCTATTATAATAACAGACGCGATTAATATAATGTAACATAATGAGTAAATACAAAGCAAAACATGTAAATTGAACAGTACAAATAAACGCCGTTGCTCTGTGTTGCTAACGTAAGGTTTTTCATTTGCCGAATTGGCAAATAAAATTTAGGGGTAATAAATATTATATTTTGCACAAAAAAAAACTGAAAAGAATCGAGTAGAACGATATCCGGATTGATTAAAATGCAAAACTGCACCCTGACAAATAAATTGTAGCCCAAGTTTTTCGTTCGCCCTATAAAATTTATTGGATTGTAAAATTTTAAAGCTCCAGCAGAGAGAGATTTTTTAAAATTTACACTTTTTTCCCGGATAATATTTTTATTGTTTCGTTTGTCACCGCTCTGATAGGAAACATGGCTGGACATTTGCTCCTGTTTACAAAAATTTGAAATCATAACGCTAACTTTCGATGGTAATCTTTACGTAAGGTTACGTTTGTTCATGGGGGATGTTTCTTCAGCTCTTTGGCACCATTCCTATGCCTCGCAAATGTTGGTTAACGGTAGTGTGAAGTAAATCTAATTCCCCCGAAATTTTCTTAGCACTTGTGTAGTCTGTGTTCTAGGATCTGTAGCTACAGTTGCTCGTCGGCATCGAGAGACCGTGAACGACCTGACCTTCCCTTATCTCCAAGACATTTCATCCTCTAAGGCTTTTCTCCTGGAACTTTGTGAACCAAAATTGAGAAATGCAGATTGATTCGGTACCTCCCGACTCTCTACTTCGTCAGTCTTACGAGTGGCGTCAGTTGCTTTGAAGTCTTTTTTAAAATAAGTGTAGTGAAATCACTATGATACCGAAGAAGGAATGTTTATTTGTAGGAGCAAAAAGTTGATTTCGGATTAAACCTCCGACATCTGTAAAGTAATTACAAAACACTTTTACGATATCTATAATTCAAATATTGTTTCATTTATTATAACAGACATAATATAAATTAAATTAATTATTATATGAATTTAGTACCGACAAGTTTTAATTAGATTTAATTATTTTTAGTTTTTTTCTAACCAGGCTATGAATTCGTTGATTAATTAAACAGATATATTTAGAATAAACTGCCAGTTCATATTAAATAATCGTATATTTGCTATTCTTATAACATACGCAATTAATATTTTGTAACGTAATGAGTAAATACAGAGCAAAACATGTAAATCGAACTATACAAACATACGTCGTTTCCCATTGTTGCTAACGTAAGGTTTTCATTTGCTGAACTGGCGAATAAAATTTGGGATGATAAATTTGATGTTTTACACAAAAAAAAAACGAGAAGAATCGAGTGAAATGATATCCGGATTGATTAAAATGCAAAACTGAACTGTGACAAATAAACTGAAATCCAAGTTTTTCGTTGGCTTTATAAAATTTATTGGATTGTAAAATTTTAAAGCCCCAGCAGAGAGAGAGATTTTTTCAGATTTACACTTTTTTTTTCTGGATATTATTTTTATTGTTCTGTTTGTCACTGTTCCGAGTGGAAACATGGCTGGAAATTTGCTCCCGTTTAGTTCTAGGATTGTGCTTGTTCTAGGATCTGTACCTACAGTTGCTCTTCAAATCTCCGCATCGAGAGACCGTGGACGACGTATCCTTCCCCTATCTTCAAGATATTTCTTTCTCTAAAACCTTCGTTCCGAAAATTGTTGAACCTGAACTAATCAATGCGGATTGATACGGTACCTCCTCCCTCTACACTCATTTTAAACTTTTCGACAAATATTGCCGAATGAATATTTCGCAGTCAAATCACCATGATACTGAAGCAGGAATGTTTATTTGTAGGAGCAAAAATTTGATTTCGGATTAAATCTCCGACACCAGTAAGCTAATTACAAAACACTTTTACGATATTTACAATTCAAATAATGTTTTGAGTTATTATATCTGACATAATATAAACTGAATTGATGATTATATTGATTTAGTACCGCGCAAGCTTTAATTAGATTTAATTATCATTTTTTTAAACCAGATTATGAATGCGTTGATTTAGAATAATCTGGCAGATTATATTAAATAATCGTATATTTGCTATTGTAATAACAGACACGATTAATATAATGTAACATAATGAGTAAATACAAAGCAAAGCATGTAAATTGAACAGTACAAATAAACGTCATTGCTCTGTGTTGCTAACGCGTGGTTTTCATTTGCCGAATTGGCGAATAAAATTTAGGGGTAATAAATTTTATATTTTGCACAAAAAAAAACTGAAAAGAATCGAGTAGAATGATATCCGGATTGATTAAAATGCAAAACTGCACCTTGAGAAAAAAATTGTAGCCAAAGTTTCTCGTTCGCTTTATAAAATTTATTGGATTGTAAAATTTTAAAGCTCCAGCAGAGAGAGATTTTTTTAAATTTACACTTTTTTTCTGGATAATATTTCTATTGTTCTGTTTGTCACTGCTCCGATTGGAAACATGGCTGGACATTTGCCCTTGTTTACAAAAATTTGAAATCATAACGCTATCTTTCGATGGTAATCTTTACGTAAGCTTACGTTTGTTCATGAGGGATGTTTCTTCAGCTCTTTGGCACCATTTCTATGCCTCGCCAGTGCTAGCATAAAACGTCGGCATCGACAGACCGTGAACGACCTGATCTTCCCTTATCTCCAAGACATTTCATCCTCTAAGGCTTTTCTCCTGGAACTTTGTGAACCAAAATTGAGAAATGCGGATTAATTCGGTACCTCCCTACTCTCTACTTTGCCAGTCTTACGAGTGGCATCAGTCGCTTTGAAGTCTTTTTTAAAATAACTGTAGTGAAATCACTATGATAGCGAAGAAGGAATGTTTATTTGTATGAGCAAAAATTTGATTTCGGATTAAACTTCCAACACCTGTAAGGTAGTTACAAAAACTTTTATGATATCTGTAATTTAAATATTGTTTTGAGTTATTATAACTGATATAACATGAATTAAATTGATGATTATAGAAATTTAGTACCGAACAGGCTTTAATTAGATTTACTTATCGTTTTTTTTTAATCAGGTTATGAATTCGTTGATTATTTAAAAGGATATATTTGCTATTCTAATAACAGATGGGATTAATATAATGTAACGTAATGAGTAAATACAGAGCAAAACATGTAAATCGAATTGTACAAACAAACGTCGTTTCCCAGCGTTGTTAACGTAAAGTTTTTATTTGCCGAATAGACGAATAAAATTTCTGATAAAATAAATCTGATGTTTTGCACAAAAAAAACTGAAATGAATCGAATAGAACGATATCCGGATTAATTAAAATGTAAAACTGCACCTTGACAAATAAATTGTGGTAAGTTTTTCATTCGCTCTATAAAATATATTGGACTGTAACATTTTAAAGCTCCAGCAGAGAGAGAGATTTTTTCAAATTTACACTTTTTTGCAGAGTGATACGGTACCTCCCCCTCCACTTCACAAATCTTACGAGTGGCGTAAGGCGTTTTAAAATTACCTAAATTTTACAATTTATTTCACTCGTTTTAACATTTGTGATAAAAATCGTCGACTGAATATTTTGCAGTTGAATTACTTTAAGGGATCTTTACAGTGCTCGTGAGGGAGGGCGTTGGGGCACCGCCCCTCCAGCATTTATCACAGTAAACAATTTATCAGAGCAAAACACCATATTTAATTTTCGTTCGGTTTCACTCTTTTAACTCATTTTGCTGGTTCATCTCCTGTATAGAGTTTCAGTAGCACGAAAAATAAAATGAAGGGAGGGATGAGCAAAAAAATCTTCAGCAGCACTATTTTCTTCTATACCCTCCCACTTTAAAAACCCACGAGCCAAGACTGGATCTTTATTTGTAAGAGCAAAAGGTTAAAATTGCATTAAACCTCTGAGGAAGTATAATTCTTTATTTATAAACAGACGAAAAAACGTTTGTTACACTCTAAGATTATCATCTTAGGTGTGAGATATAATTATTTATTTATAAACAGACGAAAAAACGTTTGTTACACTCTAAGATTATCATTTTAACTAAATATATTAAGTCAAAATGCTAAAATATTGTTCTTCTAACGTCGAGAATACAACATTGTCTGCCAGTCTGAGAATAAAGGATATAATGCCCCATTCTAACCCTGCACTTTCTAATATTACTGGGGAAACTGTAAACTGAAAAAGGAAAAAAAAACGGTTTGATGCTCATGAGAGAGTTGTTTGGCTTCATTTCGGGCAACGAGAGGCATAGCACCTTCCGTCAATTGATATGGAGGGAACTAATTCAATTTTCCAACGAAATAATCTTTCAAATAAGCTCCCGGCTGAAATTTCCGGAAATCTATAAAAGCGCAAATAAAAATCACTTTAAAGCGTAAAGTTAATTTGTACACCCGAGAGGATTTAGGAAACTTTTTTCACGGTTTATTTTTAATGCACATTTTCAGCTCGATATAAGTTTAGTTGATGGAAACGTATTGTCGATCACTTTCGGCGATAAATGGTTCCTCCTCTTCTTTTTGAAAAATCATTACATGTGCATTTAATATATTTTGTTTATCTTGTATAAAAATATGTATATATAAAAATATATAGCTCCTTTGTGAATCAAACCTTGACGAGAGGATTTGAGTTGGGTAAAGAAGCCTTGAGCTATACCGTGGAGTTTATGCTCCTGGGAGGGTCACCCCTGGTGGACAGGTCCAGAGAGAGGCCTCAAACCATCATGATCCAAAAATCTGCCAACCCGCATTGGACCAGCGTGGCAGATTAAGGTCTATACCTTCTACATGGTATTTCAATATGACAGTACAACCTGGTTCAATATGATAGTACAAGCGTTAGATCAGGCTGCCATTGGACTTATGGACTTATGATATTGCTACGCTTAATATACGGACTATGAAAACGAACGCCCAATTTCAAAAACTGTTAATCAATCTTGAAAACATACATTGGGATATTAATGGGCTCTATCAAATACGAAGAAAATGCGAAGAATTAATTTAACTGGAACCAATTGGATACATACTCGACATCTGAGGTACGAAAAATGGACGATGTGAGGGAATTGGATTCCTCATCAATCGAAAGCTGAAGGAAGTGTAGTAAAATTTGAAAGTACATCTGAGCGACTAGCCCAATGCGTCATTCAGCCGAATAAAAAGTTTAGGCTTCAAATCGTTAAAGCTTATGCAACAACCATAAGCCAGGAAAGAGGAATTCTATGATGATGTGGCCCAGTTTTAAGACAAGGAGAAATTTAGGTTCAATGATTTTAATCCCAGAATTGGAACAACAAGAACTGGTTGAAATGCAACTAGCCCATATGGAAAAGTGTGTGACATCATTAGAAGCGTGAAGCAATTGAAATAGAGATGGACAGGTCATGTAGCGAGGCGTTGGGACGACAGATGGACCATGGCAATCCTGGAGTGGATACCGCTTGATCGCAAACGTCCGCGAAGAAACCAAATACTCGATGGACTGATGACATCGTTAAGTATATAGGACCCGAGTGGCAGAGGACCGTGAAAGTTGGAAGCATGGTGAAGAGACCTTCATCCTCCAGTGGATCGACACAACAGAATTTCAATTCATTTCAATTTTTTTATTCTTCCAATAATATAATTCACTTTCGTTTGTTCTCTGATCCATGTGCAGGGCTTTCTATCCAGTCTAGTAATGCAAAGAATACATCTTTCTATTCCCCTCTGTGCTACCCGAAGTTTTTGAAGTTGCTGTGATATGAGTGTCCAGGTTTCACTTCCGTATGTCATAACGGGTCAAACACACTGATCAAAGACCAATCTTTTCAGGCAAAGTGGTAGCTTGTTCATAAATACCTCTGTTGAGCCTGCCATATGCCTGCCAGCCACATTTAACGCGTCGTTCCATCTCCTGGACGGTACCTCTTTCAATTGAAATCCTCTGCCCAAGATAGTGATACCCAACTTCCAAATCCATTCCTAAAATAGAAATTCTTTTGCCCTTAGCAAATTTATTGAACATAAGCTGACTATTCTTCTGGTTTATTTTCAAGCCAAACGGTTCTCCAGCCATTTTCAGCTCTTGTATGTGTCTTTGCAGCTCCTCTGGGTCTTGTGAAAGAAAAGAGTTATCATATTGAATCTAAGATGATTTAAGTATGCACCGTTGGTCTTTATTTTGTCCCGCTCCCAGTCCAGATTACGGAACACTTAAGTCCAGGAAAGGATAGTATAACTGTTGAAATGTTAAAAGCTGGTGATCAGACTTTACATAAAACACTAGCAATATTATACTCAAAATACCTCAAAGGACGAAAAGTACCTGGCTTATGGAAAAATGCAGTAGTGATTTTTTTTTACTTAAAAAAGAAGCACAGGAAGATTTAAAGAACTACCATCCAATAAGCCTTCTGTCGGTGGTGTACAAAGTTTTCACCAAGATAATATCCAAAAAATTATAAAGAAAACTCAACGGATGCACAACCAAGGGAGCAAACAGGATTCAGAAGTGGATTCAGTACAATGGTCATAGAAAGACACAACGAATACGCTATGCCACTGTGCTTGGCTTTTATCGATTATGAAAAAGCATTTTGTTCAATCTCAAAGCAGGCCATAATGGATGCATTGTTTAACCAATGTTTTTTTTTATATTATTTTATTATTAAAATAAAGTAAAATTTCCAAAATTTTTTTTTTCAATTAAAAAAAAATAGAAAGAAAAGTTGGCCTACAATAGGATGCGGTATCAAACGTAGAAAGAACGAAAGTTTTTTTGGAAAAATAAGAGACAAAATTTAAAAATTGGGAACATACTGAACTGAATAAATCATTTATTATTTGTACTTTTATTTGTATTGTACTTGTATTGGATTTGTATTGTATTGTACATAGATCACTATATATATATATATATATATATATATATATATATATATATATATATATATATATATATATATATATATATATATATATATATATATATATGAGATATATATATATATGAGAATTGGTTAGTTGCTTGACTGGGAGGAAGGCACACCCATCCCTTACATTGGAGGGCACATGTTTCGTCTGTTGGTGGTTAAACTCATCAGGGTACCGACATATGCCCTCTCGCCAAGAATAGGGAGTCCCTATCCACAATCAAACAACTCATATTTTCGCCGACTTCTCGTCGGATGGCTATATTTATATATATATATATATATATATATATATATATATATATATATATATATATATATATATATATATATATATATACATATATATTACTCTACATTCCATTAGGAATTGTAACCGCTCAATTCTTTTGAGTTCTAGAAATTCATTTCTTGGGGTGAGTTAGTTCACGTTCGTCTATTCTTGACTTATTCTATCCTATTATATATCTAGAATAGAATAAGTATATCCTATATCTTTTCCCACCGCGGTTGCATTTCCAATTTCCTTATGTCTTCCCGCACCTGATCCTCCTATCTACTTTTCGGTCTCCCCTTTCTTCTGTTGATATCTGGTCTCCACATTGTAATTTTCTTTACTACTTCGTTATCTTCCATTCTTCTTCGATGGGAAAATCAGCAAAGTATTTGCAATTTTATTGTCTTCACTATATCTTCTCCTTTCAAAATGGTTTTATTTCAAATTTTGTTAACCTTCTGTATTCATCTTCTGCAACTTTCTTTAATCCATATATTCTTCTTACAATCTTTAATTACAATTACAATTTGTAATACAATTTATAATAGGATCTGTGTCCCGCCTGTATTCCATGATCTATCTCTATGTTTCTGTCGTGTTTGCTATTTATTATTATTTCTAAATATTTAAAGTTTTTCACTACTTCAAATTAGTAATTTCGTATTTCTACTGATCTGGTTGTCCGTTTTTTTTTCTTATTTCCCCATATATTTGCTTTTTTCTTAATTTATTCTGAGGCCTCTTTTCTTTGCTTCTTGTCCAATTTTTTATATTGCTTCTTCCAGGCGTATTCTGCCTCTAGCTAGCACAATAAGATCATCTGCGTATGCAACTGCGTGTTTCGCTTTATTGATGACTGTTCCCGTAAAATTGCACTCTTTGATTACTGCATCCAGTGTCATTATAAACAATGTTGTTGGTAGCGCATCTCCCTGTCTCACTCCCAAATTAATCTCAAAAACGTCTGTTTCTCCTTCCGCGGTTGTTCACTACTGTTTGTGAATTTTTCATTGAAATTTCTGTTAGTCTTATTAGTTTGCTCGGTATTTTCATGTCCATCATAGCTTTTATTACTTGTCCCCGTTTCAGACTATCGAAAGCTTGAAATCAATATACACAATTTGTAATTCTGTTACATATTCTTGAGATTTTTCGATTATTTGCTTTACTATATTACTATGTAAGACAAATTACACTACCTTTATGTAAGTATTCTAACCCGATGATTTTTCACTTAGGAGGAAATGTGATGAATAGTTTATTGTCTAAAACCAAAGGAATCCAAATTTTTGTTCAATATTTTATCAACTAACAATGCTTCTTTCACGACGAATGGGGTGGTGGATATCTTAAATAGTTAATTTAATAAAAAAATTCATCATGTGCTTCTTCAGTATAACGTAAATCGTCTAAAAAATGATATGATGTGAAAAAAGTTGATTTGTGTAAATTTTTCTTTTTTTTGTAACAAAGCAAACCAAATTTATGGGAAAACATGTGGTATAAATGACTATAAAAATATTATATTTTATTTTAAAATAATACCATAAGAGGCTAATACAACAAAAACTTAAGTCCGATAGATCGATGTAAACAAAGCGAAAAATTACGAAAACATATGGAATAAATGACTATAAAAATATTATATTTTATTTTCAAATAAGACTTTAAAAGGCTAATACAACAAAAACTTAATTCCGATAGAGCGATGTAAACAAAGCGAAAATAGACGTTGACATTGTTATGAAAATTTATTCTATTTTCATACCTGTTTTCCGCGGAAATAGCTGCATTTTGGATACATGTTTTCAGAGAACTTTTAGCTCATAAAACTATTAATAATTCTTGGATAAATTCACGACAGTACTTTCCCTTACACCCTCTATTTATTTCTTCATTCGCCTCATACAGTATAATCGTGTTAAAATTTATTTGAAATGTCCATATCAATCTGATGCCGGAGCCAGTTAGATCTCCCGACATTTTGTCTATAGAACATATCTGGAAAGGCAGAGCCGAGTAGAAACTACGAAATTTCCCTTAGTTTTTACGACTTTTCGAAAATTTCGAAATCCATAATATTTTACTCCTAAAACATTATTATCTGGGCGTTGATAGTTCAATGCCGGTTACTATATTTTATACGATTTTCTTTTAACTGAAAATATATCAATGTTTTACCGCATTTCTAGTTTAAAGCACGAACAAAAACAATACGAAGACTTGTTTCTTTTCTACTCTAAGAAAACTCTTGAATGACGTTCAGAAAAACCAGACATCTAAAACCGACACTTCTAGAATCGTTAAGAAAACACTTTTGTCCTACAGGAACGATCTACAAAACCCAAGTAGATCGGTCAACAGGCAAACAGCTAACTCGAAATTGGATTTGTAAAATAATGTTAGCGCAGTGCAGCTTTTGACCGGGAAATTTAAGTTTATTAAGCACGCAGAGGCATTCGCCGAAAGAACTACGCTAATGCTGCGGATTTATTTCACCTCGGGCGCCATCTTTCCCGACTCTAATACCTTCGGATCGTTAAAAAGTTTGCCCTACAAACGTTTTCGGTAATTAAGTTCGGCGGAGCTGAATGCAAAGTCGCTATTTGTTGCAGATGAGAGTTGAAGAAAAAAAAACTTACCACCGGGCTAATTGTTTCGTAAGTTTTAGTTGGAACTTATTCAATTAAGCTCTGTTCACATTTTCCGTGAGCTTTTAATGCCGTTATAAATATTGGACGCAGTTAGTTTTATTTGAAATATTACTTATAGTTTTCTACATTTACGTTAAATTAAAATATGTAATAATATAAAATATAGATTAATTAAATCTAAGAGAATTAAAATCTTTAAATTGATAATGCTTTTTTTATGCATATATATATATGTAAACATATATATATATATATATATATATATATATATATATATATATATATATATATATATATATATATATATATATATATATATATATATATATATCAAAATGTGTGTAAAAGTATATTACAATAAGTATATAAAAGTATAGCTACAAATACACTATATATTTCGTACGAGACACTACTTTTGATATTTGATATAATAAAAGCTAGCAATAACATAAAATTTTGGACACATGAATATAAGCAAAAAAAAAAGTAGAAACAGATTGAAACAAACCTAAACCAAGTATTAGTAAAAATAAATATAAATATAAACATGTCACAAAGTACACATACGGTCAAAATTTCATAAAAAACACATATATACCGCTCATACACACAGAGATGCGTTTCAAGGTATATCGTTGACCGATTGGCTGCAATAAACTTTTACCAACCACTGCCGTAACGAAACCCGGCAAAGTTGCAAGAAACATAAACAGGGCCGGGCCTCATCAAATAACAGGTAAAACGATAAAACTAATTTTATATCTGGTTTAGTAGTTTCGAAATATTTTAGTTTAGTTCGCATTATTTTCTTAAACAGTGCAGTTCTATAATTTCGATCGTATTTTTTGTTATTCCAAAAATGTTAAAAACGTTGCGTTCTTGGCAAGATAATGATTATTGTGCCTCAGATAGTGCTAATTTTAAAAGAAAACATTTATCGCCTTATGCTAAGCAATTTGTTAAAACTCTGTATGTTTCTTTAACGAAAACTCCTTTGTCTACAGTTAAAGATATTGTGACGAAGCCAAAAAAGCCCGTAGTGATTCTGGTAAAAGCAAATGTACTAACGAAAGCGACAAAAATTTAATTTTTATCAAAATTTATGCTATGTATGAAGAGCAAACTATGTTTACACTGCATTCATTGCAACAGCGACTAAGGAAAGATAAAACCAACATTATTTGCAGCTGAACTAGCCTTCGGAGAATATTATCTCAATTGGGTTTTGCATACCGGATCACTAATATATAAAAAACAAATATTAATGAAATCATAACGATGGCGACGATTGCGTTTTGACTACTTAAACTCTATAAAAAATACAGATTAGAAAATCGTCACATTAAGTACTTTGATGAAACAACTGACTAAATTATTATATTATTATATATTCTCATTAACTTGGTGTCACTCTCTCGGCTCAAAAACCTGGAAACCATAAACCAATTCCTCCCTCGCGACGTTGGAGTTCGGCTCGGAGCCTGGGGATTAATTTCATTATATCCCAGTATTCCGTTGGCATTAACACAAACACTTTCGAACTATGTGGCAGGTTTGGAACACTATAGGTCGTTGTCTTACTTTTATGATATTTCTATTTAGTCCGCAATTTGTTAAATTTTTGGAAAACCTGTGGCTCATCAATCCCTCTGCGGAAATTACAAAAGGTTCGACGTTGACTTTTTCAAGTTGCCAGATGTTCTTCAATTCATAAGAAAGATTTTCATACTTAGAAACTTTTTCCACCTCCGTTATGTATATTGGGAGACAGTGGTATGATAATGGCAATAATTGTTCCCCGCTTTTATTTATTATTTATTAAGACTATGTCTGGTCTATTGTAGTCGACAGCCTTATCAGTTATTATCGGTCTATCCCAGTAGAGCAGCCCATCGTCAGACTCCAGAATTGCTTGAGGACTGTATCTATAATACGGCGAAATAGATGTTAGTAAAAGACCATGATTAAGTGCCAGTTTTTGGTGGATTATCTTAGCAAGTTGATTATGCCTTCCTAAATATGCGTTCTCTGCTAAAGTAATACATCCACTAATTATGAGCTCAACAGTCCCTCCTATTTTGCCACACTTTCGACATACATCTTCACTATTTTCTTTAAGGATATATTTCTTGTAATTGTTGGTTTTTCACTGACTTTATCCTGGATAGCAATATCAAAACCCTCAGATTCCGGATATAGTTGATTCTCGTCTAACCAGAGCAGGGAAGCTTTCTTATCATTATCATTGCCATTTAATAATTCTAGAGAGAAGAGAAGATATTACGAGAGAATATTTATCTAGCCCAAAGGACATCTTAATATCGTCGTTGAATATTTTGACGGTTTTAATAAGCCATTAGAGTTTGCTCTGGGACTCTGCGTATAGTTTTAGGTTATCCATATATAACAGATGTGATAATCTTATATATTGTTATTATTCTGCTCATCCTTGCTGTAGAATCTCAGCTCATTCTGGCCGATATTTCAATGCCAAGATGAAAAGCAATTCAGCTCCTCTCACCCTAACATAGTACTTTACGGACAATGTGACACCTCTGCAAGAGCACGTCACGTTTTCCTACTATGGCAATCGATTTCGAGTTATCCAGGCTCTCGCGGTTCTTTGAAAATCTTTTACTAATTAGGCATTTGGCATACCTTCGGCTTACATCAACCTAACTCTGTTTCCATTGGTTCTTTAAGTCGTATGCCAGATTTTCATATTTTGCGGATTTTTCCATCTTGGTTTTTCTACTGTTGTGAGAGCGGCACTGCGATGTCAATTATAAAAGCTCTTTTCTCCTTTTTGTTGATCAGAACAATATCTGGCCCATTATAATCAACCGTTCGATCAGTAGCGATTGGTCTGTCCAAGTAAAGAATAGTATCGGGTGATTCGAGTACAGAAGAAGGCGAGTACTTATAATATGGAGGTGCGCTTTCTACTAGCCAGTATT
Source organism: Cosmopolites sordidus (assembly GCA_031761425.1). Taxonomy (NCBI): domain Eukaryota; kingdom Metazoa; phylum Arthropoda; class Insecta; order Coleoptera; family Curculionidae; genus Cosmopolites; species Cosmopolites sordidus. The sequence continues at coordinate 837,946 of JARFXV010000810.1, forward strand.
TTAGTGCAATTTGCTGATGTATGATTTTTGTCATCTGATTATGCCGTCCTAAATAAGCATTAGGAGCAAGGGCCGGGCAACCACCAATAAGGTGCTCAATTATTTCCCCCAAAGTACCGCATTTCTTGCATTTATCTACTACGTCCAAGGGCGGTATGTGTATTTCATAGCCCCTTGTTCTTGTTACCCTGTCTTGAATAGATATCGCGAAACCTTCTGTTTCTGGGTACAATAGTCCATCGGTCAGCCACATTAGAGACAATTGTTCGTCAATGGTGTCATCTTCGAGTGACTTAGGAAATTTATAGAAAATTTATATTTATATTTTTATTAGGAAAATAATAATAATAATAATTATTATTATTATGTTCGTTCTGAATTGAGCATCTCAGCCTAGGCTGATCGATATTATAATGCCAAAATGAGAAAGCAGTTCAGCTCCTCTCACTTAGCATAAGATATAACGAAAGGCCCTTACCTTATGTAATTTCCACAGATTTTTATTCATCAGAACAATGTCTGGTCTATTATAATCGGCCGTTCGATCTGTTGTGATTGATCTATCCCAGTATAAAATTGACTCACTGCGGAAATATCTCTACGGACTTTTTGGTTTTAATTGGTTTCGTCACAATATCTTTAATCATCAGTAAACAAACATGTAGCGAGGATTTTCACAAATATTCTTCAAGGAAAATCCCAACAAGATCCCAAAAATTATAGACCAATCACGTGCTTAAATACATATGAAAAGTCACTTAAGTTCTTAGTCACTTAAGTGATAATAAAACTTACATCTACCTTGACGTAGAACAGAAAAATGCAGAGATAGAGAGCACAACGCAGAGGAATTAAAAAAAAACTCGCTCAAAAATATAAAATCATGTCGGAAAAATATGCCTGTCTTTCTGGACGAAATAAGATTTCTGATATGAACAGTCTAGCCCTTCCAACTCTTCTATTTACATTTGGAACTACCAAGTGGAAAATTGATGAACTAAAATTAATAGATCATACTACAAGGAAAATAATAACACGACATCGATCACTACACCCCAACGCGTCTGTGCCACGAATCTATATGCCTAGAAGTGATGATGGCAGGGGTTTGTTGACTGTTGAGGCCTGTAACAACAGGGCTATAATAAATACAGCATATAGTATTCTTCGATCAGAAGACCCACTATAATGCTTTGTAAAAGAGCACGAACTGTCTAACAAGGGTGTATTCCTTGTTCGTTACGCTGTGAGAGCTGCTAAGCAACTGCAAATTCTAGTTGAGGTGGATAATCCAGAATGCCTTTTAATATGTCTTAATAATGAAAAAAGAAACTCCTCACGCTACAGCAAAGGAAAATTCTACAGGAACAACACAATAAGAAAGTCATGCAAGATATGTTCTCCAAAACATCGAAATAGAGGCATTGTCAAAGAAACATACTTTTCATTTTATGTATTCTGCTGGACTGAAACCCAAGACTGAGGGATTTTTAATGGCAGCCCAGGATGGAGTTATTGCCACGAGATGGTACCGCTCTGAAATACTTCAGTAAAACATCAGCACAACCTGTCAGGTTTGTAAAAGTCATCCGGAAACTCTAATGCATATCCTTTGTGCTTGTTCTCACTGGGCGCCGACTCTTTATACAGAGATACACAATTCGGCGCTAAATATTCTGTATTACCGGATTAGATTCCTCTATAACATCGATAAAAAGATTAAAACATATTATATACCGCATGAAATTGAATCAGTGGTTTACAACCAACTGTGTGAAATTTTCTGGAATTTTCCGTTTATAACTCGGAAAAAAATAGAAGCTAATAAACCGGACCTAGTAATAGAGGATTTAAAAGAAATGATCTTTTATGTGGTTGAGTACTCGTGTCTAGCAGATCTCAACATATCTAGAAAAGAAGCAGAAAAAATAAAATACCAGAAATTCGTTTAGAGTTTAAGTGAATTGTATCCAAAATATAAAGTAATTAGGATTGCTCTTGTTATAGGCGTTCTGGGCAGCATGAAGGCGAATTTTGTGACCAAGCTGAAAAAATAAAAATAATTTCATGACAGCAAGCAAACAACATTTCAAATCAAATGCTCAAATGTATGTTCACGAAGCTAACTCACAACATAGCTAGATCTCCATTCTGGCCAGTCACCTATCAACTTTAGGGTGCACACACAAAGAAAGCAGGTTTCCTGCTTACTGGTAGTCGGCACCTATAAAAGCAGATTATTTACTTTTTTTTTAAATGCTCGTGAACATAAATACAGCACGTCGGAACTTGTAAACAAACGTGAACCGGCACCGACTATTTCACCGGAATGAATTTTTAATATTTCGAAATAAGTTTATAAAGGTCTAAGGCCGCGATTTGTATATATTTTTATGTTTATCTTCACAAATTCATTCGGAGGATGAACTGGACATCTTGCCTTTATGATGAAATCTGCTTTTTTACTCCCAGATAACCAGCGTTCTTTAATGAAATGATGCAATAATGGTAATGTATGTACAGTAAATTGATATTCAGCGCCGAAAATAGGCGCTGACTAACTTGCTTTCTTTGTGGGCGTACCCTTATGTTGGCGTAACTGGTGAAGAAACAGCTGACACGTGCATCGTGGACAGCACATCGTGGTATGCAAAAAAATATATATGCAGAAGCTAAACCGCTCCGGGTCTGGCCCTTTTTAAGAAACTACGAATATTTTTATTAAGATCTATTGGGGCAATTAACATTTTGCCGAGGGGCAACGAAATATCTTTAAACGGACTATACCTAGACGATTATAAGTTGAGATCGTCGAGCTCGTCGAGTCATTTCAGTGCAGTGGCGTCATATGTAGGTCACCTGGGGACGTCTTAAAGGACAGGAGTTCACCAGATGGTTGATATGTTGTCGAAAAAACAATGTGAATAAGTGTTTCTGGGATATAAGGGTTTCTGGATAATAAGGGATTCAGGGAATTCGGAGAAAAAACATGCAAAATTACTTGACTCCTATAGTACCTACCTGTTACAATACAATTTCTTTCTTTTTCTACTGTTCGAAGAAGCTACACTGTAGTGAAACGCATTATATTTTAGAGAAAAATATAAGTGGAAATCAAACAATTTTGTTTTATTTACAATTAGTATGAATACAATTTAGTATGAATTTCTACCACGAAAATGCCGCAATCATCCTCAAAATATGAATTAAACATCTTATGTTCTGATCAACATAATCCAGTTAAAGTAAAACGAAAGATATTTGCTATAGCATCTTTTCCAAATGCGATCAAAATCCAACTAAATTTAATTCCATTAAAATCCATTTAACTTTTAACTTCCGATGAACACCCGAAAAACGAATCGCCGGATTTATCGACTCGAAAAACATTTTTTTTATGATTATCGGTATCTTTTCGATGACCCACGTAGTCCAATAACTGCTTCTCAAAAGGATTTTTCATTTCCTTCACCCCGTGCTCCGACGTTAGCGCGTTGTCAGTTTTACGATCGTTTTAGAATCGGAGATGAAATTTTCTGCCAATTAAATAAAAATCCTTTATCGATTACACGTCGAATACTATTAGGCTGGCGAGCCTTCGATGTCGATAGAAGATAAAATGGCGGCCAGGTTTTTATTTTCCGATTCGAGCGGCGGACGTGGCACCTAATGAAAATCATAATCGCTTTTGAAGGATCAGGTTGTCGGAATTGGGTAGGGGCGAAAATCTGGCGAAACAAAGGGGTTGTGACGAGAATTCTTAAAAGTTATAGTACGAGGGTTATTCTTATCTTTATTTGGGTTTTTCGCCATGATCTAAAACTCAAAAAATATCAAAATATCTGTTCTTATGTAAATAAAGAATCACTGGGTAAAAACAAAAAACCAAACGGAGACAAATTTCTCAAAAATATAAAAACTTTTAACGTTAACGTTTCGGGAAGTATTCACCTCCCGTTTTCAAAACGAACCTAAAAATGAAGTATATTAATTTCTATAAATTATGAAAAGATAGAAATTAAATATATTTTTTGTGTATGTTAATGATACTTACATTGACAATTAGTTTTTAATGATAGTGACATTCCTCCAAAATAAATTTAAAAAAATCGTGGCGAAAAACCCAAATAAAGAAAAAAATATATGAACACGTCACAATCATTCAGATATTACTGAGGGTTATTATTCTCACACTTATTTTAGAAAATCGTTTCTCAATGTTTTTAGTGTCGCGACCTACTAAATAATCAAAAAGTTAAGTAAAAAACGTTGCGACCCCTTTACTACAATATGTTAATTTGACGTTTATCAAAGTTTTATATCGGTCGGTTAACACGATGACGATTAGTCATTTTGTCAGTATCGTTATTTATGAAGAATCGTTTTGGTTTTTAAATGGCCTATAAACTTCTACAAGCGTGCTCACACACCCTTATGAATCGTGAACAAATGAACAATCTTTTTGTATTAAATTGCGAATCGTCAATGACGGACGTATGTGTGAATGGGCCGTTACATTTATATAGAATAAAAAAATGCTGAACTACAAGGCTTGTGTAACCCCTTGTTTTTATATTAATTTTACCAGTTAGAACCTGTGGCCTGTACTTGCACGGACTTGTATAACGTTCCACCCACGCATGCGAGACGGATCATTAGTCCCGAGCGCGCTTAGGCAGGTTCGTACAATCTATGCGCTTTGCGGTAATATTACTAAAGGAACGAGACTAAGAGTTTCATTGTTAATTATATTTTTACGAAAACAAGTACTACGATTTCTTCTCTGACCCTGTGATAAATACTACGATTTCTTCTCTCATTCAGTGTTAAGTAAATTAGTAACAGTTTGATAATAAAATAGATTAATAATATTAAATACAATGGACAAATTTGTGAGTAAACGAAATGCACCGTCTACATCTGCTGAAACAGTAAAGAAAAAGACTATATTGTACAATGAAACATACTTAAAATATGGATTTATTGCGTTGGATCACAAGCCACAATTTGTTGTTTGTTATCAAGTTTTGTCCGCGGTAAACATAAAGTCTTCAAAATTAGTCCGGCATCTGGAAACAAAACATCCGCCTTTACAAAACAAACTTGAAACATTAAAAAATTGTTATCAACAAATCAAGCCGTAATGAGACCGCAACAGTTCAAGCATTCTATTTAGTATCATTAAGAGTAGCCCCATACGATTGCGGAAAAGATCATTTTACCCGCTTCCAATGATCAATGGTTAATGTGATGATAAGTCTAAAAGAAGCAGAAAAGTTGAACACCGTACCAGTTTCAAATGATACATATAATGATTACAATTGAAAATGTTAAATTAAGTGAATTTTTTGCTATTCAGTTCGACGAGTCAATAGATGTGTCAAACTTGGCGCAATTTTTGTGTTTTATCCGAGAGGAGGTTAATTAAAGACAATACACTATTTTGGAAATCAATTCCTGGTCTTGCAACTGGCGAAGGACTGTTTAAAATGTTTATTGATGTACCACAAAACGAAATCTTGGAGTTTAATAAATGCATTACGGTATGTACTGATCGTGCGAAAGCGGTAAAGGCAAAGAACAGTGGTGCAATAGTTAAAGTGAAGTACATTATGTCACATATGGAATGGACGCACTACTTTCTTCACAGACATGAGTTTGTTATAAAAAAGATGCCCGATAATATACAAAATATTCTGTCCAAAGCTGCAAAAATTGCTAATTTTATTCAAAGCCGACCATTGCAGAACAGATTACTTGCCATATTGTGCGAAGAAATGTGTACTAAATTTTGACCCACTGCTTTTCTATGCTGAAGTCAGGTGGTTGTCGCGGGAAAAGTTCCAACTAGACTTTTTGAATTGCAAGATGAATTGAAAAATCATTTTTACATATATAATAAATATATATTACAAATATGATATATATAATAAACTACATATAAGCAACTTTATTACTGTTGGTTTACTTGGGTGATATATTTTTAAGACCGCAACAAAAATTATCAAGAAGCTTGGGCATTTAGATTATACGGTTTGAAAAATACAATTTTGATGCATTCATTTTGATTTAGAAAATTATGGATTTAGAAAATTCTGTTATAGATCCAGTGTTGGAGAGCATGAAAATATATTTACGTGAATTCAAAATTCATTTACTGGAATATTTTCCAGATAGCAACGATGATTTGCAGAAAAGATGGAACTCAAGATTTATGTTTGCACGACGATGTGAATGCGGGAGCCTTGTAACGGACGCTTTGAAAACATTGATCCCCTTCGCTACTTTTTACTTATGCGAAAAATGCTTCTTGTCTATGGCTTTTAAACCTAAATATAGAAATCGTCTATTATGAACGTACTGAAAAACTTAAGTAAAAAACAAAATCACATAAAATTATTATTTCAAACAACTTTGGCTATTATTTAATTTAAATTTATTTAATTCCCTAACACTTGTTTTTAAATTAAAAATTCTTTAATACATTGATGTTTCGTATAGGAGTCTTCTTTTATGAACACATTGCAACCCCCCATATTCTTGAACGCATTCTCCTTAGGAGTCGCGAGCCCTACGCGAGCCCTACGCGAGTAATAACCCTATACCGACGGTTATCGCTTGCCTAGCGCTGACTAAGGCATTGTTATAGTATATAAGTAAAGAATTGTAATGTTAATGTTACTCAATATTATAGTGTCAAAGCTGTATTGCTGTTCATAATATTGTTTCATTAGTTAAGTGCCCTTATTGTAAAATAAAGTTTTTTAAAAGCAAAGTTGTCGGTCTTCACATTTAACTGGCGCTGCGAACAGGATAGTGTCATTCTGCCCTTTATCGATTTACCGTTGTGCAGAAGTGATTTTCAAGTCTTAAGGCACTATCGAAGAAAGGTGAGAATTCGAGATCAAGCTATCGTCTACCCTGTTGTCAGAGAAGCTGTGGTCCAGTTCCTGCCTACCCCAAAAGACCAACAATTCAGACCGCCATTCAGCCACGCCTTTATAGGGAACCCTTTGGTTGTGGAACTAAACAGTATAAGCTTTATGGATCCATCCTTGATTATATTGTAAGTTAAAACTGAATTGCCATTTTTACATATTTCTATATGAATGTCTGAAACTTCTAAACGTTTAACAAAGATTTTATTGAATAATAGGGCAAAATTAGGATTAAGTGAAAGTCAAGTAAATACAGAAACAAGTTCAAACTCAATAAATCAAGAAGATTTATTAAACCTTTTAAGTAATTTAAGTTTAGATTCTAATATTAATTATACTAGTCAACCAAACATGGAAAATATCAGATTCCACACGTCACTCTTGCCAACTTTTTCCGGTGCTCAAAGTCATTTGGAGAGTTTCTTAATTTCTATAGACGAATTTCATTATCTTTATTCTAGTAACGATAATGAAAATCTAAATAAAGTAATTTTGGCCGCGATAAAATCAAAATTAGTAGATAATGCTAGAGAATTTCTTCTTTCAAGACCAGATCTGCATAATTGACTCGAAATAAAAACAGCTTTAAGAGAAAAATTACTTACCAAATTTTAATGCAGCAATTGCAATACATCAAAATAAATAAGAATGAAAACATCCTTAACTTCGTAGATCGATTTAAAGCATTTGTTCAAAGAATATTTTCAAAAATACAGTGCGAAGTTCAAGATCAAAATTCAAAATTAATTTTATTTAGTCAAATACAGAAAACTGCCGTTTTAATTTTAACTGCAAATTCGCCACAAACCTTGACAACAATGCTTATGCTACAAAATCCTGATACACTTGATAACGCTTATACGCACGTTGTAAACTTTAATATGATAGAATCGCAAGTCAACTTTGCAAATAATTCAAGTATATTCCACCAAGATCTGAAAACACCATCTCAAAAACCATTCAACTCCTTTCAACATTCAATTAATTTTCCGCAAACGCAACAATCGAGATTTCCTAGCGAACCAATTCACATTCAACCTCGACCAGTTCAGAGGCATTATCCGACAAACGCTCAAGTGTTTGGCAAACCCAGGAATAGTTTTGCACCACAAAATAATAAACCCATTAAACTAGATGCCCCTACACCTATGTCCATTTTCACTGGAGGTCCTTCGAGAATATTCCAGAATCGACCACCTCATAAGTATCCCAACGCTTTTCAACCAACAGGTCCAAGAAAATTTGTCTCTCAGGGACTAACAAATGTGGAGACGTATACTGAACCTTATAACGAAGAATATTTCATAGAGGAACCTTCTGAACCCCCTCAAGGATATGACTATTCACAATATCATTTCCAACAACAAGATTTCACTTCAGAAATGTCTCATTACAGGAATTACAATAATTTGCAAAACCGGTCTTATGATATTAACTGAAATGGCAATTCTAGTTATTAGGATACCGATCTTTGAAAGAAATGTATGTAATTTAAAATTTGTATACCCTATACCTAGGAATGATTGTAAAATGATGATAACACCTAGTAAATATTATTGTAACAATTTATGGTACGAACAATGCGAAGAAGTTAACACAAATTGGATCTGTTCTAACCCTATTGCCAATGGATGCTCTTTTCCAAAAGACTGTCTGTATGCTCTTATTCAATATAACTATAAAGTACATGCACTAACTTATCATAAATCACTTTTGCTATGTACGAAAACTGTAGAAACAATATATGAAAATTGTTTCCAATTTCAAAAACTGATCTCCACCATTGTAACCTTATTCAGAGCCAATGCGATGTGATCATCGGCCAACATAAATATTCATTAGAAATTAACAATATTTCCTTACAAATTCCGACAAGTGACAACATCCAGGACACTAATTTAACATTAGATTTACAAATCAAACACTTAGAGAATCCCTGGAAAGTCAAAGAAGATTTAATGGAGCCACTAAATATGCAAGATGTTATTCCTCAACAACAGGCTCATTATATCTTTATAATCATATGTCTTATGGTATTCTTTGTTATATCTTTAGTGATATATCTATGGCAAAAACAGAAAAGAGACTAATCTGTTCCGATAAAACTATTACAAAAACCTGTCGACGAGGACGTCGAAAAAACTAAGGGTGGAGGAGTAATAACTCCAAACCGACGGTTATCGCTTGCCTAGCGCTGACTAAGGCATTGTTATAGTATATAAGTAAAGAATTGTAATGTTGATGTTACTCAATATTATAGTGTCAAAGCTGTATTGCTGTTCATAATATTGTTTCATTAGTTAAGTGCCCTTATTGTAAAATAAAGTTTTTTAAAAGCAAAGTTGTCGGTCTTCACATTTAACTCGCGTACACCTACTACCAAAGAAGTGGGTTTTCAGAATATATAATAGAAAGACTGTGCCGTCGAAGATCAAACTAAGACACTTTTTTAGCTCAACATAAAAGACATTCATGAGAGTTGGCTGGCGCTTGGAAGACGACCCTAGGAGTCGAGAATAAAAATTGTTTCGAAGTCTGAAAAAAAAACGTTGTAATGACAGTATTGTAGCGAGATGGGATTAATACAAAGAATACAACATACATTTAGATGGACAAATAAATACTTTGTATTTTATTTAAAATCCACTTTACTTTTTGATCATAATAGTACATCTTTAATTCATGATAACCTTTTAATTTTGTTCTAGACGGACTAAGCTGATGTATTTGATCCTAAAGAAACAAACAACCCTCCAACAACGAAAAATCAAACCTAAGTACTATAATTGATGTTATTTTGAAAACCTAAAATATTCGTTATATTCTTTGGAAAATTTTTAACTGGAATGGTGCGTAATCTGGATTAAGTATTTAAATAAAGGTTTAATAGAAAAGATTTTTATCAAAAGAATCTCGTTGATTTACTCCGAGACCTTAATCTGCCTACTCCCCAGAGTTCACAACTAGAAAGGCCCTAGAAAAACCTTTCATGTTGTTATTGGTAAACCCCCCAAATTATTTTTTTATTAATGTGTAATGTATCATGCCATAAAAACGTTTTACTAACTTTACTAATTTGGTAACTTTGTGTATCGGGACACATTAGGCTGATATTCGATATACTGATCGTCTCAACGGGAATAATTAACTTGAGTTCCTGCAAACGTCTTACCCGAATTGTTAATTGAAGTTCCCATATTTAATGAAGACTTTAAAGAGAAGAGGAGTATTGTGTTCCAAAATATCGTTTGTCCTGCACACTGAAGCTTAACAGTCAGGGAGTATTTAAATAATCTTTTCCCAAATTCGCGGATTGGGAGGGATTGAGTGGGCCCTATTCCATGGCCTCCACCTAACATCCCAGACCTAACTCCGTTGGATTTTTACATCTGGAGACGGGCACTTGTATACATCGCAGAAGTTAAAACTAGAAAATATTTATTCCAACGCATAGAGGCGTCTTTCGTCATAATTAAAGAATTTTTTTTACACAGTACTACGGTAGAAATGAGGCGAATATTGCACGCGTGCATACGCAACGGAGGTCAGCAATTCGAGCAAGTTTTGTGATTAATTAAAACATTGGTTATTAAGATTTTTAATATTAATATTTATAAATTATAAATAATTATTAAGATATAACAGCCCGATTCTAGTGCACAATAGTGAGATAGTATTTTCTACCAAGTTTGCGTATGTTATTTACGCAAATAAGTAATATCGAATATCAGCCTAGTGCGTCCCGATACCCAAAGTTAGCAAATTAGTGAAGTTAGTAAAACGTTTTAATGGTATGAATGCATACCGTTAGAAAGAGGATAAATTAGAGATTTTTTAAAGAATTTAAATACCATGATTTCTTCTAGTTTTTTTAATATACAATTCAAAATTGAGATTTAAATTGATTTTTACTCCTTTCAAAAACTTTGCGAGACTATAAAAAAAAGATGTCCGTTGCATCTAATTTTGATATTTTTTTGGTCCATAGAACCCTGCAACCTTACACATTAAAATAAAAAACATAATTTGGAGGCTATAATAATAACTTTTTTTATACCTATTTTATAACCAAACACACTATATACTATATAAATATATATATATATATATATATATATATATATATATATATATATATATATATATATATATATAGACATGTACTCTACACTCGAGGTATGGAAAATGACCGATGTGGCGGAATTGGATTCCTCATCAATCGAAAGCTGAAAGACAGTGTGGTAAAATTTGAAAGTACATCCGACCGATTAGCCCAATGCGTCATTCAGCTGAATAAAAGGCTTCAAATCGTCCAAGCTTATGCACCAACTATAAGCCATAAGGATGAGGAAATTGAGGAATTTTATGATGAGGTGGCCCAGCTTTTATACAAGGAGAAATGTAGGTACAAAATCCTGATGGGTGATTTTAATGCCAGAATTGGAACAACAAGAACAGAAGAAAATGCAACTGGCCCATATGGAACTGGTGAGCGAGACAATAGAGGTGACAGATTAGTTGATTTTGCTGAAGGACAAGAACTATATATTATGAATTCATTCTATAAGAAAAATATCAGCAGAAAATGGACATGGAAAAGTCCATCTGGCGTCACAAGCGAAAGTGACTACATCATGACCAACGATAAAACAATATTTACCAATTGTACTGTCCTTAACAATTTTAATGTTGGAAGTGACCACCGAATGGTACGAGCAAGGGTTCGGATTGACTGTCGAAAAGAGCGCGAAAGAATGGTAAGATCAAAGAAGGGCAAGGTGGATTCTGGAAAACTGCTGGAGAGAGGAAGCGATTTTGAGATTGCTTTGTCAAACCGGTTTGCTGCGGTACAAGATCCAGAGGAGGTGGAAATATCAGTTCAATATGAAGAAATCGCCAACAATGTAGTTCAAACGGCTGCTTCAGTAGCACCAGAAGAAAAATGTCTCAAACAAACAAAAATCTCCAGTGAGACCTTGATTTAATGAAGAAACGGCGAGCAATGAGAAATGCAGGTAGTCCTTTTGGCAGGTTCGAGTACACTGAGCTCTGCAAAACTATAAGAAAACGTATCAGAGAGGACACGCGCCGATTCAATATGCAGCTAGTGCAAAAAACCCTGGAAGAAAACAAAGGAATTAACAAAGCTAAACAGAAGCTGAGAAACAAAAGAACCCAAATATATGCTTTAAAGCGTGAGGATGGCACATTGTGCAGGGCGCGTACCCAAATGTTAGAGATTATCAGAAGGTTTTATTCCCAGTTATATGAAGATCAGAGCCAGGGACAGCAGTACCCACGGAAGAACAATATATAATGCCAGATATCCTGGTGGAGGAAGTGACAAATGCTATAGAATTGATGAAGAACGGCAAGACTCCAGGAAAGGATAGTGTAATTGTCGAAATGCTAAAAGCTGGTGGTCGGACGTTACATAAAACACTGGCAAAATTATACTCAAAATGCCTCAAAGAACAAAAAGTACCTGACTTATGGAAAAATGCAGAAGTGATCCTTTTACACAAAAAGGACCACAGGAAGATTTAAAGAACTACCGTCCAATAAGCCTCCTCTCAGTGATGTACAAAGTTTTCACTAAGATAATTTCTAAAAGAATATTAAAAAACTGAATGACACACAACCAAGAGAACAAGCAGGATTCAGAAGTGGATTCAGTACAATGGATCACATCCAGGTTGTACAGCAGGTCATAGAAAGGCACAACGAATACACCATGCCACTGTGCTTGGTTTTTATCGACTACGAAAAAGCATTTGATTACATCTCAAAGCATGCGATAATGGATGCACTGCTTAGCCAAGGTGTAGAGAGAGCCTATGTAAACCTATTAGAATCGATATAAGATGGAGCTACAGCCACAATTCACCTTGATGATCTTGAAGTGGGAATTAATATAGAACGAGGTGTACGGCAGGGTGACGCAATATCGCCTATTCTTTTCTCGGCTGGCCTTGAAGAAGTATTCCGTAAACTGGATTGGGAACAGGATGGTGTAAAGAACAATGGTGCAAACTTAAACCATCTTAGATTTGCAGATGATATTATTCTCATTTCACAAGACCCCGAGGAGCTGCAAAGACGCATACAAGAACTGCAAAGGGCTGGCGAACCATTTGGCTTGAAAATAAACCTGAAAAAGAGTCAGGTTATGTTCAATAACTTCGCTCAGGACAGAAGAATTTCAGTTTTAGGAAGGGATTTAGAGATTGTGGACAGCTTTATATATCTTGGGCAGAGGATTTCAATGGAGGGGAATACCGCCCGGGAGGTGGAACGGCGTGTTAAATGTGGCTGGCAGGCATTTGGTAGGCTCAACATAGTGGTTAAGAGTAGACTCCCACTTTGCCTGAAAAGAAAAGTATTCGATCAGTGCGTTCTACCCGTTATGACATACGGAAGTGAAACCTGGACACTCACATCGCAATCAATTCAAAAACTTCGGGTGGCATAGAGGGGAATGGAAAGATGTATGCTTGGCATTATAAGACGAGACAGAAAGTCCTGCGCATGGATCAGGGAACAAACAAAAGTCTGTGACATCATTGGAAGAGTAAAACAATTGAAATGGAGATGGGCAGGCCATATATCGAGGCGATGGGACGACAGATGGACCAAGGCAATCCTGGAGTGGATACCGCTTGATCGCAAACGTCCGCGAAGAAACCGAAACCACGATGGATTGATGACATCGTTAAGTATATTGGACCCGAGTGGCAGAGGAAAGCCCATGACCGTGAAGGTTGAAAGCATGCTGAAGAGGCCTTCATCCTGCAGTGGATCGATACGGGCTGATGATGATGATGATGATGATGATGATGATGATGATGATTTATATATATATATATATATATATATATATATATATATATATATATATATATATATATATTTATATTGTACCCGTATATATATATACATATATATATATATATATATATATATATATATATATATATATATATATATATATATATATATATACCGTCAAATAAGTTAGAGGTACAAATAAAGTTAAAGGCTAAAAATATAGCTAACGAAGCTATGAAGGGTGCATTAGATAAAAAAAGCCGGCCCTGTATTACGAAAACTTATTATGGTCCAAGCAAAAAAGCAGAATGTTGCTTCTATGTTAAAATATTGTCGGAACAAGATACAATTTATATGAATTCTCATTTGAAATAAAAATTTATTTATTTATTTGTAAAATGTAAATGGACTTGGCATAATCTTTGTACGAAGTGAATATTTTCTTGTTAATTTTTTACTTTAACTTTTAAAAAATAAAATATAGTATATTAATAATTTAATTAAATATTTCAGATTTAATGGCATTTATGACAAGTCAGAAAGAATCAGCTTTGCATATATTATTTATTAAATTTGTGTTTTATTTCTTTTAGAGTTCTCTCACCTCCCTTAAAATTACTCTATAACAAAACAATAAATTATAATAGGACAATGTATCCCAAATTTAAGAAATATAATAGGAATTAAGCCTCCCGACGTATAAATTATAGTATAACGAAAATAATTTCGCCAAAGTTGAAACGTTTCCACTAATTTCGGGTTGATATATCGCGAAAATAAACCTCCATCGGCGGTGATTTATGAAGAAAAGTAAGGACATTTTGCTAAAAGCTAATCTCGGTGATAGATCCGAACCAGTGGCAAAACGAACGACAACGCTTATATTATCTACCAAAAACGAACTGGATGTTTCGCTGTATTATGTAGGTATTTGAACGGCCTTTTATGGCCCATTAAAACTTTCGCTTTTTGTTATATTGTTTTCAGTTCCTGCCAATAAAACTTTGGCCCATAAATACGGGCGGAGACTGGAGGCAAAAACGCAAATGTCATATTGGATTTTATGGTTTAATATGTTTAATTTTGTTAGATAACGAAAGAAAAACTTTATGAAAAATGTTGTTTTGAAACTTAATATAATTTGAACTCTGTTAGGTAAGATCAAGGACTTTTTAAAAATAACTATTTCTAGTGACGCCATCTTTTCACGAAGGTAAGCGTTGGAAAGATGCTTTCTTCACTAACGTTCTGACAAAATTTCATGTCATTCGGATAATTAGAAGCCAAATTTTCGATCTTAAAGTGACAGTGAGTTCATACGAGGGTCGTTCAGTAAATCCTTAGAAAATTCAAGAGATGGCGCACGTAGCATCGGAAATGGTTTGTTTTTATAAGCGTCATTATTCACCAGATAGCTGTCAAAGTCTTAGTTATTTTCATCACATGGTTTCATTTTCATTGTCGATTGAAGTAAGAAACTTTTGTTTATTTGGAAATATGGAAAAAAGTGAGTTTTGAGTGATGATTAAATACATATATTTAAAAAGCTTAACACCCAAAGAAATCCAAGCTCTTGTGTTTGCGACTGTTTATAATTATGTAAATGAGTTTAAACGTGGTCGTAGATCCACAAAAGATGAACATCGATCGGGATGTCCAGTGGAATTGGCTAATTTCCAAAATGATTGACAAAATACACATGGTTTTAAGTGATCGATAAACCAAAGTGCGCAAAATAGTTAAGGCCACAAGCTTATCAGAAGGTACAGTGTTTTCAGTTTTGCATGAAAAATTGGGTGTGAAAAAAATTTCGGCAAGATGTGTGCCGTGTTTGCTCTCGGTGGAGAATAAACCCAATCGTATAGTCGACTCTGAAGCTATTGTGGCACTTTTTCGTCGGAATCCTGATGAGTTTCTGCATTGATACATAACTTTGGACAAAACATGGATACACCACTATACTCCAGAGATAAAGAAACAATCAAAACACAGCGTTTTTGAAGGTAAACGGGCTCCGAAGAAGACGAAGACGGTGAAAACGGCCGGCAAGGTTATGACGACAGTTTTTTGGGATGCACGCGGAATCATCTACACTGATTACTTGGAAAAATGAAAAACAATAACTGGAGAGTATTATGCGTCGTTATTACACCGGTTGAATAAAGAGATCAAGAAAAATCGTCCTCATTTGAAAAGAAAAACATCCTCTTTCTTAAAGACAATGCACGCAAGGACGCATACCTGTACAGTTTTAAAGGCCAACATTATGGAATTAAAGTTCGAATTATTACAACATCTACCGTACAGACCGGATTTGGCCCTCAGTGACTTTTTTATTTCCGAACTTAAAAAAATGGCTCAGCGGATAAAGGTTCATATCGAACCAGGAGCTCATCACTAATTTTTTTACCAAAAACGGCATTTTAACCATGAATCATTCACGATACTTGCCTGATTTGAAAAATTCATTTGTTAATCTAATCATACCGTGTAAAACGTTGTAAAAAAATATTGATTGAATTATCATATAAAACCCATCCAATTGAATTTGATATTCTAGGCGATAAAACCAGACAAACAATTTCACAAATTATTCATAAAAAATATATTAGTATTCATAAAAAATATATTAGACAATCACATAAGCTATTAAATCTATCTAAATTACAGTTAAACGACAAACAACCAGAATCTTCACCCAAATATAACTTCCATAAAAGATCCATTAACTTATCAAATACGGTTTTCACGAATAAAGAGATTATTTTGATTGAAAATGGCCCGAAATATAACCCAACTATTAAACAAAGTAATGTTTTGGAAAATATAATATCTGAAGTAGAACTATACCTTGAAAATATCCCTAATTCTAATTTTACAAAAGAAAAAATTAAAAGGACTCTAGAAATGAATCGAGAACACCACAACAAAAAAGAAGACCATATTATCAAATCCATTAATTCTAAAATCACAAATAATAATTTAATTTTAAAGTCGATAAGGAGAATTTTTAATTAATTAAAGAAGAAGAGAGAGAATTAAAACTTTCTAGATAATGAAAACCTCGTCAAAATAAAAAATGACCCTACCGCAACAATTCAAAACAAGTTAAAATCAACAATAAAATATATAACCACCATTTTATCAAACGAAGATAAATATAAAATAGTCAATATGAATCCAACTCCTCCAAAACTGTACGGTTTATAAATATGCAGTAGATTTCTTTTACATTAAAAAGGAGCACAGGAAGTTTTAAAGAACTACTGTCCAGTAAGCTTCCTATAAGTGGTGTACAAAGTTTTCATCAAGAAAATATCCAAAAGAATATTAAGAAAACTGAATGATGAACAACCAAGACAGCAAGCAGGCTTTAGAAGTGGGTTCAGTACAGTGGATCACATCCAGGTTTTACAGCAGGTCATAGAAAGCCACAATGCCACTATGCTTGGCTTTTATCTATTATGAAAAACCATTTAATTCAATCTCAAAGCAGGCCATAATGGACGCATTGTTTAACCAAGGTATAGAGAAAGCCTATGCAAACCTACTGGGGTTGATATATGATGAAGCCACAGCGAAAGTCCACCTTGATGATCTTGAGGTTGCAATAAATGTAGAACGGGGCATACGACAGGATGACGCAATATCGCCTTTTCTTTTTTCAGCCTGCCTGGAAAAAGTGTTTTGTAATCTGGATTCGGAGCAGGATGGAATAAAGATCAATGATGCATACTTAAACCATCTTAGATTCGCGGATGATATCGTTCTTCTTTCGCCAGAGGAGCTGTAAAGACACGTACAAGAGCTGCAAAGGGCTGGAGAACCATTTGGCTTGAAAATAAATCAGAAGAAGAGTCAGGACATGTTCAATAAATTTTAGAGAATCATATTTGCCGAGGAAAACAAACCTATTGGAGGATTTCAATGGGAGGCGATAGGGCAGGCTCAACATAGTGTGTAAGAACAAAGTACCACTTTGCCTGAAAAGAAAATAGTGACATTATTAGAAGAATAAAGAAATTGAAATTGAAGTGGGTAAGCCATGTAGCGAGGCGGTGGAACGAAAGATGGACCATGGCGGTCCTGGACTGGATACCGCTTGATCGCAAACGTCTGCGGAAAAGACTGAAAACACGATGGACTGATGACATCATTCAGTATATCTCAGGACTGCGGACCGCGAGAGTTAGAAGCATGCTGAAGAGGCCTTCATCCTGCAGTTGATTGACACAGGCTGATGAAGATGATGATAATGATGATGATGGAAAAAAGTCCCTTGTTTTTCAAATATTTTTATTATTCTCTACGAGCCCACTGTACAATGTTTCATAGTTACTAGCTCATCTAAATTGACGAAGCGGTTTGTTCAATAAGAGGAACAAGAAAATTTTACACAATGCCATATTTGGCGAATAGGGTGCTTGTGGTATGATTTTTGTTTAATATTTAGAGACAAATTCACGAATAATTTTTGATGTGTGCGATGATCATGATGCAAAAATCATCAGTTGTTTTGCCAAATAATTTTACCATTACTAAAGTCTATTTGTTACTTGTATGGTTTTTTTTCCAACATTTTATTGCATTGACCCAAGAAACTGGCACATAGAAATAAATTATCATTATATAAGGTTGCAGATTTTTTATCAATATTCTTACTATCTCACTTAAAGGCAATTATAAAATTTAATACTCTTCAATTATAAATGAACGGAATTATATATTTGAAGTTCATAAAATATCATCTGTTATAACGAAAAATCTAATATTCTCTAATGTATACTACGCCTACGCCATATTCGTTTTCTTGAAGATTTCCGTTGTCCATAGTAAAGATTCAGCAGTATTCTATAAATAAATTCAGTTTATTGTTCGCTCTGTTTATTGCTTTTTTATCTGTCTTCGAGACGTTACAGTTCGAGCAATGAATAAATAATATTTTTTGTTATTTATGGAAATATTCAATATAGAAAATAGGAATGCAGTCCAGTAACATGATAATTAATATTGATAAAACCGTTAAGAAATTTCAAACTATTGATTGTATAAGAAATTTAGTTAGGATTCAATGGAGCTACATGTTCTTTAAAATAAATATTTTTACTTGTAAGTTGATGTAGTTTTGGGCGTTGTATAAACTTTCAGATATAGTTTTTTGCGACTTCAAAACTTAAACTTGCTAGATTAAAAACAATTTTATTCCAATGTAAGTACACCGATTGATCAAACTTTCACCGGTAGATGGCGTTAGGTCGTGTGACCCTCTTCCTACATGAGTCAAAATTAAACGATCTTCTGCACTATTCAGTGTCTTCAATTGCTCTCAGATGTCTATACGAGTTCGATTGATAAAGGATGCTCCACACCCTAATTTAAATCCTCTTGTTCAGTGTTACCCGCTTGTATACATTGTACATTGTACTGTATACATCTTGTATACATTGATATATATATATATATATATATATATATATATATATATATATATATATATATATATATATATATATATATATATATATATATATATATATATATATATATATATATATATATATATATATATATATATATATATATATATATATATATATATATATATATATATATATATATATATATATATATATATATATATATATATATATATATATATATATATATATATATATATATATATATATATATATATATATATATATATATATATATATATATATATATATATATATATATATATATATATATATATATATATATATATATATATATATATATATATATATATATATATAAATATATAGATATTATTATTATTCACGTATGGGCCCAGGTGGACCACGCGAAGTACAATTAGAGGTGTTTGTTGTTGTTAGCCTTCCTTTGCGCCCATACTAATTTCATTTTTTCGCTATGAGCTTTCTTCTTTTGGTCAGAGCAAGTTGTTCCAGTCTTCCTACATTTTTCTCTCTGGCCAACCTTCCAAACGTTAACCTTGTATCTGAAACAGCCTCTATTTTGAATTTCACTTTGTGTGATATTTGTTGATCTTAGGTTCTCTTTAATTGCAACAATCCATTTAATTATTTCTACTTTAGCTCTGCTCGTATTGTCATAAAATTCGACTATTTGTCTAGTTAGTCTTCTCGGATTCATCCGTTTTACGGGTCCGTAAAACTTAAGTCTTGTTTTTCTCATATCGCTGTGTATCTCTGTGTATTGTTTGATTTCTTGGTTTTCTCGAAGCCGGTATGTTGTGCTATTTATTTGTTTCGGGCTTAAGATTTTTATTATAATTTTTCTTTCCTTCTTTTCAATGTCCTCGATGTCTCTCTTTCTATTCAAAATGAGCGTTTCTGCCTCATATAGATATTCTGGCTTAATAACTGTGTTGTAATGTCTTAGTTTTGTGTTTTTAGATATGCATTTTTTGTTGTAAATATTTTGTGTAAGTCTCAATGCCGTTTCCATTTTTTGACATCTACCCTTATTGGCCGTTTTTTTCCAAACCATTTTCCATGATTATTTCACCATAATATTTAAATTGAGAGACTCGTCTGATGTTGTCATATTTTGTTTTTAGAAATGGTGTTCTTAGTCTGTTGCAAGTAATGTATTGTGTTTTTTCAAAGGAAATTTGGAGTTCTACCTTTTCTGCTGTTTTTTTTTAGGATTTCAATTCTGTGCCGTTAATATATCTTGAATCAAAATTGCTAGATCATCAGCAAATGCCAGACAATCCATTTTGATGTTGGTTCTCCCCTAGTTTAATGGGCTGGTCAATATTCAGCGCCGACTTTTTTTCACGCCACTCCTGTATTTCTTTTTCTAGAACACAGTTGAATAAGAGTGGCGAGAGTCCATCCCCTTGTCTCACTCCAGTTTTAATTTCGAAGGGCTCTGAGATGTCACCCATGAATTTAACTTTTGACCTTAAGTTAGTTAATGTTGATTTAATAACTGCCAACGTTTTCAGATCTAGTCCTTGTTCTTTCAAGATTTGGAATAAAGATTCGCGGTCAATAGGATCATATGCTTTTTTGAAATCCACAAATGTACAGACGAGATAATTATTGTACAGTTTTTGATGTCTTAGGGTCTACTTTAGATTCAGGATCTGCCCGGTCAAAAACCTGCTTGATATTCCCCAATTTTAGGTTCTAACTTTCCCTGTGCTCTGTCTAGTAGACATTGAGATAGAATCTTGTAACAAATTGGGAGAAGAGATATCCCTCTATAGTTGTTTACATCCGTTCTATCTCCTTTCTTGTGCAGTGGATGGATTAGAGCATCTTTTCAATCTTCCGGAATCCGTTCGGTGAGCCAAACTTTTTATTATATATATATATATATATATATATATATATATATATATATATATATATATATATATATATATATATATATATATATATATATCCAGTCGATTTTCCATGCTTGACTTCATCGGATAACTATCTTTCTCGATAGAAATAAAATTTTTGGGCAATTTTATCGACGATTCTGTTCAACTAATTATAGAAAAGAAGCTAAGACAGAGTAAACTTGAAGAGATTTACCACTAAACACCAAAACACTTTTTTGAAACTTTTCGACGCACGTTTCGCTAACCAAATCAGAGTCATCAGGACATGATTTAATTTCTCCTCGGATTAAATCATCTCCTGATGATGCTAACATGGTTAGCGAAACGTGAGTCGAGCAGTTCAAAAAATTGTTTTGGTGTTTAGTGGTAAATCTCTTCAAGTTTAGTGTTTCACACCAAAGGTTCCAATAGAAGAATTGATCTAAGACAGAGTGTTAGGATAAAAAATATCTATAAATAGAATAGTAACATATTTCAATTTTGTTTATTTTTCCCCTAGTTGAAATATAACGCTTTATGTAACTAATACGGGGAGTAGTGTTCCTCCCAATAATTTTTTATGTTTATCCAATGGCATAATACTTGAAAGGGGTTATTCTGCTTTTAAATATCGCATTTCACCCTCCCCCCTCTTTTATTTATAGATTTCGGTCTGGAATGAGTTATTTTTAGCTTTAAATTTTCATTTGGCTAAGTCTCGTCTCATTAACAAATTATACGTTTGAAATTTAATATTTTATTTAAAATCAACAATTATAAAACGACGAAAATACTTTTAACGTGCATATCAAATATGACATTGAATTGAAATTGAAAACCACCTGATTATTTACTATCGTTAGTATGTACTTTCAGAGGCCTAAAAGATTTTGGCAGGGTGTTTTATAATTATCTGTGTTACAGTTTCTTGTAATAGTATCATTTTTCATGAGGTGGTATGTCTCTCTCTCTCTTGCATAAAAGTTGCAGAATAACAAAAACAAAAATGTTACTTGTTACAAAAATTGTTCAAAATTGTCACTGTTCGGTTAGCACAAACTCTTGTTTAGCTTACCCATGCATCACCACACGCGTCAAATATAAAATCCCGGTGTCCACGAATAATATAACAAGCGTTTTCGATGAGCTGTTGTACTTTTTCCACAGTATTTACTCCTCCATCGTGATAAACTAATATTTTTAAATAGCCTCACTGAAAAAAATCATAGGATATTAAATCCGTGAACCTTGCAGGGCAAGAAATGGGTCGATTGCGCTATCTATTCTCTATATTCCTACCCATCTATTAGGAAAGTCATTATTTAAATGTTCGTAAACTTCTCGTCTAAAATGTGGCGGAGCTCCATCATGTAGAAACTACAGATTCTGTCTAACATTTAAAAGAACATCTTGGAATAATTGTGTCATTCCACCTGTCATTCCACCTGTCAGTGACGGAAACAAATGGCCAATAAGCATGACATACTACGCCAGTCCAAACATTTACTGAAAATATGTGCTAAAAATGGGTTCTTTTCACAGCATTTTCTACTGCCACACGCTACATCTACTTCCACAAACACATCTACTTCCACAAACATGGAAATTATTTACTCCATTTCTTATAAATGTGACGTTGTCGGTAGCCAAAATAAATTTGGTAAAATTTTCATTTCTATCGTACTGATGTAAAAGCCACTGAAAAAATTTAACTCTTCTAGGATAATCTTCGGGTTGTAACGCTTGTATTCGTTGATAATGATCGGGATAAAAGTGTTCTTGTCATATAGTGTTCCATACTTTACTATGACCACTTTCAACTTGACCTGCTATAGACCTAGCGCTACTTATTGGCTCGTTTTCGACAATTTCAAAATTGTTTTTTTCAATCTCTGCCATTTTGCTCTGTCGCGAAGTCTTGTAATTAAATTAACACAATCAGCGGAGCGAGATAATTTCTTAAAGAAAACCTTTTCGTGTTCAAACAACATGCTGCAGCTGTATTTTGTTGGAATTCCCCCTAAGTCAATATTATGTCCACTAGTTCATTGTTTTCATACACGTGTGGCAATTAAAGACACACTTAAGGAATTATTACCACTGGTCAAATCGAACATCGCACTGAAAAGTATTAGCAGTATGAGCAGTAAACGGATACTTTATGTGTTTAAAACGAAGTGGTCGAGAATATTAAAAACTCAGGCCTGTTTTCAAATTTAGTAACTATTAATAACTTCTTTATTTTGCAACTTTTATATAAATTATTTTAGGTAAAATGACTTATTTTTACGAGTTTTACAACCTGTTGAAATAAATGATTCAACTTTGAGAACACCCTCTATATTAGGGTGATCCTTATTTACACTAATAAATACAAAAAAAACCTATTCTTTGTATTGGTTAGACTTAATCAAAGTTCTTTCAGAAAATGGCCTTTAAAATGAATTGTGGATAAGACATGATGATAGTGAACTCAAAATGACGGAAAATCTTTATATTAAGTTGGAAAATTAAAAAATAAAACAAACTGTTAATTTTATATATCTCGGGATTATCTAGAAGTGGAAACGGAACGAAGAATGCGATCTTATAAACAAAATAGACAGTGAAGTAAAGCTTAGTATGCAAGTCTTTCTTGTAGACATAAACTTCCTAATGACAAGAAAGTTAAAGTTTATTACTCGGTAGCAGTGCCAATAGTGACTTACAGAAGTGAATTATATATGTTGACTGACCAAGAACAGCAAAACTGCAAGTATTTGAGATGAGAGTGCTGAGAAAAATTGAAGGGATGACACGAAAATATTGATTGAGTAATATCGAGATAGAGGAAAGATTAGGAGTAAGATCTATATTGAAATTTAGTGAGAAAATCTAGTTGGGGTGGTTCAGGCACCTCTGTAAACTTCGAACACAAGAATGGTGAAAAAAGTGTGGAATTTAAAATTGTATGAGAAGAAAGAAAGAGGAAAGCCGAAAATCTGACGAAACTTGGAATCACTTGGGAGAGAGCAATGCTGATGGGCATATGAAATGATTTCAGATGGTTCCACCAAAGAGGTTAATGAACAGGATAGCCCAAATTTCTATACCCAGTACAGTAGAAGTGACGTAGAACATGATAAAGAACAGAAGTGATGTAGAACATATATTCATTTCCGCGGAAAAAGGTAACAACTTTTTGCAATTTTCTGATTGAAAATTTTCTTTTTTTGTTTCATTGACCTTCGAAGGTATGATTTTAAAACAACCTGTAATGCTTTCATAACCGTTCATTCCATACGTTTCAGCATACGTTTGGTTTTACTATATAAAAAAATCAAATTTACACATTATAGTTACTTGAACTCAAAGTTGAAATTCCTAGCACTAATTTTCCATATTTTTAACGATTCATGTCACTTAATTTATTAACTCTTTTATTAAATTAACTGTTCATGTTCACCACTCCATTCTTTATGAAAGGTGTTCGTCGGTTGATAAAAAATTGAAAAAAATATTGAATTCTCTGGTTTTGGTAAATAGTTCATACACATTATTTTTGCTTCTACCCTTGGTACATAATATTAATTCTATGTACAATCTAATCGGAAACTCCAATTTACCGTGCAACAATTCGAATACTTCTAGCGTAATCCTCTTTAAGAGAACAAGAAGTAAGTTTTATTCCCTGAAATTTTCATTTTTTATTAGTTTTTTTATGAGTAGGACTTTGTTCTAAAATTCAATTAAATTTAATAACAAATTCAGGGTGTTTACACTTCCATATAGGTGTGCGAGTAATAAAACTATAGCTCATATGCTTTGTATATTTTTAAAATTGAAATTACATTTTTTATTCGGAAAAGTTAACCATATAAAACGTGTGCTTAAACCTTTGTTACAGATTTTTTAAAAAACTAATATGGAAACATATATTTGCCTTTGTTCTTT
This sequence comes from Cosmopolites sordidus, assembly GCA_031761425.1. Taxonomy (NCBI): domain Eukaryota; kingdom Metazoa; phylum Arthropoda; class Insecta; order Coleoptera; family Curculionidae; genus Cosmopolites; species Cosmopolites sordidus. The sequence goes on from JARFXV010000810.1 coordinate 862,993, forward strand.
AGTTAAAATGAATACTCCGAAAAAAAAAGAACGAACGATATAGGGATCAAAATATAGCCTGATATTCAAAAGTTTTTGAAATGTATAGAATTTCAGAATACATTTTCAAAGGCAAAAAAGTGTAATAATTATACTAGGACTGCCTTTTTGTTTGTTCTTTCAAGATTTGACCCATTCTTGCCTTATATTCTTTTTTTCTTGGTGTTTGCGATACGTTGAAATCTGAGAATCAATAAACCTCCGTTTTCATTTAGCGTGTACGTGTATAGTGATTTATATATTAAAATCAAAATATGTCGAACATACTTTCTTGGAATTGATATTCGCTTATTCTATATCATAAACTCTTATTATAGCATTATTAGTCTCACCATGCCAAATGAGCATGTATAAACTAAGCATGCTAATATATGATTACCAAAAAATCACTGTGAACTTTGAGAATGTATGGCCACATATATCCAAGGTGTTTAGTTATAGTGAATCGATGCAGATCAAATTTTGTATTGTACAGAGTGTCACATTTGAAAGAACGAGCTTTTTAAAGAAACAGTTCAAAATAGGTATAGGGAAACCTGATGGTCATCATAAAATTTTCTCAGACATCCAAAAATGAAATAATATACCGGGTGTTACATTTAAAACAAGGAAGTTACAGGCGACTTCCGGGAAAACCGGAAATGCCATGACTTTGAAAATATTTTAAAATGAAAGAATCTTAAATAACCCTGAAGTTCAGAAATTCAGAATTCTAACTTTTTTCTAACCACGCAAACTTCTAGCGACCTGCTACAGCATAGAAACCCGGCATACATTTGCGTATATACGGGGTGCTTTGAAAGTTGAGTAATTTATTTTAACAGGTTGACATGTAAAAGTAAGTAATTTTACAAAAATCATTTATATAAAAGTTGCAGTTTTCAAAAACCTTAATATGGAGTTAAGAAGACTACTATCAAAAGCCTTAATACGGAGTTAAGAAGAAAGGAAATTGTCAGTACGGGTCGAACTGACTCAATACTCTCAATACGTTACTTAATACTCTCCTGAAGGAGCTAGCCTTTAAATAAAAAAGGGATGATAATAGGAGATCATTCATTAAAAGGCAGCAAAAGAAATTCTTGGCAAGACAATAGTGTTAAAATTTGGGGAAAGAAACATTGGAATAGTGTAATGAAGAAGTGTGGGAAAAGTCTGTAACACATACAGAGAAACTAATTGAAGCTTGGTTTGTCCGAGAACAACCAATGTCAATAGTCAATGTTGAAGTTGAGCCTATAATAATCAATCCAAATGAAAGTTTCTCATCTGAATCAGATGAAGATATATAACTATGCAGTTAATGTGATTGATTAATGAACTTATTAGTATACCTAATTATTTAGATATAGGAAAAATTATTTTTATTTATGTATTAAGTACTCAGTATTTAACACTACGTTTAGACAGCTGTTTTTGTATGCTTTATATAATTATATGTAATATTTGAAATTATATTTGTAATAAATGTGTAATGTAACAGTTTAAGGACCTGTATATTCCCTTTGATAACGTTTTCATTATAAAAAAATTGGTCTCGACAAAAACGTTTATAGAGTAAATAAAATGATGATTTGGACCAATAACCAATTAATTCATTGATTATCTTCCCTAAAATTTCCTGATAACTTGAAGTTCATACAATTTTAACCTACAAAATTCTTCGATCGATCTATGACATAAAACTTTATTATTTCATGATAAATAGTAGAAATTTTACGTTAAAATATCGATTTATAACACAACGTTCTATAATTTCATGTTATATATATATATATATATATATATATATATATATATATATATATATATATATATATATATATATATATATATATATATATATATATAGAAATAAATGTATCGTGAATTTAAATCATAAACATAAATATCCGTCTTTCGAGGCACTAACCATGTCCATTATGAAAGTTAGTACTAATTTGACTCATAATTTTTAATTTGGTTCATATGGATAAAAATTGATGACGCATGGGTAATCTTTGGACAGTTCAACTATATGTAAATATCGGCTGGTAAAAACCGGGTTATTCAATCACAATATAATTTTATCTATTACTGGGGTGTTTTGGAAATTCAGCTGGTCATTCGTGGTTATTATATGACTATTTCATAAGAATATTTTTATTTCATATATTTCTAACAGGTCTAATTTTTACTTTTCTTTTCTGAGTATAATAATTTAACATTGTTTTTATCTATATCAACAAAAAGACATCATCAAGGTAATCAATTTACTGATAAACACGGAGAAAGTTTCGGGTTAAGTACAAGTGATGGTGCAAGTGTATTTGTGTGTATAGTGCAAGTATAATTATTGGCACCTTTGTCAAGGTTTTCCCCGAAACCACCGATTAGGCATGAGTAACGAGACGAGAGAGTCTTTTCGAGACAAAAACAGCTCGTACAGCCCGAAAACAGCAGCAGGTTGAAGAAAACCAGCTTTTCGAAAAAGTTGAAGGTCTATTATATGTACCTGGGATCGCTGATTGATCGGTAAGTCACTAAAACGAATCGTTGGAAATATTTTAAAACGAAAGATAATCTTAAATAACCCTGAAGTTCAGAAATTCAGATTTCTACCTTTTTTTTAACCACGCAAACTTCTAACGGACGGCTACTGTGAGAAACCCGGTATATATTTGCGTATATATGGGATGTTTTCAAAGTTGAGTAATTTATTTTAACAGGTTGACACGTAAAAATAAGTAATTTTACAAAAATCATTTATATAAGAGTTGCAGTTCAGTTGCAAACAGGTTGCAAGTTCTACAACCTGTTAAAATAAAATACTCAACTTTGAAAACACCCCGTATATATGCAAAATGAGAATATTTTGAAAAACAATATAGTTATATTAGTCACTAATTTATATTTTTCTTTATTGTTTGCTGATAAATGTTCCTGTAACATACGTATGTTACAATTTTTTTCTCTATTGATGCCAGACTATTGAATCCAAAAAGCCTTTTTCATCAAGAACGAACTTATCTAGTTGAACAGAAACAGTAGTTGTAGAAAAACTAAGGGAAAAACTGATGCCTTTTTTCCGAACTCCTTTTCTTATTGCCATCGACATCTGTTCAATGGCCCACGTAGTCCAATAACTGATACTTTAAGATATTTTCATCCCTCTTGAACATTTTCGCTTTGTCGATTTTACAACTGGGCTTTTTTCGGTTCTTATTCCCATTTTATTGACGTTCCGGTCATTGGTTGTGTATATGTGAAAAAGTTCTTTTTGTTGAGTTAAAAAGTGCAGTGTATTATTATAATTTGGATCTTTGAAAGTTTATTTATTTTTTGAAGCTCGAAAAATGTGCTCGGAATATATAGAGAATATATAGAGTAATGTATAATATTTATTATCTATATTAAGTTAATTAAGTTAATATTATAAAGATAATATGGACGATTTTCTTCAAATATATTTTACATTCTATCATTTTACCTGCCAAAAGTAAAATATATGTTGGTTCCAGCAATTCTGAGCTAGAAATCTTTAGGAATAGCCTGAATATTATACTCCCAAAAGAAAATTTCTTTTTGATATAGCGATATAAATAAAAGAGAGATTTCCTTCAAAAACATTTATTTATTATTAAATTATATATTTTAGGAAATTACTTTTAAAAATAATGTCAACCAAATATAAACTTTCACGCTCACGACACTCATCTAAACGAATAGAAAAATTTCTTAGGACGGCTCGGCACATAATTTTTGGAATGGTTGCCATTTCTTGTCGGATATTTTATTATAACTGTACCAAAGAACCCTGTTTATTGACGTTTTTCGATTTTAGATGGTCCCAAAAGAAAAAGTCCATAGGGCTCAAATCAGGACTGCCTTAAGGCCAATTTATGTTACCTCTCCAGAAGATCAATTTGTTTGGGAAAATTATACGAACTATAACCAATTATTCCTAGCACTATCATCGCAGCCTATACAGTGACTTTGGGCGAATGTAGGTGTATTTGAAGCTTGGATTTCGGGTTTGTTGCACTCCAGTAACGACAGTTCTGCTTATTTATAGAACCGTTGAGATGAAAATGAGCCGTAAAACATTCTTTTGCAAAGTTCTCGCACGTACAATGCACGGTCAGCTCCCGAAAAATGCTTCATCCCGATAAAATTTCTAAACGTGGGGCCATCGATTGACATGTGCCCCGCACCCATCGTAGTTGTTGTATTTGCTTAGTGAGCCAATGAAATTTTCTTATAGGACACCTTTTACGATAGTAGATGGATTGTTAAGATCCTGAAATGTAGGGCTTAAATGGAGAAAAGGAATAGAGGTAGATCAGAGATGAAATGGTATAATGATTTGAAGAGGGTGGCAGAGTTGTCATGGATGAGCATCCAATATTGTGATATATCAAAAAGAATATATATCAAAAGAATAAAGAATTTGGAGCAATGAAAAGCAACAAAATCTTTTCGTACACTGTTAGAGCTTAGGCAAGAACTCAGAGTAACACTGGTATCTACTTCTAAATGTTTACCCAAGCCAAGAAACATTCAAAAGGAGAGTCGTTGGATTTCCTGTCAACTCATTGCTGAGAATAATAGTAGACACTTTAATATTGCTGTGTAATTCTCATGATTCAAGAAAAATATCTTCCTGCATGATTGTGAGAAAAAGTGGGTCATCTAATAATTGTGGTTCTAATCTAGCAAAGGTTTTAAAAAATTTTTTCAATATGGGATTCTGACTATATTTCAGTTTATATTATCTTTAAGCTGAGGTCGAGTCGCTTTATTGTGATAGATACTACTTTTAAGCAGGCTACAAGAAACAGATCACAAGGAGCCAAGTTTGAACTCCTTGGATGTTAATTCAGGAACATTTCTTTCATCGCATACAGATTGGTTAGAAGTGTTATTATAGCCATGATTTACCTATTACTGTGACGCTAAGAAAGCTCTTATGATCTTGAGATATTTCGCAAAATTATCGCTAGTAGCTTAAGGGGAGAAATACCTTTAAATATTATCGCACCTATAGTAGAGGGCGCCGGAGTCCCCATATTGCGAGTCCGGTATAATATCGGCTGTAAGATATACTGTTGAATTGCTAGAAGTTTACCCGTGCGTTATAGAATGACGTCATAAATTTGCTATATCATAGACATTGTCTCGATGTTTTTCTTCTTTACCAAACAAAAGAGAAGGAGATAAAGAATCAATCAATCAAGAGCAGTGCGTTCGATAACGTACAGCGGGGTAGAAAAAGAAAGTAACAAATAATTAAAAGGTTCGTACCGGTTATCAAAAAAGTTCCTCTATTGAGTTCAGCGGTACTGTTTTGGTTGTCCTTTGACTGGTTATATTTTTAGCCGTTTTTGGTCGAATTGCCGACATATTCATCCAGTCAACTACATTCAGAGACTAAAGTAAACGTTGATGTCTCTTTACGTTGAGGACCTGATGTGTAAAATGGAAATCGTTGGACTCCAGTACTAACTAGATCTCACAAGGGTGTATTCAGAGTAATTTAGCCTCTAATTGTCGACGAAGTATTTCATACAGAAGTCCCAAGTTGTTCATTTTTTTACTCCTCATGCTTTCTTGTTAAAGATGGATTACTAATTACTTTGAATTTGTTCATGTATACTGCCGTCGTTGATCTGAAAGGAAAATAGTAATATAATATTTGCGTCTTCAGTGTAAAAATGATTTGCCCACCTGTATCTCACAAAATTATTTTGAATTTCTTTTTCCATCTTATCAATAGATAATCATAAGTACAATTCACGTTACCGGTTAGTTATTATCAAGTTTAAAGCCGAAATTCTTGTGTACCCTAACTTAAAGTTAGTTTTAATTAGTTTTAAAAACCCCTTTAATTTTGCACCGAAGTAGACTAAGTTTTACGAACTACCTAAATTGTGGGGAATTCCGTGCAAAATTTAAATATATTCGAAATTGTGAAATCGTTCCGCAATCATCAGAAACTTTAATTACTTCGGGCCGAAAGGTAAAGCCAACGTTACATTTAATTTGAATAATTTTAATGAATGTATGAGGAACATTAAATGGCTATTCTAAAAGCACCTGTTGTACATTTCATAAATGTCAGGTTTTAGAAATAATTAATGCTGTTTGCATTATTAATGTGAAAATGTTGTTGGTATTCGATAAGCACTTTCGTAAAAAAAAATCTTGGTGTAGATTTTGATGTCCAATCTCCCGCGCATTTCACTCAGTGAACAGAATCAGTATTTCATAACGTCCTGAAATGTGTTCTGGGAAACTGTGTACTTTGAAACTGTGGCACTATGTGTTCCTGATGAAACCAGAATCGTATCAAAAAAAAATTATATGGGTATAAAAATATTGTGAAAGTTGTGATAATATCGGATGGAGATAATGTTACTTTGTGTGGGGCCCATTTACATTCTCGTAATATTTGTGACAATTTGGGCTTGGCTATTGTGTAGCGCAGACGTGCAAGTTTTATTATGGATGAAATACACGCTAAAATAAAGTAGAAGTAAGCGGCCGGGAATATCCATTTTTCTTTAGACTGGAGGTGGGGCCTTCATACCGAATATCTAATTCGCAACGCAGCGTCTGCCGGGACACTAGCTTATGCTAGTGGGGTTCTCCTTCCCCGTGGTATTCATGTTAGATAAAGTTCAAAATTAACATTGATGGACAACTGTCCAGTTCGCAGTAGCAAACTTTTAATCTTTTCTGATGCCAACGCCTGTTGCCTAGAGGTGTCTGGTATAAGAAGTGCTGTTGGGTGTAATCTAAAGCGTTTGTCGTCCTGAACTTTTGTTGTGCATTTCAGATCGACTTTCTTGATGAATTTTGCAGCAAGATTTGAACTTCTTTCTTTACAAAACTGAGTTAAGCACGGTGCACGTAGGAATACTACAAAAAGATGAAGATTGAATTGGATAAGCGTCGTGCGGAGGGCGATGTTCGTTATACCTTACGATAGATTAGAGGGTCTCCAACTATAATTAAGGAGGCAAGTGAGTCAAACTAACCCTGCCCAACAGTATCAGATCAGTGACAGGAAACAATTTTTTAACTTGCTACCAGCATGTACGAGGTCTGAATACAAAGTGTGTTCAGTTCTATTCATCGATCTCCCAGTCTGAATTTGACATAGTGGCTATAACTGAAACGTGGCTTAGGAATGATGATGTGACGGTGAATTGTTTTCAAGTGATTATGTGGTCTACAGATCGGATTGAAGGTTGAATCGGTTAAAACTGTCTTGTGGAGGTGGGACGCTTTTAGCTTGTAAGTCGGATTTTTAGTCTCAGAGGCTTGATTTATCAGGGTTTGATCGGTTTGCACTTGTTGATTTGGTAGGATGTAAATGTATTTTTGTTAAAGTTTCAATATTTGTTTTAGCAGTTTACATTCCACCTACATTATCTGCAGATTTGTTTAATGAATTGTTTTAGGAATTTGCTGAATTAGAGTACATGTATGGAATAGAGTTTGTTTTGTTGGTGATTTTAATGTGTCGGATTTTGCAGATAGTAGTAAAATGAGCATAAGGAAACAGACTGATAACATTTCAATCATATTTTGGCTTCACTCAGTGCAATATGATATATAATTGTTCAAACCGCTTGCTTGACTTGGTATTTTGTAATGATAATTATTGGGTTTTGTACAATAATGCCCCGTTGGTTGATGAGGATATCGACCACCCATCGCTTATTATAGTTAATGATATGTCGGCAAATTAAGACGGCAAATTTTTCGAATAATAGGCACATAAAAAATTATAGCTTTAAAAAAGGTAATTACGTGGAAATGTATGAATGTCTTCTCAATGTGAACTGGTAGTTTTTGGACGATTGAAATAATATTGATGCTATTATTGATACATTTTATAAAAAACTTTACCAGATATTTGATTCTTATGTTCCACTTTACAATAATTTTAAGAGTAATCAATAATATTAAAGTCACGATATTATATAAAGTATAAAGAAACACTCTTGAATGTTTATTTATTAAAGTACAAGGAATTAAGAAAAATTATTAAGTTGCAAATTGAGAATGCATATAAGATATATATGGAAACTGTTCAGAACTCCATTTCCAATGATTCTGGTATGTTTTGGTCGTATATTATCGTATGGTCGTATATTATATTTGGTCGTATAGTAAAAGTAATTCAACTAGAATACCGGGTAGGATGGTTTATGATGACAATTTTCTTGATACTCCAAATTCTATTGTGAATGTTTTTGCGAGTTTTTTCGTTAGTGTTTATGATACTGCTACTGCCCATTTAGGGAGAAGGGTGACTGATTTTTATTTTGCTGATCACATAGTTATTGACTATTTTGATGAACAAGAAGTTAAGGATGCAATAAAAAAAAATGAAGCCAAAATTAACATCGGGCTATGATAATGTTCCTGCATTTTTGGTTCGAGATTGTTTGTATGTGTTCTCTAAACCTTTGACAAAATTTTATAACTTGTCCTTGCAGACATGCACCTTTCTTGAAGCATGGACATTGGCTAAAGTATGTCCAGTTTACAAGCAGGGTGACAGGTATTTGATCTCAAATTATAGACCAGTGGCAATGTTGTTAAATTTTGCTAAGGTGTTTGAGATTTTGCTATATCATCGTGTTTATCCGCCGATTAAGGGTATGCTTTCACTAAGACAGCATGGTTTTGTAGAGGGCAGGTCTACGGTAACTAATTTGGTATCGTTCACTCAATATGTTGCTAATGCCTTAAATGCTCGACAGCGTGTCGATGTAATTTACACGGATATATCTAAGGCAATTGATAGAATTGATTCGGCTATACTTTTGAGTAAATCTCAAGAGTTTGGAATGAGTGACAAATTGCGCAAATTCCTACTATCTTATCTAACAAACCGCCAATATTATATAAACTATAATAACTATCAGTCATTCATATATAATGCAAATATGGGGGTACCACAGGGTTCCAATCTTGGCCCGCTGTTGTTTCTGATGTACATTGATGATCTCTCCGGGCTTTTGGATTGTGAAAGTCTCATGTTTGCAGATGACTTGAAACTTTTTAGAGTTGTAAACAACATCCAGGATTGTCGGGGGGCTGCAGAGAAATTTGGAAAAAGTAAATGAGTAGGGTGAGTTGAATGGGCTTCAATTGAATACTAACAAGTGCAAAGTAGTATCATTTTCTAATAAGTTAAATAAGTTTAAGTTTAATTATTCCATAAACGCCTGTAATCTGGAACAAGTCCCTAATTTTAAAGATTTAGGAATAATTTTCGATACAAAGCTTTCTTTTATGAATCACATACATAATGTAGTGAATAGTGCTTTTAAATCGCTTGGGTTTATAATTCGTAATTGTAGATCATTTGATAATTGTGATGCTCTAAAGAGTTTGTTCTATGCTTGTGTTAGATGTAAAATTGAGTATGGTTCTGATATTACAAAAACCATAAGAAACGTTTGGAGGATGTACAACGGCGATTTTTAAAGTTTCTTTACTTTAAATCATTTGGCGTTTACCCGGGAAGAGACTTGGATGATCATCAACTGCTGATTATGAATAATTTTGAATCATTGAGTTAAGAAGATGTTATCATTCTGTGACATTTTTGTATAAATGGTTGCATAATAAAACTGATAGTCCATGCTTGCTCGGAGCTTTCGGATAATGAGGGTGGAGTCTAGACTTGCGTTGCCATTTTATTTGAATCTGGCTTTGAACAATGTTTCCATTAAATCGCCGTTATACTCTATGTGCTCTATTTTTAATAGTATTTCAGCGGATTGTGATATGAATAATAGTTCATGGCGCCACATATTGACATGTGTGCGTAATTACTTTATGAGACAATGATTGAGTTTGTTTTTGTTATTTTATTAAAGCTAATACCGTTTTTTTTGTGTAACTTTACTTTATTTTCAGTATAGATAATTACTCTCAACCTAATTAATTTATTGTTCTTAATTTTCTCTTTGAATTTTATTTTATTTTATTTTTTTCTATTATAGTATGCTATTTTGTTCAATATTGTAGAGATTAGTATAATTATTATTATATTTTGTAATTGATTACATTGGATATTAGTAATTAGCTCTGTAATTGGGTTATCCTGTTGGGCTAATAAAGCATTATTATTATTTTTCGTAAGGACTTGAAGTGTCACCAAATACAGGTAGCGAGAAATGAAGATTATGCTAAGCGTAAGTTCTTGTTGTAAATATGCGACTCTTTTGAACCTTATTTACGATGATGTCTGTTAACTAGACACGCATATGATCCCAGTTATGTTTATTAATGCTGAGTCATTGTTGAAGAATTATAAGTTTTACAGTGACTCAAATAATACACCTTAGATCCATCAACGTCTCCGGTAGGCTAGATATTTAAGGTCAGAAGGATATAATTGGTACAAGCCTGTATCAGCAGCCAAAGTCAAACCTGTTTAATTTTTTGCGTCTGCGTTGTTATTAGTTGTTATTTTCCTCGTGGATAGAGAGCTGTTCTCTATATCTTCGCACGCCATTTGGGTCGGTCGTTTGCCATCCTTTTCCATTCAAACAGGCTTGACATGGAATTCTTTAGAAACAATTTTATGACGTCTTTTTATCTCCCTTTTAGATCTCCCAGATTCTTCGCCATAGAGGATTAATTCGCCATAGAGGATCTGCATCTGCATCTTAGAGTACTGCATGCTTTGGCAATGCTCTAACCATCTCAGCTCAGCTTTTGTGATCTGAAATTTTATCCTCAAACTGTTGATTCTTTCAAGTACCTTTAGATTTAATTTTCAAGATTTTCTAAAGGCAGCCTTGATGAAATCTCTTGAGTTTCCGATGCAGGTTGTAATCATGAAGCATTGCAAACACCGATTTTATTGTTTTCCTTTAAGTCTTGATTACTAAACATCCCTCTCATTAGCCTTCGAAAATTGGCACCAGCACATTTTATTCATAATAACCAAATCATTCTTCTATTGAAACCTTCGGTGTGAAACACTAAGCTCGAACCGATTTACCACGAAACACCAAATCACTTTCTGAAACTTCTCGACGCACGTTTCGGTAACCATGTTAGCATCATCAGGAGATGATTTAATCTTAAATGATTAAATTTAATATTAATTTAATCATAAATGATTAAATCATCTCCTGATGATGCTAACATGGTTAGCGAAACGTGTGTCGAGAAGTTTAAAAAAGTAATTTGCTGTTTAGTGGTAAATCGCGGCGAGTTGAGCATAATAACCTTATATATAATTTGTTTGTGTTTATGAACTTTTATTTTCACTTTTAGGTATTCGTGAATAAACAAAATTTTCGATATTGATCTGAAGAAAATCTTTTTACTTTTTTGATTATGCCAAGCTGCTCGTTTTTCTTCTTCTAGTAGGTTTTTCAACCTTATTTGAATTTATTTGTATATTTGACATTTAATTTATATATTTAATTAAGTTAACCCATGTGTTCCGGATTCCACTTCAGTTCTCGCCGCGAATACTCTTTTGTGTGTTCTATCGACTGAAAACGGGTACCTCGAAGTGGTAATTTGAGTTTTGGAAAGATAATGATGTCGGCTGGTTGTTTGATGGTGTTTGTTGAGTTTTTAGTCAGAAATTCGTTCACAATGATATCCTTGTGAGATGGTGCGTTGTCGTGATGCAAAATCTAATTGTTGATTGTATACAAATCTGGCCCTTTTCGATGAATTTGCTCTCTCCAACGCCGCATAACGCTTAGATAATATTCTCTGTTGACCGTCTGACCTTCTGGCAAGAATTCCGAGTGCACAACATCAGGAAAATCAAAGAAAACAATCAACATCACCTTAACTTTTGATCGACTTTGACGTGGTTTCTTTCGGTATCGGCTCAGTTGCAAGGCGCCATTCCGAAGCTTGTTGACTGGTTGTTATCAAGCTCGTATACCCATGTCCCATCACCAGTTGCAATGCGTTTTAAGAATGTGGGGTCGGAATTGACTCGTTCTAGCATGTCTTCAACAACCTTTACGCGATTGAGTTTCTGAAGAAAAATCAGGTCAGGAAAATCAGGAAAAATCAGGACGCGTTTCATGTCCAAACAATCGCTTAAAATTCTACGAATTGATTCGTAAGACACAGAAAGGTTAGCGGCTATCTCTCTCAAACTAAAATGATAATGATATGATAATTTTTAGTTACCATTTCCTTCACTTTAGTGATGTTAACTTCAGTTGAAGACGTTTATAGCCGACCAGAGTGAGGTAAATCTTCTACCACATGGGTCTCCAACCGTTTTTGAATGCACTATACCACTCATGTGCACCTGTTTTTGATAAAGTCGATTCACCGTAAGCCTTCTGCAACATTTTCTGCGACTCGACACACGAAATTCAATTTACAATGCAAAATTTAAGACAAATTCTTTGTTCGATATTTTTATCCGTTGTAAATATCGCAAAATACACTTGAGATGAACTGACAAAATCGAGTACTGTAAACAAACTAAAATGACTTTGAAACTCCTCGTCAGTATGGAGGACAGCTGTGAAAACTTGCTGGACAGCTGTGAAAAGCGATAAAAAGAATTTTGACAATCCCTTTAAACGGGCTTTTCAAATGATCAATTCCCGGTACTTTTTTGACATATATATATATATATATATATATATATATATATATATATATATATATATATATATATATATATATATATATATATATATATATATATATATATATAATATATATTGATATATTTCCTGTACACACTCTAGGCGCCAGGCCAGGTTTCGATATTATTCGTTTTTTTTAACATTTAAATTATAATATTGAAGAATATAAAGATGTATATAACCATATATAGAGGAAAAACAGTTGATGGTATATTGGAGAGGCGACCAAATAAATAATAAAAAACTGATGGAACACCATAACCATTTCTCCATAATATTTGAGAACATGAAAAAACTGGATAGCTGGGTCATGTTGAAAGGTTTACCAGACAATGGAGCGACAAAAAGAGGACAGAAAAAGTATGGAATGTTTGAGGGAATCTATAGATGAAGTGATGGAGGACCTCGATAGACTGAAGATTAGGAACTGGAAAGACAAGAGAATTGGACAGGTAAGACATAGAGGCGAATGAACAGACGCCACCAAACATACCTTAGGCATGCAAGACCTATATATATATATATATATATATATATATATATATATATATATATATATATATATATATACTCTCTAGGGGTTGTCAACACCTTGATATCTCGGTCTCTCCGACTATTCGACGACATCAACCGAGAAAAAGAGCTCAAAACAATCACCGATGCTCTAAAGCAGAACGGCTATTCAGCGTATAACATAAAGAAGGCTATAAACCATCAAAACAACCTACAGAAGCCAAATGAATATGAAAATAGGCCCGTAACAGTGCTGCCGTACATCAAAGGTGTCACAGACCGAATTGGACGACTGTTTCGACGACATAATATATCAGTCGCATACAAGCCACATAAAACAATAAAATCAGCCATTAAAAGTCCCAAAGATCACATCATTCTAGAAAATCCGGGCGTATACAGCATATCGTGCGGGACTTGTAACATGGCATACGTCGGACAAACCAACAGAAGAATATCAGCCCGGCTCGAAGAACACAAATTGGCAGTTAGAAATAAACAAACCACATCGGCTCTGTTCCAACACCATCTACAAACAGGACACAAAATCGACTTCGACAATTGCCGACATATTGCAAATATCCCTAACTACAAAATAAGAACCCTACGAGAAACAATAGAAATAGAAAAAATCGGACGCCTAAACAGAAGAGATGATGCCCTCAAGCTGCCAGACACGTGGAAACCAATAATTACACTGTGACACCCCAAACATCGTCCGAGGGGGCGGAGCCAACACCAGAATCAATAAGAAGTACGCACCAACACAATCTGCGACCCAGAATTTCAATTAATTGCAGGGTTAGCTCTTAGTGAAACATATTAAGAATGATAATGATTAAACATTTGGAATTTGTTTCACAATATATTCAAAGTATTCTCTGACATGTTTGGCCTAGACACCATTCTCAAAGAGAATGTATGTTTAGACAGAACTTTTTTTGAAAATGGTCGCGAGATCGAAACATGTTAGATAGTATCTTGAATATATTGTGAAATAAATACCAAGTGCTTTAATCATTATCAATATATTTTTATAGTAAAAAGTGAGGTTTGGTGTTTACTAAAACCTACACTAACTAGCACAAGGTCAAAAGTTAAATTCATGGGTGACATCTCAGATCACTTCGAAATTAAAACTAAAGTGAGATAAGGGGATGGACTCTCGCCACTCTTATTTAATTGTGTCCTAGAAAAAGTAATACAGGAGTGGGTTAAAAAAAAAGTCGGCCCTGAGTATTGACCAGCCCATTAAACTGGGGAGAACCAACATCAAAATTGATTGTCTGGCGTTTGCTGACGATCCAGCAATTTTGGCTCAAGATATACAATTTGGACTGAATACATCAGACGAGTCTCTCAATTCAAATATTTGGGTAAAATAATCTTGGAAAACGGGTTTAAAAAAGCTACTAATAAGGGTAGGTGTCAAAAAATGGAAATTGCATTGAGACTCATTGAGAACAAAATATTTACAACAAAAAATGCATATCTAAAAACACAAAATTGAGACATTACCACACAGTTATTAATCCAGAATGTCTATATGGGGCAGAAACGCTCATTTTGAATGAAAAGAGAGACATGGAGGAGATTGAAAAGAAGGATAGAAAAATCATAAGAAAAATCTTAGGCCCCAAACAAATAAATAGCACAACATACCGACAGAAAATAAAGATATTAAACAATACACATATATACCTAGTGATATGAGAAAAAAGAAGACTTACGTTTTACGAACACATAAAACGGATGAATCCCAGTAGGCTAACTAAACATACAGTTAGAGGCCATAGACAAAAATGTAAGAAGACGGGAACAACTTGGTCTGACGAAAGAAAAAAGCTCATAGCGAAAGAATGAAATCAGTATGGTGCACAAAGGAAGGCTAAAAACAACAAACACCTCTAACTGTATTTCGCGTGGTCCACCAGGGCCCATATGTGAATAATAATAACAAGTAAGGTACTATTAAAAAATATGGCTTTGAATATTTCAAATAGACAAACATAAATCACCTTGCCATTGAATTAAGAGAGAACTTTTACCGGTGTGTATTGTAAGAGGTTTTAAATTGAAATAGAAAAGATTGACTTCAACTATTGTCATTCAAGTTTAACGCTCTAATCACTAACAGTGGCGCGAAACTAGAATCATTAATCCTGCCGCATTGTGTTTTCCTTTTTTTCCATCCTAAACTATTCGGAATGATTTATAACGACCAACAAGAAAGTTTGTTTGAACGTTAACGCGTCAACACCAATTTCTCTTATTTATTTTCGGCATTTTTCATTCGACGACTGTTTGTATAATTCAAGTTCAAGAAAATTTATCCTTTTTATTGTAGTGGGAGTTCGTACGGAAACTTTCAGGGCGACAAAGTCAAATCGAAAAGACGCGAATTGCACTCGATCTATTTCACTTGGAAAGTGCTTGAATCCAACCGAAAAAAAACTAGTTGAAAAACTTTCAATTACCATTTTGTGCAAGCTAATTTCTATTGGCAGAAAACGTGGAAGAAAATTAGTGTAATTAGGTTTAAATAAGTCTAAACACTCTTCAAAAGTGGTCATTCCAATACGTCTTTGGTCAAATCTTAATAAACGTTACACCTATCCAGCGGAAAGCGTTGTCATACTCAAAACAAGGTATAAAATGTAAGGGACAGGGTCGATATAAATGTTTAGGATGTTATCAAGTTTGCGCACTATCAATAGGTGATCATTTACTATAACATTATGCATTTTTGTGACTATTTTGTTGGTTGTGCTGTTTTTGGGGCGCGTCGATCGTACTTCATCTTCAATAAACAAGTTTACATTCAGAATCCCGCTATTTTAACTGTCGAGTGTGTTTTTTTGCCAGTCAATCCATTGTTTTATCCATTTTTACACGTCAATATATAACGTCAAATATTTTTGCTTTAAGATGGGCCATGAAAGTTGAAAAAATCAATTTTTATTTTTTTTTATAATAGTACATTATGTCAAGAATATTTTTTCAAAGTTTTAAGTCAATCGGAGTAAAACTCTAGATTTGAAGACATTTGAAACTCCTTCCATTCGACTCGACTGGCCGGTAGCGTCGCAGGTATATCGAGGCAGCTGTTTAACTATTATTTCTCTCTCTTTCTCTAATCCTTAGGGGTCGCCTTTTATATACACTCTTAAAAATAATAAAAAATTAAAGAAAAATAATGAGAAAATAACTTTTTCTACCAAAGGAATTGTGATTCAATGCAAAAAATGAAGGACGCTATATGAGCAATTTACTTCCATTATAGCTCAACGGACCAAAACGAACAGCACGAAAAGTGACCGAGCAGCGTTGACTCATGGGCCGTTTGGCAGCGTGCTTAAGTTACAAATACTCTGTCTTCATTCAAGCACGATTACGCTCCACGGCTTAGGGATGTTTTATTAACTATCAGGCCCATTTATGGAGAATTTAGTAAGGACGTGCTTTTAGAGCGGTGTGTTGGTGGCTTCATGCAAAATAATAGTGAGTGTCTGAACCAGCTCATTTGGAAAATCACTCCAAAAATACTTCCTGCTGTTTAAAAAAAAAATTCACTGCCTGCACTTTCAACGAAGGAATCTCATCTCTTATAATTTTTTTGCAACTTATGGATATCAAACTTGGCCGAAATAGACTTAAAACTGCGTAATTACGTTTTTATCAAAAGTGTATTTCGCCAGGTGGCACTATTGTTCAAAAACTAATGCACGGATCTTGTTGAAAATTTGCACACTTCTTCCAGATTGATTAGTGATGGAACGAAGGATTCTTTTTCTTTGATTACAATTTATTTTTAAGCTTAAAGTGTGAATAAAATAATTATTTTATTATATAAAAAAAAAATAAAGAAAATATGCTTTTTTTTTGCCCGTCGAAATCGATGTAACCCCTTAATCCAGGGATCGCCAACCCGTCGATCGCGAGCTACCATTAGCTCGCGTGGACAATTTCGGTAGCTAATGGCTATAAGCAATCCTTAGACGTCGAACTCATAATCTTTATATACAAAAATATCGAAATTATAATACTGTTACTGATTACGGCCTGATCAGAGTATCGTAGGTGCCGAAGATCAGCCGTTGGCTTCACCATGCTAAAGTCTGCGAAACCGCTGAGAAAATTGTAGCAAGTAGCGACCAATCGATCATTCAAGAAGGATCTCGGCTGCTTTTAACGGGATATATAGATAGACCTGTGCGACGACGCCACGTTCGTCAGTGTTCAGTTTCGTTACAATTACAATTACAAGTATGGCAAGCAATAGTAAAAAATTTAAAACATACCATTTCCATTCTGAGTGGGAAGAACAATATTTCTTTACAAAAATTAAAAGCAAAAGTGTGTGTTTGTTGTGTAACGCTTCTGGATTTATTGCTAAAAAGGAAATATTGCAAGGTACCATAACTGTTCATTCGACTTTTGAAGAATCATATTCTTTACATTCTACCGCTAGAAAGTTGACCCAATCGAAAAATTACTTAATTGGATAATAATTGACATTTTTAAAAGTATTTGACAAAAATAAGGCTGCAACTGAAGGTTCCTGTTGCGTGTCACAGATTATTGTACAAAATAAGAAGCTTTATAAAAGAAGCAGTAATAATTAAACATGGATTTTTAGAAGCTGCTGATTTATTACTTGCCAACTTTAAAAATAACGAGAAAAATAAACGAGATAGTGTCTGTCATAAAAACAATTCAATTTTCTGCCCATACAGTGATGGGACGAGTAGAAGTAATCAGTAGTGATGTTTTGTTTACAGTCAACACGTGACTAGATAACTGTAGTTCATTTTCCATGTAACTTGATGAATCCACATATGTGGTAGATGCGTTCTACTGCCCAGATAGCTGTTTTCGTCAGGATGATTTATATCAATTTTATGATTAAAGAAGTTTTGAAGATTATTCCACTAAAAGAGCATACTACTGAACAGGACCTATTTTCTCATTTGAAAAATGTTATTTCGTCTGAGAAAATATTTAAAATGGTAGGTTTGACAACAGATGGGGCTTCAGCTATGGTGGGTTTCGAAAAGGGTCTTGTGGCGTTATATAGAAAGGATGATATTTTTCCGCAATTCCTCTCTTATCACTACATTATCCACTAACAAACATTATGCGGGAAGTTTTTGAAACTAAACAACGTTATGAAAATGATAGTGAAAATTGTGAACAAGGTTTGAGCTCAGTCGTTACAGAAAAGATTATTCAAAGACCGATGACATGGACTGTCAATAGGGCGATTTATTTCTTCTCTCTGAAGTCCGATGGCTGAGTAGAGAAAAAATACTCATACATTTTAATGATCTCCTACCTTATCTAGCTGAATTTTTTAAACAACGCGATAAACCCATTCCTGAACTAGAAAACTGAACCTGGCTTGAAGATTTCGGATTTCTGGTGGACATTATAGAGAGAGACTGACAAGGAATGAACGGAAATGATTTCTGATATAAAAGCGTTTACCAAAAAGCTTGAGTTTTTGGAAGAAAACCTAATCAACGACACCGACACCGAGCACTTGCCTGTTCTTTCAGAAAAAATATCTGAAAATCAGTTAAAATCTTAGGACAGTAAATATCATGTGCAAATAATATCGAACTTGAAGAAACCCTTTAAATCTCGTTTTAAAGATTTCAACGTCACCGCCCTAGCGCAATTTGTTGACTCATTCTTCATGGAAATTATTGAGCAATTTGCCATTTGTGTTATGGAGCATTTTGACGAGGATAGGACTACAACCGAAATGGAAGTTATTACGCTTCAAAATGATTAACCTTAAAATCCTTGGAGTTAAATACAAAATGTATCTGGCCTTTAGTAAGTAAAGACAAAATATCCAGTTTTGTTAGCGTTGCCTTAAAAGAAAAAGCGTTATTCAAATTGTGGACGAGTCTAAGTGTCAGCCTTCTCATTAAAATGTTATTTTGATATACATTTGCTTTTATTTAAATTTTGAAATAAGACGTTACTTTTTTGTTATTTACATGGGTCATCCGAATTTAATTTTTAAAAATATATGACATGCTGTTGCGTTGTAATTATTTTTCAGGCATATACATCATATGTAATGTATAATATAGTTGTAGTAAAATAAATCTTGTATATCGAAAATGTGTTTCTATTATTGCATTAAAGTTTAGAAAGCTCCCTCTATTTGAATATTATTAAAGTAGTTCAATATATCGAAAAGGTTGGCGACCTTTATCTTAATCTATCGAAATAAGCTAACTATAAACACATTTACCTGAAACTTCTCAGTACGCCATCTATCGAATTATACCTGACATATACCATGTTCAAATGGTCGTATTTGCGCCATCTCTGTATCAGGCCGAGAACTTTTCGAACAACCTTCGTACACTAATATAATTTTAATGAGATATTCTTCATGTACTGGAAATCGTTAGAGATCTTGCATTTTAAACGCCTAGATATTTTAATTAATTTAGGTTAATTTGAAAAGCAGCGCATTTTATGATAAAATTGTTCAACTGGTACTCCTCACGGGCTCGCCCAATTAAATTACAAGAATAGATTTATAATGAAGTGTTCTTGAAGTTTAATTTCGCAGAAATTTCTCCTTGATCTTGTACTTTTATTAGTGGGATAATTTGTATTATCTACGTCATTTTGATAAGGTTATAATATCGTTAGGGAATAGTCATATGTACTTTGATTCAATGTTACATTAATTCAACATTGAGATTTTAGGAATATATTTATATTTAATTAAAGGTTCTATATATTTAACCTCTCACAACAGTCAAAATTGCTGTGTCTTTTACATTCACTGGAGAGAGTTTTTAACTATATTAAATCAAGATGGTATGTGCAATACGATAGTTCAATCTGATTTCGGAAATCATCATCATCATCACTCGGGCGGTGGCCATCTACTGCAGGATTAAGACCTCTCCAGTATGTTTCCAATTTGTGGGATCCTGAAATTTCCGTTGACTTACGAGTTCAATATATTTGATGATGTCATCAGTCCATCTTGTTATCGGGCTCTTTTGTGGAAGTTTATGATCAGGTGGTACCTGTTCCGGGATTGTTTGGTCTACATGTTGTCACGTCGCCTTGATACATCCTCTCTTCACCTCTATTTTAATACCTTTGGTGATCCATGTGCAGGACCTTATCCCACCTTGTAATACCTAGCATAGACCTTCTTCTGTTCCTATTTGTACTACCCGAGGTATTTGGACTGATCATGACGTGAGTGTTCAGGTTTCAGCTTCGTGTGTTAGAATGGGCAGGACGCACTGATCAAAGACTTTTTTCTTCAAACAAAGTGATAGTTTGGTCTTGTGTTAAACTTGGTTGACTATTTAAATATACAGAATAATAAATAAAAACAAATATTTATCATGGTGGATTTTCATCATGGTTTTATCTAAAATGGTTTTCTTGTTTTTCAAAATATTCTCCGCGATGATCGATACATTTTTTCATACGTTTGAATCAACTTTCACAGAACATTCCGATTTCGATTCAGGTATATCCAGAACAAGCATTTTGTACGTATCAACCGCTTCTTCTGGCGTGGAAAATCGTTGACCACGTAGTTTATTTTTCACGGGCGGGATCAAAAAGAAATCATTAGGTGCCAAATCAGGAGTGTGCGGCGAATGACCCATCAATCTGATGCTTTTACCGGTCATATCGGTCACCGCTAGTTGTTTTTTCATATTTCTTTAAAGGCTTCTGGCAAACAAATGGTTGTGTACGTTTTGTACATTTACTGTGTAATGGAACTGTTGGTCTTGTTCCAGCTGCGTGTGCTTTAATGGATCTAATTGCTGATCTTTCAATGCTTATCTGCGGAAAATATTGACATTTAAGGTCTATGTTTACCTTCATTTAACCGCAATTCTTCTTTGTTGTGTTGCTTCATCATTTAAAGTGTTGCTTCATCGATTTCGTCAATGCTATCACATAGAGTAACCTTTTATTCTGTACAATACTTATCCTTATAAATACGTGATTTTAAGTAACTCCCTGTGACAAAAATCACAAATGGATAGGTCAGGTGACTAAGGAGCTCGAACAACATTTATGCAAGGTCTATCCATATAAGTAGTGGCTCCATCTAGTTGAAACTACAGACCCTTTCTGTTGATACTTGGTTTGAAAATACGGTTTGAAAAAAAAACATAGAACGTTACTTAACGAGCTGAATTAATGGCTACTTTGACCCTAACTTCTTTGTGATGATTGCCAAATAGCCTCAGTTGCGGACGTGGCCTAAACTGAAAAAGGTATTTTTTTCTTATCACAATACCACACAACATCGATGTTTAGTGTGGTATTGTGGATTGAAAGTTATTCATAATTTCTGAAACGGTCATTACTGATGCCAAGTTGATAATAGCGCACTGTTTGTTAGAATGTGTTGTCATTTACTACGTCCGTAGCGATTCTTTGAAAATAATTGCTACTGACCACCGAGTAACACTAGGGACTCGTAGTGAAACGGCATCAGATGGTGGTCTACCACACCTTCAAAGGAAAAGCCTAAAGTGTTGCTAAAGTTGCAGGTCGAACACTATGCCACCAGTCTTATTATTATATTTACAGACCTCGTATCTATTCTTATATAAAAATTATTTGAGCTTATGAATGTGCAATTAGCTTGTCCCGTATTTTTATTTAATAACCATTTTTCAACTCTGCACATTGGAACTATAGTGAAAAATTAGTTTAGCGTAGGCATCTTGGTAATTATAAAATTGTTCGTTTTTGGATGACTATTTCGAAAACTCGGCTTCATTTAATTAAACTTTTTCATTCATCCCCCATTTTCTCCACCCCAACGGTGCTCCCGTCGACGGAAAGTAACAGACCCTTTTGTAGGTTTCCGTTTCGTTTTTGTTTATTTATTTTTGACAGAGCTGCCCATTTCAATTAAATTAATTTTAACTATAAATAATTTCAAATTCTATTTCGAATTTTTTCGTAGCTTTGAACAAATACTGTGTAAAAAATTAGTTTTTAGTGAACAATTCACGTTGTAATTTCTAATTTGAAAAATTAAACATATTTTCAAGCATACTGTGTAGAAAGTTTTGTTCGCAAGGGTGATGTATGTTTTCCTTTATATCACAAGAATTTTCTAGTCACACAGGCTCAGTATCACATGTTCAGAATGTCTTCTTGCTTACTCATGTATATTCTATCGGCGATAATTCTGGGGATCTCGCCGGCCAATTAACTATCACTGTAACACTTTTCTAAAAACTGCTAATCTACGTCTTCTTGCAGTTAGTTACAAGGGTGGATCAAATGTAAACCGGAATTGTTTCATGTATATTTGTTATTTATAAAATAATACAAAAAACAATTGATCATTTTTTGATATAGTCTCCTTTATGTACTACACATTTTTACCAGCGGTTTGGAAGCTTGTGAATTCCTTGCTCGTAGAAACTTTGAGTTTTGGTCATCAGCCAATTGTGCACGAAGTCCTCAACATCTTGATCGTTACCGAATCGTACCCGTCCAAGTTCACCTTTAAGGGCACAAACAAAAAATAATCACAAGGTGACAAATTTGGACTATATGGAGGGTGTTCAAGTATTTCCCAATGCATATTCTCCAGTTTTTCCTTCGTCAAACCCGTTGGCGCTGCCTTAGACTGGCGTTGTTATGGAGGAGGACGTCTTTGATGGAGAAACCTCGTCTTTTGCTCCTGAAAGGGATTTTTGTTGCCTCCAACAGTTGGCAGTAGCTCCAACAGCTGGCATTAACCGTACACCGATCATGTAGAAAATCAATCAGCAAAACTACCTTCCAGTCGAAAAAATGGTATGGAGAACCATAGGGGCTGAGAGACGGGTTTTGCCCTTTACTGAAGAGGTTTTGTTTTTTCTTCGCCATACCTTACTAGTAATTTTTGACTCTGGAGTGTAATAAGGCACACACGTTTCATCACATGTCACGATATGCTTCAGAAAGTCTCTCCTTCTCGCCGAAATTGATTCAGAAATATCTTACTGATTTGCAATCGGATGGTTTTTTGATCTTCTGTCAACAACTTCGGAACCCATTGGGCACATATTTTATTGAACTTAAGATAATTTCTAATGATCGTTCAAGCACTTTTAAAGCTAATGCGTACCTTTAAAGCGATTTCATGAGGCCCAATCACCTTCGATAAGGTCGCGAACTGTACTAATGTTGTCAGCAGTGAAACTTGACTTGGGGCACTGATTATGACTTACATTTACCACCTTTCTCGTCCACTCTTAAACTCCTTGGCCTAACCAAACACTTGGGTCTTACCGACAGGTTATCGTCTCCATACTGAACCTTCAACCAAGTTAAAATTTCGGATAGTTTAACGCGTTTCTTGGTAAAAAACTTTATTATAACCCGTTGCTCACTCATGGTTGTACTGACAAAAGGACTAACTGATACAGCTGACCGAGCATTTCCCCCACTCCTAATACATTTCTCCTACACTGACAGCTCGCTCGTGATTGCCTGACGAAAGTAATTGTAAAATTCCGATTTATAGTTGATTTACTCTAGTATATCAGATGGATTGTACACATGCTTCAAGTTTATTAAAAGTTGCTGGTGCCCTGGGCAACCACTCAAAAGTTTGAATATTAATATATGGTATGGTGTATGTTTTTCGGCGATAAGTCCGGTGATCTTGCCGGTCAGTGGAATGCCGTAATAGATTTAAAAACTACATTGTTTTCGAGCTATATGTATTCTCTTCTCTTCTAGTAAAACCTAAATTGTATTTCACTCATCGGAAAAAAACTGACCCTTCTACATCCGTTATGATTATATAACAGAATTTTAACTCATAAATAAGGCAAACACATTTCTATTTGAGATCACATTCGATTCTCGCTCAGCAGCATTCTAAGCGAAGCGTTTCGGGATGTGCTGTAAAAAGAGGTATCCATAAGGATGAAAAGTACGCATTTCCATAGCAAGTGAAAGTCTATTAATAGTTGTTTTTGAGGCAGCCTGACCTGTAGCTGCTGCAAAAGTATTAAGCCCTTCCTTATATGAGGGTTGCTATTTATACATCCGGAATTGGCAACAATGCTGTTGCTAGGCGCTATCTGACATATACATCAAAAAGTTTGAAATTATTGACTGTATACGTCCTCCGAATGTTTTGTCTTACGGACGCTATTTGTGTTGTTTAGTGACTTGAAAATTTTATCTCAGTCAAAAAATGGAATTAACTGGTGAGAATTTTCGTGCGATGATTTACTACGATTTTCGACGTAGATTATCTTAGCGACAGGGCATCGATCAACGCACTTCGACTTTTGTCGCTGAAGTACGATCTGAAACCACTATATATCCCTGGTTTCGTAGACTCTACGTGGCCGTTGTTCGCTCACAGACTAATTTAAAGAAGATCATCCCAAATCGGTTGTTGTGCCAGAAAACATCGATGCTGTGTGCGAACTCATAAAGGAAAATTACATACCATGAGATTGAGTCATTCCTGGGTATTACTATGATACGATTTTACATGAACATTTAGCCGTGAAAAAGATTTGTGCGCTTTGGAATCCGCCTAATTTGATAATAGCCCAAAAAAAAAAATATTCGTTCAATTTGTGCAAAGAACTGCTCAAAAAATTCACTCTTGGTGGGTCAAAAGTCGTGTATAACATCTACGCAGGGGACAAATCTTCGATCTATGCGCATGAGCTTAGAAATAAAGAGTAGTCGACTGTATATCTTTCAAAATGAGCCAAATCTTACAAAAGTTATTCGCGTAAGAAGCACTTCGAAGCCAATGGTCACCTGTTCTTTTTGGGATAAATGGGCATGTAGTTACAGTGTCACTAGAGCATCGTAAAACGGTCAGTTCTGAATGGTACACAACTATTTGTTTGCCAGAAGTCTTTGACAAAATAAAAAAAAGAACCAGCGGCACACGATCATTCTTCACCAGAACAACGCGATCTCCTACACATCGGACCGAACGACGCAATATTTGACAGGCCAAAACATCGAATTGATGGATCATCCAACGCACAGTCCGTTTGTTTCCGTCCGTGAAGAATAAACTACGTGGTCAACGATTTTCGACGCCAGAAGAAGCGGTCGATGCGTTCAAAATGCATGTTTTGGAGATACCTTACACGGCATGAACAAAGTGAAGATCATCAAAGTGAGATCATCGCAAAGAAAATTTTGAAAAACAATAAAATCATTTTCAATGATAAATATTTGTATTTATATATTATTCCGGATTTATAAATAGCAACTGCCGTAACCCCTAGAACAGCCTGACTTTCGGACTTCTGAATAACTCTGATCATCAAACTATCTTATTCATTATATGGTAACATTATAATCATCTCGATATTTTTTCATTAAAAACATTTTTTTTTGATTTTTTTGATTTTTTTTTTAACATCTCGATATTTCAGGCTGCTTTTAAACCTGCTTTTTCATATTAATAATCTAAATTGTTGTAATTATGTAAATTGATATTAATTAGTGGTAAAAGCGTCGAAAGTATAAAATTGATTCAATCAAGGCAAAAATAAATAAGCAAAGATTAATGTCTAAAAGTTTCCAGTTTGCAGTTATATTTATTAAAATTGTATGTATGACCATTGTTTCGATACAGAGTGCCTTTTTCAAATATAAACTATACTAAACTACTAAAAAACGAGAAACAACAGTTAATAATGATAAATTCCACAAAGATATAATTACCCAATTAGACCAGTAGTTTCGTTTGTTACAGCTCTTTCAGTCAAATTATCAAATAAGCTCATTAAACTCATTTTACAATATACAAATTTTAAACCAAAATATTCCATTCTAAATACCTATGACCTTATCAATAAAATACAAAATATTAATTTACCCAAAAAATCCAAACTAATTTCTTTCGATGTACAAAATTATATTCCCGAGTATACCACCAAACCAAGTAATAGAATTAGTTGACAAATTACTTTTCAAAAATAAAACTAATTCAATAATAAAACAAGAAATTTTAGAACTACTGTCAATTACGTTGGATCAGAATTACTTTGAATTTGATAATTCATGTTATGTTTCTAAGGACGGTTTGATAATGGGGAAACCTCTAACTCCTTTACTGGCGGAAATTTTTATGGACAACTTACAGTACAGATATGTGGATGACATTCTAATTTGTTTTACAGAGTCTGATAGACAATTAAATCAATTCTAAACTCACTTAAATTCTTTACATAAAAATATTAAATTCACAATTGAAGAAGAGCAACATAATAGTATTAACTTTTTAGACTTAACTATTACTAAAAAATCCATCAAGCACGATTTTGCAACTTTTCATAAACCGTCACATACAGATTTAGTTATATACAATAAATCTTGTCATCCCTATTCACAAAAGATCGCAGCATTTAATTCTATTATACATAGATTATTAGATATCCCTATGTCAATAGATAATTATAATAAAGAATTGAATGCCATCAAACAGATCACGGTAAATAATGGATACGACCCAAACATTATAAATAAAATAATTAATAAAAAAAGTTATAATAAAGCCATTAATTTAATATATCCGGTCAATGTCGAAAATGCAGCGTTCAAAACAATTACATATATGGGAAAAATTACCAAATTAGTGTCGAGATATTTATCCAAAACAAACAATATAAATATTGCTTTCAAAACAAACAATAGTCTAGGATGTCTCATTATAAACAATAAAAATCAAACAAGTAAACTGTATAAATCAGGAGTTTAGTTAATCGAGTGCGGGTCGTGTCCAAAACTCAATGTTGGACAAACAGGAAGAGCTTTCTCTACTAGGCTCAACGAACATAAAAGAAGTTATAAAAGCATACTTTTAACGATCATTTTATAATGTTACATAATGACAATAAATCCAAAAAATTAAATCTTTTAGAAAGCCTAGACATTAATAAAAGGAAAAATGTGAATATTTTGTTAAATGACCAGCTAGACTTGAATGGTTCACCCTTATTAAACTTATATTGTTCTCCTAGACGTTGACAAAAAAAATGGATTTCTCCACTATCATGTTTTATGGTATTATTGGTCGATGGATACTTTAGTACAATGGATACTTTAGTACAATGATTGTACTTTTGTACAATCGTACATACAATTTTGAATATAGTGGACATTTTTAGATATTAATCTTTGCTTATTTATTGAATTTCCATCAAGTATCGGGTACCTCAATTAAATTTAAAGCAAAAATATATTGATATAATTTTTGAGAGAATATTTAGAAACATAATTCCGATTATTTTGTGTTTGTTTATATTGTTTGTAGAAACTTTTACATTGACCTAAGTATACATTTACTCTGAATGAAATTCCTTACGAACCATAAATTGAAAATACAAGGATTCTGACTGGGTTTCGCCTTACTTGATATTTTAAGTCTCTAATATCAAAGTTAACAAAACAGATTATGTTATTTATAACATACCTATATTTTATGGTCCTATCGTTTGTAGTTTACATTATCGGGTATTTTCAAGTCAACCCTTACCTGAAAATAAAAGAAAACCATTAATCAGATAAAAATATTAGAAAACAAAAGAAATTTATGAATATATGCGTTCAGTCCAAAGAGAACCTTTTGCTTTGACAATGAACTCGACAAGGAGGCAGGTCATGTTCAATATATTTGGCGAGGATAGAAAAATCTCTATTTAGGGGGGGAATTGAATCACTACATATTTCTTGAGCAGTGGATTTCAATACTCACCCCAATGCTCAGGATGGCACATCTACATAAAATATAATGTTTTATGTTTGGTATTATAATGCGGGACAGAAAGACATGGACATGAATGTCAGAACAAACGAAAGTATGTGACATCCTTCGAAGAGTAAATTAATTGAAATAGAGATGCGCAGACCAAATAACAAGCGATGTGATGACAGATGGATCAAATCAATCCTGGAATGGATAGGGCTTGATGATAAACGCCCACAAAGAAGACCGAGAACATAATGGCTGACTGATGATGATGATGATGCGTCCAATCATATCTCCAATGAAACCGTGCTTGAGCTTATAGTTTTTGAGTTATTTGAATTTTGCCTTTTTCTTCATTCTTTCCTTGTTGCTCCAAAAAAATTGCGATAAACTTTCAAGGAATTTAAAAACAAGGAGTCTTGTTTCTTTCAACATGATCCTTGTAAACATTTTGATTAATCAAAGTATTTACCTTAAAAAGCTTCTTTGATAAATTTAAAATTAATGTCGAGTAGTTGCCCTTTTTGTTTTGAAAATAACATCAATGGACTGTCCACCTTTCGCTGTATTACAAACGGACATTCTTTTGTTTTTTATGTAACCGTTTATATGGAAACACCTTTCAAGTCTAGAAGGAAAAGCGGTTTTTACCGAACGACCATTTTCGTTGTTGCTGAACAAATTATACAAGATGTTCCATATTGTTATTTTACTCTTCAATATCCCAAATATATTGGTTAAAAACCTTTTGGATAAACCTTTTGGTAAAGGTTAAATTTATTTGATGAGCGAAATCTTAGTGAATCTTATAGAACCCACTCATTATTTTAAATGTAAAGATCATTTTATATAAAACACTCACATATTGTCCCGGTTCACGCATCTGAATTTTATTTTCAGTAAAAATCACATCGTTAATATTGTCTACATTAAACTAAGCTCGAAGAAATTTGCTACTTCTCGACGTCAGTTTCGCTATCCATGTTAGCATCATCAGGAGATAATTGAATCTAGTTGAAAAAGATTGAATAATCTGCTGATAGTGCTAACGTGGTTAATGAAATGCGTGTCGTGAAGTTTATAAAAGTGATTTGGTGTTTAGTGGTAAACCTCTTCGAGTTTAGGGTTTCATGTCAAAGGCTCCAAAAGAAGAATTGACTCATTTATATTATCCTAAGTAACAAATATGTGGGATATCCAAAAAGGTTAACGTTTGTTAATTTCACATCATGTTCAGTCATAAAAATCAACATATAATCAGTAATATTATTTTAAGTTAATGATCTCAAGTGGAATCAATTAATAAACTTATGTTATTTAAATTAATTGTCAAACAAATTAATAAACTAAATGTTGATTTTTTCGGCCCTAAAATGATTGTTCGCCTTTTTTGACTACATTTATTGCTGGAGCCACTTCTGACAAGTATTGTACGAAACGGGGCTATCTCCCAAAGCTTCACTAATCATGTTTTCAGCTTCCCCAGCTTTTTTTTCAGTTGAAAAATATCCACCTCAGA
The DNA here is from genome assembly GCA_031761425.1 of Cosmopolites sordidus. Classification (NCBI taxonomy): domain Eukaryota; kingdom Metazoa; phylum Arthropoda; class Insecta; order Coleoptera; family Curculionidae; genus Cosmopolites; species Cosmopolites sordidus. Next base: position 892,472 of record JARFXV010000810.1, read on the forward strand.
TAGGCGTGGCAACTATCGTATTTACCAGACCCGGCTACTTGGATTTTTCATCTCTTCCGATATCTGCAATATTTCATGGTCACTTCGGATGTCTTAAGTAAGTTGAAAAAACCTCAAGAACCTTTTCGTTGCCAAGATTGTCTCAAGTTTTTTTCGATCGGAGTTTCGACAGACAGTCTTCGAAGATTAAGTTTGTGTTATTTTTTTCGTAAATAAATGCCAAATGTAGTGAAAAAAGGGCGACAATTTAATTGCAGACTGAATATATGGGTGGGCAATAAATGATTTGTGAGATATGAACTTTATTTTAATTAGTTTTTATTTAAAATTTACCCCTGTGAGCCTGTTCAGTGTTGGAGAAGACCATAAACTTTTTTGAAGCAACCTTGGAACTCCAAATTCATGATCCAACCCTGCTGGATGTTCAAAATCAAGTAAAAAAATGTATTTCTATTTCTAGAGAGCCTTAAGGTCTTAAGTAGTCTTAAGTCTTAAGATACATGAAACAAAATTAGATAAATATGAAGGCGATTGAACATCACGATCTTTTCTTAGATAATAAACGGAGACCTTAAATCTTTATCAATATTTCCTTAATGTCAGCAAGCACTTCAGTTCAAGGCCTTACTGAAACAAAACTTGACCGAAAATCTTGCCAGACACTTAAAAATGTTCTTAACGAGCTGGTCCAATTCACTACCATAAACACGTCGAATTATTTTACAATTTCCAGTGCCTCTTTTAGTACACTTTACACAAAGCTTGATATTAGCACGATATTTCGTTGTTATTTTATTTCGATCCACGCCCAAAAAGTACGCGAATATTCAACCAGTCAACTTTTCTATTGGCCCAACTGTGTATACAGAAACAAAACGATCCAATGACATCGAAATTACGTCGCTCAAAAAACGAAACGTTATAAAAGACCAGCGTTTTTTTTTTCATTCTATTTATTATTTCCTTCTGATTTATTAAAACAATTTAAATTCTAGTCAGCGAACAGCGAGCAAAATTCAAATCAAAAAGGGCGAGGCTCTCGACACAATCCGAACAAAAACACAATTGAGGTAAATACAACAAAGACAATAAAGATAAATCAAATTGAAGTAATTTTCTGTCTTGACGGGGAAAAACAAAAACAAGAAATATATTTTTTCCTTATCGTTGTAGATAATAATGAGGAACATTTTCATAAAAATACGGGGACTGTTCATAAAAATAACAAACATTTCGTGACCATATGTTGATCGATCAATATTCCTTTTTATGTCTTCTATTCTGAAAATTACGTCTATAGTCCTTAATTAATTTAACTTTTAATTTATTAATTGTAGAGTTTATAATGTTATTTCGTATTTCGTATTTCTAACAAACGGCAGTTAATGTTGGCAGGTTAGGTTAAGAAAAGAAGAAGAAGGTTAAGTGTTTATTAGTATTATATGCGTTATAAACAAAATTGTTTTTTTTTTGTAAATCAGCCTTTTTTAATTTATGAAGTCATTCTTACAAGTACAGAAGCGGGATTAAGGATCCATTCAGGAGTTAACGGGGAACAATCGTTCCTGTTTTATTATGAAAAGTGAAAGTTAAAATTTTATGGGTAGAGGTCCACACTATTATTCGAAAAAATGGCTTCTGAAAACCATTTCGCTCAAACAAAACAAATTGAACATTCGAGTTCAATCAGGGCAGGGCCTGTTTGACCTTACGGATCTCAAGATGACTTGGCCTTCTCAACCTTGTTTTCTATCATTTCCTTAGTATAGTAATACATCAAACTTACGCGATATGTGGGACCGATCAACAACCGTGTAAGTCGAATTCGTGTAAGTCGGGAAAACAACAACCAAAAACATAAACCAAAGCAATTTTAATGTAGAGGGCTTCATACATGCAAACAAAGTCCTCTGATGGGTCAAAGATATTTTTTCTTGTCAAATAAAATTTCTTCATAGCACGTTAATAATTTTTTACTTCCTGTTTTGTAACTGAGACGTACTCTTCATTGGAGTCCATATTTAATAAAATTTCTAACCCTTTTTTAATTGAACTGAAGGCTTCCGTCAGATTTGTAACCGTCATTTGATCTTCAAATTCAATTGGGTCAAAGAATTAGGTTCTTCGATGTTCCGCTTATACAACTCTATAAGCTCATCAACTGTCAGCTCCTGATTATGTGACTCGACCAGTTTTTGTATGTCCTCACCATCCACTTCTAAATTTAACTGTCTAGCAAAATCGATAACTTCTTCAGTAACATGATCAATTTAATCCGGCTGTGGCGCTGATTCCGCCGGACGCAGTTTTGGACAGTTTTTTCCAGATGCCATTTAAAGTTTTTTGTGAAATTTTATGCCAAGATTTTCCAGTGATATCCACGGCACCTAAAACATGAAATTGTTTCCAAAAGTCTATAACAGAGATGTGATTGTTTTTCCTCATAGCTTCACGGAGATGTGCAAATGATCGTCTCGTGTAATAAGCTTTAAATGTTTTAATGACTTCCTGGTCCATCGGTTAGCAAGCTGGTTGTATTCGGTAGCAAAAATTCAACTTTCACACATGGTTCGAATTAGTGCGAGCAGCAGGAGGATGGCCTAGTGCATTGTCGATTAATAGCATCACCTTAAGGGGGTTTTTATTTTGATTGGGAATAATGTTTACGTTCAAATATGAAGTGATGACCAAACTTTATATGAAGTGATCATCCAAGCTTTAGGATTCGACCTCCAAATCACGGGAAAACCAGCTTTCGATTTTTTTTAAGCTCTTGGATTTTCCGAGCGATAAACTAAGCACGGTTTTAACTTACACTCCCCATCTGCATTACAACCTGCATTTTAAAACCTGAAAAGGTTTTTTCTTTACGCGCGATAAAAGTTCTTTTAGGCATCTTCTTCCAGAACAATCCGGTCTCATCAACGTTAAATACGGATTGGCTGTTATAGCTACCTTCTTCTATCATAGCTTTGAGTTTATCTGGATAGGGAGGCGCAGCCTCTTTATCAGTACTTACCGCCCCTCCACTTTCCGCAATGTTATGTCAATTATGCCTTCCCAGCGTCTTCTTTCAATCTTTTAAAAATCAGTTTAGCTTGAGAGCACTCCGTGTTCTGATCAACAGGAAAATTTTTCACTCTTCCTTGATTATCACACCATAATTTCAGCATTGTTTCCATCTCTGTGCTCCAATTCACAAACAATTCACAATTCACAAATGTTTAGTTTGCATTCCAAAGATAATGTTTTCCTTTACTTATTTGAGGCAGAAGAATCAGTTTTACTTGCTTTAGATGACATAGTTGTTTTTAAATGATATAATAAACAAAACAATTTGTAAACGTGCGTCGAGTCCACGCGAAACATGTCCGTTCATGTCGTAAGCCGAACACAAGTGTGGGAGTGGGGGATGGTGAACGAGTGCTGGGCCGCGTAAGATGGGGTAGTGTAAATCGGGGTATTACTGTATACGAGACCCTCTCTCCCCAAACGTACATCAAACGCTTCTTAGTATGGAGATATTTCTTAACTCTTAGCTTTGTCGTATCCTCTGTAGCCACTTACTTTTATCCTTGCTTCATATTAACGTAAATACACCATTTCTCATCTCCCGTGACGATTCTGTACAAGAATCATCGCTTGTAGCCAGGTGTTGCTCGATGCCGGGCGAGATTTGGTGTTCCTTTGTTGCAGTGATTTTCCTTGTCGTCGGTTCGTTTTTGCAGCCCACGAGCTTCGAGTTTCTAAGGAAATGTCAAAAATTGAAGATGTCGAGATACTGTCGTAAGGCCGCAGTTCTTCTTCGCAGCCAGTTCTCGGCATGTTTTACGACCAACATATTGGAATTTAAGAAGAAAGGGGCGTGTCATCCAGGTCGAAGCTGAGATTTCTAAACTTGATAAACCAATCTCGAATAGTCCGGTCGGCTCTAACGTCCTCTCTAAATGCGACGCGAATGTCTTGAAGTCGTTATATGGCTTTTGGATCACGACGAAAGGAGAAATATAAGAAGTCGAAAATGAAGTTTTTACCAATTGGAATTTCCATTTTAAAAGCCTGACAGTTAATTTAAATTAAATTTTCAGAAAAAAGATGCCAATAGTTTTGTAGTAGTAAAGAAAGGGCTTCCGAATTTGGCCACGAGAACTCATAGAATAACTCATAATTTTCTCTTGTGATTAGAGACGCATCAGCTACTAAGGTTATTAGCGACTTGACCTACAGCTTAATGTAGCATTTGAACCACGGTCATGAACCGCTCCTTAGGCTATTAACCATTGGTCTTACGCTTAACCCTAAATCTCTCGAGAAGCCTACCGACTGACCATTGACCAACTTAGAATATCTTTCAGAACACATCCGGCTTTACCGAGCCTTGAACTGGCATGACTTTGGAGCAGTACCTTATTGGATTTCACATTCTTGCCTGTCGAAAAGTAGTTAGCAACCCTGGTTTCTTCTGGGTGGGTCACCCATCCAAGTACTAACCGTATTAAGCGACGCTGCCTTCGATCTCCGAGTCGCAGGATTACTGGAGATGTCAACCATAATAGATGTCAATACATATATTTTTTTTTACAGCAAATATAAGGTAGGAAACATACGAAGAGGAAATAACTGAGAGTACCGATGCAGTATCCGAAAATCGATCTATACCACTGATCAAATATTTCTGTAGAAACTGGTACTGACTGCGCGTTAGGAATATGATATACCAACGGATATATTACTATTATCAAAAAGCAAAGTGATTCTTATTTTAAAAATTTGCGCGGTTTATGTACCCATACAACCATTTGATATTTATGTTGGTATGACTGCTCTTGCAATCTGACAGAAGTTTCATATTACTTCACTTGATAAATTATAAAATATAGCGTATTTTGCATTTATTAAAATTTATTGTCGGTGATTTTTAAGAAAGTTTTAAAGTTACGTCAAAAAATATTGACAAGTGGTATAAGAACTTTAGAGATAGAATACCTTCCACGTTAATTAATGAAGAACACAACCAAAATCAAAGATATTGTACTGAGCAATTGCCGGTGAGTATTAGAGACATTGTAGGTATTACTGGAAAATTATCTGGATCAATTCAATGAATTTTAAACAATGATTTAAACTGATTTTCTCTGCCTAACGTCGTCGTGTTGAAGTTGCTCAAGAGATGCTTTCTTTGGATAATTATGTTGTTGATAAAAAATGGATCTATGCTTAAGACCCATAAATAACAATGGGGAACATGAATCTGTGACTTGTTTTTGGCTAATTTTTCATCTCTGAATTCAAAAATATTCACAGTTTTTCTCTATCACGTCAAGTTCTTAAGCTACAGCATACCCCTCATTATACCTTAAAAGTGTGCATACGAAAGGAACTAAGGTGAGATCTGACCAAATAGATTAGTATATTTGATTCAAACAGAGGTTAACATATTATTAAAAGTTAAATTGTTGTTTATACAAAAAATAAATACAACATATTATGGAAAAAAATTTCTTCTTATAGCTTTTCCTGGAGTGTTCAGTTTGTGGACATTCTCGCTTCATGCTCCAACAGTAGTCAGCCATCATACTGATATCCCATCTACCTTGATACCGTGCTTCCATAACCTTTAGATCTTGATGGAATCGCTCGCCCTGTTCATTACTAACAGCACTAAGATTTTCTGGGAAGTTAGCAAGATGACTATGTAAGAAATGCAGTTTGATACTCATGTTGCAACTAAGCTTTTTAAAGGTGACCAAGAGTTGTTTAACAATTTCGATATAATTCGGGGCTCGTGTGTTTCCAAGAAAGTCTTTAACAATATTTTTAAAAGCCAACCAAGCATTCCTTTCAAATTCGGTCATTGTTTCAGTGAAATTTTCATCTTTAACGAGTTGCCGAATCTGTGGACCATCAAACACACCAGTCTTTATCTTTTCATATGACAGGCTAGGCAATGCCGAAATGATATACTTAAAGCAGTCTCCTTCAATTGACAAAGCCTTAACAAATTGCTTCATGAGATCTAGTTTTATATGCAAAGGTGGAAATACAATGTTTTTCTGTCGACAAGTGGCTGATTTAAAATGTTTGGATCACCAGGTCTTAGGTCAGATGTTAGCGGCCAGTTCGATTACACCCAATATTTTTCACGAGCTCTGCTGTCCCACATGCACAAAAAACAGGGATACTTGGTATACCCGCGTTGCTGGCCAAGAAGGAAACAGGCCATTTTAAGGTCAACACAGATGATCCATTGGTGCATGTTACATTGCAACAAGTCAATGACTTTCTTTATGTCGCCATATTCTTCACGCAAAGAAACTGAATGACCTATTGGGACTGAACCGTATAAATTTCCATTATGTAGGAGAACACACTTCAAGCTACGCTTTGAGCTATCTATAAACAATCGCCATTCAGTTGCGTTATAGTTAGAAATGGCCAATTCTTTCATTAAACCTTCTACGTTCTGGCAATATACAAATCCGTCATTATTTCTGAAGTACTGCCTAAATTCACTTTCTCTGGATCGATAGTAAGTGACTTTAGCTCCTTTGAGAAGCAAATTTTTTTCGTACAGTCTTGATGCTAGTAATTCCGATGCTTTTTTGCATAGTCCCAAATCACGTGCTAAATCGTTTAATTCATGTTGATTGAATCCTTTACGAACAGAATAATTAGAAACTTTGAATTCTTCGTCGGTGGAGTTACTTCGATGTTCACTTGATTCACATTCTTGTATTTCTAAAGAAGGTAATTCTTGAAAAACTGGCACTGGAATTTCCGCTGAATGAGGCACAGAGCGTATAGCTGATGGTAAACTAGGGTACTTAATTTTATGTTTGTTTTTCTTGTTGAATCCTGATGTGTTCACTATGGAAAAGTAGCAATCACTTAAGTGATCTTTGGGCTCTCGCCAAACCATTGGTATATCAAACGAAAGTTTATTACGTGTTCTCTTCGTCCACATTCGTAAACTCTCTACACACTGCTTGCTCACTTTATGAGGAGCCCATGATTTATCTTGGTCACCTATTTTTACTTTAAAATAAGCAAAATAGGCTTGCCTGACAAATGTACTAATATTAGTCCATTGAATGGGGATGATAAAACTGCCACATATATAACAAAATGAATCAGGCCTATTTAAGCACTTACGACGAGAACTACCAGACGCAGACATAATGAAAATCTGTAGCTGTGTATGTATACTTTGACTTCACTATGTGAGAGCGACGCAGACCTGCGTACTTTAGCATCTCATGCGTAACTGACCGAACTAGTTTTGGATGACGCAACGTCACTCACGCCCCCACTCCTAGGTCGAAGAAGGTTCGCCGGTAGGAGAGCAGTAGTGACTTCTGTGATTCGCCAAGCTTAGTCGGATGCGCAACAACTGTAGAGACAAAACTTGACGTGTTAGAAAAAAAACTAAATAAAGTTTTGGAATTAGCATGTCAATTTACGTATAAAACAGCTTAAAAATCAAACTCAACAGAAATTATTTTTCAAATTGTTCCTCAGTGTAACTCAACAATCAAACGAATATTATGTTAAAGATGAACCAAAGATGAAAAACAAGGCCAACTGTTGTCAAAAATCATATTAACTCTTTTATTCCATTACTATAGTATTGTCCACAAAGAGATTTTTCCAACTAGGGAAACAATTAATAAAGAATATAATTTAAGATAATATAATAAGTATGCGTTATTTACGTGACTTCGTGTGATTGATATATTTTTTAGAAAAGTCTGCTGGCTGCTTTGTAGGTAACGGGTTTTTCAAATTGTGCGGTTATTTCCAAAAAGTCCAGTTATAATCTCAGTATATCGAATACCATTCACAATTACAGCTTTACAATTATACCTCCTGGCCATAATGCACACCAAACAGTATCTCGTTTAGGATGAAAAGGTTTCTCATAAATTCATAGTTGATTTTCCTCACTCTAAATTTCAAAATTCACTTCATCTGAAAAGATGAGAAGATGATGAGACTTTTTGAGAAAAATCATATTTTTCAATGCACGACGTTTTGTATGACGACAAATGCACGACGTTTTGTATGATCCAGTGGCTTTAGTTTAAATGTTATTTGAATCTTATATACTTTCAGAGCTAAATCCTATCGTAAAATCAATCTTTCACACCTTCTTCTTCTTCTTTCATCGTTTTTAATCATCATTATTTTCATCTTCTTTAATCATCAACACTTTCACGTACCAAATCAATATGCTCTTGTGAACGACCACTACGACTATCTATTGCTCTTCTTTTATATTCCGCCGAACCAGTTTCTTGACATTTTTGGACAATTCGATTGATAGTGTTTTCAGATGGATGATTGTGCAAAATCTAAATATCACGTAATTTTCTAAAAACATTTTTCACTGTAGGCCCATTTTCATAAAATAATTCAACAATTTTAATGCTTTGTTGTGTTGTGTACGACATAGAGTGAAATGAAGTCTTACACAATACAACAATTGTGTACGACTCTTGTGTACATTGCCCTTCTGGAATGAGAGTAGACCTAGACAAATTTTCAACGCCATCTGTGTTTTATTTAAGAATTAAAAAACCGCTTAATTTGAAAGACCTGCTAGTAACAGGAGGTACATTTAAATATTGTTTTAAAGACTAGACAAATCCATGAAATGTAGGGGATTACTTTGAAAGATATAAAATAATTTTGAATAAACAAATAAATATTTTGAGTTTTATTTAAAAAGTTACTATACTTTTTGATGAAAGTAATATGTCTAGTCATGAGGCAATTCTGTTAACATTGACAAAAGTGTGGAAAAATAATACAACTGAGAATTTTAGCGTGTTCAACTGTTGATTTCAGGGTGATTGATTTTCTTTGATGATTCACAGGAATGAGTTGATCTAAACGTAGATTTTTAACTCTTCTGGAACTGTTTTTTTTCCTCGAACTTTTATTTGATATATTTTTTCTACTGCTCCAGGTGCAGTCTTTTTCCAGTTTTTGCAGTTCTTTCCACAATTTTTCTTAGATCATAAAATTATAGTAGTCACATTTTTGAAAATAAGTTATCCGCGATTACGACGGAGTTACCAATGGAATAAATCCATGTTTTTTATCTCGTTCATATCATTTTAAAAACTTTCCGAAAAGTAATTATGTCTAAAATTTCATTTTTGTTATCATCAATTCGAAGTTTTTCCATAAAACGCTTAAAATCGGAAAGGCATAGGACCATTATAGATATCTCTTTGGCTATAAATTTCTGGTAGTATATACTTAGACAGTACACGCTAGTGGTCTCTGAAACTTCAAGCCGAGTTTCGGTAAAGTATTAAAAGTTTTCTTGTAACGTATATAAAGGACATAAGTTTTACTTACCTGATGAAGGAGTAACTGATTGAAACGAGTTATCTGTACCTTCCGCAGTAGGTGGTAAATAAATAATAACGAATATAAAGAGAGAAACAATTTCACTTTATAAAGAGTTGTCTAATAATGGCGTCAGAATTTTAAAATATGGCAGATTGATAACTACAAGTAATAATGCTTTAATTTATATTTTATTTCGAAGAACAAATAAGGGCACTAGATTTTGAAAATATTATAGTTCAAATATATCGATCACTTTCGTCTGTTGGAATACATTCCGTAGAGCCAATTTTCGATTAATGCTTCACGTATTTGTGATTAATGAGCTTGAAGTATATTGGATATTGTTTTGAACAACGTCTACACGATTATTCTACACGTTTGTTTTGAACAACCTCTACGTCCGAGAAACACGTCGACTAATTCGGCAATAAAAAGTAGAGTAAACAGTAAAGCCCAAAAAACTGAAATCATTTATCACTCGACAAACTTGTTAAACTGTTTAATAAAGCAAATAAATATCGTGAGAATGTTACATTTCGGCTGCAATATCCTAATATAGAAACATACTTAACTCTATAATTAAGCTTTCTAAAAAAAAATCAGATTAAAACTTAGATGACTGCCAATCTGATCTTAAGAAAATTTGGACGATAATTAATAACAGGATGGAATAAAAATAAATGGTGCATACTTAAGCCACATTAGATTTGCAGATGATATAGTTTTTCTGCCATAAAACCCAGATGAACTGCAACTACAGATACAAGAGCTGCAAAGGGCGAGAAAACCATTTGGCTTGAAAATGAACCAGAAAAAGGTCAGGTTGTGTTCAACAAATTTGCTGAAAACATAAGAATATCTACTTTAAGAAGCGATTTATATATATATATATATATATATATATATATATATATATATATATATATATATATATATATATATATATATATATATATATATATATATATATATATATATTATTTATATATTGGGATTTTCGGTCAGTGTAAATCTTTTTTATCACAACACTCCTCACTATATATACTTTTAGCTGATAAAAGCAATAAAACTGTTGTAAATGTACCAAAAAATGATAAATTTACTTAATGATTCTACAACTTATAAAAAAGAAAGAAAGACATGACAAAAAGTTAAAAAATAAATTAATATGCCACAACGGTCATCCACCATATATGTATGGCTTACCAAAATTACACAAAGAAAATATTCCATTACGACCCATTGTTAGTACAATTGAATGTCCAACATATGAAATATCAAAATATTTATCAAGCATTTTATCAAACATAGTAGGTAAAAATGAATATTATATTAAAGACTCATGGAAATTTCATAATTACATAAAAAACAAAAAAAATCCAGAAAATCACATACTAGTATCATTTGATGTTGTCTCCTTATATACACACATTCCAATTGAATTGGCCATTAATAGTATTAAAGAAAAATGGGAAATAATTAAAACATTTACAACCATCCCTGAAAACGAATTTATTGAAGCTACAAAAATATGTCTAGAATCTACATTTTTTAAATATGATAACCAATTTTATTCACAAATTTACGGTGTAGCAATGGGCTCACCAATTTCAGCAACTATTACTCTCGATTTTAAACCTTATTTTTATAAAAGATTTGTAGATGATTGTATATTATGCATACCTAAAAATAAAATTCAATATACCTTAAACAAATTCAATATATTTCATAACAAATTAAAATTTATTCATGAAGAAGAAAACAATAAAACAATACATTTTTTGGATATTAACATCACGTATGATAAGGATGGGAATATCAAAACAAATTGGTATACAAAACCAGTATGGTCTGGAAGATATCTCAATTTTAAATCCTATACACTTAATAAATATAAAAAAAGTGTTATTAATTCTTTAACTTATAGAGCTGTTATTTTAACTAATCCAAACAATAGACCAAAATATATAAATAAAATCAAACAAACACTAGAAGATAATAACTATCAAAAAAAATTTTACGAACAGGTAACTAAAAAATAGAATACATAGAATATATAATAATAACATAACAAATAAAACTAAAAATGAACATACCAGAAATAAATAATAAAATAAAAAAAGTTATTAATCCATATAATATAAATATAGCAGAAATACCCAATAATAACACTAAACAAATATTTACAAAATTAAAACCACAAACACCCAAAACGGAATAAATAAATTTAATTTACAAAATTGATTGCTTAAACTGCCCAAGCTCATATATTGGCCAAACGACACAATATTTAAAAAACAATTAATGAACACAAAAAAAGCATTAGAAATTTAGTACCAAACATCACTGCACTTTCAAAGCATGCTATAGACAATGAACATAACTTTAATTTTAACAACATAAAAATCTTAGATTTTGAAAAACAATATAAAACAAGAAATATAAAAGAAATGATTTATATAAAAAAAAATAATACCATTAATTTCAGAAATGATACAGATAATTTAAGTTGTATATATAATAACATTATTAAATAATAAATGTTCATAATTTTTTTAATTTTTGCATCTAATATCATTTCACATAAAATATTCAAAACAATTAGGTTATAATAAAAAACAAAAAAGGTGGAATAATTGTTAAATATGTCAAAAGTCAAATATGTCATTTAAAAATTTAAAAAAAAATTGACACATATTACTTGTAAAATTCAAAAAATTAATTGTTTAATTGATATTGGTAGGTTTTTAAATGTAAGTTTGTATTTTATATATATATATATATACTATATATATATATATATATATATTATATATATATATATATCATATATATATATATATATATATATATATATATATTATATATATATATATATATAATATATATATATATATATATAATATATATATATATATATATATATATATATATTATATATATATATATATATATATATATATCTATATATATTATTATATATATATATATATATATATATATATATATATATATATATATATATATATATATATATATATATATATATATATAAATATACATATATATATATATATATATATATATATATATATATATATATATATATATATATATATATATATATATATATATATATACATATATATTCTGCCTGGAACCTCGGGTATAGTACCAGGTATGCCAACAAGGTAGCGTAACGGAACCGTGGAGGGAAATATTACAGAAATCTTTCACCCTTTCTCCACGTGGTGCCACCGATCGCCTTCGCCGAACTGTCAACCTTGCGACGTCACGTGTCTCTCGGGACCGGTTTCTAGCCTTTCAGCCGTCATCAGCCGAGCTCTAGACGCACAGCTCGACAGCTCTAGACAGCCGAGCTCGAACGCAAGGAAAGCAGTTCGGAGAGGCGATCGGGGCCAGACCAGATTAACTGGCCATTTTAATGACGGGTCGGTTAATGACGAGGTATACCCCTGGTTGTTTGTGTTTTCCTTTTGAAATCTTTTGTTGTTATTTGAGTTGGTTGGTTTGTGTTAATTTAAATTAAGTTTAATTTAATTATTTTACAATGTTCTATGGAACATCGGTTCTGTATTGTTATGTATGCTAATTGGAACAAATAAAGATAAAGATGAATGTAAGGATTATATATCTAGGGAAAGCATATGTATATTTTGTATTGGAACAGTAGTCATTATTAGTGGTGCAATGTTATTAATTAATTGATTGTTTGAGTTTATTTTCTTTTTAATCTTCTTTAATGTTTTGTTTGTGTGTAAGAATTATTTATTATATTTATTATATTTATTATTTTATATTTACAATGTTCCGTGCCAACATGGCAGTTACAAATGTACACTTAACTCTCGACAAATAAATCATTATATATCTATCTATCTATCTATATATATATATTGGTTGTCGAATTGGTCCTGGTCGGGAGCTTGCAGACCTTTCGCCAAAATCTCATTTAGCATCTTCGGTGTTTACTTCCGCGAGGTTCCTGACTTTCTCCTCGCGATGCCAACACACTGAAAAAGTCAAATGAGATTTTGGCGAAACGTCTACAAGCTCCCGAATGGGACCAATTCGACAACCGGATGTAGTCCGGAAAAAACTTAATACATGTTTTTCTCCCTGGGAAACATATAAATAAATTTAAATGGCCGATGGGAGGGGTATTTTGCTATCTCCTCAGCCTCCATAAAGCATTATTGTGCTCACAGGTTTTTTATGATAATTTTTAAATCTTTTCTGGAAAAATTCCAAAAGTCAGCATTGAAACATAAATTAAAAAAAAGTTATTGGTATATCCTCCAAGTTGTTTTTTATTTTATTGGGTAATGTTTCTATGAAAATCAAAATTACATGCAAGCGACAACTAGTTTTTTTTATGGACCCGCAAAGTTTTTGGAAGAAGTAAAGATAAATTTAAAGCTCAACTTTAAATTCCATATAAAAAAAACTAAAAGGTATCATCATGGTAAAATCTCTGGTTTATCCTCTTTCTAACAGTATCCATTTATGCCATAAAAACGTTTTACTAACTTCACAAATTTGCTAACCTTGTGCATGTTTGGGATGCATTAGGATGATATTCGATATGCTGAATAAAATTGGAAATCATGTAATTGGACCACATTACTTACCTGATCGTCTCAACAGGGATAATTATCTTGAGTTCCTGGAAAAGCTCTTACCCGAATTGTTAGCTGAGGTTCCACTATTTAATGAAGACAGGAGTATTGTGTTCCAAAATGTCCGGTTGTCCTGCTTAACAGTCAGGGAATATTTAAATATTGTTTTCCCAAATTCATGGATTGGAAGGAATGGCCATATTCCATAGCCTCCACAGGTCCCCAGACCTAACTCCGTTGGATTTTTACATCAGGGGACGGGAAAGAACTTGTATACGTCACAGAAGTTGAAACTAGAGATGATTTATTCCGGCTTTCGTCATAATTGAAGAAGACATTCTTTTACGTACTACTATGATAGAAATGAGGCGAAGATAGCGCGCGTGCATACGCAATTTCAGGTCAGGCAATTCGAGCAAGATTTGTTATTAATTAAAACATTGATTATTAAGATTTTTATTTTTACATTAAAACCAAGGAAAACTAGTACTTTATGTAAGAAAGAGAGAGCAGCCCGACTTCACTGCGAAAGAGTGAAATGGCATTTCTACCTACTTAGCGTACGTTATTTACGCAAATAGGTAATATCGAATATCAGCCTAATGTTTTATGGCATGAATGCATACCGTTGGAAAGAGGATAAACCAGAAATTTTTTAAAAATAATTCGAAGACAAAGAACGCTTTTAGTTTTTTTAATATGCCATTCAAAACTGAGCTTTAAATTTATTTTTACTTCATCCAGAAACTTTTCGAATCTTTAAAAAAAGTAGATGTCGCTTGCATCTAATTTTGATTTTTATAGAACCCTGCAACATTACTCATTAAAGTAAAAAAAATTGAGGCTATACTAATAACTTTTTTAAAAATCAAGTTTCAGTGCTGACTTTTGGAATTTTTCAAATAAAGAATTAACATAAAAAAACCTGTCGGCCTAATAAAGCTTTATGAAGCAAAAGACCCCCCCTATCGGCCATATTAATTTGGCAAACGATGCACCAAACACCCTGTATATTTAAATTTAGCTTTAACCAAAAATAATTTAACTTAAACTAATATAAACTAATTTAAATTTAACCAAAACTAATTTAACTAAGCAGTCAAACTTCTTTTTCTCTCACAATAACTATAAAAGTTTTCTAATGATGATTAATGATTATCCAATAATCTTATAGTAATGAAAAGAAAATCTCTATTGATTAACAAAGCTAATACTAAATCCTTCAAAATAAAATTACACCAAGCATAGTAAGAATATATTCTGATCTCATTAGTATTTGAATATGCATAACAATTTGTAATATAAACACCATCAAGATTTTCAATATTTTCTTTTGCTCCACTTAAAAAGTTTACAATAGACTGAATAGGAGAAACTTTGGTTTGGTCTATTCGATATCAAAACATCAAGAAAACGGAGGCCAGAAATATTTTCAGTCTCAATTGTAAATCAGACCTGGAGATATGTACTGGTCAAGTGCGAAAGGAACAGATTTAGAGATTGTATTCCATGTGACCAAATAACGAAGGTGCCATCTACATATCTGAACCAGCATGCAGGTTTTAACGGGCTGCTGTTAATGGCTTGAGTTTCAAAATGTTCCATAAAAATTAGCCATGACCGGAGAAAGAAGAAAACCATAGGAGCTCCACGAATCTGTTTAAATAATTTATTTTTGAAGATAAAATATATATTCGACTTGCAATGTTGAAAAATACTAAAAATATCCGTTGAATTGTGGTGTTCGTTTTCCGGAATGTCTAGGGTTTCTGGAAGGGGGATGTTTGTAAATGACGAGAAAATATCGAAACTAACAAAAATGTCATTTTTGAATATACTGAACCTTTGAATAAACTCAATAAAATGAAAGGAATTTTTGATGTAGTACGTTGATTTTTCTACGAGCGGTTGTAGAGTTCTCGCTAAATATCTAGCTAATTTGTGATTTATTGAATAATATGCACTGATAATTGGACGAAGAGGAATATCAGTTTTATGGATTTTTGGGAGACCGTACATTTTTGGGATACGAGAAGATTTTTCGCGAGATATTAAAGCCTTTTTATCATCTGAAGGAAGATTAGAAGTATTTGATGACAGAGTGCGTTTTTCTTTTCTAGATATGTTGTAGAATCGTTAGGATTTTCCCTGTAGTCTGTGCTCTCTAATAGATCAGACATTTTAATTTCATAGTCGACGCTATTAAGTACGACAGTGGCATTCCCTTTGTTGTCACTGTGTCAGTGACGCTTTGTCACTCTCTCGATGTCCAGATGAGGTGGTTACACTTTCATACAACATAATAATTTTAATACTATTTCTGAACAAAAACAAACAATAGTAAGGATTTGAATCCGAAACTGTTAAGTTGGCATTCCATAAAAAGTTTAAATTGATACCTTGGATACGCATCGTCCTTTGCAGGATTGGAATACCTTCTTATATATTATTTTACACTAGACAGCATCAGAAAACAACTAAAAATTATTTCGCAAAACCTTAAAGTAAAGTTGCACAATGTAGCTGATCATGATGATATTGAAACAATGCGTTTACCCCATTTTACATAAACATTTGGGGACGCGAACACTGTACCATTACGTTCTTTAATATTCTTAAGTATACCGGTTGTTTACATTTTTCTACCACTCAATTTAATTAATAAAATCGATTATCAATCGTAAAGAAATAAAACAACGCCGAAATACGACATGAATAAATTCTAATATCGTTAATTTTCCAGTATCTAAAATAATTTTTTAGCCAAACACGATCGTTATATTTAACGCCCCCTCTAGTTTAGTTTAGTAGTCCATTTATATTGGAGGAAATTAATGACTCTTTCTGAAATAACTACGACATTAATAGAAACTTTGTCATTTATTCATATTTAATCGGTTGTTCATCATACTCCTCTATTATCTAGGATATCGCTCTTTCGAATCGAGGCTTCGAATAATTGACTGTGTACAAAATAGTAATCGATTTGAAACATAAATATCATTAATATCATAGGGAAATGAGAGAAATGAAGTATTTATTCAGATACGTGGGATTTCTTCGTCAAAACATTATAAAAGCAAATTTGCTTCTCCATAGAAATAAATAACTTTATATTATCTATCATATAACTTGTATCAGATGAAAGCAAATCTCTATATTCTTAAAGTCAAAATTTATTATCAAAATCAGTGTCCTGTGCGCTAAGCTTAAGAGGTTAGAGGCGCATCAGCAAGTGAGAAGGCTATTTAGCGACTGGACCTACAGCTTAACGTGGGTTCCGAACCACGGTCATCAGCTACCGAAAACCCCAGTCAGCACCCCCCTCGGGCTATCAACCATTAGGTTTGTGCTTAACCGAAAGTATCTCGAGAAGCCTACCGACTGGCGAATGACCAACGTAGAAAACCACTCAGAAGTCATCCGGCCTTACCCGGCTTCGAACTGGCGTGACTGAGGGGTGATTCCTTGTCAGATTTTACACTTTTACCTAGAAATATTCACAAGAATTTTAGAAAAACTTTTTTGCCTAGTACGGGATTCGAACCCGCTCTACATTAACTGCCGTAACGTAAGGCTGACGCCTTAGACACCACAGCTAATGTAGTTCCGCGCCAAACTTATAGAATCTTTTATGGTGCACTTAATTCTCTGTGCTGTAAGAAACTGTGCTATCCGAAAGAAAATATCACTGCTGTTGCTAGCATATATATATATATATATATATATATATATATATATATATATATATATATATATATATATATATATATATATGTATATGCCTATTCCTTCAACTGGATGACATATGTTTCGTTCTCGAGGTTCAGACTCTTCAGGGCGCCGACATATACCATGCCATCAAGAACAGAGAGACCCTATCCATAGCCAACAACCCATGTTTTTCGCCGACCTCCCGTCGGATGGCGTATGTTTGTAGTGTTAGATTTTCTTGGACAGCAGTAGATGAGTGTCATCAGACACCCAACCGTTGGGTTCCACAATTTCATGTGGAACACACAACAACCTGCGTCTCCGCCTAAATGAACACTTTTGTTCGGCGCCCTGAAGAGTCTGAACCTCGAGAGATAAAACATATGTCATCCAGTTGAATGAATAGGGGGGGCTCTTTTCCGGTCAAGCAACCAACAAAAGTGTTCACAAAAGGGATGTTGGTAGTGGTGATTCTGAGTGGATAGAGATACAATTTTCTTTAAGGAATCTTGTGTCACATTCAGGGCAATTGAGGAGATCAGAGGAATAGTGTGCCAGCTCCTTACAATTCTCCAGATTGGTTAGATCTTACAAAATAGACAAAACATATGTCATCCAGTTGAAGGAATAGGTGGGGCTCCTTCCCGGTCAAGCAACCAACAAAAGTGTTCACAAAAGGGATGTTGGTGGTGGTGATTCTGAGTGGATAGAGATACAATTTTCCTTAAGGAATCTTGTGTCACATTCAGGACAATTGAGGAGATCAGAGGAATAGTGTGCCAGCTCCTCACAATTCTCCAGATTAGTTAGATCTGTAAGATCTGTTAGATTGGTAAAGATTTTGTGTTGTGTATCCACGGATTTCTCTTACGAAAGTCCTGTAAAAGTCTCTCATGTTGTAATTGCGGAAATTCTCCTCTATAGAGTCTAATTGTTCCTTCATGTACTTGCTCTTAGTTTGCCTGATAACCTTTGCGGTCTGTTTTCTAGTCACGTCAAAAAGCTGTTGACTTTCTGGGGTTTTTTTAGTGTTGTATTCCTGAAATGCTCCTTTACGTCGCTGTAGCTCCTTACGTGAAAAGTCGGACAGGCAAACGAGTCGCCAGGGGCGCTCGCTTTCTGGACATGGACTTTCTGGTACACAAAGGTATAGTTAACCCTATTAAGAAAATGACCCCCATTAACAACAGACTAATGACAATACGCATACAGTGTGCCAATAAAAAATAAACCATGATCAACGTACATACGGGGACAAGAAGAAAATACACAAAGGGATAGTTAACCCTATTATATTTATTAACCCGTTCGGTCTTGCTAGGCGATTAAATTTAGACGTGGATGGTGAGGACGTACAAGAACTATTAGATTCACATAACCAAGAGCTGACAGTTGATGAGCTTATAGAAATGTGTGAGCAAAATATTGAAAAACCTAATTCTTTTGACCTAGTACAATCTGAAGATAAAATAACGGTTGCAAACCTGACGCAGACTGTCAGTTTAATTAAAAAAACATAGTAAAAAAAGTTTAGAAAATTTGGACTCCAATGAAGAGCGTGTTTCAGTTATACAACAGGAAGTAAAAAAATATTAACGTGCTATGTGAAGAAATTTTGTTTGTGATAAAAAATCTTTGACCCGTCAAGCGACTTTGTTCCACTTTAGGAAGCCCTCTACAACAAAATAACTTCGGTTTATGTTTTTGCATTAAAATAATATTCCAATTTGTTTAATTATCTAAGATCTAAATACACATTTTTTTTTAAGTTATTGTTTTTTTAGCCCTTGGTCCCAGTTACAAAAAAAAATCTATGCATTTTTTAAATCGAATAAAACAATTTTATACTTTGTCATCTATCACTTTTTATTTTTAAATTTGTGTGACCATAGTTTCGTAAAACGATTGTACATTCTCAAACACTACTTTAAAACTAACTTGAGTTTTAAAGTAGTGTTTGAGAAAGTAAAATCGTTTTACGAAACTATAGTCGAAGATAAAGCCGTTATTTGTTTTTTAAGATAAAATATAAATTATCGGATTATCGTTCTTATTTCGCCTTATTTTAAATTTCTGATACTATTTACATTGTTACATAAACAATTGTAAAATTGTGAAATTCCAAATAGGTTTATCAATCTAAAAAAACCAAACTTAAAAAAAAAAAATCTATCTTATATTTAATTTCTAAATTTGGATCGTGTGAGATGTTTCCAATTAAATTCCGGGTTATAGCCTAAAGGACTCTTTACACCCTCAGTGTACTCGCAAATTTGCCATGAGGCATATTAATCGATTTCAAAGGTCAAAAGGCATCGTTCGCCCGAGTGTGTGCCTTACAACCCTCTCAGACTGTTCAAACGGCCAAACACTCCATATCGGCTCTAGTTTTCTTCAAGTGGAATAAATTATTGGCAGCTAGAGCTTTTTGTTGAGTAGCTTGCGAATTCTTGAAAACTAAAGTACTAAGCAAAATTAACCAAAAAGACAGAGATATAACATATAAAAAACTTATATTTATGGATTCCGCAGTTTGTTCCTTGTGAAATATTTTGTAAATATTATGTTTTTAAAAAATTAACTTGTAGTTTATTAATGTTTCGGATGTTTATTATAGACTATCTGTTAACCGCCTGCTTCGGTGGGTGTAAATTTAACTCTAACAATATTTGATTTAAATTCAAATTACTTTCGGAATTTCAAAACTTTTATCTGCTATTTGACAACTTTTATCTGCCAGGGATTCACAACGATCTAATCCCAAATTTCAAATTTTGGAGTATATTTATCTTTTATACCCCCACAACCCCCCCCCCCCCCTCCCGAAGTTCATTTTTATAAACCTTCCTCAAATTTATAGGTGACATCTTAGAGCCTTTCAAAATTAAAACAGGAGTGAGACAAGGGGATACACTCTCAACACTCTTACTTAACTGTGTTCTAGAAAAAATAATATGTAATGGCGTGTAAAGAAATTGCAACATCAGAATAGATTGTTTGGCGTTTGCTGATGATCTAGCAATTTTAGTTCAAGATATAATAACGGCACAAAAACAGATTGAAATCCTAAAAGAAACAGCAGAAAAAGTAGGACTCCAAATTTCCTGTGACAAGGTACAATACATTACCTACAACAGGCTAAGAATACCATTTCTAAAAACAAAATATGGTAACATCAGACGAGTTTCTCAATTTAAATATTTGGGTAAAATAATCATGGAAAACGGGTTGGAAAAAGCGGCCAATAAGGGTAGATGTCAGAAAATGGATACTGTATTGAGACTTATACAAAATATTTACAACAAAAATGCATATCTAAAAGCACAAAACTGAGACATTACAACACAGTAATTAATCCAGAATGTCTATATGGCGCAGAAACGCTCATTTTGAATAGAAAGAAAGACATCGAGGAGATTGAAAATAAAGAAAGAAAAATCATTAAAAAAATCTTAGGCGCCAATCAAATAAATAGCGATATGAGAATAAAATACTTAAGTTTTACGGATACATAAAACGAATGAGTAGGCTAACTAGACAGATAGTTGAATTTTATGAAAATAAAAGATGAGCCAAAATAGAAACAATTAAATGGATTGCTGCAATTAAAGATGACCTAAGATCAGCAAATATTACACAAAGTGAAATTCAGAATAAAAACTGTTTCTGATACAAGGTTAACGTTTGGGAGGTTGGCCAGAGAGCAAAATGTAGGAAGACCGGAACAACTTGGTCTGACGAAAGGAAAAAAGCTCATAGTGAAAGAATTAAATCAGTATTGGTGCAAAGGAAGGCTAAAAACAACAAACGCCTCTAACTGTTCTTCGCATAGTTTTCCAGGTCCCATACGTAAATAATACATAATATCCGAGGCCCCAATCTGCCCATTCCCAGAGTTCACAACTAGAAAAGAACGTGGACGCTGCGACCTCTGTATTAATAGGTGCGGTTGTAGGTAGAGCGCTCGGTTTAAGGGTGGGGGTGAGATGGGAGGTGCACGTTTTACTGGAAGGGTTTCGGATGGGCAATTTGGAAATCAACCGTTTCCATGTATTTGGAATTCTAAGACCGTCGTCCCTCTTGTTTAAGCAGTCCTTAAATTTAAATCATGTCGAGTCCTGTTAAGTCTTGTCGTTTACAGTTAAAACATCACAACAAGTCTCAGTGCATTACGAAAATCCTATCCAGGGTTAATTCGGCATTGCTAAGAAATTCTATCCACGACACTAGACGTTTGTTAGATAAAACAAATTCCGGTCTGTGCCGTACATATGCCACTCTACACAGCTTCAATATCCATCCCATATTATGGGATACTTTCGACCGAATTTCTATCCAGAAAGTCCCACATATCGCCCAACAAAAAACTGACATCCCGCGCCAACATTTGCATCGACCAATATTGCACACAATTTTTCGAATACCCACATTAGCGATTCAGCCCATTGGGCCTTATCAAAAGGTTTTAATTTCGCAGTAACTCCTAACACTCTCCCAGTAGAGAAAATAATTTCCCAAACGGAAGATGTTTTATCCCTTCTACCTGCTCTTGAAACCGAAGAAACCTGCCAAGACATTGCCTGAACGTGGACGCTGCGACCTCTGTATTAATAGGTGCGGTTGTAGGTAGGGCGCTCGGTTTAAGGGTGGGGGTGAGATGGGAGGTGCACGTTTTACTGGAAGTATTTCGGATGGGCAATTTGGAAATCAACCGTTTCCATGTATTTGGAATTCTAAGACCGTCGTACCTCTTGTTTAAGCAGTCCTTAAATTTAAATCATGTCGAGTCCTGTTAAGTCTTGTCGTTTACAGTTAAAACATCACAACAAGTCTCAGTGCATTACGAAAATCCTATCCAGGGTTAATTCGGCATTGCTAAGAAATTCTATCCACGACACTAGACGTTTGTTAGATAAAACAAATTCCGGTCTGTGCCATACATATGCCACTCTACACAGCTTCAATATCCATCCCATATTATGGGATACTTTCGACCGAATTTCTATCCAGAAAGTCCCACATATCGCCCAACAAAAAACTGACATCCCACGCCAACATTTGCATCGACCAATATTGCACACAATTTTTCGAATACCCACATTAGCGATTCAGCCCATTGGGCCTTATCAAAAGGTTTTAATTTCGCAGTAACTCCTAACACTCTCCCAGTAGAGAAAATAATTTCCCAAACGGAAGATGTTTTATCCCTCCTACCTGCTCTTGAAACCGAAGAAACCCGCCAAGACATTGCCTGAATTCTTCGTCGTTCCAAACCCCCAAGATCCAATCTTCCGTGGGATAAAAAATGTGCCTTACTTGAGTTACGCAGAAATTCAGACGTAACAGTTCTTTCAGCCGACATTAATTTATGTATCCAAGGCATCAATTCAAACTTTTATGGCTTGCCAACTTAACAGTTTCGGGTTCAAATCCTCTACATTGCCATTTCTTTTTGTTTAGACATAGTATTAAAATTATTCTGTGGTGTGAAGGTGTAACCACCTCATCTGGACGTCCAGAGCGTGACAAACCCACACTGACACAATGACAACAAAGGGCATACCACGGTCATACTAAATACTGTTGACTATGAAATTAAAATGTATGATCTATTAGAGAGTGCAGACTATAAGAAAGTTCCTAACGACTCTACAACATATCTAGAAAAGAATAACGTACTCTGTCTTCAATTATTCTAAACTTCCTTAAGATTATAAAAAGGCTTTAATATCTCGCGCAAAATCTTCTCGTATCCCAAAAATATACGGTCTCCCAAAAATCCATAAAACTGACATTCCTTTTCCTCCCATTGTCAGCGCATATCCTGACATACTCAAAAATTAGCAAGATATTTAGCGAAAACTCTACAGCCGCTCGTGGAAAAATCAACGTCCTACATCAAAAATTCCTCTCATTTCATTGAGTTTCTTCAAAGGCACAGTATATCCGAGAGTGACATTCTTGTTAGTTATGATATTTTCGCGTTATTTACAACCATTCCCCTTCCAGAATCTCTAGACATTCTAGAAAACAAACACCATACATCAACGGATATTCTTAGTCTTATTGAAGATTGCATGTTCAATACGCATTTCATCTTCAAAAACAAATTCGTGCTACCCTCTTTCTCCGGTCATAGTCAATATTTTTATGGAACACTTTGAAACTCAAGTCATTAACACCAGTCCGTTGAAACCAACTTGCTGGTTCCGATATGTAGATGACACCTTCGTTATTTGGCCACACGGACCACAATCTTTAAATCTGTTCCTTTCGCATTTGAACAGTATACATCCCCAGGTCCAATTTACAATGGAGACTGAAAACAATTCTGCTCTCCCTTTTCTTGACGTTCTAATATCAAAAAGGCCAAGCCAAAGTTTCTCCTATTCTGTCTATCGTAAACCCACCCATACAAACCGTTATCTAAATGCAAACTCACATCATCATCCATCCCAATTAAATTGGGTATTCAAAACTCTAGTCACGAGATCACTAAGATTGTCGGATAGGGAACATAGGCAAACAGAACTGAATTCATTAAAAACAGCACTAATTCGAAACGGCTATGATATGCGACAAATAAACAGGTATATTAATAAAGTTCAGGCAACTGGTCATACCAACCAATCTACTAGAGAATTGTCCCAAAACCCCAAAGCTCTTGTATCATACATGAAGGGAATTGTGAATTCTGGGGAGTAAGCAGATTGAGGCCTCGGAGTAAATCAACCAGATTCTCTTGAAAATTACTTCAAAGTGGAAGCCGAAAAGTCGAGATGTTACAAATCTAAAACGCGGTTCTACCCGAGAACCTAGTAATTTTAACAGCGTATGCATATTGAACATGCAATATATATATATATATATATATATATATATATATATATATATATATATATATATATATATATATATATATATATATATATATATATATATATATTGTTTTGGCAAGATATCACAAATGGTTCAGGTGGCATAATTGCTACAGCACTATTATAAATACTACAGCAAACTGAACTTAGAATTAGACAGTTTTGGGGTATCAATATGGAATCTTTGGTGTGAAACATTAAACTCGGAGAGATTTATCACTAAACACCAAATCATATTTTAAAAACTTCTGGAGGCACATTTCGTTAACCATATTTCTAACCAAACCTAACCAAACCATATTTCATCATCAGGAGATGATTCAAATTTAGATTGAATAATCTACTGATGATACTAACATGTTGTAGCGTTCAAAAATTGTTGATCGCTACTGGTAGGTTTGTTTCGGACAAAATTTTAAATGAAGGAGCTCCTGTATCGTTAGGACAAGGCCAAGACAGTCTAACTCCAAATCTCCAGGTGAGTGGACGTTTTCGCGCCTTGCCCTTCCGACAGAAGTACGTAGGTTTGCTGGCCAAGTCTTGCTTGGGCTGATTTTTCTGATATTCTTCTAGAGGGTTTTACGACCCGGCAGCAGAGAATCCGATCAACAGAGATAGGCTATTGAAAGACCACCTATTTCAGAGCCCGACAATTGTGGAAACCTTACTCTTTTTGTGGCCACATGGCACAGTAACCGATTAGTCAGATCGAGATTATTTCTGGACCCCCGCATAGGGATACCGGATTGCCCGTAGTCGTACGCAGGATTTTTGGACACCCAGTACGGGATAGGCAAGAAGAAGAACATAAGGAAATAAGGCCAGATAAACATTTTTTTATTATATTTGCATGTACTGATAAAGATCGCAGTTACCATTTATTTTTTTTAAATATATTTTTACCATATTTTCATATACTGATAAAGATCACAATTACCTTTTATTTTTTTGTATTATCTAATTGCCGTCTGATCATCATTTGGTTACCCTTCAGTTATATATATTTCTTTTTACTATTGTCAGAATAAAGGTAATAACCTCTAGTATAGGGACTTAGAGACCAGCTGGCGTAATCTAGAGCGATTTGTTTCATTTTTGATTTCTTTCACGGTAAGGTTTAGAGAACCATCTTCCTGTGTCCTGATTTGATGGTTTTATTTTTTCCATTTTTTTAATGTGCTTTGTGTCGTTTTTTTTTGTG
The DNA here is from genome assembly GCA_031761425.1 of Cosmopolites sordidus. Classification (NCBI taxonomy): domain Eukaryota; kingdom Metazoa; phylum Arthropoda; class Insecta; order Coleoptera; family Curculionidae; genus Cosmopolites; species Cosmopolites sordidus. Next base: position 918,265 of record JARFXV010000810.1, read on the forward strand.
AAATACATGTGTAAAAATTAAATTAAAACTTAAAACTATTAAACAGTTTTATTTAAGTTAGACCCCTTCCCGGTTCCAGGGTCCTTTCTAATTATCAGATAAATTAACGAACCGGGTGGCGCTCAATTTGACATCGCTGCTTCATCCTGTCCTGGACCTGCTTCCCGGTGCTCCTGGCGAACAGCTACCGTCGTTGTAATCTATATTTTCTAATTTTGTTGTCAAATGAAAAAATAAAAGGTTACAATGTTTAGCGAAACATGAGTTGAGGTATTTAAAAAAAGTGATTTGGTGTTTAGTGGTTGATCTCTCCGAGTTTGATTTTGGGGTTGATTGTCATTTCTTAAGATTTGATTTCAGATTTGAAGCTACCGAGGATATTATATTTCTATAATAGTAGTATCACGAACTATCAGAAGATGCTAATGATATATTGAAATGAAACGAGAAGATAGGAATAAACTAATGCAAAAATTGAAGGTGATATTTTCTCGACGATCTCTCAAACAAACTTTCAGACATTTTCATTTAAACACTCCCCATTTTAATTTAAATTTAGCATCCAAACACAATTTCTTCGTCTCCGAATTGCCTTTAAAAATCTGAGTAGACAATAATAAAGCTTTCGATGTAAATTTTCGTCGAAGAAAAAACTTAAAAATGTATCCATTCTGGAAAGTGGCTCATTTCTAATTAACGCTTAATTCGACTGACGTCCTCAGCCAAGTCATTGTCATCCACGATTAGGCAAACAGAAGGACTCCTGTTCTTTTTTCTCTTTTCTTCGCCTCATGGCTCTTTTTTATTCAGATCGCGTAGATTAAATGCGAACACTAGCGGAATATTGCCAACCTCAAAAACCTCCCCCGAAAATCCAATTAAAAATATATTTATTATTTTCGGACGGCGTAGTTTCTTTTTATTTCTGTTTCGCCTTTCGCAATGGTGAAGTTGTGAAATTAATTTCGGGTTTTTTTGGATGTGGAAAAGGAAGGAAAGCAATCGATACTTCGCAACGAGATAATAAAATTCAATTAGGTGGGTGAGAACGAACGTAAGAAAGTATAAATATCAGTTTATAAGAACATATGTATTATATTGAATTACGAAAATAATTCAATTAGAAGTTTTGAATATTTTTTCGAGTTTTACCGAACACATGGATACTCGCTACATGGCCTGCCAACTTCCATTTCAATTTTATTTTTCCTGTGAAGTCACCCACTCTTAGTTTTTCCCTGATCCATGTACAGGGTTTTCTATCCCGTCTAGTAATGCCAAGCATATATCTTTCAATTTCCTTCTTTGCTACTCCAAGTTTTTAACTAACTGCGATGTGAGTGTCCATATTTTACTTCCGTGTATCATAATGAACAGGACACAGGAAAAAAGACTTTTCTTTTTAGGTAAACTGGTAGTTTGTTCTTAAATACTATGTTGAGCCAGCCACATTTAACGTCGTTCCATCTTCTGGGCAGTATCTCGTTCCATTGAAATCCTCTGCCTAAGATATCTATATATATATATATATATATATATATATATATATATATATATATATATATATATATATATGTATATATATATATATATATATATATATATATATATATATATATATATATATATATATATATATATATATATATATATATATATATATAGTGATCCAACTCCGTATGTAAAATATTTTTTTTTGTCTCCAGCTAATTTATTGAACATGACCTGATATTTCTTCTGGTGCGTTTTGACTCCAAATGGTTTTCCCACCCTTTGCAGCTTTTGTATGTGTCTTTCCAGCTCCTCTGGATCTTGTGAAAGAAGGACAAGATCATCTGCGAATCTAAGATAGTTTAAATATGCACCATTGATCTTTATTCCATTCTGCCATACACCCCACTCTACATTAATTCCAACCCCAAGATTATTAAGGTGGATTGTCGCTGTAGCTTCATCATATATCGATCTTAGTTGATTTACATGGACTTTGTCTATCCTTAGTTAAGCAATGCATCCATTATGGCGTGCAAGTAGAGTGGCATAGTGTATTCGTCGTGTCTTTCTATGGTCTGTTGTAGAACCTGGATATGATCCATTATACAGAACTGAATCTACTTCTGAATCCTACCTGCTCTTTTGGTTGTGCGTCATAAAGTTTTCGTAATGTTCTTTTAGATATTATATTGGTGAAAATTTTGTTATATAAATAGATTACACTACTGATAGGAGGCATATTGAATGGTAGTTTTATATATATAAGTGGCGCTAGTGAGGGAGTGCGTTGGGACATCGCCCCTCCAGCATTTATCATAGTAAACAATTTTTAAGAGCAAAACACCATATTTTACATCCCTTCAGTTTCTTTCCTTTAATTCATTTTTCTGGTTCACCTCCTGTAAAGGGTTTCAATAGCACAAAAAGTAAAAAAGAGAATGCAAAAGAAATTCTTCAGCAGCTCTATTTTGTTCTACGCCCTCCCACTTTAAAAACCCGCGAGCCGCAACTGATGTACATATATACATATATATATATATATATATATATATATATATATATATATATATATATATATATATATATATATATATATATATATATATATCTGAAAGACTCCTCTCCTCGACTAGCAGAACATCATACTAAACGGGTCACAAAATAGATTTCGACAAGGCCAAAGTAATCGCACCTATATATTACTACAAACCCCGTATAATTCCTGAAGCAATTGAGATTGGAAAACGTCCAGATTGCTTAAACAAGAGGGACGACGGTTTAGAGGTAGAGAGGGACAACCTCACCTATTAATACAGAGGTCGCGCCATCCACATTCTTTTCTAGTTGTGAACTAACTCTGGGGAACTCCCGGGAGTAGGCAGATTGAGGCCTTGGAGTAAATTAACTAGATTCCCTTGAAAATGGGTTCAAAGTAAGTGGAAGCCGAAACGTCCAGGTTTTACAAATCTAAAACGCGGTTCTATCGAAGAATCTAGCAAATCTAATATATATATATATATATATATATATATATATATATATATATATATATATATATATATATATATATATATATATATATATATATAGAAAGCGTTGAGAAATATACGGTGCAACTTTCTTTTCGTATTCCATTTTAATAAAGTACGATCTTTCAAGTGAAAACTATTCAGTTTTCTAAGGCTTATATAATTACAATTGTGTTAAATATTTACTGGACTAGCAGTATAAACTGTTTACTGAAAGAACTGTTATGATAAAGAATTATTATCTCCTGTAACAACTTTTATCGAAAATATTTCAAATATTGCTGAAATAAGAAAGAACTGGAAATGAAAGGGTTTGTTTTTTCTGTTATTTTCGCTTTATTGGACTGGAATTCGCTCGTCAAATGTCTTGGCTTATAAGAAATACTTTTACAGAGATAATAACATTTATACAAAAATAAAATCTTCACTTTATTCTTCTTACTATGACGGTTACACTATACCATTAACTAAACGACTCCAGCGTTCTTTAAATTAAAATAATGCAAACTTGCATATCTAGGCGTTATGCGTCTATACCTAAGTCTTATACCTAAGCCGCTTGTCTCATATTTCATATACCTTTGTACTAGAAGCCTGAAAATTGAAAATATATTTAATAAGCAAGAGGTTTTCCGATATAATTAAGATTCTGAAATCTTATGCTTTTCGTCTTTATATCCCGAAAAAAAAAACGGTTAAGTTCGACTCGATAACTGATAGAGAGCGGATTAAACTCATATTCGATTTATATTTGCTACAAATAGTATTTTCGATACGAGGATTCCCTACGAAGCAATGCATTTCGGACTAGTCGAATGAACCAAAAGTCACTCGAATCTACAATTTTTTACAATCATGAAGTCCAATTTCAAGTTTTCTAAACTGAAATGCGGAAACTGCCATCGAAAATAAAGCAAAACCCTTTAATAAAGAACGGTTTCAAGTACGATCCGTGGCTTATTGTCCTCTATAATATTAAGCTCATTCAAGTTTGCTTTTCTGACATTTCGTATTGTTATTGAAATGTAGAGGATGAATTATCTTGTTAGTAATTATTCTTGTTTAAGCTAAAGTTGATTAAAGTCATATTTAATCAATGGGTTTTCAGATATATATATATATATATATATATATATATATATATATATATATATATATATATATATATATATATATATATATATATGTATATATATATGTATATATATATATATATATATATATGTATATATATATATATATATATATATATATATATATATATATATATATATATATATATATATATATGTATATATATATATATATATATATATATATATATATATATATATATATATATATATATATAAAAACAGAAATTTTTCATCCGTACTTCCACGTACCCACGTCGTACCGAGACAAGTACCTCCCAGGACCGGTTTCTAGCCTCACAGCCGTCATCAGCTGGGCTCGAGCTCAACGCAGTGAGACAGCTGAAACGAAACGAACAGAGCAAGACCAAGTCAACTGGTCATATCGATGGCGGGTTGCAATCTCAATGAAACTCGCGCCGTCCTACGGTGAATGTTCGCGGCAGTCAAAAACTACGCGACACATTCTTCCCACAACCTTGGACGTAGGTATAAGGTTTGCTCAAAAGATAGCGTAGTGGGGCCGTGGAGAGAGATATTTGAAAAACAGAAATTTTTCATCCGTACTTCCACGTACTTCTGCTCGTCTCAAATCAGATATATATATATATATATATATATATATATATATATATATATATATATATATATATATATATATCAAATCATATCAATATCATCAATATCTCAATATCTCAAATCAAATATATATATATATATATATATATATATATATATATATATATATATATATATATATATATATATATATATATATATATATATATATATATATATATATATATATATATATATATCTCATGTGGAACACACAACAGTTGCGTCTCCGACTCAATAAATATTTTTCTTGGGTGCTTGACCGGAAACGAGCCCCACCCATCTCTGCAACTGGATGGCATATATTTCGTCTCTCGATATTCAGGCTCTTTAGGGCGCCGACATATACTATACCATCAAGAATAGGAACACCCTATCCACAGCCAATAACCCATGTTTTGCCGACTTCCCGACGGATGGCGTATTTATATAATGTTACAGTTTCTTGGACTGCGTCAAATGAGGCAACAGTAGCTGAGTGTCATCATACACCCAACCGTTGTGTTCCACAATCTCATGAACACACAACACCTGCGTCTTCGCCTAAATGAACATTTTTCTTGGGTGCTTGACCGGGAACGAGCCCCACCCATCCCGTCAACTAGATGACATTTGGCTTCGACTGGAATTGTACTGTTCTTAACCGTTTTAATGTTGGAAGTGACCATAGAATTGTACGAGCGAAGGTTAGGATAAATTGCCGAAGAGAACGTACAAGAATGGTAAGATCGAAGAAGGGCAAAGTGAATTCTGAGAAGCTGCTATAGAGGGGCAACAATTTTGATATTGTTTTCTCGAGCCGCTTTGCCATGTTGCAAAACCCGGAAGAGATGCAAATAACAGGTCAGTATGGAAAAATCATCGAAAATGTGCTTGAAACGGCTGCTGTAATAGCACCAGCAGAAAAAAAGTTTCAAACAGTAAAAAATCTCCAATGAGACCATCGATCGAATGAAGAAATGGCGAACAATGAAGAATTCAGATAGTCACTTTGGCAGGATCGAGTATGCTGAGCTTTTCAAAATTATAAGAAAAAGGTATTCGAGAGGAAATGTGTCGGTTCAACATTCAGCTAGTGCAAAAAACACTAGAAGAAAACAAGGGAATAAACAAAGCCAAACCTAGGCTGATAAATAAAAAGGACACAAATGTTTACCTTAATGAGTGAGGATCGCACAGTGAGTAGAGAGCGTACGGAAATGTTAGAGATTATCAAAAGATTATAATCAACGTTATATGACAATCAGAACCAGTTAAAGCATTGCCCACGGAAGAGCAAATGCCAGATATCCTGTTGGAAGGAGTGACAAATGCCATTGAAGCTATGCAGAATGGTAAGGCTCCAGGAAAGGACAATGTAACGGTTGAAATATTATAAGCTGGGGGTCGAACTCTACATAAAATACTAGCAAAATTGTGTTCAAAATGCCTCAAAGATAAAAAAATACCCACTCTATGGAAAAATGCTGAAGTGATTCTTCTTGATAAGGAAGGAACACAGGAAGATTTAAAAAAACTACAGCCCAATAAGCCTCCTATCAGTTATGTACAAAGTTTTCGCCAAGATAATATCTAAAAGAATATTAAGAACACTAAATGACGCACAACCAAGAGAGCAGACATGATTCAGAAGTGGATTCAGTACAATGGACCATATCCAGGTTGTCCAACAGACCATAGAAAGGCACAATGAATACACCATGCCACTGTGCTTGGCCTTTATTGACTATAAAAAAACATTTGATTCAGTATCAACGCAAGCCATCATGGATGCATTGCTTAACTAAGGGATAGACAGAGCATATGTGAACCTACTGAGATCCATGTATGAGGAAGCTACAGTTACAGTTCATATAGATGACTTTGAAGTTAAAATCAAAGTTGAACGTGGTGTATGGCAGGGTGACTCATTATCGCCTGTTCATTTATCAGCCTGCCTTGAACAGTTATTTCGTAATCTGGATTGGGAACAGGAGGAAATAGAAATCAAAGGTCCATACCTAAGCCATCTTAGCTTCGTAGATGATATCGTTCTCCTCTCACAAGCTCCTCTCATGAGCTTCAAGAACACATATGAGAGCTGCAAAGTGCGGGAGAATCATTTGGTTTGAAAATAAACCTAAAAAAGAGTCAGGTTATGTTTAACAGATTTGCTGTCAACAGAAAAATTTCCATTTTAGGAAGATATTTGGAGGTTGTGGACCACTACATATATCTTGGGCAAAGGATTTCAATAACGGCGGGTTAAGTGTGACTGGCAGGCATTTGGCCGGCTCAATATAGTACTTAAGAGCAAACTCCTAGTTTGTCTGAAGAGAAAGGTTTTTAATCAGTGTGTGCTGCCAGTTTTTATACATTACAATCAGTTCAAAGGTTCGGGGTGCACAGAGGGGAATGAAAATGTGTATGCCTTGCATTACAAAGTGGGATAGAAAGAGCTGCATATGGATCAAGGAACAAACAATGGTATGTGCCATCACTGGAAAGGCGAACTGGACCCGAATGGCAGAGGAAAGCTTAGGACCGCGCGATTTGGAAGAATGCTGGGGAAGCCTTCATCCTGCAGTGGATCGACAATAGCTGAATGATGATGATGATGATGATGATGAACATATATATATATATATATATATATATATATATATATATATATATATATATATATATATATATATATATATATATATATATATATAGGATGGTCGTTAAAAATTAAATTTTTCTAACGCCCCAAAAAACCTCCCTTTTGATGAAAAAATAAGGGTTTCTTTCTTAACAAAAATAACACGTGCCTCAACACGAATGAATCTAACTTCATTTTTTGATAAAATCGCAGTTTCTTGTAAGTATCTCTTAAAGTATACGGATTTGAAAAAAAGATATAGAAGGTATTATAGGAAATTAAATTCTCTACAAGAAAGGTCCTCTTCATTTTTTTCATAAAATTCATACTTATCGAGATATTCTCGATAAAAAATTAATTAACTCAATATAGCCAATAAGACCTACAAACGTCATTTTTTCTGAAATATAAAAAATTATGTATTTTATTTTATTTTAAATAAATAATTGTAAATTCTACTTAAGTTACAAAATTTTGTTATATTTAAGAAAAAAATGACGCTTGTAGATCTTAAAATGTTGACTATATAGAGCTAATTTATTTATTATTGAAAATATCTCCATAAATATGAATTTTATGAAGAAAATGGAAAGGACCTTTTTTGTAGAGAATTTAATTTCCTACAAAATTGCTTGTATATCTTTTTCTCAAATCCATATGCATTAAGAGATACTTACAAAAAACTACGATTTTATAACAAAATAAACTTAGATCGTCTTGAGTCACGTGTTATTTTTGTAAAAAAATTAAATAAAATTCCGCCGTATTTTTTCATCAAAAGGACGTTTTTTTGGGGCGTTCGAAAAAATTCAATTTTTATCTTTTTAATTTTATATATATATATACATCTCTTGATGTTCACACTTTACTGGGTACCGACAAATACCCTCTCGTCAAGAATAGGGAGACCCTATCCACAGTCAACAACCTATGTTTTCGCCGACTTCCGTCGGATGGCATATATATGCAGTGTTAGAATTCTTGGACTTGAAATGAGACAACAGTAGCTGAGAGTCATCATATACTCAACTGTTGGGTTCTACAACCTCATGTGGAACACACAACAACCTGCGTCTCTGCCTAAATGAGCATTTTTTGTCGGTTGCTTGACTGGGAACGAGCCCCACCTACCTCTTTATGTGATGTTAGATTTCTTGGATTGCGTTCAACGAGACAAACGGATAGAGTCTCCCTATATTTATATTATATAAGACTTTTATTATATAGATACCCTGGTATCGAAAGATGCTGGTTGATGTTTGACGGCGAAGAATTGGAATATTTACATTTTCCTTGTTTTTTTAATATTTTTATTATTCTGCATAAGCCCACAGGGTAATTTTTCAGGCACTTACTACATACTTTTTACTACACCTGAAATATGTTATAAAACAAATATTCAAAGGTAAATTCATATGTTGCTGAGCATCATATTCTAAGCCTGAATCCATAGCGTCGGCAAAAATTCGATCTGTATCAAATCTAGATTTAACGTTGATTGATTCGAACGCTTTAATCCCTAGCCAGATGCGGCGGGAAGTAATCCTGGATCTGGCAATCGTATATATACGGTTTCTGTCGAAAATATAGCAAGAGTTACTTTACATTTTATTGCTTAAATCGAGTTGTATAATGGGAGAAAATACGGTAACAAAAGAATGCAATATTATATACAAGAATAGGGAAGGAACATCTCAGAAAACTATTTCGTTGTAATAATAAATATGATTTTTCATATATGGTATTCTCTATATATTCGTTGACAATTCCTGAATGTTATTTCGAAAACGGAAGAATGTTTTTATTAGCTGTATTTAAAGTAGAAAATAAAATCCTAATGGCATACTTTGAATTCATACAAAGATTTTATTTAAAAAAGGGTTGTTCGAACATTATAACTTATATTTTCCTTTGAGCTTTTTCCCAGTGTAGCTCTATGAATGTATATCCTTCAAAACGAACCTCATATTCAAAACAGGCATTTTATAATAGGTTAAATTGTTGAGTACTCTTAAGGTCTACATAACGGATTGTAACAAAAGTATTTATGTTTTTATTATGATATTTGCGAAATTGAAGAGGAAGGTGCTGATCAATCCGCAGTGCTTAGCTATGGTTCAAAAAGTTTGAGGAGGGGGATATGAGTGTTGAAGATAGGATAAGATTAGGTTATCCACGGTATCTTGATACCGACGTTTTAGAGACAGCTTAGGCTGTAGGTCCTACAACAAGTACCAATAAACTTCCAGAAAGAATTAGGAGTATTGTAGCGTTCAAAAATTCTTGATCGCTACTGGTAAATTTGTTTCGGGCGAAATTTTAAATGAAGGAGCTCCTGTATCGTTAGGACAAGGCCAAGACAGTCTAAATCCAAATCTCCAGGTGAGCGGACGTTTTCGCGCCTTGCACTTCCGACAGAGGTAACTAGGTTTGCTACCCAAGCCTTGCTTGGGCTGATTTTTCTGATATTCTTCTAGAGGGTTTTACGACCCGGCAGCAAAAAATCCGATCAACAGCAGACAGGCTATTGAAAGACCACCTATTTCAGAGCCCGACCATTGTAGAAACCTTACTCTTTTTGGGGCCACATGGCACAGTAACCGGTTAGTCAGATCGAGATTATTTCTGGACCCCCGCATAGGGATACCAGATTGCCCGTAGTCGTACGCAGAGTTTTTGGACACCCAGTACGGGATAGGCAAGAAGAAGATCATAAGAAAATTAGGCCAGATAAACACATTTTTGTTATATTTGCATATACTGATAAAGATCACAGTTACCATTTTTTTTTAATATATTTTTACCATATTTTCATATACTGATAAAGATTTCAATTACCGTTTATTTTTTTGTTATATCTAATTGCCGTCTGATAATGTTTGGTTACCATTGAGTTATATATATTTCTTTTTACTATTGTCAGAATAAAGGTAATAACCTCTAGTATATAAGTATAGGGACTTAGAGAGCAGCTGGCGTAATCTAGAGCGATTTGTTTCATTTTTGATTTCTTTCACAGTAAGATTAAGAGAACCACCTTCCCTAAACCTTCCTGTGTCCTGATTTGATGGTTTTATTTGTTCCATTTTTTTTTAATGTGCTTTGTGTCGTTTTTTTTTGAGTGTGTTTTTTTTTGTGAAATACATGCGTAAAATCTATTAAAGAGTTTTATTTAAGTTAGACCTCTTCCCGGTTCCAGGGTCCTTTCTAATTATCAGATAAATTAACGAACCGGGTGGCGCTCAATTTGGTATCGCAGCTTCATTCTGTCCTGGACCTGCTTCCCGGTGCTCCCGGCGAAGAGCTGCCATCGCTGTGATCTATATTTTCAAATTTTATTCTCAAATGAGAAAATAATAGGTTACAGTATTCCGTGCTACCGTTAACCGGTATTATGTGAGGCATAGGAATAATGGCAAAAAAGATTTTTTAAACATTGATTAACTACTATAAGTACCTTAATAACGCAAATGTACAAAAAGAATATCGTCATATTTCTGGCAGATGATATAAAATTCCCCTTGACTGGGTCATTATAAAACCGTAGGCTTCTCTTCCTTGGTATTTCCACAGTTTGATCATTGACGAAACAGGCCAAACCCTTCGCTTCGCGTCACTCACCCTCTGCTGGACAAGTACCAGAGGGGTTGTTTTATAAACAATGTGTGCTACGGGGGTTGCTTTTTATCAATATATTGTTGAAAATGGTTTTATTGTTTTCAAAATATTCTCTGCGATGACCGATATACCTTTGCATACGTTTGAACCCATCTTCATAGTATTTTTTCCATTCCGATTGAGGTATCTCCAAATATACATTTTGAACGCATCAACTGCTTCTTCTGGTGTCGGGAATCGTTGACCACGCAGTTTATTCTTCACGGACGGGAACAAAAAAATATATTGGAGCCAAATCAGGACTGTATGGTGAATGACCCATCAATTCGATGTTTTGACCGGTCAAATATTTAGTTGTTATGTGGGAGCTCGCGTTGTCATGGTGAAGAATGATCCTGCGTCCCTGGTTGTTTTTTTTTTATTTCTTCAACGACTTCTGGCAAATAAATGGTTACGTGGCATACAGAATAGACCGTTACGGTTCTCTAGTGGCACTGTAGCCACATGACTATTTATTCCATACAGTCGACTACTGTTTACTTTCGGGCTCATACGCATAAATCCAAGATTCGTCACCTTTGTAGGCTTTTGAAGCACTACAATTGTATTTTTTGAGCTTTTCTTTGCACCAATCGACAAGAGTCTTTTTTGATTGTCAAATTATACGGAATTCAACACGCACAAATCTTTTTGACTGCTAAATGTCCCTGTAAAATCTTGTGTATGCTTATCATACACTTGCCCAGGGATGGCTCAATCTCACGGTATGTCACATGACGATTTTGCTTTATTAATTCATGCACAGTATCGATATTTTCTGGTATATCAACTGATTTTCGATGACTTTCTTTAAATTCGTCCGTGAGTGAACGATAGCCACGATTGGATTCACTAAACCAGGGGTCTCCAAACCTTCCAGTCTTAGGGCCATGCTGATTACTCCAGTAAGTTCCAAGGACCAAAACCGTTTTAATTTTTTTGCCATTATCTATAATTACTAAACCAGTTGCCGAGAACGCGCCCTAAACGAGCATACGATTGCTAAATTCGCTAGTCGGATTCGCGGGCTGGATTGATGATATTGGCGGACCGGATTTGGTCTGCGGGCCGTAATTTGGAGACTCCTGCACTATACCAATGATAAACAGTGGTTTTAGATGGTGCTTCATCGCCAAAAGTTGAAATGAGTTGATCAATACACTTTTGTTGATATAATCCACGTCGAAAGTAGTAGTAAGCCCTTGAACGAAAATTTTCACGAGTTAATTCCATTTTTTGACTGAGATTACATTTTCATGTCACCAAACAAACATAGCGCCTGCATGGCAAATTGTTCTGAGTATGTATTCAGTCAACAATGTCAAACTTTGCGATGTGTATGCCAGATGACGTTTAGCAACACCATTCTTGTCAATTCGGGATACATAAATAGCAACCCTCGTATTATATTTTGCTATTAGATTATATTTGGTATTAGATTATAAAATAGCAATAATTTATTTGATGAAATTAAAAAAGAACAGCAATACCACGTGATCAAAATCGACTAGGAGTGAGTCATTTAAACTGTGCGCGGTTTATGAATAAAAATTGAACAAATTATTTGTGTGAAATTTTGCGTTTCCAATGGGATTTCTACAACGGATACATATAGCCTATGGGGATTCTGCTATCTCAATAGTATTTAAGATGTCAAACTAAAGTATTTGCGTGACATAGAACATTTAGTGAAGGCCGTAAGATCGTGAAAACTTACCCCATACCAGCCGGCTATACTCTTAACGAGTATAACATCGAGAAAATATAAAAAATCGCTCTTGAAAGTTATCATGTTGCATTAGAGAGATAGCAGAAGCTCTTGGCATCTCGTATGGATCATCTCAATACATTTTGGTTGATATTCTGGGCACGAAACGCGCCATCTCATGCGGCTCTGATTGTGCATGATTTTTTGGCCAAACAAATGACGAAAATGATAGCTCAAGCACCGTATTCGCCGGATATATGGGAGGGTCACCTCCGGGTGACTTATTTTTCTTCTCCAAACTCGAATATCCGCTCCATGGAATACGTTTCGACTTGATTGATGGCATTAAAATTAATTCGCCGAAGAAATTGAAGGCCGTTCCGGTTGATGCGTATTCCAACTGCATGGATGATTAGATCAAGCATTGGTATGCATGTAACAAATCAAATGGAGCCTATTTTGAAGGGGATAATAAAGATTTGTATTATTATTGCAAAAATAAGTTTTTTTTTACCAGTCCCGGTCAATTTTGATCACATGCTATATATCTATAGTTATGAGTTCTTTTTTTCAGATGTACATTCATTAGAGGAATCTCGTAGAAATTACACTAAAATTATTTCCAAATCCTATAAAAATAAATAATGGTGGTATTTTCGGATTTTGAAGACAGGCCTCCTCAACATGCTTTTATTCCTCTCTAATTGTTGCCTCTTTTATCTATTGGGGTTCGGGATGCTTCTTTGTTATCCATCATCTCATTTGCGGTTTTCTGTTTTCTATCAGACTTCTCCATGGTCTCGAATGTATGACGATTTTATTTCCCTTTTTATTTCTTTCTGGTTCTAATTATTTTGTTTTCTATTTCTTAGTCTTACTTCTAACATTTGCCTTTCCATCTAGGTTGAAATTTAATTGAGCTTACACGCGTTGATCTTTATGAAAGTCCATATTTGTGAACTATATGTGAGCTTACTAAAAATGTTCGTTGAAAACTCTTATTGTCAGGTATTGAGGATATTTCTTAGTATTACTCATGGTACTTTGAACTTTTCTTTCTATTTATTTGATTTGGAACTCCTTGTTATATATATATATATATATATATATATATATATATATATATATATATATATATATATATATATATATATATATATATATATATATATATATATATATATATATATATATATATATGAATTAGTACTAGGTATGATCAAAAATTGTGAACTGGGCCCGTGGGGAAAAGTATTAATAAGCTAAGGAAGTCTAAGAAGAGTCTATCATTAGAAATGATAGATGCTGTTTTCCGAAAGGCTTGCAATTAAATAATGGTTCTTTTCACGTTAGAAGAACGTTTGGAAATTGTCCAGTTTTATTACGCAAATCGTGGTCCCCTGATACTACTCAACGAGCAATTCAGTCACTTCCTGGTAACCGTCGTGGTGGTCCTTCTGAACAAGCTTTTTATTGAGTTATTAGAAGATTTGAAAGTCAGTTTACTCTTTTCTAAATTGTGGTGCCTATGTGACAAAAAAAGCCAGAATTGTTAAGAATATTACCGTTCAAATAAGTGTAGCCGAAAATAACAACGTCTCGGTTGCTCGCCGCTTGTAAGCGTTAAGCCTTTCGCCAATGACAACCTCGCGAATTTTGGGGTTGGACTTAGGCTTGCATCCGTATAAAAGGGAAATGAAACAAAAATTGAAACCAACCGACCATCGTATTTGTCGTGAATTTGCCGATTGGGTACTAGAAATGATAGAAGCTGACAAAGAATTTCATCGCAAAATCATCTCCTATGAGGCATATTTCTGACACAATGGCTTAGTCAATAAACAAAATTGTTGATCAATTCTTCTATTGGAACCTTTGGTGTGAAACACTAAACTTGAAGAGATTTACCACTAAACACAAAAACACTTTTTTGAACTGCTCGACACACGTTTCGCTAACCATGTTAGTATCATCAGGATATGATTTAATCTGATATTCCTTTGAAAATTGCACCAACATTCATGTTCTACATTACTTAATTTAAATGTTAATTTCTTGTAAAGATTGTACACCTGAATTTCAAGCATACTCCTTTTACTGCCATTTCTGTTTTGTAAAATTAGTTATTTTATCACATATTTTGGAAGATTTTGAAATATTAACTTTAATGAAATTGGGAAATATTTTATTAGTCTGGCATGACTTAAGAAACCAAATATCTGCTCCATTATATATATATATATATATATATATATATATATATATATATATATATATATATATATATATATATATATATATATATATATATATATTAGAAACCCAAGAAAGTTCACCCGTGCTCCATGTCGTGCTTTGTCATTTCTGCATCCGTCATCCAAAGTGCCAGCAAGCGTCTCCCAAGACCGGTTTCCAGAGCGGATGAAGGAAAGACTAAAGTCATGACCATTTAAATTGGCCATGTCGAATAAAGGCTGCAATCATATGCAGCCACGTCATCCTGCGGTATACGGTGCAGGTTTACCGCAGGATAGCGTGGCTGCATGTGACTGCATGGCGGATGGAGAAATGATAAAACCCGACGTGAAGCACGGGTGAACTTCCTTGGCTTTTTAATACTTTTCTCTACGGGCCCAGATTACAATTTTTCGATCATACCTGGTACTTACCCGAGGTTAGACGGGACACGAACGATTGCGCACAGTCTGACTGCTGCGACCGTGCTGACTGTGCGACCGCAGAATGGCGTGTCTGCATGTGATTGCAGTCTCCATTCGACATGGTCAATTTAAATGGTCATGGCTTTAGTCGTTCCTTCATTCGCTCTTCAGGCGTCCAGCTTGAGCCCAACTGATGACGGCTTAAGGCCAGAAACCGAACGTGGAGCACGGGTGAACTTCCTTGGCTTTGTAATATATATATATATATATATATATATATATATATATATATATATATATATATATATATATATATATATATATATATATATATATAATCAATAATTAATATTACATAATTAATGGTAATGGACAAAAAAGAAGAAAGAAATTTCAAATCTGGGAGCGAAAAAGCGCAGAGTACCGGAAAAGATTAAAAAAATTCAGATGGTGGAGTTACAGTACAAGAGACTACAAGGAGAAGGAGAACTAATACAAAAATTTAACTTCTATATGGAAAACCATCTACAGCCAGAGTTAAGTCTGCCAGATTGTGGTGGTTGGGCACATAGCCAGATTGCGGTGGTTGGACACATGTTAAGAATATCAGATAGCTCTCTACTATGAAATGTCCCTCGGCAAACAAGCATTGTCAAGAGGAGAAGTCGAAGAAGAAGAAGAGGACGACCAAGGAAGGCGTGGTTAGAGGCAAGCGGGGAAGATTTAAGTTCAGCGGAGGTAGGAAGATGGCGGGATGCAGTTATAAACAGTAGAAAGTAGAAAGTTGTTGTTTGAGTTTTTTTGAAGGACATTGTTTAAAGTGAATTTTCTTTATAATGCTCGAGTATAAAGAATATTATTATACTTTTTATCTACGCTCAAAAATATCAATTTTTGTTTAGACAAAAAATGAAAAATCAATCATGCTACTATCGACCCCATAAATATTTATATATTATCATTTTTACATTAATAAAAATCAAATTTAAACAATTTGTAAGCCTTATATAACATTTTATTGTGTTCGACATATAGCAATTTTATATTTGGGGCTGGAGGTATAAAACAGAAACATTAATACAAAGTAATTTTTTTTTGCAATGATTACTGTTCAAACGAAATGTCATTTACATTATTTCGAGTCAGTCAAGTCGAAAAAATGAATAACGAAACGAACAAAGGATTTTCGATTATATCGGAGCCTCGGTATTGTGCCTGCTTTAGGAAAAGCAGTAGCAGGAATTCAGTATTCCTGAATAAATTATAAAAGGTTTAACATATCGCGATATAAAATATACACATATATTCACTGAACTTTATCGTTAATTTGTGTGCCGTTATTTTTGTATACTTGTAGCAAAATATTTATTGTTGTTAATAAAATTAATAGTTTAAATTTAGTGTAGTATACTAAATTTAAACGTCATTAATATCGATTGTAGAAATAAAATAAAGTTGTCTAATTTCCACTTATATTTTTCTAAAAAAAAAACGATTTTCGCTACACTGTACCTTCTTTAGCTCGTTGACAAAGAATGAAATTGTATTGTGACAAATAGTAGATATTATAGCAATCAAGTAATTTTACGCGTTTTTTCTGGGAATTTCCAGGGCCCTTATTCAGACAGTTTATTCGATATATTTAATAGCGGTGAATGGTTGAAATCGTCTGTGTATTTCTGTGTATTTGACGGTCTATTTCCAAATGTTGGGTGTTTTATTTAAGAATTAAATAAGCTGATCAATCCTGATAAGCCTCCCTATCTCCATTTTAATTCCTTTACTTCTCCAATGATGTTATACACTTTTGTTTGTTCTCTGGTCCATATGCTGGTCTGTCATGGTAGAGAAGCAGTTGAAGATGAGCATCGTTCAGGACGACTTTTCACTTTAACTAATGAAGAAAATATTAACCAAAAGCAAAAATTTTAGTTTTTGAAGAAATTAAGCATTAGACATTTGACAAAAAATGTCCACACATTTTTTCCATCACGATAACGTACCACGAACTAATTATTCTGCAATTGTTCGCTTAAAATAAAACAAATACCTTTCTACAAGCACCATATTCACCAGATATGGCATTCGTGTGACTGTTTTCTTTTCTCGATTGAAAAATCACTTCGTGAATGTCGTTTTGAATTCATAGAAGTCATTCAAGAGAGTTCGCTGTCCGAATACCGAAAGTCGAGCGTAAAAACTATTTCAAAAACTAAAAAAAATGGAAAATGGTTGGAATAAGTGCATTTCAGTGAGTCGGGATTTTGAAAGCAACAAAATAAATTTGAATGAATAAATAAAAAATCTTGGGTTTTATTTCAAAATTCATTATACTTTTTTAAATGTTTATATATACAGGTCGCGTCTGGAGAGGCAACCACCGGCAACCTGGTCGGCGTCTGTTCACCCAGAGGGTGCGGCTGTACATCACGCCCCAGGAAGTATCGATCCTTGGTTCTAAACTTCCAGTAGAAACACTGGACACATAAGCTTATAAGCAATCATGACTGGTGCAAGTAATAACAATAATACCCCAGGTGGTAATCCTTGCCCCAGGTGGCACCTTCAACATTAACACGCTAATTCAACCAGAAAAACTGAAAAAAAAACAAAAGATACTTGTGCTTGCCCTAAAAGAAACTCGCATCACAGATGAGGATACGGTGGACTACGGGAACTATCGCATATTCAAAAGCAGGACAGACAAACGAGGCACCAGGGATGCTCCGCTTCTGGGCATGGTTTTTGTGGTACACAAGGGGATAGTTAACTCTATTAAAAAAATCACCCCCATAAAAATAAACTAACGATAATGCGCATAAACTAACGATAATGGAGATCGCCTATACAGCAGATTGGTGAATTTCAGATAGACAACGTTGCGATCTAATACCCACAACCAAGAGAGATCAATGATGTTCAAGTCCGCAGGGGCGCAAACATCGACTCAGACCACTACCTAACACGAATCAAAGTCAAGTTCACTCCAAGGAGAATTCATCAGAAGAAGGCACACCTACAGAAATTCGACACGAAAAAGATCAAGGAATCCAACAAAACAGAGGAATGGGAAAATGAACAGGCAGATACATGGGAAAAATTCCACAAAAAAATTACACAAAAAGCACAGGAACTGATCCCATTGAAAAAGAACACAAAACACCCTTAGTGGTACTCAGAATGCGAAAGTGCATTGCAGCGATGCAAACGGGCATTTCAGGAGTACAACAGCAAAAAATCCCCTAAAAGCCAACAGCTTTTTGACGAGACTAGAAAACAGACCGCCAAAGTTATCAGACAAACTATGACGGAGTACATGAAGGAACAACTAGACTCTATAGAGGAGAATTTCCGCAAGTATAACACGAAATACATTTATAGGACTTTTGCAAGCCAAATTCGTGAGTACAGACCACAAAATCTTTACTTCAGAAAACGGAATGGGAGATTAATCCTAACCAATCAGGAAAATTGTCAGGAGCCGGCACACTATTTCTCTGATCTCCTCAATTGCCCCGAATGCATCACAAAATTCCCCAAGGCAAATTGTATCTACACCCACTCAGACTCACCACCACCAATACAAGAAGAGATCCACAGACACATACAAAAACTGAGGAATAACAGGACATCCGGTGAAGATGGTATCAACGCGGAACTATTGAAAAACCTCGGACCAAACCCACTGCCGGAACTCAAGCAAATTATCACGAACAACTGGTAAACAGAAAAATTACCAGATGAATGGAAATGTGCTCTTATACACCCGCTGCACAAAAAAGGAGACAGAACAGATGTGCACAACTACAGAGGAATCTCCTTACTACAAGTCACTTACAAAATCCTCTCAGCATGCCTTATCCAGGCTTTCGCCCTGGTCCCTCATGCGCTGAAGAAATCTTTAACTTAAAACCATTACTGAAATACAAAGCTATCAGGAATGCCTCAATCATCTACACGTCCGTGGAGTTCAAGAAAACATACGACTGCACTGATCGTTACATGTTATGGGAGAAATTTCCCAAAACCTTCCTGATTAATAACGGAGTACGCTAAGGAGTTGGGTTATCCCCACTTCTCTTTAACCTGGGCCTGAACAAAGTCATAAGGGAATGGGAAAAGGAATTGAAAAATCAAGGATACTGGAAACCAATACGACTCGGACGAACCAAAAACAATATAGAACTATCATGCCTAGCCTTGGCGGACGACCTAGCCATACTCGCAGACAATGAAACAGGGGCACCAAACAGATAGAAGTCCTTAAGGAATGTGTAGAGAACGTTGGCCTTCTAATCTCCTTTCAAAAAAACGCATTCTTATATATATATTTATATATATATATATATATATATATATATATATATATATATATATATATATATATATATATATATATATATAAATTATTTATTATTTATATAGAATTATATATTATTTATGCTAAAACTGAAACATTATTTTACTACTAATTATACACATATGGCCAAAATTATTGCATATAGTATTATTTTTATTTTCATATAGATTTCATAAACATTTTTTGAATTTTTAGACTACTAATGTAATAAATAAGCAATTAATAAACAATCACACATGTACAACCTTTTTATTATTATAAGCTTATATTATGTCAAATCAGCAAAAATAAACTTCTATTCTTAACAAGGCAAATTAAAAATACTATGTTTTTTTCAATAAATTAATAGTCAGTATTGCTTCCATCAGTCTCAATGTAAGCTGTAAGCCGAAGCAGTATGCTGTCAATTAAATTGTTTAAGAGACAGGAGGAATATTTTCACAGTCTTCAAGTGCAGCGATTCTCAACACATTTAATTTACGGGATGGGTTATTTCTTTTGGAAATGCGGCGTTTTAGTATGCTCAGGCATGCTCGATAACGCTTATATCTGGACCATATATTTTGTTGACCACTAAAGTTTTGTTCCTCAGTAATCTTCAGTTTTGTTGAGGTGCATTGTCGTCTACGTATACAAATTCATCACTCACTACCACTCGCAACGAACGCGCAATAGGCTCTAGGACGTCTATAAGATGTGATGCCCCTGTTATTGTACCGTCAATAAAAACAAGAGGAGTTTGATCTCCATAGATTATAGCCCCCATCCATTATGCTCCCTCCTTGAAACAGAACGCGGGGTAGAACGCCGACCCTAAGCCTATTCTTGTCCCGTCGCCAAACATGACGAAATTCCAATTTGGTGAGGTTACCTTCATCTCTTCGGTCCATCGCAGCCGCGTAATTTCTTGCTGTAAACCAATTTTAGGAACGCGCAAAGGCCTTCGTAGACGTAAGCTTCTGCCCTGGAGTATTCTCGATATGATTTTCCTTGAAACATTTACCCCTTTAAGACGAGCTAGCTCATTTTTAATAGCACTGATATTAACACAGTACTGGAATTCTATTTCTACCTCTTCCAGGCCGGTCTGTATTACATCGTTTGTCTCCCAGAATTTTTTTTACTATTCGCGAAACGTCACTTTAACTCCCACGATATCAGCAATTTCAAATTGGTGATAACCTTGTTGCGACAAGGTTACTATTCTAACTCTATTAACACCGTGAATTAATGTTTCTCGGCAATTTAAAGCAAACATAACGGTTTAAATTTTATATGTGCCTCAAGAAACGACAATTTAAAATATGCAAGAATTTGTATCAAATATAGAGACAATCGTTAAAATTTTTGTAAAAATAGTTTATTTTCGCAAAAATAAACGTATTTGTAAAACGATATAAAAATATGTATAACAAAATTTACTTTAGTTTTATTTCAGCATTTTTATAACGATATATGCAATAATTTTTGGTCATGTGTGTATACATAAAATTGAAATTCCTTTGTGCGTTTGAGGATTACCATTTTGGACCTGCTTGCCTCGATATAATGCAAATGACAATTTTATTGAAAAAATAATCATTGCGAAAAATATTTAATGCCGTTTTGATATTTCGATTTTATATCTCGAGGCTTGAACACAGAACTACTAACAGTCGCATTAAAAAACAATGGAATTATATAGACAAATTGTTTCATTCTGATTTTTATTAGTGGGGAAGAGGTAATAGGTAACTGCTTTTGGGAATGACAGGAGAACGATTGGCTTTTTGATTTTCATCCAAAAACCAAATAAAATTTAAATGGTGGTGTTTTTGAGTTTGCCTGACCATTTTTGCTGTCAATGGACTGATAAGTAGGTTGACGGATATGTTCAATATTCACAAAAAACCCATTTAATTTTTATGTACAAGTATCACTCTAAAAGCTTTCGACATAAGCCAAATGGAACTACTAAAAGAATAGTATATTGTCTATGAATTAAGGTTTTATTTTTTGTGGAATATTAATGTGCCCAGTGGGAGTTATAAAAGGTTTTTCAAATTGTGCGTTTTTTTAATTCTTGAATTAAACACATAATTTGCGATAATTTAAAAAAAAAATTGATAATTGAAGCCTAGTATGTAATATTTTAACACGAAAGACAATATCTGCCAAATGATCACCTCTTGCAGCTCCACAGATGTCCACCCTTTTGCCAACATTTTGGCATAATCGTGGCTCTATCTCACCAATGGCTCCAATAAATGAAAGTTCAGGAATCGATTGTGGATTGTTTTTATAGACCTGACTTTTCAAACAACCCAAAAGAAAATTGTCCAACGGTGTCAGTTCACATGATCTTGGGGGCCAAATAACATCACCGTTTTTACAATAACTCATCCAGGGAATGTTTTACTTAAGAAATTATTTTTCTCTTAATAAATATATTTTTTTAAAGCATTTGTTTGTTCTTTGATCCATTTGATAAATGAACGACATTTTGAATGATCCAGTGGCTTTAGTTCCTGTGCTATTTGAATCTTGTATATCTTCAGAGCTAAATCCTTTCGTGAACTACACAATCTTGTGGATTCACTGAGTCCAAATTGTTGTGAACCTCGACTAATGGAAATTTTTGGGTCTTCGGCAACACTTTCACGTACCAAATCAATATGCTATTGTGAACGACCTCTACGACTATATATTGCTCTTCTTTTATCTTCATAGAACCAGTTTCTTGAAATTCTTTGAACAATTCGATTGATAGTGTTTTCAGATGGACGATTGTGTAAACCGTAAATATCACGTAATTTTCTAAAAACATTTTTCATTGCACGCTGATTTTCATAAAATAATTCAACAATTTTGATGAGTTGTATTGGGATAAAAATATATTTGGACCATCCATAAAGTCCAGAAACTTTAGATCAGACTGAAGATCAGACCAAACTGAAAGAGATGGAGATTAAACATAAGTGAGATGTATTGACAACGATTCAAATCACAGCTTCACAATAATATAGTAAGTTTAAATTTTAAGTAATGTCTGAATGATTGTGGCGTGTTCATATATTTTTCTTTTTTTTTTGGGTTTTTCGCCATGATTTAAAACTCAAAAAATATTAAATCTTAAAACTTAAACAAAAAAAAAGTTTAAACTTTATTGCTAGTATATTAAGTTTTTTCTAAACTAAAATAGTTATAGTCAGGAAATAAGATATGGAGGTAGTTTAAGTGAATGGCTATAATAGGAATATTATAGATAGATTAATTAAAATACATAACTTTAAGAAATTCTTTATATAATCTTTGACTTTTTAAAAGAAGCAGAGCAAAAACAAAGTCATAGTAATAGTGTTTATGCTCAACTAAGGATGGACAAAATTTTTAATTTTAATTAATTTAATTTAATTTAAATTCAGAATAGATTCAGCATTCAGAATAGATTGTTCTACGATTCTTTGGTGACACTGTAGCCACATGCATATTTATCCTAAGAAAACAGGCGATCATCGCTTCGAAGTGCTGTTTGTGCTCATTTTGAAGGACTCATAGAGTCCAAGATTACGTTCATGCACATAGATCACCTGTGTAGATGTTATACACGGCTTTTGACGCACCACGATTATATTTTTTGAATATTTTTTGCACCAATCGACACGAGCCTTTTTTGAGTGATTCTCAAATTATGCGGAATCCAAAGCGCACAAATCTTTTTCGCGCTGACTTTTCATATAAAATCTTGTGTATACTAGTCATACTAATGATCAATCTCAGGTATGTCACATAACAATCTTACTTTATCAGATCGCCCACTGTATCGATGTTTTCTAGCCAAAACAACCGATTTCGATTTTGGACGATCTTCTTGGAATTCGTCCATGAGCGAACGACGGCCACGATTAAATTCACTAAACCGGTGATATAGATGGATGGTTTTAGATGGTGTTTCTTCGCCAAAAATTCCGTATACATAAATAGCAACCCTCGTATATATAAGAGATTTGTTCCACACATTCAAATTTTTCAATTCTTAATATAACGCTTGATTAACCGTAAAGGTTTGTTTTTTATACGCTTCGTTAGGCCTCATATAAATAGAATATTGATTAATTATTTTAAATTATATTGTAACTCGTATTAATATATATACTCTATTGTAACTTTTGGTGTGAAACAATAAACTTCAGATATTTATTTACCATTAAACATCTAAAGACTTGTTTTTAATTTTTACAACTCGCTATCCGTATTAGTAACATCAGAGGATGATTCAATCTGAGATATAGATTAAATATGAAGTAATAAAATTGATACTGCGATAAAAATTCTACTTCTTTAAAATAGGTAAATCTCTTTAAAGTTTAAAAAAGACTATAGTTTAGTTTCACAACTAGATTGAATCTTCTCTTGATGGTGCTGTCATGGTTAGCAAAACGTGCGTCGAGAAAAGAAATTAATCATTTTGAGTTTAGTGTTTGAATACAAAGGTTCCAATATACGAAGTGAGTTTTAATACTGTTTTTAGTTGAAAAATTCTGCCCTGCTAAATATTTTTAGGCGTGCTAGGTCTGGAAAATAAGGAACCAAAACGAAATTGATTTTAACCCTAGCTACTGCACAGTTTTGATGCCGTATATCCTCTTGGCTGGTGAAATATTATTTTAATGTTATTTATACTAGAATACTTTTCATCAATATGTTGTCTTATTTTATTCAAAAAAACTGACATAGTATTTTCTTGTGATGATTCTCACAATCAGCATCATATATTTATATGATTATTTACCATTTAAAGTTCATTATTTACTATTTAAAGTGTAACTAAGTGAATGTCACTACTTTCTTTAACGTTTTCTTCTCTGGGCTTCACCGATTTCTTATCGTGGGGCACTTCTTAATCTTCCCGCACACTCTATTGTTTGTTTTTTTGTGGAATTTTAATGTTTTTCTGATTGAAAGTTATATTTTTTTGAATACACTTGCTTGTTTGTTATACGATTTACTATTTTAGTTAGCGTGACTAAAAAAAATCTGGTATTATAATATATTTTTAATTTTTTAATTTCAAGATTTCACAAAATGAGTCACGTACCAACATATATCAATCACTCGTTATAAAACATGATGAGAAAATGAGGTACAAACTTAATTCATGTTACGACAAACAATTATATGGAACCTCTCTTTTTTATATTCGCCATAAAATCCGCCATAACTGTAAAAGCAAAAACAGCTAAAAACTTTTTTAATAAAATCTTTTTTTTTTCTTAAACTACTCACGAAACACTTTCTGTAATGCTTTTATCTGATTTTGCGCCAAGATTTTCGTCATGAACATGAAAAATGTCATTCTTTTGCCATAACAAGAAAATATTAATATGTCACCTTAAAACTTTCCTTTATATTTTTAGTAATAAAAAGATTATGATCAAATTTACTATTGAGTACTTTAACTTGATGAAATTTTCCTACTTTTTTTTGTTTTTGAAATTTGAAGTTACGAAAATATTTCAAGTATGCTCTCGGCTACAAGTATATCTAATAACATAAAAGTTACGGGGAGTTAAAAAAAAAACAAGTATCAAATAGAATCACTTTTCTTATGTCTTTATTAAATTTTAATGTAGATATAAAAATGGTTCTTTTTCGTTGGGCAAAAAGTAACTGCAACGAAATAAAAATTATGATAAGTCAACCAGCAGAAGAGCTAACGATTATGGTCATATTTTATATGGTCATATGGTCGATTATGGTCACAAAGAAATATATATATATATATATATATATATATATATATATATATATATATATATATATATATATATATATATATTCTTTGAGATTGAATCAAACGCTTTTTCATAATTGATAAAAGCCAAGCACAGTGGCATAGTGTATTCATTGTGTTGTGTCTTTCTATGACTTGATGTAGGACCTGGATGTGATCTATCGTACTAAATCCACTTCTGAATCCCGCTTGCTCCCTTGGTTGTGCGTCATTAAGTTTTCTTAGTATTCTTTTGGATATTATCCTGGTGAAAACTTTGTACACCACTGACAGGAGGCTTATTGGACGGTAGTTCTTTAAATCTTCCCGTGCTCCTTTCTTACGTAAAGGAATCACTTCTGCATATTTCCATAAAGTGGGTACTTCTTGTTGTTTGAGACATTTTGAATATAATTTTGCTAGTGTTTTATGTAAAGTCTGACCACCAGCTTTTAACATCTCCACAGTTATACTATCCTTTCCTGTAGCCTTGCCATTTTTAATCGAGTCCATAGCCTTTGTCACGTCCTCCACCAGGACATTCGGCACTTGTTCTTCAGTGGGCATTGCTGTTCTTGTTTGATTCTGGTCCTCATATAACTTTGAATAAAATCTTCGGACAACCTCTAACATTTCAGTCTGTTCGCTGCATATATATATATATATATATATATATATATATATATATATATATATATATATATATATATATATATATATATATATATATATGTATATATCATCATCATCGTCATCATCATCATCAGCCCGTGTCGATCCACTGCAGGATGAAGGCCTCTTCAGCATGTTTCCAACTTTCACGGTCCTCTGCCACTCTGGTCCAATATACTTAACGATGTCATCAATCCATCGTGCTTTCGGTCTGCTTCGCGGATGTTTGCGATCAAGCGGTATACACTCCAGGATTGCCTTGATCCATCTGTCATCCCATCACCTCGCTATATGGACCGCCCATCTCAATTTCAATTGCTTTACTCTTCAAATGATGTCACAGATTTCCGTAGTTCTCTGATCCATGCGCAGCGCTTTCTGTCTCGTCTTGTAATGCCGAGCAAACATCTTTCCATTCCCCTCTGTGCTACCCGGGGTTTTTGAATTGATTGCGATGTGAGTCCAGGTTTCAATTCCATATGCCATAACGGGTAGGACGCACTGATCAAAGACTTTTCTTTTCAGACAAAGTGGGAGTCTGCTCGTAAATGCAATGTTGAGCCTGCCAAATGCCTGCCAGCCATATTTAACACGCCGTTTCACCTCCAGGGCGGTATTCCCCTCCATTGAAATCCTTTGCCCAAGATATACAAAGCTGTCCACAATCTCCAAATCCCTTCCTAAAATTGAAATTCTTCTGTACTGAGCGAAGTTACTGAACATAACCTGACTCTTTTTCTGTTTTATTTTCAATCCAAATGGTTCGCCAGCCCTTTGCAGTTCTTGTATGCGTCTTTGCAGCTCCTCTGGGTCTTGTGAAAGGAGAACGATATCATCTGCAAATCTAAGATGGTTTAAGTTTGTACCATTGATCTTTACGCCATTCTGTTCCCAATTCAATTTACGGAATACTTCTTCAAGGTCAGCCGAGAAAAGAATCAGCGATATTGCGTCCACACCTTGCGGCCAAACCTGCCGTACACCTCGTTCTAAATTTATTCCCACTTCAAGATCATCAAGGTGAATATATATATATATATATATATATATATATATATATATATATATATATATATATATATATATATATATATATATATATATATATATATATATATATACCAGGTGTCCCATTAAGTATGGATCGCGGCCGTATCTCGAAAACTATTTATCCCACAGCTTTGGGGAACAAAAAATTGTACTAAAAATGATCATGAGAAATTCACCAAAAATATTTTTAAGCTTCTAAAACGACCGCAAGAGGGCGTGACGAGCTAAACATTTTTAAAAATCTTTTTTTTGTGTATTTTCAAGTGTTAACCGAGTAAGAAAAATTCTCAGTTATAATTAGCAAATTGTCTCCTACAACTTTATTTTATGACATTTTGTCCTAACTTCGCGAATAAAGAAGTGGGGGAGAGTTTTACCTATTTAGATAAAAAGTCGTTTAATGTCCGTTTGCCTAAACCGATTTTCCTCAATTTGGATTCATTTAAAAGGCAATTGCTGGGACAATCAGATAATCTGGGAGATAAATTATTTAGTTTATAAATGAAACCGCGAGGTGGCGTTATATTCAACAATAGATTTTTTGAAGTTTTGTTCAGTTTTTTCAAATGGAATGGTACAGCTTTTACTACATGGCAAGAAAGATAATTTAAAGAGGAATCGTCCAGTGAAAACCCGAAATCGATATCTCTGACATGTCAAGAGATATTTCGATTTTTCTGAAAAAAATCAGTTAGTTTTAATTTTTACCGTAATATTAAGTTAAAAATTGGTCTTAATATTTAGGTCGCAATCGCAACCGCAACAATTTTATTTAAAAAATAAAATTATCTATTCAGTATCAATCATCATAAATGTTCTAATCCTGACCTTGATAATATTTTCTAATTTAATTACCTAAGCGGAAAAAATGCCTTTCCCCAATTGTTGCATTTTCTCTTTTGTGATGCTTAAATACTACTTGACAGAATATTGAAATCGGTCATTAATAAATATACCTACTCTTTCTTTTAAAGTAAATGAATGGATGAATGAAATTATGCGTTTTCGTGTTTCCAAATAAACGCATGCAATCCTTAGGTACATTACACAAAGAGTGTAAGAAGGGAACCAAGGAAACAAACAAAAACAGTCAAATTAACTTGTCAGTTTTGAAATGCATTACAGTTTCTGACATTGCATTTACTGATTATTAATAATTATTATAATAATATCTAACAATGCCTTTTACGAATAACGAGGCCTATGACATGTTGGCGGTGTATTTCCAATGTTTTGAAAATGCATGTATTGCAGAGCGGCAATATGCAAGTCAATATCCCGAAAGAAGGCATTATTCGAAGAAGGTGTTTACACGTCTAGCAAGACGCTTACGAGAAACAGAAATTGTGCATCTAGATCCAGTCCTCACCAGGTTACGTTCGATTCGTAATGGAGATAATGTCGTAAATGTTCTGGGTTATGCTGAAACCAACCCCCATTTAAGTATCAGACAAATATCTGAAGAATTAGGAGTTAGCAAAACATCCGTTCATCGAATCTTAAGAGATAACAAGCTGCACCCCTATCATGTTGTCTTGCACCAAGCCCTTTTGGATAACGATTTCGACAGACGGTTAGACTATTGTCACTGGTTAAAAAAATATGTGTAGTGGAAATAAGCAATTCTTAAAACGCATACTATAGACTGATGAAGCCACTTTTAGCAGTGATGGAGGCGTTAACTTACATAATATGCACTACTGGGCAGTTGCTAATCCACACTGGATGTTATAAATCAACCACCAAAATAGATAGAGTGTGAACGTATGGTGTGGTGTTTTGGGAGACAAAATTATTGGTCCCTTTTATTTATTGTATTTTTAATGGACATTTGAATAGTGAAACATATTTAAATTTTTTACAAAATGGACTGCCAGGACTGCGGAAGATGTTTCGTTGGAAACAAGAAGAAAAATGTGGTACCAGCATGATGGATGCCCTGCCCACTACTCGCAGGTGGTTCGAAAGTTCGTGGATGCTTCGTTTCCAAATCGTTGGATAGGACCCGTCCTATCCAACGATTTTCGAAACGAAAATAAACTACCCCGGTAGTTTATTTTCGTGGCCGGCGCGCTCACCGCATTTGACAGTCCTCGATTTTTACTTGTGGGGAAGACTAAAAGACCTTGTTTTTCAAACTCGTCCTACCACACCAGAAAACATGACTTAAAGAATTCAAAATTCAATAACCAGCATTTCAAGAGCGGAAATTAAAGCTGCCGTTTTTAGTACTCGTCGAAAAATAAATCTTTGCATTTCTAAGGATGGAAGGCATTTTGAACATTTTGAAAGGCGTTAAAGTTCAGATTCTGTTAATTATTAGACTTTTGTGCTGTTCATTTTATTTGACTGTTGTTATTATTATCTTCGTTGTTGACCCGTTGGCCTTTAAACACGCTCCAAATTAATATGGCATGAAGAAAAACTTCAAAAAAAAAGCACTGGGTAAAGTGTGAAGGAAGGCAAACATTAGATTAATATTTTTTTAACTTATTTCAGGTAGTAGTGAAATAATATCTGATTTTTTCAGAAAAATCGAAATATCTCTTGACATGTCAGAGATATCGATTTCGGGTTTTCACTGGACGATTCCTCTTTAAATTACCTTTCTTGCTATGTATTAAAAGCTGTACCATTCCATTTGAAAAAACAGAACAAAACTTCAAAAAATCTATTGTTGAATGTAACGCTGAATAACGAATGTAACGTTGAATGTATCTCGCGGTTTCATTTATAAACTAAATAATTTATCTCCCAGATTATCTGATTGTCCCAGCAATTGCCTTTTAAATGAATCCAAATTGAGGAAAATCGGTTTAGGCAAACGGACATTAGACGACTTTTTATCTAAATAGGTAATCATTTTATATTTATCTTGATTTTGAAAAGTCTTTTGATTGTGTAGCAAAGTGCCATATATTAGGATAATACATAAATTCTCTTTCTTTCTTTTTTTTTTAATTGTGTTAAATTAAGTACTCCTTTTCAATTCTTCTTTGACCCACTCACATTATTTACTTCAACGAAAAATTGAACAAAAAAATACAGAGCTCCTGAATTATATTTATATTGCGATTCAAGCTGAATATGGAAAAGAAAATTAAAATCGATATATGAGGATTGTATTGTGATTATTTTTTCCATTCTCATATGTAAATATTCGCAAATTGAAATTTACAGATAAGTAAACGCTGATTCTGCATAGCGGAAAATTTTATTTCTTTTTAATCTCTCCCACGCTGATGTTTAATTTAAATTTTACATTTCTCATTTGTAGTACTCATTTGTATGTTCCTTTGCCTAATATAACAAATGGTATTTTGTATTTTGATCAAGGAGTATTTTTTTTCCTTCGTTAAGCTTGACGTAATCATGCTTCGAGATTTTATATTTGTAGAGTGAGGATTTATGTTGACAGCTCACGAAATATTGTGAAGTTATCGCATTTTTAGATTTTAGATATCAATTATCGCAACTGGTCCGGTCAAATTAGACAGAAAAATAACTATGCTTATTTTGCGGCAAGGAATTGAACGAAGAGTATGAGAGAAGAAAATTCTGGGATTTTCGCCGTCAAATTAACCAAGAAAATACACTTCAATTCAAAGATTCAATTCTAGAAGTAATATTTATTTACATAGAAAATAGCGATGACTGTCAGTTCACTTTAAACGAACTAAGAAATGTTTGCAAAATTACATCTTTAGATCACAGGACGATTAAGCTGCGACTAAAACTAAAATATGGTGATATTATTATTATCACTGAATAATCAGGAGCATCAATATTTATATGCTTAAGAGACAATCATCATGATATTTTGAATGAAGCCTGGTACGAAAAAAAGGAAATGGATAAAAAAGAAGAACGATTCAGAATCCTAGAAGCAGCTGCAGCTATCATCTATCAATCGCGAAGATATTCAATCCACATTGTTTGCGCAGTGCTAAATGTGGTT
The DNA here is from genome assembly GCA_031761425.1 of Cosmopolites sordidus. Lineage (NCBI taxonomy): Eukaryota > Metazoa > Arthropoda > Insecta > Coleoptera > Curculionidae > Cosmopolites > Cosmopolites sordidus. Next base: position 949,479 of record JARFXV010000810.1, read on the forward strand.
GCAAAAAAATTGGACTGTTTTGTTCTCTGGCATGTACGAATTGTCAGGGCCAGTCATGATCTAATATTGAATCACCAACAGTAGATGATTCGTTTGCTGACGCAATTCACTTACACCCAGGATGATGAAGAAGAAGATTAAGAAGAATAACAACAAGAAGAAGTAATTGAAGATTATGAATCGGACGAATACATTTTTCTACTGTTATTATGCAATAGTTTTCATTTAAACAGAATCATAATAGACCTGTGGAATATTCTACTGGGGAAAACACATTAAAAAAAACGCGCTAAGTACACTACCTCAGAGGTGGCGTGGAAACGTGTGCATGTTATGACGCTTACAACTTTTTGAATCATATATCTCAGGAACGGTGGGTCTTAGGAAAAAAATTATTGATAACTTTTTTATAGACAATTTTATGGGTCTACAATTTTTGTTTGAAATAATTTTACGTTAAAACTTACCGTTTTGATGAAAACCCATTGCTTTGACCTAGGGTCAATTTTTTTTCCACGTACCGCAACGATGGGGAATTGTGAAATGTTATTTTCAATGATGTTTTGAACAATTTTACTCACTTCCGGCTTGATGTGAATTTATGTACCTTTGAATGTCTAGATTGACCGGACTAAACGTTTACAATAATTTTTTACCTTACGATCGAAAATAGTTTTTTTTAAGAACCACCACGGTATTATAATTATCAGAGTCGCGTTTGCAAAATGTCAAAGCAGTTAAATAGCCGTTGCGAACAGTTAGTAGTATCTCTGATTCAGTGTAAAAACCATCAAAGTTGATGGTAAAAGGTAAGTTACATAACTGTGTAAAAAACATGAAAATTTTTGATTTAAAATTTTTATTTTAGATACATCATACTTCATGCTGACAATGAAGATGGATTTATTGGGGATGCAGAGACCATATTTTACTTAAAACCCGAGCTTACTGATTACGGGAATCAGGAATCAGGTTTGAATCAAATTTGAATGAATCGGGAATCAGGTTTGAACATTAATTATTAAAAAGCTTAAGTGAGCCATCTTTAATTTTTATGGATAATGCACCTTATCAATAGCATGTTATTAAATAAAATACCAGCTCATGGGCTAAAGTTGCCTTTCAAAATTGATTAACTAATAGTAACATAGCATTTTCAGTCGAAATGTTTAATACTTTTAAGAATTGTACTACCAGATTTTTTATTTTGATATATTTCCTAAGTGGGTACTTTTGAGAAATAATATTTCGCCGAACAATATGGGCATAAAGTTTTATGAAAAACTCCTACTTTTTACTCAAGACGCTTTAAGTGACCTTATCAGATATCTCGACCTTTCTAAAGAAAGATCAGAACTGTTGCCATCCAGACCCAAAGAGACGAATTTACTTTCTCCAGGTACTAAAATTACTTAAGAAAAAGAAGAATGTGTGGTTCAAATTGGAAGAGTATTTGCAAATAGATAGATAACTTTCATAAGTTCTATTTAAATAATAAAATGTTTTTTTAGTAAACTGTTTAGTTTAACTTAGTTTTTATAATTTCAAATTTCTCTGCTTTATGTATTAATACGCAGTGTTTTATCTACGTAAATAATTATAGTTGTACAGAATACAATCCGATGCACGGCATCGATGACGCAGTTGAAGAATAGCAGAAATGCCACGACACAAATTTAACAAAAAGAACATAAAAACCTTCTTAGAAAAGGGAGATTTTTAATATCTAAAATTTGTCAAGGCGCATGGGAATCGGGACATAAAATCAATTGGAATAATTCCAAAACGGTTTTAAAATAATCGGTTACTAAATATACTTAGAAGATTAAAAGAAATTGCTATATATTGCTATAATTAATGTAAATAAAAATAATTGTCTTACTACGCCTTCGGTAGATTTCTAAAGAATACAATTAAAAACGTATTTCAATATTTTTCAAGTATTTCAATACACAATAATCACACAGTACACTTCACCTATATATATTTATATATATATATATATATATATATATATATATATATATATATATATATATATATATATATATATATATATATATATATATATATATATATATATATATATATATATATATATATATATATATATATATATATATATATATATATATATATATATATATATATATATATATATATATATATATATATATATATATATATATATATATATATATATATATATATATATATATGCATACATATATATATATATATATATATATATATATATATATATATATATATATATATATATATATATATATATATATATATATATATATATATGTTGGGTATTCCATTAAGAGGTTTCGAATGTTGGTAACGAATAAAAGAAACGTTTCATAACATACCTGAAAGTTATTTATGGCAGTGCGAAGATAGATAGTGTACAATTATACGTGGAATACAGCATCTGTTAAATGACCGCCACGACTTCTCTGGCAGCTCACAATTCTTTTGTTGAAATTCTCGATGACATCTGAACACATTTGCGGAGTTATGTCACGAATTATTCGCCTAATTTCTTCTTTCAACTGTTGAACGGTTTGCGGATTATTTTCCTAAGCTTCGCTCTTCACATAGCCCCACAAAAAAATAGTTTAGCGGCGTCAAGTCGCATGACTTTGGTGGCCAATTTAAGTCCCCATTCCGTCAATGTTTCACGTGCTGTATGACATGTCGCACCATCTTGTTGGAACCAAATATTCTCTAAATCCATGTCCATTATTTGATCCCATAAAAAACATCAATCATCGTTCGGTATCGTTCTCCGTTTACTGTAACAGCTCGTTCATCTTCATCTTCAAAAAAATACGGTCCAATGATATCCTCAGCCCAAAAACCGCACCAAACTGTGACACATTGAGCATGCATCGGGATTTCGTGGATTTCTCAAGGATTTTCATTGCCCCAGATGCGACAATTTTGTTTATTTACGTAACCGTTTAAGTGGAAATGAGCCTCGTCACTGAAAATGATTTTATCGCAAAAATTATTGTCATTTGCCGTCATCTGTAGGATCCAATTGACAAATGCACGGTGTTGCCCATGGTCGGCTGGCTTTAGCTCCTGTGTTAGCTGAATTTTGTAAGGATGTAGCCTTAAGTCTTTTTTCAAAATTCGCCACGTTGAAGTTCTGCTGATCCCCAAATGTTGCGCGCGCCTGTTAACAGACATTTGTGGATTTTCAGTTACACTTTCACGAACCGTCCTACGAGCAGGACTTTCCCGGACTTTTGCTTCGATATCTTTCACAGATCCGGTAGTTTCGAATCTATGCACTATTTTGCGAATGGTTACTTCTGACGGACGATTGCATACACCATCAGATCACATACACAAGTATTCACGAATTCGAACAATGTAAACACGTTGTTCTACTGTGTAGCGCTCCATTGCTGAAATTGTACTGAATTCCACAATGAAACCGAATAACATAAACAAAGTTTGAGATAAGAAGACTAGCAAAACAAAACATTCGAAACCTGACATTGACATTGACAGATGTTGTATTCCACGTATAACTGTACACTGTCCAGCTTCGCAATGCCATAAATAACTTTCAGGTATGTTATGAAACGTTTCTTTTATTTGTTTCCAAAATTCGAAACCTCTTAATGGAATACCGTTACCGTTAACGTTTATACGTTAACGTTCAAAAGTTTGTATTTATTTTAGAAAATTGTTGTATTTTTTAAAATTTTGTTTGTTAGGCAAATTTATTACAGAAAAATAGTAACTGAGACATTTGTCTCCGTTTTGTATTTTTGGTTTTTACCCAGTGATTCTGATGGCTGATTACTGTTTACCCATAATGGCTGATTGCTGCCGGAGTATCATGCGTAAGCGAGTAAGTAAGGAACTCAATCGAAGAAATCACGAAAAAGAAGTTCTCTCCATGTTCAATTGGTTCATCTTTGAACAAAAAAGTTTTTTGAAAAAGTCAAAAATATGAAATAATCGTATTTTTTCGACACCTAGCATATTTTGAAAACTACACGTACATTACGGTTACAATCAGCATAACAAGCATAGTTAAAAATAATGTTAGTCCTTTCGGTCCCAAATCCGCTGTAAACCTATGTTATTAACATAACAGTGGATATTAGACAAGAAAAGTAGTTCTTTAATAAATTTTCATCAAGCAGAAATCAAAAAATCTATTGAACATTTCAATGAAAACTTAACAGTTATATATAAAACATCGTGAACTTTAATGTTCGCGTAGAAAGCCACCTAAAACTTAAAACATATTTTAACTAATGCATTATAAACTTACACTTGCTGAACTTGGAAATTCCTAATTAGCTGATATAAAACTTTTAGTTATACGTCAAACTTTTCTACCTGGAGAATATTTACGAAATAAGATACGAGCCATTTTCGAAAATTTCAACTCGCTACTTTAAAATCATCTTTTCAACAACGATTGGGTTTCAAAACATTATTTTAAATTGGAATATCTGGTAGCTAATCTGCAGTGAGGGGAAAACTCCCTAGCAAGTTCACCCGTGAAAGTTGTTTCAAAGTTTCTTCTAGTTAGGTAGTAAGTTTCCTCAAATGAATTATTTATCATTTAATATAATTTATTATTCCCGTGTGCATATTTGTTATCGTTATAGTCCAACTACGTTTAACAAAGAGGCAGATTTACAAGCAAGTAAATTCTTGGGTGAGTTGTATATTATAATAAGTGATAGCTTATATTTGAAAGTTTATCGTGTAAAAATGGTAATCTATTAAGAAAAATGATGTACCCTTTTAGAAGTAGAATCGTTATTTGGTTGGGTTATTTTTGTGCAGGTGTAGAAGCATTCCTTTTCGAGAATATATCAACTCCCTTTTTATTTTTTTAATTTCCTTTTATTTCATTGTATATTTAAGATACACATAGATAAATTCAATAGCCGGAGACTTAGTCAAAAATTGTTTGATGATGAGTGTGCTGAAATAACAAACAGAAAAAACTTCAACAAAGACGGAGAACCAGACAATTAGAGAAGGAATATAATACTTTGAGAAAAGAAGAAAATAAAATTTACAAGAAAAAGAAACGAGAGCGTATGACAAGGCAATTCATACAATTTACCTGTCGTTGTCGACGATTTGTGATAAGGTCCACTATCTTGATGAAACAGCACTTTTATTTGTTCATATAGAGCCTTTTTGCGATCTTGTCCGTCAAACGCACCAATAACGCTATGAAATATTTGCTATTGATAGTTTTACCTTTCTCGAGATAATAGATGAACAATATGCCATGCGCATCTTAAAATACAGATGTTATAACTTTGCCTGCCGATGGTTGTGTTTTTGGTCGCTTTGGACGCCTTTCATGGGTTGCTGTCCACTCCGCTGACTGCCAATTTGACTCTGGAGTGGATCCATGTTTCATTCACTGTCACATGCCGTGACACTGTCACTCTCCGTTTTTTTTTGCTTAAATAGTTATAAATGTTGCTCAGAATCATGAATATGTTGTTGTCTTTGGTACGCTCTAAGTAAACGCGGTACCCATTTCAATAGCAATTTGCGGATTCCCAAATGATCATGCAAAATGATGTAAACACTTCCTTTCGATATCTTCAATAATTTTGTGAATTTTTTTGATGTTTTGGACCTTCAGAGCATTCAGCATTATCTATGCTTGTACGGCCACGTTACAATCCAGCATACCAATCAATTATGGTTAATTTTGCTAGAGCAGAGTCCGGATAATGTGTATCAAGCCATTGTTTTGCTGCAACTGCATTTTTCTTCATCAAAAAGCAATGATTAACACGTTGGCTACCATACGAGTCGGTATCGACTCACATGAAAAAGTGCCAAATCTACCGCGTGGGTTGAAATCGGGTCGCGACAAGTCTGAACACGAGCCCACATGAATCATTACGTCTCATGCTTGTTTACTTCAGTTGTGCAATAAACCTCATATCAAGTGCATTGGCCCAATTAGTCAATTGATTTTATTTAAATATTGTGAGTGATTTTTAGTGATCTGGCTGCTAAGGTAAGTTATTATAGCTTATTATTACCCCATTTCGAACGAAAAAAATTGTGAGACGATTTCGACTCTCAATTTTCTCTTATCAATTTTTTACAATGAAAACAAAAATTAAATTTTGAATTTTCATTATTTATTCACCTTGTTATTGAAGTAAATATTATTCATTATTATTATTATTATTTCGTGTTATTGTAGATGAATGGTTCTATACCTAGAAGCTGCAAAAGGTTAACAGTATCTGAAATTCAGCGAATATTAGAAGAAGATTCAGAAAATGAAGGGGAGGGTCAGGATTTCTCTTCTGATGTCAGCGAATACGAACCAGATGAAGAAGAGAATATTTCCGAAAGTGACGACAACGCTGATAATGGTGTCCTATCTGATCCGCAGTCTCCAGGACCATCAGTATCAACAACTCCAGTTCGAAAATGGAATAGCGTTACTGGTGAACTTTTAAAAACATTTGCCTTTACCGGTGACTCCGGATTAAAAAATATTAACGGAGTAAGTAAGGAAATAGATGCCTACTTACTTTTTCTGGACAATGAGGTCATTCGACTAATGTTAGAATGGACAAACAAGGCAGGAGAAAAATATTTTATTTCTAAAAATAAACAAATCCAGTGGAAAACTGTAACTGAGTTGGAATTGAAAAAATTTCTTGCATTGTTGCTCTATTTTGGTTTAGTCCGATATCCGTCATTAAAAAATTACTGGTCGAGGGATAGAAAATTCGTAAATCTATTCGTGCGCAGCACCATGCCACGAAATAGGTTTGAAGAAATTTTACGCTTCATTCACTTCTCAGACGAAGACAGCCGGCCAGATGATAGACTGAAGAAAGTGTATGATTTAGTCCACATGATGAATAAAAAATTTCAATATTACTCCAACTCAGAGGAGGACGTAATAATTGATGAGACCATGGTGCCTTTTAGAGGTAGGCTGAAGTTTCGCCAATATTTACCAGGAAAGGCACACAAATATGGAGTAAAATTATACAAGGCTTGTGGAGCAGACGGCTATACATACAGTGTTAAAGTTTATTCTGGTAAAGAAGATGACAAAAATCCAGCGGATTTGCGGCACAGCAATAAAGTTGTGTTGGGCTTATTGCAGAATTATCTAAACCAAGGGAGGACCTTAGTGGTCGACAACTTTTATACAAATATCGCAATAGCAACAGAACTTTTGAAGTCCAACACACATTTAGTTGGAACAATGCGGGCGAGAGTGAAAGACGTTCCCAAAAGTATTTTAAATGCGAAATTGAAAAGGGGAGAGGTTGTTGGACTTGAAAGCGACGACGGCATTGTTGTCGGCTGCTGGAAGGATAAAAGGGATCTGCGATTCATAACAACAAAGCATACTTTGGAAATGGTACCTGTTGGAAAAAATAGAAAAGGCGAAACAGTAAACAAGCCAACAGCCATTACATATTACAACAAGAGGAAGCAAGGCGTGGATCTCTCTGATCAGATGACCTCTTATTATTCACCGCTGCGTAAAACGATTCGTTGGTTCCATAAAGTTGCTTTCTTGCTGATACTAGGAACATCTGTTGTAAACGTGTGGCTAATTTTCAAAAAATTGACAGGATCTAAACTGTCCATTGCGAATTTTCGAGAATCTCTGATCGACTATCTCGTAAGCACTTCAGGACCAGCAACTCCGTCTACCTCTACCAAGAAAGACAAGCATAGCTTACAAAAAACCACCCAAAAAGATAAGAAAAACCACTCTGTGAGACGTCGCTGCGTTAACTGTTACGCCACCCTCAGCAAACATCTCGGCAGAAAAGAGGCACTGAAAAAATGCCCTAAGGTTGTTACCAAGTGTGTGACATGCCCAGGGGAACCATCTATGTGCCTAGAATGCTTTGATAAACATGATACATAGTTTTGTTTTTATATATAAAAAGAATTTTTTTTGTATTTTTTATAAATTTTTTAAAATTAAAAATCTCAAAAACTACAAGACTTTTCCTTGGCCCAACTATACCATTCTGTAGGTCTCACTTTACACTAGGCAGTAGCCAAGACACAATATCCTCCTTTGTGGCACAGTATTTTTAAATTGCCATAAGAGAAGCACTAGCGTGAGCCACTATATCGACTCCCACTTTTTTGTTAGCTTCTTTCCACTGCGAGACGAAATCAACCCGCAATAGTGTACTACCTAAATTTCTTTGCGAGTCGATTTCGAACCACAAATATGTGTTAACGCCAAAGTACCAAATGACCGCGGGCCATATAGACTGAAAAAAACCACTTATGGTGGTAGCCAACGTGTTAATGAACTCAGAAACTAGTAGACAGATGGTCATCAAATTTTGACTCAAGACGCTTGAAGGTTTGGTCGACCATTGGTATGGATTGTTCGTAAATGACTCTATCTATATGTCAGACCGGGGATCTATCGATGTATTAATTCAAACATCAAAAAAAAGCATTATAAAGTGTTAATACTTAGGCAGAATGATCAACGAAAAACAGAAGTATCATCGCAAGAAGAAGTCGAAAAGGTCACATGAAAGCTTAAGAATAACAAAGCTTGAGGGCCAGAAAATATTATAGGGGAATTAATAAAAAAAAATGAGACAAATCACTTATAGAATTTATACACACGTTGATCAAAGATATTTCAATCAAAGAAGGTTTGGTATTAAAAAAGGCTTAGAAAAGACGACCCCCTGGGATACAACAACTACCGTGGAATTGTCTTGTTGAATAATGCCTACACGATTCTGGCCAATATCCTGCATGAATCTTTTAAGACCTACGCAGGCAGTATAATTGGGAATTATCGGTGTGCTTTTCATAGCGAAAAATCAACCTAACCTAACGGTTACCGATCAAATGTTTACACTACGTAAGATATTGAAAAAAAAATGTTAATAAGGAACAGAGACGCACCATATGTTTGCTGATTTTAAAAGAACAAACGACACAGTACACATGCACTCCATATAATAGGCGATACACGAATGTGATATTCCATCCCACTTGATAACCCTTGTGAAGCCGATCTAAGCTCAAGTAGTAGACAATGCCCAAATCCAAAACGCCAAACCCAAATCCAAACACGTCCCTTCGTTGTCCACACTGGACTCCGCCAATGTTCCACCAATGTCCGCCTTTTGTCGACAACACTTTTCAATTTAGTACTGAAGAATGTAATCAGATGATTTTTCGATGGGAGATCTAATCCCTTGAAGATGATTATTAGTGCTGTAGTTTTTTAAGGACACCTGCTCTACGGGTTGAGAGAAATTCAACTTAGCAGTCAACCTTTTTGTGATTAGTTTAGTTATTTTAGTTTAGTTGCCAAGGTTCTACGATGTTTGTTGCGTCATCGCACTTATTCAGCAGGATACGCAACCACTCTATCAAGAGCTCCCCTCACATTTTCAGCCACCCGGAAGTAATGTGGTCCTATCCTGGCGACATCCCATTTCTGATTTGACGCAGGGCTGCTTTAGTTTTTCAATGTCAGTTTGGTGTTTCACCATGAAATGCACTTCGAATTGCTTCCTCATCCACCGTATTCCCCAGATCTGCCCACCAGCGACTATTTCCTGTTCTCAGATCTCAAAAAATGCTCGCTGGAAATAAATTTTGTTTCAATGAAGAGGTAGTTGCCGAAACTGCTCAAAAAACCGCTCAAGTGAAATCGTTTTATAAAAAAGTTGTAGAAATGCTAGACCAGTCTCGGAATAATTGTATTAATTTTCAAGAAGAATATATTAATTAATACAGTCGAAAATTGCAAAAAAGGTGGATTATATTTGCCAGAGTTGTGACTTATTGACCAGTGTGTTATATCCAGCCTTATTTAGAAGTAAATAAAAAGAGAAAAAACAAAAGAAGACGTTTCCTATGATTCTAAGTGCTTAAACATGTCGGAGTGTGAATATAGGCCATTAATATATATATATATATATATATATATATATATATATATATATATATATATATATATATATATATATATATATATATATATATATATATATATATATTTTTATACACGGTTTCATTAAACCCTCAATATGAAACAAATATTGTTAACAACCTAAACAATTTAATTTACTACATTCAGATAAGCCCAAACTGCGGTCCTTTTTTTATTGATAGATAACTATTGCTTATTTCCCGAAAGATTTGAGAAGGAATTGAAAGAAAATTGAAATGTCGCAGATGTGGCTCTCCGGCTTTATCTCCATCTATTGAAATACTACGCCGATACATTTGATCTGGTACGAAATAAAATAAAATATAGTAAGACTCTTCTCTGTGCTTTACGTCGGTACAAGAATTGTATCTCATTTTTTTTCTTTTTAGGTCGTATGAGTTTGACATGAGAAGTTTATAGTTAGACAGGATGCGCAACTATATAACCGATGTCCTATGTTTTCTTTTTTTAAGAAATAATATACGTATGGACAGTGCATTCAACTACCACGTTTATGTAGTTTAAGATTGAAATACTCGAGTTAAACGAGATCAATAACAAGACAGTTTTAGAGTACATCTCAGTCTTCAGCTTAATAATAGATTTTATGAACAAAAAGAAGGAAAGGTAACGGGCAATTCTCTGTCACCGTTCTTAGCCAACTTATTTATGAGCAAATTTGAAACCGAGATTAATCTTGGTTAATCTTAAACCATTGAATTCATATATATGCGGAATAATGATATAATACCTTTTTTTTATGTTTTAATTATGTTAAAATTCATTAGATTTTGATATTTTTAGAAAAAAACACCATCACTTCGAGATACGCATTCGTAACAATTCGAATCATGGAATGCAATGTATGGAAAATTAGACAGGTTAATTCATTTTCCCTCAAATAAAGATAGCTATAACAAATAAGTTTTTACGAGGGTTGTCCGTAAAGTAAAATCTCCAAGGCACCGGAGTCGCGAGGAACACTTTAACGTAAGATCCGGTAGCATTGGCGTATAGCTTGGTTTCCCGTCTATAAATTCCCACCACTCCGAGTTATCTGCGATACTCAGCCTTTGTTTGGTAGTTGTCTGCGGTGGAGCTTCCAATCGTCGCTGCCACTGGATGTGAGTTACTTTTAGTGATTCGTTTTCGGCGTGCCAGAGGCACTACGCCTATAAAAATTCATCATCAATGATGTGAAGTTTATGGACATCAAAAAGATACAGATAGTTTAATAATGGACGTACAGATGTCCATGATGAATCGCGTGCCGGACGGACATTGATTTCAGACGAAACGATTGCAAAAGTTGAGAGTGTAATGCTTGAAGATCGATGGGTGATGATTCGGGAGAGTGGGAATTGATTCCTGATGTCAGTAAGACTAGGATAGAGTAAGGCAACTTTTCGCTTGATCTCCTATAACTTTAAGAATACGCATCGGATTTAATTGATTCTTACTCTGTTAGGTTCGTATTTTATTCTTCTCCAAAAAGGTTTAGCGGTGTAAAAACGATCCGAGTATAAGATTAAAAGTTATTGTCGGAAATACGAGATTGCTCCAAGTTACTGAAAGTGTCCCACTAGAGGGGCTAATTGAGCATAGGTATGGGGCTAATTGAGCATGGATATGGGGTTAGTTGAGCATTGGTATGGGGCTAGTTGAGCATTGGCTAAAATGGGCTTGATGACTGTATAGAATGATCTGAATACAAAATAATTCTAATCAACAAGCAAATGTTTCTTTATTATAATTATTACATACTCATATTGTTATTATATCTCTGGAAAAATAAAATAATTAGAATAATTATAACGCAAATTAATATTAAATTTAAGTAGTAATTAATTACGAGATCAAGAATATTGCTAGATGATAAATAATCCCAAATTATTAATCATCTTTGTTTCTATCACAATTAATACAAACATATCTCTTTAAAATCATCCTGTTAATATTAAATTGTTGGACTGCAGCATTTACAGAAAAGAAATTTAAAGAAAAAATTGATTTTCTACAATGAACATCTAGTGGGGCTAGTTGAGCAAGCATTGAACGCACGTTGCCCAACTAGCCCCAGTTGAAGCAACAAAATAAAAATTAGGTTATAAAAAATCATAAGAGTTAAAAATAAATAACCATCTATAATCGAAAGAACAATAATTAGGAAATCTTTAAATACTTACGTGCTCCTTATTAAGTATTTTTATACAAGTATAGTAGAAAAATTATGATGACCTGTATTATTTTTTTTGCGGCGAAAAAAACAGGGTTCTCTTATTTTATCGGAGCACCGGATAGTAATTGGCAGTCGCTCGCGCAATGCATTCCCCTCCAATAATCCCTTTTTTTTGTCATTTACACTTTTGTTGTAGGCTGCTTAGTTTTCAAAATATTTTGATTACACAACTTGCCCCTGTGATCAACTAGTCCCGCTCTATCCTACTATTGATAAGATTGTGACAGAACATTTGCACTATTACAAGGTGTGTGCAAGGTGGGTCCTCAGTATACACACCGAAGTTCACTAACGGCAAAGGGTTGAAGCGGCCCGCGAATTCCTTGGTTTGGTACTACGCAAAAGAGAGCGAGGAAATTTTGGATTCATTGGTCACTAGCGACAAAGTCAAAGTGATGGCGATTGTGTTTAGAGATAGGAAGGGGATATTTTTGTGCGAGTTCATGTCTACCGGGACAATAATAAACGCTGATTGCTATTGACAGACTTTGAAGAACCTTAGCCGTACAATTCAAAACAAAAGAAGGGGCATGCTGACGAAGGGAGCTCGTTTGTATAAGGGCAACGCTCGTCCCCACGCCGCCCGTGTAACAACCGAACTCACCAACCAATTTCGATGGGATAACGTCTCACACCCTCCCTACAGCCCGGATCTAACACCAAGGGATTATCATCTCTTTCCTGCGTTGAAGTCACACCTCGGTGGAACGAATTTAAGGATCGACGAGGAGTTGAAAGAAGAGGTCGTATGCTACCTGCGGGCCGGGGCAGGTGTGTTTTATGACACGGGTATACGAACAATGCTCCACCGCATGAAACACAACTACTACACAAAACATAACTACAACCGCATAGAAAAATATATTTTTTTCCTTTATTTGGGTTTTTCACCACTATCTAAAACTCAAAAAATATCAAAAATACCTGTTCTTATGTAAAGAAAGAATCACTAGGTAAAAACAAAAAACCAAACGGAGACAAATTTCTCAGCGATTCTTTTTTGTAATAAATTTGCCTAAGGAACAAAATTTTAAAGATATAAAAATGTTATAAAAAATTTTACAAACTTTTAACGTTAACGTTTCGGAGGGTACTCTCCCCCCTTTTTTCAAAAGTAAACTAAAAAATAAACTATATTAATTTGTAACATATAAAGTAACGAGTGAAAGTAAATATATTTTTTGTGTATGTCAACGATACTTACATTGACAACAATAGATTTTCATGACAGTGACATACTACCAATATATATATATATATATATATATATATATATATATATATATATATATATATATATATATATATATATATATATATATATATATATATATATGTATATATATATATATATATATATATATATATATATATATATATAGGTAATGTTTACTGTGTGATTGTTTATTGTACTGAGTGTGTATTTAAATCTTAAGATTTAATTTATTATTATTAATCTTAAGAATCGGGAACCATATTGAATTTAAATCTACCGAAGGCATAGCAATACAGTTATTTTTATTTAAATTACTTATAGCGGTTTCTTTTAATCTTCTCTATTTTGTTACCGATTCTTTTAATGCTGTTTTGGAATTATTCCAATTGATTTTATGACCCGATTCCCATGCGTGTTGACAAATTCTAGGTTTATTAAAATCGCCCTTTCTAAGAAGATTTTTATGCTCTTTTACTCTAACATCTAGCGGTCTAGATGTCTCATCTATATAGAATTTGCCACATCGCAGGGAATTTTATAAACCACATTTTTGGTATTTTGTTGTATATTGTTTGGTTTAGTCTTTGTTAATAGAGATCTAAGAGTATTTTTAAATGTCGTTCTTATGTTATATTTATTTCCTACTCTTTTAATTGTGTCAGAAATACCGCGGATATAAGGAATTGTAAGGTTAATTGTTTGAGAGTTATTATTATTGTTATTAATAACTTGTCTGTTTTGTCTAGTATCAAAATTTTTAA